>JANUYF010000002.1:371917546-372572546 GCA_026167975.1 Phrynosoma blainvillii
GGTGCCTTGTCCTCTTTTGGGGTGAGGACCTAGCTAGTCATCCTGGACCAAGGCTGGTTCTTTCAAGATTTCTCTCCTCCTCCTCCTCTCCTTTTAGCAAAACCACTTTCAACTATATGGATTTTTTTTTGTATGGGTGTGCTATTGAAAATGTTTTAAACTTCTGTTTTAAAAATTGCTTTTTATACCTATTTCCTTGCATTTCTGTTAATGAATTGTGAGCTGCTGTCTCCAGAGACCTATGTAGAAGATAGGATGGCCAGGGAAAAATTGAATTTCTAAACAAAAATAATAATCATATCATAGGAACATAGGATCGAAGGGGCATCCAGTCCAACCCCATTCTGCCATGCAGGAATACACCATCAATGCATTTGTCTTTCTGAAGACAGATCTCTGAATCATCCACTCTCCGAGACAGTGTATTTCACTGTCAAACAGCTCTTACTGTCAGGAAGTTCTTCCTAATGTTTGGGTGGAATCTCTTTTCCTGTAGCTTGCTAGAGTTGGAAGAGACCCCCAGGACCATCTAGTCCAACCCTATTCTGCCATGCAGGAACTCACAGCCAAAGCACCCCCTGTAACAGATGGCCATCTAGACTCTGTTTAAAAGCCTCCAAAGAAGGAGACTCCACCACTCCTCTAGGCAGCATATTCCACTGTCAAACAGCTCTTACTGTCAGGAAGTTCCTCCTAATGTTGAGGTGGAATCACCTTTTCCCATAAGCTTGAAATAAGGATTGAGGGGGTGATTTCAGGGGGCAAATGGGGAGGAGAGGAAGACGAAATGTGGTGCCCCTTTATATACAGTCAGCCCTCTGTATCCACAGATTTTTATCCACAGATTCAAGCATCCACGGCTTAGAAATATTTTTTAAAATACACATCCCAAAAACCAAAACCTTGCTTTTGCTGTTTTATATAAGGGGCACCATTTTACTATATTATTGTATTTAATGGGATTTGAGCATCCATTGATTTTGCTATCTATGGGGGTTTCTGGAATCAAACCCCAGCAGATACCAAGGGCCCATTTGGTATCTGCATTGTACCTCCATTGCTTTCCTTTTTAGGAAGGTTGCTTTTAAATGTAGATTGAATGGCTTTTTATTCTGACACTGGCCATACTGGCTGGAGGATTATGGGGATTGTGGTCCATAAAGGCACTTTTCAAAAGTCCTGACAGAGTAAGGAAGGACCATATGGCCCTTGACTGCATCTGCATTACAGAATTAGTGCAGTTTGACGCTGCTTTAACAGCCACAGCTCAATGCTCTGGAATCCTAGGGTCTCTATTTTGTTCTGGTAACAGGGATCTGTGGCAGAGAAGGCTAAATATTTCACAAAATGACAGATCCCAGGATTCCATAGCATTGAGCCATGACAGTTAAAGTAGTGTCAAGCTGCATTAATTCTGCAGTGCAGATGCAGCCTTAGACTAGTACAAGACGGCAGAGATGGCAGAATGTAACAACCTTGGGTACAAATAAGCAGTTTTAGGGGTGGGGACCTTCCACATAGGTCTGGGTAGATTGTAATTATTCGTTTATTATTTACCGTATACATTCGACTATAAGCCGACCTCATTATAAGTCGAGGGCAGGTTTGGGGGCCAAAATTATGGATTTTGATATGACCCGTGGATAAGTCAAGGGTAAAATTTAGGGGCATGTAACAAAAGATCTATGAAGCAAAGGAAAACAATGCCGAAGAACTTCAAAATTTCCAGCAGGAATTACTGTTTGTGCTCACACTAAGTGCTGGATGGATGAGAGAGAAGAGGGTCAATGCTTCCAGGACAAATTACACGCTTGCCTTTCACCAGGGAATGGTTCTATTGATCTATGTATCCACATATATATACACACACCTACCCCCTGCGAAAACAGAGACTCGCCGATATTCAAGCCCCATAGGCAATGTGCCCCATTGATTTTAACAGAGGTTGCCCCTCCATGAATATTCAGAAGTGCGGACCTGAAGTCTGTGAAAATGGAGGGGTGACTGTGTGTGTGTGTGTGTGTGTGTATATATATATATATATATATATATATACACACATACATACACGAGTTAACGTACAGTATTTACATTGATCCTTGGATAAGTCGACTCAGATTTCTTGGGTCAATTTTTTGACTAAAATATCTAGACTTATACATGAATATATACAGTATATGCCGCCTTCCAGTGGGGAACCAATATGACAATTTAATCATGGAGAGCAGATGTGCTGTACCCTAGGAGTGGCACTGTGTTTAGGAATGACTGCCAACTATACTAAAATGTAGGAGAGACTATGGGCCTGTGTCCCATATTTTTATTCCCTGCCCTAGGGAGAGCCTGCAAGTTGATCATGAAACTTTCCCTGTCATCTGTGTAGCCTCTTATCGGATTCTGTATCTCAGAAATCACCAAAGAGGAATTCAAATGAATAGCTCACACATGTAGGGAGAGAGTCAGAAAAACTAAAATGCAGATAGGAGCTCAGGCTTGCTAGAGAGATTGAAAACAATAAAAAGGGTTATCTGTAGCAAAAGGAAGAAGAAGGAAATGGTAGGGCCATTGCATGGGGAATATGGCAAAATGCTAACCGGAGATAGAGAAAAGGCAGAATTACTCAACATCTTCTTTGCCCTGGTCTTCTCTGAAAAGGATAACAGTGCTCAATCCAGGGGAAATGGAGCAGAGGATACAGTCAGGGAAATGCAGCACAAAATAAGTAATGAGGTAGTACAGGAATACCTAGCTGCACTAAATGAATTCAAGTATCCAGGGCCAGATGAACTACATCCAAAGATATTAGAAGAACTGGCAGAAGTAATCTTAGAACCACTGGCAATCATCTTTGAGAACTCCTTGGAGAACAAAAGAAACCCCAGCAGATTGGAGGAGGGCAGATATTATCTTCAAAAAGGGGAAGAAAGAGGACCCAAATAATTACGGCCCGGTCAGCCTTACATCAATACCAGGAAAGATTCTAGAGGAGATCATTAACAGTCTGTGAGCACTTAGAAAGGAATGCCTTAATCCATAAAAGTCAACATGGATTTCTCAAAACAAGTCAAGCCTGGCTAATCTTATCTCTTTTTTTGATAGTCACAAGCTTCATAGATGAATGGAATGCTGTGGAAGTAGCATATCTTGATATCAGTAAGGCCTTTGACGTGATATTCGTGCAAACAAGCTAAACAATGTGACTGTTACATGGATTTGTAATTGGTTGACCGATTGAGTCTAAAGGGTGCTCAACAATGGCTCCTCTTCATACTGGAGAGAAGTGACTAGCAGGGTGCCAAAGGGATCTGTTGTGGATCCATTGCTATTCTACATCTTTATCAGTGACTTGGATGATGGAATAGAAGGTATGCTGATCAGTTTTGCAGATGACACTGTGTGTGTATCCACACTGCAGAAATAAATCAGTTTGACACTGCTTTAACTGCTATGACTCAGTGCTGTGGAGTTGTGGGTTATATAGCGATATCTAGTCTTCCCTGCCAGAGATCTCTGTTGCCACAACAGCCTACAAATCCCAGGATTTCATAACATTAAGCCATTTAAGTTAAAATGGTGTCAAACTGCTTTATTTCTGCAGCGTGACAGCAGCCCAAATTAGGAGGGGTAGCTAATACTAAAGAGGACAAGATCGGAATTCAAAATGATCTTAATAGATTAGAAAGCTGGGCCAAAACTAACAAAATGAATTTCAACAGAGAAATGTGAGGTGCTGCACTTAGGCAGAAAAAATGAAATGCACAGATAAAGGGTGCACCTGGCTTGACAACAGGACATGTAAAAGGGATCTAAGAGACCTAGTAGACCACAAGCTGAATATGATACAAGAGTGTGATGTGTCAGCCAAAAAAGCCTGTGCAATTCAAGGGTTCATCAGTAGGAGTAGTGTCTAGATCAGGGGTAGGCAACCTAAGGCCCGGGGGCCGGATACGGCCCCCCAAGGCCTTTGGACCGGCCCCAGGCCTGTCCTGCCGCCGCCGCCCGCCATGATGATATTGATTATTGTTTTTATTACTTGTTCTTTCTTGGCAAAATCTCCACAGGGGTTTTGCCATGGCTTTTCTGGGGCTGAGAGAGTGCATGCATATTTTTTAATTTTTTTAAATTTTTATTTATTTATTTATGGTGCTTCGGCCCCCCCCCCAATTGTCTGAGGGACAGCAACCCGGCCCCCGGCTCAAAAAGGTTGCCTACCCCTGGTCTAGATTGAGGGAAGTAATAGTGACACTGTATTCTGCATTGGTCAGACCTCACCTGGAATATTGGAATACCATATCTCCACTTCATAATTCAAGAAGGCTATTGACAAGTTGGAGCGTGTCCAGAAGAGGTGGACCAAAATGGTAAAAGGTCTGGAAACCATGTGCTATGAGGAATGCCTTAGGGATGATTAGCCTGAGGAAGAGAAGATTAAGAGGTGAAATGATAGCCATGTTTAAATATTTGAAAAGATGCCATATTGAAGATGGAGCAAGCTTGTTTTCTGCTGCTCCAGAAACTAGGACACAGAGCAATAGATTCAAATTAAAGGAAAAGAAAATCCACCTAAACATGAGGAAGAACTTCCTGACAGTATCAACTGTTCCACAATGGAATATGCTGCCTGGGAAAGTGATGGAGACTCCTTTGTTGGCTTTTAAACAGGGGCTGGATGGCCATCTGTTGGGAGTGCACTGATTATGTATTCCTGCATGCCATGGGGTTGGCCCTTGGGGTCTCTTCCCAATCTGTGTTTCTGTGATTCATGCTGATGTGTGACAAGATGTTGGGAAATGGCCTTTCTTTAAGTAAATTATTTACTTATCCAGCCAGTCTGTTCAGGTGGATGGGTAGGTGGGTGTTGTTTCCTCTCACTTTTGGTATGAGATAAGACAATAATTTGTATTATCTTAACAATGTTCTTAAAAGCAAGATGCTGTGATGCCAAGTCACAAGGTGTATAAGAACATGTCAGAATAGAGGGAACTGGCTTATAGGGAGTAGAGCCATTGATCCATGTAGCCCAGTATTGTCAATTCTGACTTGCAGCAGCCCTTCAAGCATTCAGATAGAAGTATTTTCATGCCCCATCAAGATATCCTTGATGTTTCCTGGTGATTTCCCATCCAAAGTGTTAACCTCATTTGACCCTGCTTCACTTCTAAATCCAGAGGAGAGGGCTGTGTTCAGGGTGGTATGATGGTTTGTGATAGACACGTCTCTTCTGTAATCTCCAGGAATCCTTATCCTGATAGCAGAATTTCATCTTGAACTTCACTGGGGCCATGGAACTTCCCAAGGTAGGCGGTTTTGTGTGGATCTGTTTTGTGGGAGGGAAGAAATGCAAGACCAGAAAAGGAATGCATGCCTCATGGTTTCCTTTTTGCTTGTGTGAGGCAAATAAGGCACCAGAAGTAGCTTGGCTAGGAATATAGGGTGTATTGAACAGTGCAAATATAACCCAGTTTTTTGCTGTAATGGCTTCTCTTATTCTGTTGTTTTAATACCTGAACAAATCTTGCCAAGAAAACTCTGTAGTAGGTTCCTGTTAAGTCAGAAGCGACTTGAAGGCACAAAACAACAAGGCCAATGAACCTTAGAAATCTGAGAGTGGAAAGATTGTCTACAGCTATGTCCACACTACCAATTTATCCAGTTTCAGATCTATTAAAAAAGGCTACCTAAAATGCTACCAAAAATGTGGTTGTGTGTGTGTGCCTTCAAGTTGCCTGTCAACTTAATGGCAACTCTGTGAATTTCACGGGGTTTTCTCAGGCAAGGAATACTCAGAGGTGGTTTTGCCAGCTCCTTTCTTTGAAATATAGCCTAGAGCACCTGGGTATTCCTTGGAGGTCTCCCATCCAGGTACTAACCAGGATGAGATGGGATCAGGTGCCTTAAGGGTATGTATATCCTGAATGTGGCTGTACTATTGTTTAATTTCCAGAACAGCACAAATTTCTAATAGTATGGTAGGGTTTAATTTTACTTATTGGAGCCCTCATATAGGTATGATTTTAGGTTTGTCAGCCAATTAGATACAAAACAAAGTATGAGTTTTATGGTAATTGCAAGTAAGGGGGGTTGCAGACTGCCAGAAATAGTGCAAATTGAGTCTACCTTTAGGGTTAGGGTTAGGGAATTATGGGAACTGTATTTTATTGTGGCACCAGAGCTCTCTGACAGAGAAGGCTCAATGTCTCAGGAAAAAAAACAATTCCCATGATTCCCTAGCACTAACCCTAACCCTAAAAGTGGACTCAATTTGCACTATTTCTGGCAGTCTGCAACTCCCCTGAGTGTTGGCTAAAAACCAGAAATGTCAGCTGTTGCTAAAGTTAATTACTGTAAATGTCATTAGCAGCATTTTCGCTTAGGATGCATGTGCCTGTTATTTTGTCCCTGGACACATATGCTCTCAGGTGCGCTGAGTCTATAATCTATCTTCACAGACTCTATTAAGCTAAGAGAAGCCATACAGAAGAAAATCAGAAGGAAAAAGGATGTGATAAGAAAGTAACATGGAGGTAGCAACACCTGTAATGATTGCTCCTTCACCTGCGTTTCTGTGCACTTCCTTCACTTGGTGCTAGCAGCATACTGTATTCCAGTGGTTCCCAATCTTTCCTATGCCCCACACCCCTAGGAAATGTTTGATTAATGTTCGCACCCCTTATAAAAGTAATATCACGTTTGAAAATGAAGAAGTCTTAATTTCTAAATTTTGAATCACAAATTGAACCACATACAATACTGTGGGTGAACAAATTGAACTTAAAAAAAATAAGCTTTTAACTCAGTTCATAAAATGCTAATCTAAATTGAGCAATTAGGTTTTAATTTATTCAGAAAAAATGAGTGATGACTTGTCATTTAAGGACACAAGCCACTCTTTTTTGCACCCCTTGAAATTCCATCTCACATGCCCTGGGGGGTATGGGCACCCCAGGTTGGGAACCCTTGTTATAGTTTTATCCCATCTTGGTTGCCAGCATCAGATAATGGAGGAAAGGAAGAGTAATATTTTGAACCTTGTCTCTTGGTAGCAATAGGGAACTGTTGGATCTGCAGATGTTTTGAATTTCTACTCCCATAATCCCTTAGCTAGAGACCCAGTGTGGAGTAGTGGTTCCAATGTTAGATGGAGTCTGGGAGACCAGAATTCAAATCCCTCCTCAGCCATGGAAACCCACTGGGGTGACCTTGGATAAGTCACACTCTCTCAGCTCCAGAGGCAGGCAGTGGCAAATGCAATCTGAACAAATCTTGCCAAATTCATTATAGTTCATTTTAGGGTTGCCATATTTTGGAAACGATTTGAAGACACACAACAGCAAATTCCTTTGCTTTTGTCTGTACCAATTGGGGCTGTACTAATTGGAAGAACATATGGAAGGCCAAAAAGTTTGCGACTTCGCCATAGCAGGATGCTGGGGGCTTCAGTTAGCCCTGTTCAAGTCCTGGAACATTGACCAAGTGTGTGATGATGTTTTTCCTGGTTCTTCAGAAGTGAAATTGTTGGATTGTGGTATGAGTGTGTTTTAAGAATTAAAAGTGTTGCCTCTTTAAGATGCAGGTGGCTTTTGAGGAAGTGGCTGTGCATTTCACTGAGCAGGAGTGGGCCTTGCTGGATACAAACAAAAGAGTCCTCTACTGGGATATCATGCAGGAGAACTACCAGCATGTGATTTCACTGGGTAAAAACTGTTCCTGTGGTCTTCTCCTGGGGGACACAAACCATGGGCTGTCCAAAGGCACTTGGGCTCTTTTTAAAATGATCATGTGAATCAGAAAGCTTTTGGCAAAATAAAGGAACTGAGGTTACTTGTACTAAATCTTCAAAAATAACCAGTGTTAAATGTTTTAAATATTACTAATTAGTAATTAATTAGTTACTAATTACTAAACTAATTAGAGTTACTAATGAGAAGGCATAGTGACATGTCAACTACTTTTTTAATAGAACAAAAATGAAACTCACCAAGTTTTGCATATTGTTTGGGGGTAGGACTGAGATTTTCCATGTCTTTGTGAAGTCTTTAGTTAACATCATAGACAGCAACAGTAAATTTATTATTATTATTATTATTATTATTATTTCTTATCTGCTTCTCCCCATGGATCATGGTGCAACAATAAATAGACAATGTACAACATCAATTAGAACACATTAATTAAAACATGCAACAGTAAAAAAGAACAGATAAGGCATGCACATTCTAAAACAATTCACATTTAAAATTCATAATTTAGAAATCATATCTTAGAAATCATCTGGATAAACCTGCTGGAAGAGACTGATCTTCAATGTTGTTTTAAATTCGGGCAGCACATCCAGCTGTCAAATCTCTTCTGGAAGATCATTCCACAGTCTAGGGATGGCAACTGAAGAAAAAGTCCTCTGGCTCACAGTTGCCAACCAAGTCCTGGCTGACAAGGAAATTAATTAATTAATAAATGAAGAGCTCTTTACCATTTAACTAAAGCATCTCTCCATAGGTCCAGATGTGACTGTGGGAGAGATGTAAACTCATTGTTGTTATATACTCTGTTGATTCTCCTCCAGATGTTTTGGGACTTCAGTTTCCAGAAGCCCAAGATAGCATGGCAGTGATCATTTTGGGGACTTCAAAACCTCTGAAAGGGGTGAAAAGTTGAGAGCTACTGATATAGCCCACATTCCTATCCCTTTTCCTGTCCTGAGTCTCAGGACAGGTGAGAAACAGTGGGCATGAGATAATAACTCTTCAGTTCTCTTGAGTCCCAAATCACTACACAACTAATGCCTCTTCTGTAATTTCCAGGCATCCTTCTTACTTTGATGATAATATTGAAAGCACAATATTTATGGTGATACTTAGAAGGAGAAAGAAAATATTTATTTTTCTTTTATCTTATTTATTTATTTAAATATTTATGTCAAAAGATCTCAGGGCAACATACAAACAAAGTCCACACCAACAGATTAAAATGGTTTGCTGCTGCTGCTGCTGCTGCTGCTTCTTTTATATCTTGCCTTTCTCCAGTAATGGGACTCAGGATGGCTAACAGTTTTAAAACAATACAGATTAAAAATATTACAAAAGTTAAATGAAAGTATAAAATATACAATTAAACAATCATATATTAAAACAGCTAAAAATGCTAAAATGCATTAAAAACAATAAAAAATTTTAAAAATTATACACAAACCCTTAAAAAAACGTCAAAACCGGCACCACACAGCATTAAGAACCCAACTTATTGGCAACAAACTGTTACTAATATACAGAGCACCTCCAGTCTTCTTTTGAATGGGATATCAGTATAGTATTGTGATTTTAGAAGCTACCTCCAACATCTGGGCCAGATAGTCAAAGGCAGAATACAAGTATTGGGGTTTAGGCTGCATTGTCTGATTTTCATAAAAGAAAGACAGTGGGTTGTCAAATCACTACACAACTAATGCCTCTTCTGTAATTTCCAGGCATCCTTCTTACTTTGACAGACAGCAACAGTTTATCCCAGCTTCCTTTGACATCGTCCTGTTTTTCTAACAGCATGGAGTTTCCTCAGGTAGGCATAATTTAGGAGGGTGCTGTTCTGAGGGAAAACAACAAACAAAATTGGTGAAAGAAGATGAGAGCTTCCATTATATCTTTTTAACCCAGAATGATGGATCATAATTCCCAGAATCCTCTACTCTAGGCAGGATTGGCTGAGATATTGTGGAAATTGTATTCTTACCTTTGTGGGAGACATTTGGCAGCAAGAGCAATTGGCTGGGCCATTTTTGCAATAGAATGTCCCCTACATTTGTACAGTTGCCCCTCCCAATTTGTGAGGGAATCCATTCTGGACCCCCCCCCCCGTGCGAAAATGACAGCTCGCTAATATTCGAGCCCCATTGAAACTAATGGCACGCACACCCATTTTAGCTATAGTTGTTGTCCCTCTCCGCGAAGAACAAGACTGCGGACCCAAAGTCCGTGAACAGGGAAGGACAACTGTACTATTTTAGCATGTAGGGCTTCCCCAAGGAATTCTGGGATTTGTCATTGGAAATAGGAATAGTAACTTCTGTTGCCTTTACACTTTTATGGAATAATTGCCAGGGCTGAAACTGAAAAGCTAGGAAAGCCAGAAGGCTTGCTAGTGAAATGAATATAAGACCTTAGTGCAGTGATGGCGAACCTTTTAGAGCAGGGGTCGGCAACCTTTGTTGCCGGGGGGCCGGGGGAGGGGGGGAAATGGTGCGGGGGCCGGTCGTGTGGGAGCTGGGGGTGCGTGCACGCACACACACACGCACAACCCTGACGGCCGCCATGGGGCCTTTCCAAGGCCCCCCCCTGCCCCGATCCTTGGGCGAATTCGCCCCAGGATCGAGCGGAAGCACCTTGGAGGACTGTTTCCAAGGTGCCTCTCCTTGATCCCGGAGTGAATTCACCCCAGGATCAACCGGAGGAACCTTGGAAAGGTCCCTCCAAGGCCCCCCCACCCCGATCCTTGGACAAATTCGCCCCAGGACGAGCGGAGGAAATTACCGCCGCGCCCCCGTGCGCGCTGCTGCCGCCACCACTACACGCGCTGTCACAGCCACCATTTTGGAAAATAAAATGGCGCGCACAACACGCGCGGCCACACAGCGACCAAAACGCATGGCGGCGGCAGGGGTCCGCCTGGGCCAGTAAGCGCGGGGCCCTGGGTCGGAACCGGCCCGTGGGCCGTAGGTTGCCGGCCCCTGTTTTAGAGACTGAGTGTCCAAACGTACATTTGTTCTGGCACTGGATGGGATTTCAGGGGGTTGGGACTTCCACTTTCCCAGGGGTGGGACCTCCTCTTCCCCCCACCTGGACCCTTAGCTGCCTCTCTGGGGATAGCTGAAGGCCCGGCACAGCAGGGAAGAAGAGATACAGGTGCACGCCTGTTCCTCCTGTTCCCCACTGTCCCAGGCCTTCAGATGTCTCCGGGGAGGCAACTGAAGGCCCAGTTGAGATGCAGTTGAAGGCACAGGAGGGCAGGGGGAAGAGGAGGAAGAGGTGTGTGCCTGTTCCTCCTCTTTCCCGCCATCATGTTCCTTTAACTTTCTCTGGGGAGGCAGTTGAAGAGCAGGGAGAGTGAGGGAAGAGGAGGAGCAGGCGCATGCTATTTCCTCCTCTTCCCCCACCTTCTCATCTCTCCATGTGTTCTCCAGAATGGCTTCGCGTGTCAGAGATGGCACACATGCCATAGGTTTGCCAACACAGCCTTAGCGGCTGCATAGGTCTGCACTGCAAACTTAGGCCAGTCTCCTGTCTTCTGCAATAAACTATTCAATGGATTATATAAGAAAGGGTAATATTCTTCAGTTCTGAAGGAATGTGTCACAGTGAGAGTGGAATGTGATTTTCTGTTACCATTTATTTGTAATCATTGTACAGGTGAGTCTCCCTTATCCAGAATTCCAAAATCCAAAACTGTCCACATGGGAGGCAGAGATAGTGACACCTTTGCCTTCTGATGGTTCATTGTACACAAACTTTGTTTCATACACAAAATTATTCAAAGTATTGAATATGAACTTGTCAGGGATGATGGGAGTTGTAGCTCTTCACCTCTGGCTCTAACTCACCACCTTGTTATGCAGCAGAGCTGACCAGCTTTGATCAGTGGTTGATGCTTCTTTCCCAAGCAGCAGAGTTTCAGAGAATAGGCTGAAGACCCTGACAAACTCTCCAAGCCTTCTCACTCTTCTTCCTGAGATGTCTCCAAACCTCTCCAGGATTCTTCTGGTTCTTGTATCTTCCCTCAAGACACCAGACAACTCAGTAGTCTTATATAAAAGATCTACTTTATTCTACTATATACATAAATACTATATGCCCTACAAATCACAATCTCTACACTTCACAATATCTCCAAAACTACTCCACAATGTACATTAGCAAACATTGCAATTTATAGCCATTGTTAGACACCACCCACCAGTCAGTTTCCACCCAGTGGGTGTGTACATACATCTTGATTGGTCCACATAGATCATCCCATACCTAAGACCAACCCAAGTGTTTCATCACTTTACCTTGACCACTTAATGAGTCTCAGGTGTTTGCAATCTATCACAGGTGTTCTCAATATACCTTCTATAACTTTGTCCTTGGCTCTCAAGGCTTCTTAATTATATTATCTTTTTCACCTGTGTATCTTCCTGATTGCTCCTGCTTAGTCACTTTGACGTTCACATACATATTTTTATTTCTATTACTGTATATCCCATGTTGCTTTTTCCTTAACAATCCCCTCCGAAATAAAATATTGTATGTGTCTTATAATGTCATTCCAACCATCTGTGTCAGTCTTTCATGTTTTTCCGCCGTCAATGCTTTTGTGAACAAATCTGCTATGTTGTGTTGTGTTTCTATATATCTCAATTCTATTTTACCCTTCTGAACCATGTCTCGCACATTTTGATATCTTACTCCAACATATTTTGTTCTGTTCTTCAAATTTTCAGCTTCAGCCATTGCTATGCATGACTGTGAATCTTCCAGAATTTCTACTGGTATCTTGTAACTTTCATTTAAATCATTCAATAACTGCTCAACCCACTGTACCTCATTTACTATCTCATTTAAAGCTGCGAATTCTGCTTCCGTCGTACTTATCGCTACATTTGTTTGTTTCCTACTTCTCCAGACTATTGGACTTTCACTGTACTTGATTATCATTCCTGTAACTGACTTCTTGTCTCCTAATTCTGATGCAAAAGAACTATCCACATAACAATCTAAATCTGAATTACTGTTTCTAATTACCAATTTCTTATCTAAAGTTCCTTTCAAATATCTTAATAAGTGTTTTACTGCTGTCCAGTCTTCAATTTTTGGATCATTAACTCTTCTGGACAATACATTTACAGCATACGAAATGTCTGGTCTGGTGTGGCAAGATATGAATTGTAAAGATCCTATTATGCTCCTGAATATAGTCTTGTCTTCAAAATCTCTAGTTGTTTTTTCAGATACAAAACCATTTGTCATTGGAGCTCTTACTATTTTAGCATTTTGTAATCCACACTTTTCAATCAAATTTTCAATTTTCTTTCTCTGGCTTAACAAACAATGTCCTTCTTCTGTCCATTCAACACCAATACCTAAATAAGACTTTAATAAACCTAGATCCTTCAAAACAAACTTTTTAGACAACTCTTTTTTTACTGATTCAATCTCCTGTCTTGACTTTGCTGCCACGCACAAATCATCTACATAAATTACTAACACTATGTCTCCTTTTGTATAGACACATGCATCTGCAACGCTCCTTTTGTATCCTAGCTTAACTAACTCGTCATTAATGCACAAATTCCATGCTCTGGCACTTTGTTTTAACCCATACAATGCTTTCTTTAATTTATAAACTTTCTGACTACCAATTTCTTCAAAACCTTGTGGCTGCTCCATAAAGATCTCTTCATCTAAACTAGCATTCAAGTAGGCTGTTTCAAAGTCAAAATGCTCTACAACTAAACTTCTTTTTGCTGCTACAGCCAGAACCATTCTCAGACTTTCTGGCTTTGCAGTTGGAGAATATGTCTTATCATAGTTCTCATACTGCTGTTGTGCAAAACCCTTAGCTACTAACCTAGCTTTATACTTAATACTTCCATCTGGCATTTCTTTCTTTTTGTACACCCACTTACAACCAATTACTTTCTTGTCTTTGGGTCTATCAACGACTTCAAAAACATCTTTATTTACCAGACAACCAAACTCATCATCCATTGCATCAATCCATCTTTCCTGTTCTTCTCTAGACAAACTTTCCAACTCTTCAAAACTTTCAGGCTCTTCCACTGCTAAACAAGCTCTTGCATTTGTCACAACAAACCTATCTGGAGGCTTTCTAACTCTGTGACTACGTCTGGGAATAAACTCTGCTGATCTGCCTCTTTCATCCTCACTTTCTGTGCTGGGAGTTATAGTTCTATGGCTAAATCTCTTGTCCTCAGTCATTCTAGTAGTAATAGGTCTAGATTGTGTCTCATTATCTGAAGAACTATCACTGCTGCTAGTGGATGCTTCTGGCTTAACTGAAACCCCTCCGTTTCCTGGAGTTGGTTCAGTTTGTGTTTCTGGCTCATTTGAACTTCCTAACCTCAAGAAAACTTCCTTATTGGCATGCAATTTGTCTCAACCGGCATGTCTCTCGAAATTTGCAGACCTAGAATACTGCACTTCTTTTCCACCTAAATGAAACTTGTAGCTATTTCCAGAATAACCCAAAAACCTAAGCCTTCTACTTTTGGGTTCTCCTTTCTTCCTGAAACAAGCTGGAATGTAAACATAAGCAAATTGTCCAAAGACTCTCAAATACTTGTAATTTGGCACTCTCCCATACAATACCCTGTAGGGAATGTCTTCAATTTCAGAATGATACAGTCTGTTACTAATATGTACTGCTGTCAAAGTTGCTTCTGCCCAGAAACTATCTTTTACCTCTGCATCTGCCATCAAACAAGCCGTTATCCTTTTTATATCTTGTATTTTTTTTCTCAGCTAAACCATCTTCGTTAGGACAAGCAGGATTAGTAGTTTCATGCCTTATTCCCACCTTTTGAAACCAATTAAACAATTGATTACTTAGAAACTCTCCTCCCCGGTCAGTAACAATGGTGCCTACTCTAATATCAAATTGTCTTTCCACCATTGTCACCCATGCTTTTAAACTTTGCCCAGCGTCAGATTTGTTCTTCAATATTCTTACAAAAGCAAACCTTGTATACCTATCAACAATTACCAGAAAATATTTGCTTCCCCCTAAAGATGAACAATTAGCTTGGGCAACATCTGCATGTACAAACTGAAATGGTCTTTGAGCAATTCTTTTGGTTTTCTTGGCTACTGGAAAAGCTCTGACCTTTACCTGATTGCATACAGTACAATCTAAGTGATTTTTGCATTCAGCAACTTTTAAATCTGGACACATACTGATTAACTTCTTTAAACATTTGAAAGTAGCATGGCCAAATTTTCTGTGGAGTTCATGTATGCAGTCTTTGTGAATTGGACTATTGTCTATGTTATTAGCATTTTCAACCCTGTAGCTATCAATATTGTCCTCCAAAAAATAAAGTTTATCCTTTTTCAAGCCTATGCCTCGCAATTCCCCATTCAATTTTATCTTACACATGTCCTTTTCAAATATAACTGTGTAATCTCTGTCTGTTAACCTGCTCACTGATAACAAATTATTTTCTAACTCCTTTACATATAACACATCATTAAAGTTTTCTTTTAGCCCAGGAATGAAAACTGTACCCATTTGATTTACAGTGCTGAGCTCTTTCCCATCAGCTAAAACTACAGTATTTACATTAGCTGATTTTCTATTACTTATCAAATTAATATTGTTACACATTGAAGATGATGCTCCTGAGTCAATTAACCATTTACAATTAGTATTTTGTTTTTCCTTAATCATGGTTGCAAACCCCTTTTTGTTACCACTGTCCTTCAAAAATGGAGGTTTGGACTGCTTTTGATACTGCCGCGGCTGCCATCTGCTCTCTCCTTGCTTGCTTCTCTCAGCAGCAAATTGTTTACAATGTCTCTGTAGATGACCAGTCTTTTTACAATAAAAACACCTCGGTTGCTCCCTTGTAGAAGCTGCTTCTTCCTGCTTTCGTAGTTCAGGCGTTGTTTGTTGTTTTGGCACAGTCCTCAAACTTGCTGAGTCATTCTGCTCAGACTTTCTTCTCAAATTTTCCTCCAATATTTTTGCAACAATTAAGTCTCTGTTCAGCTCAGCTTCTGGCAAATTTTGCAAGCTATTTGTAATGTTGTCCCAAGAAGAGTCTAACGATTCCAGCAAAATATAACACTGCTGCTCTTTGCTAATTTCCACTTCTCTCAGTTCAGCTTGCACAAATAAATCTTGCATTGTTTTTAAGTGTTCTATCACACACTGTCCTTTCGTCATCTTTTGTCTGTAAATTCTTTTAGACCAAAGGATTTTTGCAAACGCAGTTGAAGGTGTGTGTAATCTCTTCAAGGTCTCCCACACATCCTTGGCGGACACTTTATCTCTTACGTCGTTAATCAAGTCTTCTTCTAGCATTAGATAAAGACATGCTTTTGCTTTAGCGTCTCTGTCTCGAGCGGCTTCATCAGCATCAGCTGCCAGCCCTGATTCAACTGGCGACCACAGAGACTCCTTTATGAGTAGAGATTGGGCATATATCTTCCAGGTAGAGTAGTTGTTTCTATTTAATTTACTAAACTTTAGTATCTCCATCTTAATTTGTGCAGTGACTCAATTTGACACAGTCCCTCTGAGTATGCACAGCAGACAAAATACAAAATGATTTACTCACAAAGCTCCACAAAACCTTCTTCCACTCTCTGGAACTTTCAGCTTCTGTGGATGCTGGTTGCTCTAGTATCTGAGCCCATAACCCTTGTCAGGGATGATGGGAGTTGTAGCTCTTCACCTCTGGCTCTAACTCACCACCTTGTTATGCAGCAGAGCTGACCAGCTTTGATCAGTGGTTGATGCTTCTTTCCCAAGCAGCAGAGTTTCAGAGAATAGACTGAAGACCCTGACAAACTCTCCAAGCCTTCTCACTCTTCTTCCTGAGATGTCTCCAAACTTCTCCATTATTCTTCTGGTTCTTGTATCTTCCCTCAAGACACCAGACAACTCAGTAGTCTTATATAAAAGATCTACTTTATTCTACTATATATAAATACTATATGCCCTACAAATCACAATCTCTACACTTCACAATATCTTCAAACCACACTACACCACAATGTACATTAGCAAACATTGCAATTTATAGCCATTGTTAGACACCACCCACCAGTCAGTTTCCACCCAGTGGGTGTGTACATACATCTTGATTGGTCCACATAGATCATCCCATACCTAAGACCAACCCAAGTGTTTCATCACTTTACCTTGACCACTTAATGAGTCTCAGGTGTTTGCAATCTATCACAGGTGCTCTCAATATACCTTCTAGAACTTTGTCCTTGGCTCTCAAGGCTTCTTAATTATATTATCTTTTTCACCTGTGTATCTTCCTGATTGCTCCTGCTTAGTCACTTTGACGTTCACATACATATTTTTATTTCTATTACTGTATATCCCATGTTGCTTTTTCCTTAACAGAAATTACCTTTAGGCTATGTTTATAATGTGTATATGAAATGCAGATGAATTCATGGTTAGACTTGGGTACCATCTCCAAGATAATCTCTTTACGTATATGCACATAATCCAAAATCCAAAGAAATCTGAAATCCAAAACACTTCTAGTCTCAAGCATTTCGGATAAAGGAGACTCAGCCTGTATATTGTTCTCAATATACTGAAATCTCTAGTCAAATCCTGTCCATAAAATACATACATAATACAGCATAAAAATAGAATAAATGACCAGCCATTACCATCATAAATAAACCATTCCAGCTATCAATAACAAAGCATTACCAGAAGTCTGATTTAATATTGCTAATGAGCCACACCAGGGTTTCCCCTCCCTCTGTATACAAAAATGCTGACCACTGCCAGGTATTTAATAAGTAAAGGCTACTAATAGGGGTTTAATTTAGTGTGAATGCATTAGCTGTGTTGCCTACATGTATTATGTTGCTAACACCCATAGCCTTGCTCCTCAGATACTTTTAAACTGAGGTGGGGGACAGGTCCAAAAAATCATAACACAAAAGAGGGATAAGGCAGGAGCACCACATTATGCTGCAGTAGTGAAAGCAGCCATGGCCATTGCCCTTGCACCAATTTTTCTGGCCCTTCCATCAGGTTGGCTCCACCCAGCAACAAAGTGGAATCCCATTCCATCCTATCTGTCAGTGTCAGATGGGGGAGCACACAAAAATCCCTGGTTATTTGAGCCCCTTCCTGATTTTCTAGTCTGGTAGATGTCAGGCTTCATTCTTAGCCCAATTCATGT
This sequence comes from Phrynosoma blainvillii, assembly GCA_026167975.1. Taxonomy (NCBI): domain Eukaryota; kingdom Metazoa; phylum Chordata; class Lepidosauria; order Squamata; family Phrynosomatidae; genus Phrynosoma; species Phrynosoma blainvillii. The sequence goes on from JANUYF010000002.1 coordinate 371,935,476, forward strand.
CCAGGAACATGTACCAAGCCTGTCCTCATGACTTTCTAAATTTTCTAGAGACTGGTGTAGCAGGACTGTGGTTGGCATTGTGGCATAGTTAGATTGCGGTTTGGGCCCATTTTAAGAATTAAATATGTTGCCTCTTGAAGATGCAGGTGGCTTTTGAGGAGGTGGCTGTGCATTTCACTGAGCAGGAGTGGACCTTGCTGGATGCAAACGAAAAAACACTCTACTGGGATGTCATGCAAGAGAACTACCAGCATGTGATTTCACTGGGTAAGCATTCTTCTTGGGGTTGCTTCTTATGGGACTCAAAAGTTTGGGCTGTTCAGAGGCACTTAGGCTCCTTTAAAACGGGAGGGAATCATGTGATCCTCCAGATGTTGTTGGAGTGCAACTTCCAGCATCTCACCACTGTCTATGGTGGTAGTGCTGTTGAGAGTTGCAGTCCAACATCTGGAGGTCAAATGATTCACATCTTGTTTTTAAAGAACCATGAACTAGTCCACGTCTTAGTTCAAAAGAAACAAGGATTCCTCATTGCTCTGAATGTTTCAAAACATGAAGATGTGTATCTTAATTCTGTCATATACCTTGCCTCATGGCCATCCAAAGCCTCAGGAGAGATAAGAAGCAGTGGGCATGAGCCAGTCAATACTCACTTTTAAGCCACTCAGATAACAATACAGGTTGAGTCTCCCTTATCAGTAATGCTACGGAATAGAAGTGTTTTGGATTTTGGAAATTTGGGTGGGGGGTTGGATTTTGGAATACCTGTATTTGCATATACATAGAATCATAGAATTACAGAGTTGGAAGAGACTCCAAAGGCCATCACGTCCAACCCCCTACCATGCAGGAATACACAATCAAAACACTCCGGACAGATGGCCATCTTGCCACTGTTTCAACACCTCCAAAGGAGGAGACTCTATGACATTCTGAGGCAGCCTGTCAAACCACTCTTACCATCAGGAAGTTCTTCCTCATGTTTAGGTGGACTGTCTTTTCCTTTAATTTGAATCCATTGCTCTGTGTCCTAGTCTCTGGAGCAGCAGAAAACAAGTTTGCTCCATCCTCATTCTGACATATATAATTACCTTGCAGATGAAGCTTAAGTCTAAACACAAAATTCATCTATGTTTCTTATATATCCTGAAGGTAATTTTATACAATATTTTTAATAATTTTGTGCGTGAAACAAAGTTTGTGTAAGCTGAACCATCACTGTCTCAGTCACCGACAAAAATGTTTTGGTTTTTGGAGTGCCGTATTTTTCGCCATATGAGGCGCTCCGGCATATAAGACGCACCCAATTTTAAAGGAAGAAAATCCAGGAAAAAAGGATTCCTCCCTTTAGCCACGGCCGGTTGTTCAATGGGCTGGTGCTGGGATCGGAGAACTTCTCCGATCCCAGCACCAGCCGATTGAACTGAGGTCGCGGGGGGAAGGAGGGCTCCTTCCCCCCGCGACCTCAGTCTTTGAATGGGCTGGTGCTGGGATCGAAGCGATCCCAGCACCAGCCCATTGAACTGAAGCCGCGGGGGGGAGGAGGGCTCCTTCCCCCCGCGACCTCAGTTGTTGAATCGGCTAGTGCTGGGATCGAAGCGATCCTAGCACCAGCCCATTGAACTGAGGTCGCAGGGGGAAGGAGCCCTCCTTCCCCCCGCGACCTCAGTCTTTGAATGGGCTGGTGCTGGGATCAAAGCGATCCTAGCACTAGCCCATTGAACTGAGGCCGCGGGGAGAAGGAGCCCTCCTTCCCCCCGCGACCTCAGTCTTTGAATGGGCTGGTGCTGGGATCGAAGCGATTCCAGCACCAGCCCATTGAACTGAGGTCGCGGGGAGAAGGAGCCCTCCTTCCCCTCGCGACCTCAGTCTTTGAATGAGCTGGTGCTGAGATCGAAGCGATCCCAGCACCAGCCCATTGAACTGAAGCCGCGGGGGGAAGGAGGGCTCCTTCCCCCCGCGACCTCAGTTGTTGAATCGGCTGGTGCTGGGATCGAAGCGATCCCAACACCAGCCCATTGAACTGAGGCCGCGGGGAGAAGGAGCCCTCCTTCCCCCCGCGACCTCAGTTTTTGAATGGGCTGGTGCTAGGATCGCTTCGATCCCAGCACCAGCCCATTCAAAGACTGAGGTCGCGGGGGGAAGGAGGGCTCCTTCTCCCCGCGGCCTCAGTTCAATGGGCTGGTGTTGGGATCGCTTCGATCCCAGCACCAGCCCATTCAAAGACTGAGGTCGCGGAGGGAAGGAGGGCTCCTTCTCCCTGCGGCCTCAGTCTTTCAATGGGCTGGTGCTGGGATCGAAGCGATCCCAGCACCAGCCCATTCAAAGACTGAGGTCGCGGGGGGAAGGAGGGCTCCTTCTCCCTGCGGCCTCAGTCTTTCAATGGGCTGGTGCTGGGATCGCTTCGATCCCAGCACCAGCCCATTCAAAGACTGAGGTCGCGGGGGGAAGGAGGGCTCCTTCTCCCTGCAGCCTCAGTTCAATGGGCTGGTGCTGGGATCGAAGCGATCCCAGCACCAGCCCATTCAAAGACTGAGGTCGCGGAGGGAAGGAGGGCTCCTTCTCCCTGCGGCCTCAGTCTTTCAATGGGCTGGTGCTGGGATCGAAGCGATCCCAGCACCAGCCCATTCAAAGACTGAGGTCGCGGGGGGAAGGAGGGCTCCTTCTCCCTGCGGCCTCAGTTCAATGGGCTGGTGCTGGGATCGCTTCGATCCCAGCACCAGCCCATTCAAAGACTGAGGTCGCGGGGGGAAGGAGGGCTCCTTCTCCCCGCGGCCTCAGTTCAATGGGCTGGTGCTGGGATCACTTCGATCCCAGCACCAGCCCATTCAAAGACTGAGGTCGCGGAGGGAAGGAGGGCTCCTTCTCCCTGCGGCCTCAGTCTTTCAGTGGGCTGGTGCTGGGATCGAAGCGATCCCAGCACCAGCCCATTCAAAGACTGAGGTCGCGGGGGGAAGGAGGGCTCCTTCTCCCTGCGGCCTCAGTTCAATGGGCTGGTGCTGGGATCGCTTCGATCCCAGCACCAGCCCATTCAAAGACTGAGGTCGCGGGGGGAAGGAGGGCTCCTTCTCCCCGCGGCCTCAGTCTTTCAATGGGCTGGTGCTGGGATCGCTTCGATCCCAGCACCAGCCCATTCAAAGACTGAGGTCGCGGAGGGGAGGAGGGCTCCTTCTCCCCGCGGCCTCAGTTCAATGGGCTGGTGCTGGGATCGAAGCGATCCCAGCACCAGCCCATTCAAAGAATGAGGTCGCGGGGGGAAGGAGGGCTCCTTCTCCCCGCGGCCTCAGTTCAATGGGCTGGTGCTGGGATCGAAGCGATCCCAGCACCAGCCCATTCAAAGACTGAGGTCGCGGGGGGAAGGAGCCCTCCTTCTCCCCGCGGCCTCAGTTCAATGGGCTGGTGCTGGGATCGCTTCGATCCCAGCACCAGCCCATTCAAAGACTGAGGTCGCGGGGGGAAGGAGCCCTCCTTCTCCCCGCGGCCTCGGCCCTTCGCCTTATAAGGCGCACTGACTTCGCCACGCACGTTTTGGGGAAGAAAAAGTGCGTGTTATAGGGCGAAAAATACGGTATGTTGGATTTTGGAATAAGGAAGACTCAATTTTCATGTAAATAATATATAAATATATAATATATATAAATATAAATAATAGCAATGCTTTGTGGAAGGAAGGAAAATGCTCTTGTTGATGTCAATTTTAAACAAGAAGAATATATAATGGAATGGGCAGAAAGTAGATGGGGATCTACCAGTAGATATCTAAGAGATGTGCCTTAGGTAGCAAGGGGTTTTTTTTCTTCCCAGTTGTTTAAGAACAGCAACAATCAGTCCACCCTAAATTGTACTGCTGAAATGAAGAAAGGTGAAAAAAAATCAGGATTAGATCATTATTTAGAGTGGCTGTCAGCTCTGTTCAGTTTTGGTGCTCGGAACAAACTCCTTAGCCAACAGTATGCAACAGTCTTTCCACAGACTTGAGTAGGTGTCCTGTCTAAGCACTGACGGGACAGACCTGCTTAGTTTCAGCAATATTTGTGCATCGTATCACCTGCATGCATAACCATCATAATCAAACAGTAATCATGTTGTTGCTGTGTGAGCTGTATGGGAAAGGAAATGCTTTCCCTTTTCATTATGTGGTCACTATTGGCTGACATCAACAATCCGATCCCAGCACCAGCCGATTGAACTGAGGTCGCGGGGGGAAGGAGGGCTCCTTCCCCCCGCGACCTCAGTCTTTGAATGGGCTGGTGCTGGGATCGAAGCGATCCCAGCACCAGCCGATTGAACTGAAGCCGCGGGGGGGAGGAGGGCTCCTTCCCCCCGCGACCTCAGTTGTTGAATCGGCTGGTGCTGGGATCGAAGCGATCCTAGCACCAGCCCATTGAACTGAGGTCGCAGGGGGAAGGAGCCCTCCTTCCCCCCGCGACCTCAGTCTTTGAATGGGCTGGTGCTGGGATCAAAGCGATCCTAGCACTAGCCCATTGAACTGAGGCCGCGGGGAGAAGGAGCCCTCCTTCCCCCCGCGACCTCAGTCTTTGAATGGGCTGGTGCTGGGATCGAAGCGATCCCAGCACCAGCCCATTGAACTGAGGTCGCGGGGAGAAGGAGCCCTCCTTCCCCTCGCGACCTCAGTCTTTGAATGAGCTGGTGCTGAGATCGAAGCGATCCCAGCACCAGCCCATTGAACTGAAGCCGCGGGGGGAAGGAGGGCTCCTTCCCCCCGCGACCTCAGTTGTTGAATCGGCTGGTGCTGGGATCGAAGCGATCCTAGCACCAGCCCATTGAACTGAGGTCGCAGGGGGAAGGAGGGCTCCTTCCCCCCGCGACCTCAGTCTTTGAATGGGCTGGTGCTGGGATCGAAGCGATCCCAGCACCAGCCCATTGAACTGAGGCCGCGGGGAGAAGGAGCCCTCCTTCCCTCCGCGACCTCAGTCTTTGAATGGGCTGGTGCTGGGATCGAAGCGATCCCAACACCAGCCCATTGAACTGAGGCCGCGGGGAGAAGGAGCCCTCCTTCCCCCCGCGACCTCAGTTTTTGAATGGGCTGGTGCTAGGATCGCTTCGATCCCAGCACCAGCCCATTCAAAGACTGAGGTCGCGGGGGGAAGGAGGGCTCCTTCTCCCCGCGGCCTCAGTTCAATGGGCTGGTGTTGGGATCGCTTCGATCCCAGCACCAGCCCATTCAAAGACTGAGGTCGCGGAGGGAAGGAGGGCTCCTTCTCCCTGCGGCCTCAGTCTTTCAATGGGCTGGTGCTGGGATCGAAGCGATCCCAGCACCAGCCCATTCAAAGACTGAGGTCGCGGGGGGAAGGAGGGCTCCTTCTCCCTGCGGCCTCAGTCTTTCAATGGGCTGGTGCTGGGATCGCTTCGATCCCAGCACCAGCCCATTCAAAGACTGAGGTCGCGGGGGGAAGGAGGGCTCCTTCTCCCTGCAGCCTCAGTTCAATGGGCTGGTGCTGGGATCGAAGCGATCCCAGCACCAGCCCATTCAAAGACTGAGGTCGCGGAGGGAAGGAGGGCTCCTTCTCCCTGCGGCCTCAGTCTTTCAATGGGCTGGTGCTGGGATCGAAGCGATCCCAGCACCAGCCCATTCAAAGACTGAGGTCGCGGGGGGAAGGAGGGCTCCTTCTCCCTGCGGCCTCAGTTCAATGGGCTGGTGCTGGGATCGCTTCGATCCCAGCACCAGCCCATTCAAAGACTGAGGTCGCGGGGGGAAGGAGGGCTCCTTCTCCCCGCGGCCTCAGTTCAATGGGCTGGTGCTGGGATCACTTCGATCCCAGCACCAGCCCATTCAAAGACTGAGGTCGCGGAGGGAAGGAGGGCTCCTTCTCCCTGCGGCCTCAGTCTTTCAGTGGGCTGGTGCTGGGATCGAAGCGATCCCAGCACCAGCCCATTCAAAGACTGAGGTCGCGGGGGGAAGGAGGGCTCCTTCTCCCTGCGGCCTCAGTTCAATGGGCTGGTGCTGGGATCGCTTCGATCCCAGCACCAGCCCATTCAAAGACTGAGGTCGCGGGGGGAAGGAGGGCTCCTTCTCCCCGCGGCCTCAGTCTTTCAATGGGCTGGTGCTGGGATCGCTTCGATCCCAGCACCAGCCCATTCAAAGACTGAGGTCGCGGGGGGGAGGAGGGCTCCTTCTCCCCGCGGCCTCAGTTCAGTGGGCTGGTGCTGGGATCGAAGCGATCCCAGCACCAGCCCATTCAAAGAATGAGGTCGCGGGGGGAAGGAGGGCTCCTTCTCCCCGCGGCCTCAGTTCAATGGGCTGGTGCTGGGATCGAAGCGATCCCAGCACCAGCCCATTCAAAGACTGAGGTCGCGGGGGGAAGGAGCCCTCCTTCTCCCCGCGGCCTCAGTTCAATGGGCTGGTGCTGGGATCGCTTCGATCCCAGCACCAGCCCATTCAAAGACTGAGGTCGCGGGGGGAAGGAGCCCTCCTTCTCCCCGCGGCCTCGGCCCTTCGCCTTATAAGGCGCACTGACTTCGCCACGCACGTTTTGGGGAAGAAAAAGTGCGTGTTATAGGGCGAAAAATACGGTATGTTGGATTTTGGAATAAGGAAGACTCAATTTTCATGTAAATAATATATAAATATATAATATATATAAATATAAATAATAGCAATGCTTTGTGGAAGGAAGGAAAATGCTCTTGTTGATGTCAATTTTAAACAAGAAGAATATATAATGGAATGGGCAGAAAGTAGATGGGGATCTACCAGTAGATATCTAAGAGATGTGCCTTAGGTAGCAAGGGGTTTTTTTTCTTCCCAGTTGTTTAAGAACAGCAACAATCAGTCCACCCTAAATTGTACTGCTGAAATGAAGAAAGGTGAAAAAAAATCAGGATTAGATCATTATTTAGAGTGGCTGTCAGCTCTGTTCAGTTTTGGTGCTCGGAACAAACTCCTTAGCCAACAGTATGCAACAGTCTTTCCACAGACTTGAGTTGGTGTCCTGTCTAAGCACTGACGGGACAGACCTGCTTAGTTTCAGCAATATTTGTGCATCGTATCACCTGCATGCATAACCATCATAATCAAACAGTAATCATGTTGTTGCTGTGTGAGCTGTATGGGAAAGGAAATGCTTTCCCTTTTCATTATGTGGTCACTATTGGCTGACATCAACAATCCGATCCCAGCACCAGCCGATTGAACTGAGGTCGCGGGGGGAAGGAGGGCTCCTTCCCCCCGCGACCTCAGTCTTTGAATGGGCTGGTGCTGGGATCGAAGCGATCCCAGCACCAGCCGATTGAACTGAAGCCGCGGGGGGGAGGAGGGCTCCTTCCCCCCGCGACCTCAGTTGTTGAATCGGCTGGTGCTGGGATCGAAGCGATCCTAGCACCAGCCCATTGAACTGAGGTCGCAGGGGGAAGGAGCCCTCCTTCCCCCCGCGACCTCAGTCTTTGAATGGGCTGGTGCTGGGATCAAAGCGATCCTAGCACTAGCCCATTGAACTGAGGCCGCGGGGAGAAGGAGCCCTCCTTCCCCCCGCGACCTCAGTCTTTGAATGGGCTGGTGCTGGGATCGAAGCGATCCCAGCACCAGCCCATTGAACTGAGGTCGCGGGGAGAAGGAGCCCTCCTTCCCCTCGCGACCTCAGTCTTTGAATGAGCTGGTGCTGAGATCGAAGCGATCCCAGCACCAGCCCATTGAACTGAAGCCGCGGGGGGAAGGAGGGCTCCTTCCCCCCGCGACCTCAGTTGTTGAATCGGCTGGTGCTGGGATCGAAGCGATCCTAGCACCAGCCCATTGAACTGAGGTCGCAGGGGGAAGGAGGGCTCCTTCCCCCCGCGACCTCAGTCTCTTCCCCCCGCGACCTCAGTTTTTGAATGGGCTGGTGCTAGGATCGCTTCGATCCCAGCACCAGCCCATTCAAAGACTGAGGTCGCGGGGGGAAGGAGGGCTCCTTCTCCCCGCGGCCTCAGTTCAATGGGCTGGTGTTGGGATCGCTTCGATCCCAGCACCAGCCCATTCAAAGACTGAGGTCGCGGAGGGAAGGAGGGCTCCTTCTCCCTGCGGCCTCAGTCTTTCAATGGGCTGGTGCTGGGATCGAAGCGATCCCAGCACCAGCCCATTCAAAGACTGAGGTCGCGGGGGGAAGGAGGGCTCCTTCTCCCTGCGGCCTCAGTCTTTCAATGGGCTGGTGCTGGGATCGCTTCGATCCCAGCACCAGCCCATTCAAAGACTGAGGTCGCGGGGGGAAGGAGGGCTCCTTCTCCCTGCAGCCTCAGTTCAATGGGCTGGTGCTGGGATCGAAGCGATCCCAGCACCAGCCCATTCAAAGACTGAGGTCGCGGAGGGAAGGAGGGCTCCTTCTCCCTGCGGCCTCAGTCTTTCAATGGGCTGGTGCTGGGATCGAAGCGATCCCAGCACCAGCCCATTCAAAGACTGAGGTCGCGGGGGGAAGGAGGGCTCCTTCTCCCTGCGGCCTCAGTTCAATGGGCTGGTGCTGGGATCGCTTCGATCCCAGCACCAGCCCATTCAAAGACTGAGGTCGCGGGGGGAAGGAGGGCTCCTTCTCCCCGCGGCCTCAGTTCAATGGGCTGGTGCTGGGATCACTTCGATCCCAGCACCAGCCCATTCAAAGACTGAGGTCGCGGAGGGAAGGAGGGCTCCTTCTCCCTGCGGCCTCAGTCTTTCAGTGGGCTGGTGCTGGGATCGAAGCGATCCCAGCACCAGCCCATTCAAAGACTGAGGTCGCGGAGGGAAGGAGGGCTCCTTCTCCCTGCGGCCTCAGTCTTTCAATGGGCTGGTGCTGGGATCGAAGCGATCCCAGCACCAGCCCATTCAAAGACTGAGGTCGCGGGGGGAAGGAGGGCTCCTTCTCCCTGCGGCCTCAGTTCAATGGGCTGGTGCTGGGATCGCTTCGATCCCAGCACCAGCCCATTCAAAGACTGAGGTCGCGGGGGGAAGGAGGGCTCCTTCTCCCCGCGGCCTCAGTCTTTCAATGGGCTGGTGCTGGGATCGCTTCGATCCCAGCACCAGCCCATTCAAAGACTGAGGTCGCGGGGGGGAGGAGGGCTCCTTCTCCCCGCGGCCTCAGTTCAATGGGCTGGTGCTGGGATCGAAGCGATCCCAGCACCAGCCCATTCAAAGAATGAGGTCGCGGGGGGAAGGAGGGCTCCTTCTCCCCGCGGCCTCAGTTCAATGGGCTGGTGCTGGGATCGAAGCGATCCCAGCACCAGCCCATTCAAAGACTGAGGTCGCGGGGGGAAGGAGCCCTCCTTCTCCCCGCGGCCTCAGTTCAATGGGCTGGTGCTGGGATCGCTTCGATCCCAGCACCAGCCCATTCAAAGACTGAGGTCGCGGGGGGAAGGAGCCCTCCTTCTCCCCGCGGCCTCGGCCCTTCGCCTTATAAGGCGCACTGACTTCGCCACGCACGTTTTGGGGAAGAAAAAGTGCGTGTTATAGGGCGAAAAATACGGTATGTTGGATTTTGGAATAAGGAAGACTCAATTTTCATGTAAATAATATATAAATATATAATATATATAAATATAAATAATAGCAATGCTTTGTGGAAGGAAGGAAAATGCTCTTGTTGATGTCAATTTTAAACAAGAAGAATATATAATGGAATGGGCAGAAAGTAGATGGGGATCTACCAGTAGATATCTAAGAGATGTGCCTTAGGTAGCAAGGGGTTTTTTTTCTTCCCAGTTGTTTAAGAACAGCAACAATCAGTCCACCCTAAATTGTACTGCTGAAATGAAGAAAGGTGAAAAAAAAATCAGGATTAGATCATTATTTAGAGTGGCTGTCAGCTCTGTTCAGTTTTGGTGCTCGGAACAAACTCCTTAGCCAACAGTATGCAACAGTCTTTCCACAGACTTGAGTTGGTGTCCTGTCTAAGCACTGACGGGACAGACCTGCTTAGTTTCAGCAATATGTGTGCATCGTATCACCTGCATGCATAACCATCATAATCAAACAGTAATCATGTTGTTGCTGTGTGAGCTGTATGGGAAAGGAAATGCTTTCCCTTTTCATTATGTGGTCACTATTGGCTGACATCAACAATTTTATCAATGAGGTGAATCATAGAAGTATTGCAAAAATTAAACAGACTCCCTTCCTCATTCTGAATAGGGTTTCCAATGGCACAGTCTAGCATGCCTACACACCTCAAACAAGGGGAAGAACTGTGGGGATTGCACTTCCAGGAACACCAAGGAAAAAAGCCTTTTACAAAATTCATTCAAGGTAAGACGGAGGCAAAGAACCTGAAATGACAAAATGGGATGTCTTTTTCATTGTAATTTTCATATCGGGGGGGGGGGGTTGCAGACTGCCAGAAATAGTGCACATTGAGACCACTTTTAGAGCTAGGGTTAGTGCTAGGGAATCATGGGAACTGTATTTTATTGTGGCACCGAAGCTCTCTGACAGAGAAGGCTCAATGTGTCAGAAAAAAACCAATTCCCATGATTCCCTAGCACTAACCCTAACCCTAAAAGTGGACTCAATTTGCACTATTTCTGGCAGTCTGCAACCCCCCATCCTTTCTTTAAGCCATTTTAGAGCAAAAACATTTAGTGCAAATCATTTAGTGTTCATTCATGCAGACAGGTAATTCCACACTACAGAGCTCCATTTCTTGTTCTCTGTTTCACCAAAGAATCAATATAGAAAGGGGAGAGCCCAGAAATTTACATGTTTCTTCAGCCAACAGAAAAGATTTTTAGGAAATTGGGCTAGGTTAATGCCATCCACCCTGTGGCTACCAGTTTCCAGAATTACAACTTACCTGGAGGTTCCTTGCAAGATGGATATGTATTTGTCAAAACTCACCTCTTTCTTGTTTCTACAGCAGAATAGGATGCAGTTCTGACAACATCTTGTATCTTGTTTTTGTCCTTGGGCACAAATAGTCACCACCTTAATACTTAGTGTTAATCAGAGGGCCCCCCAGGACAACCTCTCTTGGACCTCTTTCTCCCCTGGACCTTACCAGTAGGAGGATGAAGGTGCATATCCTGCCTTCTATACAGGGCAGTTATAACAAAATCAATATGATAAATTTAAAACTGTACTCTAAAGGCATCAGATCCCCTTTGATCTTGGAAGCTAAGCTGGGTCAAGTCAGCCCTGCTTAGTCCCTAGGTGGGAGACTGCCAAGAAATGCCAGGTGCTGTAGGCTAAATTTCAGTGGAAATAACTGGCAAAACCACCTCTGAGTAGTCCTTTCCTAAGAAAATCCTATGGAATTCATGTGGGTCATCATAAGTCAACAGGTGACTTGAAGGCACATACATGCATAAACACTTTAAATAAGACAGACTAAAGCCAGTTAGAATGTTTTAAAACAAAACCATGCATGTATGTGGAGCTGTATAAAACTGGTTGGGTTCCAAAGGTTTGTTGTAAACAACCAAGTTTTCACTTGATGCTGAGTGGTAGATGCTTTACTCCAGTGCACATCTGGAGAGCACCAGATTGGGGAAGCATGTGGCTCTGCCCCTTTTATTTCCCACTTCTCAACTTCCTTCCTTCTCCTTTCTATACGCCTCCCTAGGTGGTCACTCAGCCTCCCTCTGCAGTTCACACATGGACTGTGCACATCCTCAGGGGAAGGTTAGGTTGTCCTTTTGCTGAGGATCATGGTTTCCCCTGATTTGCCTTAAGGTCCTGTGACAGGACTGTTTCTCTGGAATCTTTGGCTCACATGATGCAGATCACCTCCCACGGAGAATTCACCCAGTAGAAGGTGAGCATGGGGGAACAAAAGAGCTGGGTCTAGACTATGCCCTCCTCTTTGCCTCTCTGCAGGTGGCCTTCTATCACAATGTGAAAACTCCTTTCTGGTCTGCATTTGATCTGGTGTATTGAGTTTTTTGTCCCTTATTTTGATTTTAATTTATTTTATCCACTTAAAAAACTTTTCTGCCGTTACGTTACAGCTAGGTTTATTGTTATTTTAAATGTGGTGGTGTTTCTGTTAACTGCACTGAGCTTTTGTTCAAAAGGTAAGGTGAGATAGAAATTAGGTTTTTTTAAAAATAAATAAGTAAATAAATAAATAAATAAACCTTGCCTTGCTCTTCTGCCCTTTGCTGTTGTTCCCTGAGATTTTAACTTAAAGTCTGGGATTTTTCTTTACAGGTGATTGCTCTCAACAAAGGAGTCTGGAAACAATGGAATTATGTAGGCGGTTGCTTAGCCATTCTCAAGGGAAGGACATTCCTAGTGATGATGCCCACAGCAATGGGCGTAAACCAGAAAGCTGGCAGGAGAATCAACCACTGGAGAGACTTGGTGAAACTACTCAATTAACAGGAAGTATTAAAGCTGCAAAGTGCCCTCCTATTGGTGTGGGAGAAAGGAAAGATTCTTGTCCAAAGTGTGGGAAAACCTTCTGTCACAAATCTGCCCTCACTGCACATCTGAGAATCCACACAGGAGAGAAGCCATATCAGTGCCTGGAATGTGGGAAAAGTTTCAATCAGAGCTCAGCCCTAACTCAGCACCTGAGAATCCACACTGGAGAGAAACCATATGTTTGTCCAAGCTGTGACAAACGATTCAGTCAAAGCTCTGCACTTACTCAGCATCAGAGAATCCACACGGGGGAGAGATTTTATGCTTGCCTTGACTGTACAAAAACTTTCGTTTACCAGTCAGCTCTGATTCGACATCGAAGAATCCATACTGGGGAAAAATGCTATAAGTGTCCTGAATGTGGGAAAGGCTTCAACCAAAGCTCCAACCTTATTACACACCGGAAAATTCATAACGGTAAGGAGATTGGGTTAATTGTCCTGTTCAGGACCATTGTTATCCCTACCCCACCTCACTCATTTTCTCTGAAGATACCAGCCACAGATGCTGGCGAAACGTCAGAAAGAAACTCTTCTAGAACATGGCCACACAGCCCGAAAAACCCACAAAAAAATAATAATGTTACTTTGACCTTTAGTTATAATAAATAAATTGAATGCTTGGAATTTCTCATATCATCTTTGGGACATTCAGAGTACTTTTCCTCCACAGAACACTGTGGTTCAATTGGTGGTTCATAGAATTATAGAATTGGAAGAAACCTCAGGGGACATACAGTCCAACGCTCTGCTGTGTAGGAGAACACAATCAAATCACCCCCAACAGATGGCCATCCAGCCTCTGTTTAAAAACCTCCAAAGAAGGAGACTCCATCACATTCCAAGGGAGTGTGTTCCATTGTCGAACAGCTCTCATTGTCAGGAAATTCTTCCTAATATTTAGGTGGAATCTCTTTTCCTGTATTTTAAATCCATTGCTCTGGGTCCTGTTTTCTGGAGCTGCAGAAAACAAACTACAGTAGCTCTATGTTCAATATGATTTTATTTCAAATATTTAAACAAGCTATCATATTACCTCTTAAATTTCATTGTTGTTTAGGCAAAAGGTGGGATATAAGAAAATTATTATTATTATTATTATTATTATTATTATTATTATTATTATTATTATTTCTCCAGGCTAAACATATCCAGCTCCCTAATTCATTCCTCATAGGGCATGGTTGTTCACAGCCTTAATTTGACACTTCAGTATGAAAGGACTTGCCATTCTAACCCTACATTGTATATTCTTTCCCTTCCCCTTTCTCTCAGTTGGTAGGAATGAGAAGAAGAATCCCCAGTCAGAAGCTCGTGCACACTTAGAGGGACATGGAACAGTCCATAAGATGCTCCAACCAGTTTGTCCTCAGAATCCTCAACCAGAGAAAAATCTTCAGAGTCAGAAAGCTTTGGAGAAAAGTTCTTCAGAGCTGGCTCAGAATGGACCCCTTGCTTCTTCAGGGAGTTTCATAGCTCAGAGGGTTAGAATAAAGACAGGAACCCCTAGGATTAAGAGACCCCTTGTGTGTCTTGTCTGCGGAAAGAACTTCAAATACAGCTCCCATCTGGTTAACCACCAGAGGATCCACACAGGAGAGAAGCCCTTCCATTGCGCTGACTGTGGGAAGAATTTCATTCAAAACTCGGCCCTCAAGAGGCACCAGAGGAGCCACCGAGGTGACAGACCCTATCAGTGCACTGACTGTGGGAAAAGCTTTAGTCGGAACTCACACCTGGCAAAGCATCGAGGGATTCATACAGGAGAAAAACCTTATGAGTGCCTGGATTGTGGGAAAAAATTCAGTGTCAAAATGAACCTGGCAATTCACCGACGAATCCACACAGGGGAGAAGCCATATATGTGCCTGGAGTGTGGGAAGTGCTTTAGCCAGCGGCCCCACTTTATGATCCATCGGAGAATCCACACAGGAGAGAAACCTTATACATGCCCTGACTGTGGGAGAAGCTTTCGGGTCAGCTCACACCTTGTTACCCATCAGAAGGTCCACATGGGGAAGACTTCCTTCATATGTCCAGACTGTGGGAAAAGCTTTAATGGTAGCAAAGAATTTATTCAACATAAGATGCTCCACATCCATGAAGGAAGCCATCAACTGTCCAATTTAGGTGTCACCATTAAGACTGAACTATCTGTTCCTGAGTCTGTTGGTCCACAAAGCAGTAGGTACTGGTCCTGAAGCAGATTAGTGAAGGATGGGCTATGTTTGGCCAAGGCAAAGAATGGTTAACTGTTACTAGCTCCCTCTTAGGATTACAAATTGTGAAATCCTTTCTGTGCTTTGAGCTGAATTGTGAAGTTGATGGGAAGGGGAATCTGTCAATCAATTTTCAAATCCTTATGGCTATGGTGGGCAATTGCCAGGGCCTGGGGCTGCATTGGATCCCCCTAGCACCTCAAAGGGCCACATCCCTCCAGTTGAGTTCCTGTTTTTAAACAGGGCTCCCCTGGGCCTGAAACAACCTGGCAGCAGAAACAAAGACATGGAGAAATTGACGTCATGCCCCCTAGAATTTATGTGGGGCATTAAAGGAATGCTGGAGGGTTGTTGGAGGGCCTCAAAACAGCCTTGGGGAGACACTTTTGCATCCCCTTTATCTTATGTTATAATTGAGAGCAAAATATAGTGGATAAACTGATAGATCTTGACCTGAGAGACCAGATGTCATGTTCTGTGCTCATTCTGGAAGCTTGATGGTGACCTTGGGTCAACTGTAATGTCAGCCAAATCTACCTCACTGGGTTCCTGTGAACATAGAGAAATGCAATTTGTGTATATTGACCTGAGCTCCTAGGGGGAAAGGATAAAATATCCATGCAATCAATAAGATGCTGTTCCTAGAAGTGCAGCATTGGGTGGCTGGTCCATCAGGTAAAGCCTCTCTGATCAGTGGCAATGTTTAAGTACTTTGCCAAGCTATAAATCCCAGGATTCAGTAAAATAGAGCCATGGCAATTAAAGTGATATCAAAGTGATATAACTGTGTAGTGCAGAGACACTCTTATTTCAACCCTGGAGAGAAGATTGCATTCATTGCCACCTTCCCTAAAGACAAGAATGAGCTTCCAGGGCTCAAGTGAAGAGTCCCCATAGAGGTCATTGCCAGAAGTGGGCTGCTTCTCTCTGCCTAATGCTAAAGTGAACAATATCCAGATGTTGGGCTGCAACTCCTCTTATCCCTAGCCAGAATAATTATGGTAAGGCATGAAGAGAGCTGTAGCCTAACAGCATCTGGAGGGTCACACTTTGCCAACACCTGGCCTAATTTAACTTTGGGTTCAGTCAGTCAACCAATTACAAATGCATCTAACGGTTGCATTATCTAGCCTACATTTCACTAGCTTTTTTGCAAGGATATCATGGGGGATCTGTGCTACATCCACAGCATTCCATTCATATATGAAGCTTGTAACTATGAAAAAAAGAAAGATTAGCTTGGCATGGCTTGTTTTTGAGAAACCCATGCTGACTCTAGTGATCAAGGCATTTTTTTCTACGTGCTTACAGACTGTTAATGATCTCTGTGGGCAGTAATTGATGTATTTGTGTCCTCTTTTCCCCCCTTTTTGAAGATGGGGACATGTGCGCTCCTCCAGTCTGTTGGGATTTCTTATGTTCTCCAGGAGTTCTCAGAGATGATTGCCAGTGGTTCTGAGATTACTTCTGCCAGTTCTTTTAATATCTTTGGATGTAGCTCATCTGGCCCTGGAGACCTGAATTCATTTAGAGCAGCCAGGTATTCCTGTACTACCTCATGACCTGTTCTGTGCTGCATTTCCCCTACAGCATCCTCTGCTCCATTTCTCCTGGACTGAGCACTGTTATCCTTTTCAGAGAAGACAGAAGTAAAGAAAGATCAGAGGATTCTGGAAGTAATAGTAAAAAAAAAAAAAAAACTTTTCAAACATAGTTCTGACATAAAATGTAATCAGTTTCAAACATTGGTTCTGACATAAAATGTAATCAGTTTCGTGCGAAATGGCAGCTCTATTTAGCCTAATTATTTGGTTCTAGAGAAATTTAGAGCTACAATTTACAGTTATTATGGGGATGGGATTGTATTGCATTAAGTATGCAATACAAAGGAATGCTATTATTGGATAACATAAAAATGCTTTTAATAAATAAAATACTTAATGCAATTCAAATTCAGATATAAATATATTTTTAAATTTTGAATGTTTAAATAGTAAAATATTTATTTATTTATTTATTTTGGAAGAACTCCTTTGAAAACCGGCAAACTCTGAAAGAAAGATAAGAAATTTGAAGAAAAACATCTAGGAAAAGATTTGAAAATAAGGAGTTTGAAAGACAGAATTAAAATTTTGTTTAAATGGATTTACATAAAGTACAACCAAAAAAGATAAGTAAGTGGGAGGTAATGCAGCTGCAAGAGAAGAAAATAAAACAGGGGAAGACGTAGGCTGACTTAAGATAGAAAGTAAGATAAGAAATTAGAATCAGTCTACTGTATTTTTTAAAATCCCGGAAGCATTGAGCCATGGAAGTTGAAGTGGTGTCAAACTGCTTTATTTCTGAAGTGTGGTACAGCCAGTGGTTGGAATTCAGTGTCAGTTATATCTGATTTAAGCCCTGATATCTTTGGCACAGAGGGACTAATAGACTTTCCTGCTGGACAATTTCAGAATTTTTTTAAAGTTACAAATAGGGTAGTTGTGTAAGAAATACTGGCAGAAACTTCGCAGCGTATAGCCCTTTTTAGCAGAAACTCATGTCTACCCCAAGAAACTCACCTTCATCGAGGAGTTTAATTTTTTAACATTGGAAGAATATTCAGAGGTGGAAATAAATCTGGAGTAAAAGTAAAATGTGTGTAGGGAACTCTTTGGGATAAATCTGGGGAGGGAAAGTTCCATTGTGAAAGCAGACTTCTGCTGACACAGCACCCTTTGCTCCCAACAATTACGGTATACTATTTGTTCCTCTGTTTGCCTTCTGTCTTTTAAATTGGTTAGGAATTGCTACTGTTAAATCACCTCTGTTCAGTTTAATACTATTCCATTTTTTTCTTGTATATATTTGCATATGTGTGTCTGTAGAAATAGTAGTCCCAGAGGATACATTGATGTTTCTGACGAGAATGTGTAAACCCTTAAGAACCATGACTGGGGTAGACGTATGCTCTGGATTAAAATAAAAATAATTTTTTAACCAAATATTTCTTTAAATTAAAAACTCACTAAAGGAAAAGTATGGTAGAAGAGTTTATAAAAGAAGTTTAACATGAAATGGTATCCCTGAAATTCTTTTCCATCCACCTCCCCAGATGAACCTTCCGTAACATGCTGTTTGAGGATGATGGGAGCTAAAGTACTCAGGTGGAGGACACCAGGATATGAAATTGTTAGACCATCTCTTTTGGGGGGTGTATCTACACTGTAGAAAAAATTCAGTTTGACTAATTGCTATGGCTCCACTGCTTTAACGGCTACGGCTCCATCCTACAGAGTCCTGTGATTTCTAGCTATGTGAGGCACAAACAATTTAGCAAAAAGCCCTTTTAAAATTACAGATCCCAGGATTCCATAGGATGGAGCTACAGCACCTAATGCTGTGACAAACTGTATTATTTCTACAGTGTAGATGCATCCTTTATGTTCTGTTGGCATTTTAAGGTTTTTCTTCTTGAGCAAACTTTGATTTTACTGGCATTTACATTTTTATGTGCTCAGTTTCTTTGAATTTTAACTACTCTTTTTAGTGATAATAAGCTGTTCATGTATTTATTAGTTTTTAATGGTTGGGTTATTTCTTGTCTTGGCTAAACTGCTTTGAGTGTCTCCACTGGAGTGGAAGAATGGTTTATAAATTTTAACTTGAAATAAAATTTATCTTTAAAATTATTTAATTTCAAAAGTGCTTAAAGATTTTTATTCTTTACATGTATTCCCCTCTCTGGAAATGAGAGTTCAACTATTTTGATTGATTAATTAATTAAATGAATTTATATTCCCCTTTCTTCTAAGATGGGATTCTTTAACATCAAAATGTTAAAGGATTTAGCAAACCCCATTTATACAGACCTATTTCAAAATAGTGTTGGACATATACAACCTAGCAGTACATCTGGAAGTTGTTTTTTTAATACAACTCCTACCAGCTTTAGACAGAATAGCCAGTGGTGAGGGATTGGGGGACTTGGAGTCCCAAAAAATCCAGTCTGACACACTGCAGCAGGTGTTTATAGACTGCAGCCCACTCTCATGCATAAAATATCCTGAGTGAGATGTATATCTGTACCCCACCATATCTATATTTTTCTGTGGGTATACACATGTGCAAAAGTTAACTCAGCAAGGTTCTCCAAAGCGCAACAGCATCAGTAGCATAGTTTCCCTTCTTTCTAGCCCATTGAACAAGTAAGTCTCTATCATGATGGAGCACTTTGTAAAACCAATTAATCCACATATCCCCAATAGGCTGTGTAACCAAAAATTAGCTATCCGGGACTCAAATGAGCATCCTGAAAAGCTCAGCACCCATGGAAGGTCAAATTAAAAACTAGAATCCTACAGCTAAAGAAGGGGCAGACCCTCTGAAGGTTTACTATCTGATCAAGGCATAAAAATTAAACAGATTGATCTGATCAAGAACTTGGTGAGGGAGCACTTAAAACACCTTGAAATGAAAACATGAAAGCAAGATATTGGAGAAAACATTCAATTAAAGCATTGGGAAATGACTTGGAAAAGTACAAATAGGTTAACTCTGTGTCAAAACTATAAAGAGAATTTTTTTGAAGGTGATGTACCGTTGGTACTTATCACCATCCAAACTAAACGCCATATTACAAAACAGGAAGAACTAATTGCTGGAAATGTCAGGACCCCCAAGGAACCTTTTTTCATATTTGGTGGGAATGAAAAGAAACTAAAAAGTACTGGAAAATGATCTATAATATGAGGACAGAGATGTTACAAATAAAAATACCTTTGACACCTCAACTCTTATTGAATATGACCTTATTATAATTTGGATAAAAAGGAAGAGAAAAATACATTTAGATTATACTTTATATGGTGACAACAGCAAGTAATGGGGACATATGGTCTTAGATGTCTCTACACTAATGCACAGAGCATGGGAAATAAGCAAGATGAACTTGAACTCCTAGCACAACAAAGCAAATATGATATAATAGGCATCACTGAAACCTGATGGGATGAGTCTCATGACTGGAATGTAGAAATAAAGGGGTATAACCTTTTCAAGAGAAACAGGACAAACAGGAAAGGAGGAGGAATAGCATTATATGTCAGGGATATTTACACCAGTGAAGAAATCCAGGACATCAATCCTGGAAGCCAGGTGGAGAACATCTGGATAAAAATTAAAGGGGAGGGAAACAACAGGGATGTTAGTGTGGGAGTCTACTACAGACCCCCAACTCAGGCAGAAGAATTGGATGAAGCCTTTCTAGAACAGATGACCACACACTCAGAAAGGAGAAATATAGTAGTGATGGGTGACTTCAACTATCCTGATATTTGCTGGAAGTCAAACTCAGCAAAATCCTCAAGGTCTAGCAAATTCCTCACTTGTCTCGAAGACAATTTCATGGTCCAAAAAGTGGAAGAGGCAACAAGGGAGTCAGCTATTTTGGATCTGATCCTAACTAACAGGGAAGACCTAGTTAATGGGGTGAAAGCGGTTGGATCCTTAGGCGGGAGTGATCATGTCCTCCTGGAGTTTATTATACAGTGGAAAGGAGAAGCCAGGCATAGCCAGACACGCATTCTAGACTTCAGGAAAGTTGATTTTACTAAACTTGGAGAAATACTGGGGGTGATCCCATGGACAGGAATACTAAAAGAGAAGGGAGTTCAAGACAGATGGGAGTTTCTCAAAAGGGAGATACTGAAGGCACAATTTCAAACCGCGCCAACGAGGAGGAAAAATGGGAGGTGTCTCAAGAAACCAGGATGGATGACTAAGGAACTTGCAACTGAACTAAGTTTTAAACGGAACATGTATAAGAAATGGAAAAATGGGGAAATCACCAAAGAGGAATTCAAACAAATAGCTAGCACATGTAGGGGTAAAGTCAGAAAAGCTAAAGCGCAGAATGAACTCAGGCTTGCTAAAGAGGTTAAGAACAATAAAAAGGTCTTTTTTGGGTATGTCAGCAGCAAAAGGAAGAAGAAGTGGTAGGGCCACTGTGTGGAGAAGATGGCAAAAAGTTAACAGGGGACAGAGAAAAGGCAGAATTACTCAACACCTTCTTTGCTTCAGTCTTCTCAGAAAAGGCAAAGGGTGCTCAACCTGAGGATAATGGAGCAGAGGACAGAACAGGAGAATTTCAGCATAGAATAAGTAAAGAGATAATACAGGAATACCTGGTTAATCTAAATGAACATAAGTCTCCAGGACCAGATGAATTACATCCAAGGGTACTAAAAGAACTGGCAAATGTAATATCGGAACCACTGGCAATAATCTTTGAGAACTCCTGGAGAACAGGAGAAGTCCCAGCGGACTGGAGGAGGGCAAATGTTGTCCCCATCTACAAAACGGGGGAGAAAGAGGATCCCAACAATTATCGTCCAGTTAGTTTGACATCAATACCCGGAAAGATTCTGGAGCAGATCATTAAACAGAGAGTCTGTGAACATTTGGAAGGTAATTTAATAATCACAAAAAGTCAACATGGGTTTTCATGCCAGACAAATCTGATCTTTTTTTTTTATAAAATTACCAGCTTGGTAGATGAAGGGAATGCTGTGGATATAATATATCTTGATTTCAGTAAGGCCTTTGACAAGGTTCCCCATGACATTCTTGCAAACAAGCTGGTAAAATGTGGGCTAGACAAAGTAACTGTTACATGGATTTGTAATTGGTTGACTGGCCGAACCCAAAGGGTGCTCAACAATGGCTCCTTTTCAACCTGGAGAGAAGTGACCAGTGGGATGCCACAGGGCTCTGTCCTGGGCCCAGTGCTATTCAATATCTTTATTAATGACTTGGATTACAGTATTGGGGGCATAGTTATCAAATTTGCAGACGACACCAAATTAGGAGGAGTAGCTAATACCCCAGAAGACAGGATCAAAATTCAAAATGACTTGAACAGACTAGAAAGCTGGGCCAAAGCTAACAAAAATGAGATTCAACACGGAGAAATGTAAGGTACTGCACTTAGGGCAGAAAAACGAAAAGCACAGATATACAATGGGGGACATCTGGCTGAATGAGACTACGTGTGAAAGGGATCTAGGAATCCAGGTGGACCACAAGTTGAACATGAGTCAACAGTGCGATGCAGCAGCTAAAAAGGCCAATGCAATTTTAGGCTGCATCAGCAGAAGTATAGTGTCTAGATCAACCTGTGGTTTAATTCTATTTTAAGGGGATGGGAGGGTGGGATTATGGGGTGAGGGAACGTTTTTTAACTCTGTTTGTTTTTAAACTGTTGTACCCTGCCCCGATTGCCACACAGAGGGGCGGGTTATAAATAAAAATTATTATTATTATTATTATTATTATTATTATTATTATCATCATCATCAAGAGAAGTAGTACCACTCTATTCTGCTTTGGTCAGGCCTCACCTGGAATACTGTGTCCAGTTCTGGGCATCACAATTCAAAAAGGATGTGGAGAAACTGGAGCGTGTCCAAAGGAGGGCCACTAAAATGGTGAAGGGTCTGGAAAGCAAGCCCTATGAGGAACGACTTAGGGAGCTGGGGATGTTTAGCTTGGAGAAGAGAAGGCTGAGAGGTGATACGATAGCCTTGTTTAAATATTTGAAGGGATGTCATATCGAGGAGGGAACAAGCTTGTTTTCTGCTGCTCCAGAGACTAGGACCCGAAACAATGGATGCAAGCTGCAAGAAAAGAGATTCCACCTCAACATTAGGAGGAACTTCCTGACAGTGAGGGCGATTCGACAGTGGAACACACTTCCTCGGAGAGTAGTGGAGTCTCCTTCCTTGGAGGTCTTTAAGCAGAGGCTGGATGGCCATCTGTCAGGATTGCTTTGATTGGGAGTTCCTGCATGGCAGGGGGGTTGAACTGGATGGCCCTTGTGGTCTCCTCCAACTCTATGATTCTATGATTCTAACAGCAAGGCTGTTATATGCAAAATATTGGAAGAAAAACCAAATACCAACAATTGATGAATGGACCTTGAAATTAAGAGAAGCAATGGATATGAACATTTTGACGGTGTTACTGAGGGAAAAACCAAAAAAGAAAATAGAAGAATGTAAGTGTATTATGAACTTTTGGGGAAAAATGAGAGAGAGACTAGGAAACTATCATAGATGAGTAAGATTATGAATGAATAAATACATTATGAGAAAATAATAATTTTTTTGGCTATATCAGAAGTACTGTAAATAAGGTGATGGGATTATATATGAAAGAGTAGACTTAATATAAATATATTAAATAAATTTTATGCTCAGAGACCTGTATAAGCTAATTAAATTCAGGAAAAATCGAAGAATTTATGTTAAGCAGGATGTTATAGAATGCTAGGAAATTACCGTATCTTATAGACAGAAAAACAAAAGCTATTGGAATCATTTTTATGGATATTTGTTTGTATGTATATATGTGTTGTTTGTTTTTAATAATAATTTTAAAAAAAATGAAAACATGAAGATTCACAAACCATCATGCACTCCTGGCTAGCAAATGAATCCTGTTATTTGAGAAGCAAGAGCATAACATGAATACCAGTTGTTCTACTCTCAATTCTATTCTGCTTTACTCTAGTGGTTCTCAGATTTTGACACTCCAGAAGTTTGGGATGTTAAGGCTCAGAAGTCCCAGCTAGCACAGCCAATGTTCAAGAATTTAGGGAAGTGAGGTCTCTTACAAAACATCTGAACGGGTTGAGAACCATTGCTTTACCCCACTTTTGTGACACTGATTGTTAACCATGTGTTGGGCAATCAGCCTACCCTGCCAGGCTCTCAGTGGTGTGTGTGACTGTAGTTGAGGGGTGGGGATGATCACTATGCTATTATTGTCTTCCTGGAAAACTCCCATCACACCTCTTGTTTTATTATTCTTTACTGTTACATTATTCCGTAGAACCTGGATGTTGAATAATCAACAAGCACTCAAAGAAACAGATACAAATATACTTTATTTGTACAATCTCTCTTAAGAAGGGAAAAATTGAACTTGGGTTTCCACAATGTAGAATTTGAACTTATTACAGATCCCTGACTCCCACCCCAACCATTTCAGGGGGAAAAAATCACGTTCAGAGCTTGTTAAAATAAACGAAGGTTAATTTGTTTTGTTAATCATGAAGGTCAACATTTTGTTATTGTTAATGTGAGCTAGAAAAATTAGGGCCTTTGCAGACTGCCAGAAATAGTGCACATTAAATTGAGGCACTGCCCTGGCTCAGTGCTAGGGAATCATGGGAACTGTAATTTATTGTGGCACCAGAGCTCTCTGACAGAGAAGGCTCAATGTCCCAGAAAAAAATACAATTCCCATGACTCCCTAGCACTGAGCCAGGGCAGTGCCTCAATTTAATGTGCACTATTTCTGGCAGTCTGCAAAGGCCCTTAGTCTCTTAGGACCGGAAAAGATGGCCCGTAAAAGACACCTTCAGGGCGTCATCAGAGTGCGGTGTTTACACGCTGTACTCTGTTGATGCCTGGAAGCTGGGTGGGCGGCCAGACATGGACAGCTTCAAGATGCTTTGGTGGCTCAACATTTATATGCTGCATGCTGACAGAGCAGCTTGAAGCTGGCTTCAAACCACGGCAGGGCAGAAAAAGCTGGTTTTTTGCCAGCCAAAAAAAGCAACGGATTTTTGCTGCTCCTTTTCTGGCTGGGTTCAAAGCAGATTGGGGATGCGGCGTGTTTGCCCTGGCCCCAATCCATCTTCAAGCCATCCCTTCAAGGCCGTCTGTTTCCCCCTTATACTAATCATTGCATGAACTCTTATAATTATTCATTTCTTTTTCCAGAAGCCAACTTGGAACTATCTATGGTACATACATAATATTTAAGGCTGCAGTGTGATTCTCACCTTATCACCTGATACTCATGGTGCTTACTTCTGAGTAGACATGTACAGTCGTCCCTCTTAGTTTGCATACTTCCCATTCGCGGTCTCGAATTTTTGCAGATGGGAAGCCAGAAGGGACAAAATGGCATGCGCCCCCACATGGCCATTATAGCCAATGGGACTTGGATATTTGCAGTTTTTCCAATTCACCAGGGGGGGGGTCCAAAAAGGACCCACCACGAATCAGGAGGGATGACTGAATAGGATTGCACTGGCAAGTGGTAAACCTTTTCCTGGATTATATCATATAAATATTCCCCCCCCTTTTAAAAACATCCCTGCACACAAAAAACTAGC
Organism: Phrynosoma blainvillii; assembly: GCA_026167975.1. Taxonomy (NCBI): domain Eukaryota; kingdom Metazoa; phylum Chordata; class Lepidosauria; order Squamata; family Phrynosomatidae; genus Phrynosoma; species Phrynosoma blainvillii. The sequence goes on from JANUYF010000002.1 coordinate 371,960,178, forward strand.
ATGCCATGGATAAGAGTGCCGCCTTGGGTCCTTTCATACTATACAACAGCACTTTGGCATGACTTTAACTGCCATGGCAACATCCTATGGAATCCTAGGGTTTGCAGTTGCGTGAGGCCCTAGAACTCTCTGGCTGAGAATTCTAAACAGCCCTCCCTAAACTACAAATCCCAGGATTTGATAGGATGCAGCCATGTCAGTTAAAAGTAGAATCACAGTGCTGTAATTGTTTAGTGTAAAAGAGCCCCTAGACTTCTTCCTGACATGCTATATTCCAAGTGAAGGGAAATTACTCTTTTTGTTTCACCGCTAATCTGCTTTGCCACCCCATAGTGCCATTCTGCTAGCGCTAGCAGAAAGAAATCTCCAGGGCAAACCTTCTAATACTGCTGCTCTTTTTAAAAAAATTCCCCTCCCAAATAAATACAGTTCTCCCCTCACCACCATTCAATCTTAACTATGGTTGTCTGGCAAACTTTCACATTTATAAAGAAATTATTGGCCAATTATATGCATATTTTTCTTCTCCAAAGCTAAAAGCCACTATGTGTTCACCGAAGCTGACTTATTATGGTTAAGTGGGCATAGGGTTAATTCTGAAAGGGAACTTGTATTCCCTCCTACCCCACTCCATAGTTTCCAAAAATGTGCAGAAAACCTCCCACCTCTAACATAAAGTTACTCTATTGTTAATAAATCAATGAAAAGTGCAATCCTACACCTGTCTATTCAGCAGTAGCATCAAGTTCAAAATGGTTTAATCTTGAGTAAACGAGCAGAATGTGGCTCACAGCTTGAAAGACAAAGGAACTTTGAAAGGATGTTCTTCATTTTCCAAAATGAAGGGGGAAAAACTGTTGCAGAGAAACATGTACAACTCCATGTACGTTCTGTGCATGACAACAGAGACCACTGCAACTTTAAATCTCTTAAGGCCTATTAAAAAGCTGTAATTGTCTAAACTAACAAATTAATGAATCAAAACATGTTAGTGTTATATTGAAAACATATCAGTTACATCTCTCTTTAGGTTAAAATTTCAATGAGTATTTGGTTATCCCTCATGAAAACTGCCAAAAATTATCCGTTAATATGTTATTTCAACTCATCTAACTGATCCCAAAATTAAATCATTCTACATTCTACATAGTATACATTCCTTACTACTTTATGTCCATTCCAGTTTTGGCCATTCTCTAACACAAAATCTGAGGTAATGTTGCATTAATGTTTCCATAATGCAATACCTTATTTAGCAACTGTTCTGATTACACAGAAGTTCATTAGGGCTCTTCCTGCTTAAAAGATGTCTCTCTCTCATGGATTTTCCGATGTTTTGTAAGATTCGAACTTACACTAAAACTCCTCCCACACTCAGGGCATTGATAAGGTTTCTCTCCCGAGTGAACTCTCTGATGAGTAATAAGATGTGAATTGTTACGGAAGGTTTTCCCACACTTGAGACATGCATAAGGTTTTTCTCCTGTGTGAAGTCTCTGGTGGCCAACAAGTACTGAACTGTAAGAGAAACTTTTCCCACATTCAGGGCACTTGTATGGTTTCTCCCCTGTGTGAATTCTCTGATGTGTAACAAGGTGAGAGTTTGTATTGAATTTCTTGCCACAGTCATTGCACTGATATGGTTTTTCTCCTGTGTGAATTCTCTGGTGAATAATGAGATCTGCGCTCCGACAAAAGTGTTTGCCACACTCCAGGCATAAATAGGGTTTCTCAGTCATGTGGATTCTCTGATGACTAAGAAGACCAGATTTAACACTAAATGTTTCTGGACAGTCAGGGCATTTGTAAGGCTTCTCTCCTGTGTGAGTTCTCTGATGCATAACAAGGGTTGAGCGTCTTCCAAAACTTTTCCAGCAGTCCTGACATTTATAGGGTTTCTCTCCTGTGTGAGTTCTCTGGTGAGTCACAAGAGTTGAACTCCTACTGAAGCTATTTCCACAGTCAAAACATCTGTAAGGCCGTTCTCCTGTGTGCGTCCTTTGATGCATAATAAGATTTGAACTGCGGCTGAAGGTCTTTCCACAGTCAGAACATGTGAAAGGTGGTTCTTTAGAGTGAGTTCTCTGGTGTCTAGTGAAGTTTAAGATCTGGTTGAAACTCCTCCCACAGTGAGAACAGATGAAGGGCTTCTCTCTTGCATGGCTTTTTTGATGTGCAATGAGATGGGTACTCTGAACAAAGCCTTTTCCACACTTAATACAGACATAGGGTTTGTCTCCTGTATGGAGTTTTTGGTGTCGAACAAGATCTGAACGGCGGCAAAAATTCTTCCCGCAATCGGGACACAAATGTTTCTTCAGTATATGTTCTCCTGGCATCACAGTTTTATTTAGTTCTTCAATATCTTCCAAGTGAAGAGTTTGCCTAGATTTGTCCGCCTTTAAAAGCCTTTTCTTATTAAAGTCCTCTTTCTTTTCATCAACAGCTACAGAGAGGGAGGGAGGGAGGGAATATAAATGAATGAATTAATGAATACATGTCATTATAATAATAATGTGATATGTCTAACACCCAAATTGGGCAAGACCTTCACATGCTCTTCCTCACATTTTCTAGTTATACAGGGCGGCCTTGAAGGTGCTGTATTTATTTACTTAGGGGCGTTGCAGACCAGTCTAAAGGGCCAGCCTGGGGGTGGAGCTGGGGCGAGGCAGATGCACGCCGCCCGCCCGAACCCCAGTCCGACACCGCCCTGACGCTACACGCCCGTACGCACAGTACACGCCATCAGGACACCCTCCCAGCACAGTGTGCAGACATGCTGCGCTGAAAGGGCACGGAAGAGCCCCAGTGCCGGCTCTAGGGACAGCAAAAGAGAGGATCAGGGCTGCGGTGTGCGTTTGCTGCGGCCCCGATCTGCCGCTAGCAGGGGCGGCCCAGAGCCACCCATCTGCATAGTCCCTTACTCAGTTTTAAAGCTGTGCTTTGATTTGGAAATCTGCACATATTATACTAAAAGTTGATTTTAGCTGTGCTAAGCCAGGTTCCCAACTGGCTGAGCACTTGGGAAGTGGCTGGCACTACTGTTAATGACATTGGCTCCATCTCCACCCAAATCCTTTGCCTGTTGAGGATTGGGCTAGAAGCTAGAACTTAGAGAACTAGTTTTCTAAAGTAGTGTATTCTGTTACTCAATAACAGTGTTTAAAAAAGAATGCACTGGTGCTACACAGAACAATGAAAAGAAGTTAATTCCTTACATTACTTGTTGCACTGTTCTGGATTGATAAAAGAGTGACATAAAGAAACATTAATGTCAAAATGACTCTTAAAAGTAGCTTTTGAAAATAAGTAGAAACTGCTATTTGCTACACCAATAAAGTAACACTGCTTTTATTTGTTGCATTGCTTCAAGTGTAACTTTGTTGCACCTTCATTTCCACCCTCCAAAAGTAACTAGTTAGGGTAGTGACACTCCTTGTGCCTGCATACTTCCATGCCTTGTGCAGGGCTAGTATCCTTACTAGGGTGAGGCCAGCCAATGTGTAAACATGGAGAATTGCTTGATGTTGTAATTTGAAGCCTGCTCCTTTTTTAATAAATAATGATTGAATGAATGAATGAATGGTCTCTAGATGTTGCTGGACTGAAGCTCCCCATAGCCTTAGCCAGTATAGCCATCAATGAGAAACTATGGGCACTGAAATTTAGGAACAGCTTGTTGGTCAAACATCCCCCATCCCTGGATTAAACACTTCTTTCTCCTTGATCTCTTCCCTAGCAAAATTAGAAATAACCTTTGGAATAAAAATACTGGATCACAAGATATCCTGCTGCATCATGTCAGATCTGCTGTTGGGCCTTTAACATATCTGAATATAAAGCAATCCAATTACAGTCGCCCCTCCTAACTCGCGGGGGATCTGTTCTGGATATTTATGCCCCATTGAGATGAATGTGGTGTGCGCTGCAGGGGTGCGCCCCATTCACTTCAATGGCAGTCGCCCCTCCGTGAATTGTTTGTGGACATAGAGGGGCAACTGTATTAGCCACTGATAGACTTATTCTTCACAAGCCTGTCTAATTCTTTTTTCAAAACTACGTAAACATGTGGCAAAGAATTCCAGAAGTCCACAACAATGGCTGAGCTGCAAACTGAAAGAGCCAACCAGCCATGGGGTCCAGAGGTGGAGCAAGAGGGGAATTAAAAGACAGAGGTTGTGGTGGACACAGCTATGGGACTGTGAAGGAACTAGAAAAGGATTAAAAACCAAAGGTGGATGAGGATAAGTGAACACAGTCTCAACAAAACTGGTATCTTCAAAGTGTGTTTGACTACATCACACATACACAGGGTCAATATGGTCCAGGAGAGGAAGAGGTCCAAGGAATGCTATTCTAGAGGGCAGTACAACCAGTAGTGAAATGTATGACCAGTTGGCCTACAAACAGAACAAAAAGCAGGGATACCAGAGGCCATCAACACTACAACCTGTTCTGCAGTGGAAACAAGGTGTATTTGAGAAATATCGCTCCCAGTGGAAATGCATCTGCAGGAAAGGTGAAATGTGGAGCTCTGGAGCAGGTAAGAAAAGGTAGGGCAGCTTTAACCTGGCTCATCTTCCTAGAACTGTCCTGTATTTCTGCTGGCTGTATAAACTTGTGAGTTGCTGAAACTGTTCCCTTTCCTGTCCTGGTTATTTCAGAGAACCAAAAAAAAAAATGGAGCCTTTTAGAGTAGAATTGTCCCTTGAAAATCTAGGTGTTGGGCAGGAATGAACATATTACATTTTTGTTAATCAGAAACAAATTTTACTGATATTTGTTGCTGCTCTGTGCCTTAAAGTAATTTCCAATTTATGGCGACCCTATCATGGGGTTTTCTGGGGCTAAGAGAGTCTGGGTTTCCATGGGTGAGTGCGGATTCAAAACCTGGTCTCCAGAGTCCTAGTCCTATACTCAAACCATTATAACACACTGGTTCCTTCTTTACTGATGTATGTGAGATCACTTGTTACGGAACAGCAACTTCTACAGAAAGAACACGAAGGCTGCAATAAAAAGACAACTGGCATCATTTTTTTTAAAAAAGCTGTTGGCTCACCTCCAAGGGATTTTGTAAAGGTTTCTTTTTCCTGATGCCCCTGGAAATGCAATCTCCCTAGTTCTTCTTGCTCCAGATGCGTTCTAGGCCAAGCCACTGGAAGCCCTATTCAGAGAATGATGAGGGGAACCTATTTAATGTTTATGGCAGCTATACGATACAGTGGATACTGAAAATATTTTTTTCCTCTTGCAACCTGTGCAGTCCCATAGTCATTATTCTCATGCAGTGATGGTCCCAGGGCAAATGACGAACCCATACTGGAGGACTGAATCTCCCTTTATGAGCCCACTGAGATTGTCCAGAAAAGCTCTTCTCTTTGTCCTACCACCTTCTCAGGCTCATTTGGTGGGAACAAGAGAGAGGGCTCTTCAGTGGCTGGTCCCAGGCTCTGGAACTCCCTCCCTAGAGAGGCCAAGATAGCCCCCTTTCCTTTCTGCTGCCGGTAAAAACATTTTTGTGCCATCAGTCTTTTTTAAACTGACAATGGTTGGGCTTTTAAATGCTATGCAAGTCAGACAAAGGTTTATATATAGTTAATACATTTTAACATTTTTAATGTGTAATTGTTTTAACTTTCTAAATTGTTTTTTTAATTTTATATTTATACTTTTAAAATGCTTTTGTATTGTTTTGAATTGTACTCTTAAATTTGCTGTTAGTCACCTTGAGTCTCTATATTGAGAGAAAGGCAAGATAATAATAATACTGCTGAAACCATCTGGGAATCCCACTGAAACCTCTTGAAGTTCCATGAAGACAGAGAAGCAGAATAGAAATGCAGTAACCAAATCATGTCATCTATCAAGGGTCTGTTTTTGGCTGGCAAGAAAAGGAGCATGCTTTGGTGGAAGCCACCTTATACTTTTCCTGACTTGAAGAGAGTGGAATGCCACTGAAGCAGAAAAGGCCAGATTCTAGCTTGGTTCTGTATGGCTAACTGTATGAAAACCATGGGTATATCTAGCTCAGTACTGTTTACACTGGATACTTAACTCAGTTGTTGTTGTTGTTGTTGTTGTTGTTGTTGTTATTCAAGGATTTACATCCCGCCTTTCTCCCACAATGGGATTCAAGGCGGATACTGAATTCAATGTTGAATTCAATATTATTGTTTGTAATACTGAACCATTCCGGACCCTCCCACAAATCCAAATATTCAAGTTGCCATTAGTTACAATGGCTGCATGCTCCTGCACATGCGCCATTTTATCTCTCTCTGCTTGCTGTCTGCGAAGGACCAAGACCGCAGACTCCAAGTCTGCGAACAGGGAGGGACGAGTGTACATCAACCTCAGTATTGTTTATCACTGAATACCAAAGTCAGGATATTCTTAGCCATAGTATTTCCCATTAGCATGTACAGATGTGAAAATGATAGACAAAAAAATCAGCTAATTTGAAATATAATGCTGGAAGAGAATTCAATGGATACAATGAACCGCCAAAGATAAATAAATGAGCCTGAGGCAAATCAAGCCTGAATTCTCAGTAGAAGTCAAACTGACTAAACTCAGGCTATATACTTCATGAGACAACATGAGTGACTGGAAATGACGACAATGCTCAGTAAAGTGGACTGCAATAGGAAAAGAGGAAAACCACCTTACACACGGAGTGATTCAATAAAGGAAGCCATAGCCCTGAGCTTGCAAGATCTCAGTAGGGCTGTAACTTGGTGGTTCCTCATTCATAGAGTCACCGTAAGTCAGGGTTGGAGGGGAAACAGTTTTTAAAGACCCACAGCTTTTTGGGTTTAAACCAGGTTTTTTGAATTAATGTTTTAATGAAAAAAATCTGAATCCTGCTTGTATTAATACTGCGAAACATTTTATGTATTAGAAAGCTTGATCAGCCATGTTTTAATGCTTTTTAATATTAACAATCCAAAGTTATTAGGTTTTAATATGATTTACATCTTTCAATAAAACATTGGGAATCATATTGATAAGTTGGTAGCCTATATATAGGAGTACAGGACTATACCAATACAGGACTAAATCAGAAAATTAAGTAGCAAAGTACAGTTCAGATGTTATAGCCACTAGCTTAAATAATAATTGTTCTAAAAAGTGCTCTTTCAAAGCAAGTTGTTTTAGTTGAACTTATGTTAATTGAAGGATTTGTTTCTGAATGGCATTTCTTGCACTATAAAATAAAGTGATTAAAAAGAAACAACTGACACTGGATACTAGTCTAACAATAAACACCTACCAATAAACTGTTTAAGTTAAAATGTTTAAATTTAGTCATTGTTGTTCCAGTAAGAGGGTTGGAAAATTGTAATATCAGCCAGACTTTTTTAAAAATATGAATAATAAATTTAAAAATAAACAGGAGTGTTTTTTAAAGTCATTTGTTTTAAACCAACCCGTCAACCTTGCCATAAATTGAAGCCAACTTGATGGCACATAACCTCACCTGTTTACGCAGACTGGCAACAGCTCTGCAGAATTTTAGGTATCAATCTTTCCCAGCTCTACCAGGAACTGCCAAAGATTGAATCAGGACCTTCAACATGCAAAGGAAGCATGGTCAGACACCCTCCTTTTCCAGGACATGTTCTGCATTTCAATATTCTGTCCAGGAGGAGTTCCAAAATGTCCTCCATTTTGGGCATGATTCACTGAAGGATGAGTTTATATTTATATGAGTGCCCCTAGCTTTTATTTTATAATGTCCTACATTTTTGGATGCCCTACATTTTACAGTGCTTTGCCCTTCTTTGCGGTTATGATATCTGGCCACCCTCCCCCACTGAGCTACAGCCCTCCCTGCACAGCTGCCAAATAATTCCCCAGCTGTCCCTCCAAGTTCAGAGCTGAAGAAAAGGGATGGTTCATGAAAGTATTTTGACAATTATGGGAGAATGCACTTATTTAGGATTGGCTGTTGCTATTCTCAAACAACTGGGAGGCAGAAAACCTTGCTAATCAACTGCAAATCGCCCACAGATCTACTCATGGATTCCACTCTCCTTTCTACCTATCTCTACTAGGGATGTATCCACACTGTAGAAATAAAGCAGTTTGACACCTCTTTAACTGCCATGGCTCTATCCTGTGGAATCGTGGGATTTGTAGTTTGGTGAAGTGTTCAGCCTGGTTGGTCAAAGCACTCTGGTGTCTCACCAAACTACAAATCCCAGGATAGAGCCGTGGCAGTTAAAATGGTGTCAAACTGCTTTATTTTTGCAGTGTGGATGTACCCTATGTTTCTTTCCAGGTTTGAATTTAACACAGTTTTCCTTCTTTTTTGTCACAAATTGTCACCATTAGGATTCTTATTTATATATTGGCACAAGCACAACATAAAATTGCACAATGTTGATTGGCTCACACCCACCGTTTCTTATCTCTCCTGAGCCTTAGAATAGGAAACATATGTGGCAAAAATAATGTAAACCTCTTGTTGTTTTCAAACATTCAGATCAAGGAGGAGTCCTATTTCTTTGGAATCAAAACTTGGCCTCGTTCACCTGATTCTTTTAAAAGAGGAGATGAGGATCATGCGGTCTTCAGATGTTGCTTTGGTCTGCATCTCCCAACAGTCCTACCAGCTCCTGGAATATTTACCAAGTATGTGATGATGAGTTTCCATACTCTCCAGGGATTGGCATAGCAAGCATAGCTAGCAGTGAGGGATACTGTGAATTGCAGTCCAACAACACCTGGAGGGCTGCACGATTCCCTCCCTTGTTTTTAGAGTAGCCTGAGTATCTCTAAGCAGCCCAAACTTTGAGCCCCATAGGAAGCAGCCCCAAGGAGAATGCTTACCCAGTGAAATCACATGCTGGTAGTTCTCCTGCATGACATCCCAGTAGAAGGCTCTTTCATTCACATCCAGCAAGGCCCACTCCTGTTCAGTGAAATACACGACCACCTCCTCAAAAGCCACCTGCATCTTAGAGAGGCAACATCTTTAATTCTTAAAACAGACCCAAACCACAATCCACCAATGCCAACCATCATCTTGCTATACCATTCCCTGGAGAACAGAGAAACTCATTATCACATGCTTGTGAATCTTCCAGGAACTGAGCAGAATCAAGGATGAAAAATTAGGAAGGGGCTTAAATAAAAGGGATTTCTCTTTGCTCCTTCATCTGGCACTGCCAAGATGGGATGCCATTCTTCTTTCCTAGGGCTACTGCTGCCATTTTACCACAACATAGTTTCACCACCACATCCATCGTTTGCTTTCTGATTTTCTGCCATCCAACCCGTCAGTTTAAAAGTGTCTTGGGAAGGAGATTACAGACTTCACTTAATGCTTTGGCATCTTATTGTATGTGGGCAATGCAGATGAGGAATGCACAATAAATGCTATTAATGGAATTTAATTAAATACCTGATAGAAGCCAGCATTTCTGCCTTTTGCTAGAGGGATTTAAGTTTTTTGTTGTTAACTTTATTTATTTATTTATTTATTTATTTATTTATTTATTTATTTGGGCAAGCTAAAGTTAAACTACTTTGGCATAGTGGCCATAGTGGCATAAACTACTTTGGCATAGTAGTTTTGAGTGTTGGACTATTACTCTGGAGAGCAGGGCTCACTGAACCATGAGACTCACTGGGTGACCTTGGGCAAGTCATACTCTCTCAGCCTCAGAAGATGGCAATGGCAAACCCCTCTGAAGAAACCTGCTGAGAAAACCCTGTGATAGTAAGTCAGAAATGACGTGAAGGCACACAACAACTGCAACAACAAGACTTTTTGATTGGTTGTTGCATTAGTTTGATTGTTTATAGTTTTGAAGGACTGTAATAATTTCATTTTATTTTACAATGCATTCTATATGTACTTTAATGTGTTTTCTTTTGGAGATTTTATTATATCAAGCATACTACAGATTGCAAATAATAATAATAAAAAGGCATGGTAGTAGAGAATCACATTGAATCAACACCATACCACATTCCTTCAGTATTCAGAACTGAAGAATTCCACCTCCTTCCTTTGTTGTTATTGTTATTCTGTGCCTTCAAGTCATTTCTGACTTATGGCGACCCTATCATGGAGTTTTCTTGCCAAGTTTCATCAGAGGGGATTTACCAGTGCCATCCTTCCTTTATAGCTCATCTAATAACTTGTTAAAGCAGACAGAAAACTGGCCTAAAATTGCAGTGCAGATACATGTATGGACCAGGTGTGATCCTCCAGATCTTGTTAGACTGCAATTCCCAGCAGCCCTGTTCAGAAGGCCCAACACTGAAGGATGCAGTCCAAAAAGACCTAAATGGTGTATGATTTCCATCCCTGCTATAGACTCTGGACTGACTTAACTAAGAAGACTCCTAGCATTCCTCTTCCCTCAATCTGAACCCTGGTATTTATCATCCTGTATAAGTGCTAAAGCAACAGAATTAATTGATAGTGCCTGTTCAACAGCTATAAATCCTACAATTGCTTGGAATGCCATGGCAGCTAAGTTACTACAAACCTAGGGTACTGTATACTAAAAACCTAAACCAGCTAAACTGCCAAAATCATGGGGTTCTCTTGGCAAGGTTTGTTCAGAGTGTGTCTTGCCATTGCTTTCCTCTGAGGCTGAAGCTTGCCTAAGGCGGTCACCCAGTTGGTTTTCATGGCTGAGCCAGAGTCCTAGTCTGACACTCAAACCATTACACCATGCTAGCTAGCTACTACCCTGTTTAAAAATAGTGTGCACTGAGTTTTTTCTTGCATCTTTTAAATATCATCATAATCATCATCATTATCCTCCCACCCTTTCCCCAAAACTGGAACTCAGAGTGGTTTACAAGATTAAAACAGTACAATTATGTTTTAAATGCATTTTTAAACTATTTAACCATGTGCCTTTTGAAAAAATAGGTATTACATTGTTTTTTTAGCTAAACTTTTATCTCACAAAATTTGGTAAGCTATCTTGGGTCCCATGGTAGATGAAAGGCAGAGTACTGATTAAATTTTTTGAAAATTATATTGAAAGAAAATTGTATTTCACCAACATTAAACATTCCTCAGCATCCAGAACTAAAAGACATCAACACTTCATAGACAGCCCATCTAAAAGTGTGTTTTAGCAGGTATGTAACTGGACTAAATGTGCAGTGTAGACAAATCTACAGACTAAGGATTTATAGTTATTTAACTGAGAATGGTTTCTGACTTTCCTTTCTTTTCAAATTCAACCCTGGGATGATGATGATGATGATGATGATGATTGTTTATTTATTGGGGGGATTTATGATCTTGAAAAAATTAAAGCCAACATGGTATACTGGTCTGAGCATTGGACTATGACTCTGAAGACCAAGGTTCAACTTCCCACTCAGCCATGGAAACCCAATGGGTGACCTTGGGCAAGTCACAGACTCTCATCCCCAGAAAACCCTGTGATAGATTCACGTTAGAGACACCGTAAGCCAGGGGTTGGCAACCTAAGGCCCGCGGGCCAGGTGTGGCTTGTGGAGGCCTTCGGACCGCCCCCTGCCTGGTCCTGCCGCCGTTGTCGCGGGAAAGATTGCGCGAGACTCCGGGAGTTATTTTGGAATCCAAAACGGCGCCCTGGAAGACCCCCGCAGCCGCGCCGGGCCTCTTGGAGGCCCGGTGCAGTTAAGGGAGCCCTCCTGGGGGACCTCTGCGTCTGTGCCGGGCCTCTCTGAGGCCTGGCGTGGTCGAGGGAACCCTCCTGGTAGTGCGCGCATGCGTGTACGTGCGTGCGCCACCGCGGCCCAGAGTGCGCGCGTGCACCACCACAGCCCAGGGAGCATCGGGGGACAGGGGGACCAGCCCCACCCCCAAAATGGTTGCCGACCCCTGCCGTAAGCCAAAAATGCCTTGAAAGCACATAACAACAAAAAAAGTTGTTGAGGATGGAGTGCTCCTGCTCCAGAGACTAGGACATGGAACAATGGATGCAAACTACAGGAAAAGAGTTTCCACCTAAACATTAGGAGGAACCTCCTGACAATAAGAGCTGTTATACAATGGAACACACTCCTTCGGAGTGTGGTAGAGTCTCCTTCTTTGGAGGCTGTTTTTAAACAGAAGCTGGATGGCCATCTGTCGGAGGTGCTTTGATTGTGTATTTCCTGCATGGCAGAATAGGGTTGGACTGGATGACCCTTGAGGTCTCTTCCAACCCTATGATTCTATATTCTATAAGTATCAGGGAAAATACTATTTACTATACTGGGTATTAACTACAAATTCCTGGGCCCCTTCAAGAAACCATGGCAGTTCAAACAAAATTAGGCTAACGTAATGTGCAAAATTAATCCAGCCAAGATTTACCTTCCAATAGATAGAAAGGATATAATAAAAACTTTCCCCTCACCATTACCTCTTGTTTCTTATCTCCTCAAAGAACTCTCCCCTATAAAAGGCTGCCTACCTGAAGAAGCTCTGTAGTGCTCAAAGAACAGGATGGAACCACAGGAAGCCAGGATGAAATTCTGCTCTCTAGTCATGGGCAAAACAACACCTGGAAATTATGTAAGAGGCATTAGTCTAGTCTTGTGATTTTACACCCTATAATCTTATATTAAGATTCTGCATCTAGCAATCTGGCCTAGATTGTTTTAAAACCCAAAAGGACACTAACAGACCCATTGAAAGTAGGTTAGAAGTGCTATATACTTAACAGTAGTCAAAGAAAAAATATTTTCTAGGACTCTGTTACACAAGTTCTTATCTAGACCCCAAAGACACTATGGGACATGTTGTTGTTGATGTTGTTGTCATTATTTATTTATTTATTTCATCCACTCTTTTCCCCATAGATTGAGGTAGGGAACAACAACAGATTAACAATACACAACATCAGATAAAAATAAAATATCAATTAAAAACACACATCAATTTAAAAGAACAAATAAGAAGCATACCCTTATAAGACATTCCCTTATTAACGATGAAACAGAACAGCTGCAAGAATATATAGATGATCCGGGGGAAATCTGCACATCAAGTATCCCCTGTCAAACATAAGAGGAGACCAGTTATAGTGGCTGGGGACTCCCCGATCAGAGGAACAGAAGCAGCAATCTGCAAGCCTGACAAGATGAATCGAGAGGTGTGCTGTCTCCCTGGAGCCAAAATTTGTGATACAACAGAGAGGCTGACAAGACTGGTCAAGCCCACTGACTATTACCCCTTCCTTTTGATTCACCTGGCAACCAATGACACTGGTTTTCAGAACATCACAAAGGATTATCAGTGGTGTTCCCCGACAGGGTGAAACCCAGTGTGTGGCGGGAGGACCTTCTGGGGAGTGAGACTTCTGATGTGGGACTTCTAGCGGACTTCTGGGGTGCATGGGAGCCACACACGTGGGCTGGATAGGCACCTGTGTGGCCCCAGGAACAGCCCCGCCACCTGGAGAAGGCCTGAGAGCAGCAACACAGCCCAGAGGAGTGCCCACACAGGCCCAAGGAGCTCCCGCAGCGGTGCTTAACAGCCTTCGTGCAGCTCTAGCACCTGCGGAGGGCAGAGAACCAACTGGGTGTTATCTCCCCCTTCTGGGTGTCTCCCATGAACACTACTGAGGATTATGATGATTGGGAAGGAAGCTGAAGAACTTTGGTTGTAATTTGGGGGGGTTGCAGACTGCCAGAAATAGTGTGAATTCAGTCCACTTTTAGGGTTAGGGTTAGTGCTAGGGAATCATGGGAACTGTTATTTTTCTGAGACATTGAGCCTTCTCTGTCAGACAACTCTGATGCCACAATAAAATACAGTTCCCATGGTTCCCTAACTCTAACCCTAACCCTAAAAGTGGACTGAATTCACACTATTTCTGGCAGTCTGCAACCCCCCTTAGTTTCTCCTCCCTGTTGAAGGACATGGCCCAAGAATGGACAGAAGAGTAGCAGAGGTGAACAGCTGGCTCCACAAATGGTACTACTGAGAAAAAATTGACTTCTTTGACCACGTCTGCTTTTGCACAATTGGTCTTTTGGCCAGGGCTGGGATGCACCTCACAGCTGTTGACAAAAATGTTTTTGCTAAGAGGCTCACAAATCTGATCAGGAGAGCTTTTAACTGAGTTCTAGTGGAGAGGGAGACAATATTTTGGAGGGCAAAAATTCAGCAATTGCTGGGGAGAAAAGACCAAGCATTAGAGAAGGAGCAGCACAAGTAGTACTAGAAAATAACAGGGGAAAGAAAAACACCCATGGGCTTAAATGTCTCTACACTGTACAGAACATGGGAAATAAACAAGATGAACTGGAACTCTTAATTTCACAGACAAAGATACTGAAAAGAAGGGAGTTCAGTAAAAGTGAGATACTAAAGGAACAAACTAAAACTGTTCCAACAGGAAGGGGAAATGGGAGGTGTCTAAAGCATTCAGAATGGTTAACTAAAGAACTTTCAGCTGAGCTAAGTGTTAAAAATTATTTACAAGAAATGGAAAAATGGGGAAAACATGAAAGAGGAATTCAAGAGTATAGCCTGTATATGCAGGGGAAAGTAAGAAAAACTAAAGCACAGAATGAATTTAGGCTTGTCAGACAGATTAAAAACAATAAAAGGGGCTTTCTTAGTTATCTCCGCAGCAAAAGTAAGAACAAAGGGTTGCTTGTGGAGAAAATGGCCAAGTACCAACCAAGGATAGAGAAAAGGCAGAACTACTGTATTTTCTGGCGTATAAGACAACTTTTTAACCCAGGAAAATCTGGGTTAAAGTCGGGAGTCGTCTTATACACCAGATATAAGGAGGAGGAGGGGGGAGGAGGCGGTGGCAAGAAGCCTTGTGGAAAAAAAGAGGACAAGGAGGACAGAGCTGGGGGTGGGAAGAAGCCTTGGGAAAAGAAGGGGACAAGGAGGACAGAGGTGGGGCGGGAAGAAGCCTTGGGAGAAGAGGACAAGGAGGACAGAGGTGGGAACGACAAGAAGCCTAGGGAGAAGAAGAGGACAAGGAGGACAGAAGTGGGGGTGGGAGTGGGAAGAAGCCTTGGGAAAAGAAGAGGACGAGGAGGACAGAGGTGGGGGCGGGAAGAAGCCTTGGAAGAGGAGAAGGACGAGAGGAACCCTAAGGCGATCCTCTCCTGGGGTTTTCTTGGCAAGACTGATTCAGAGGAGGTTTGCCATTGCCTTCTCCCGAGGCTGAGAGTGTGTGACTCATCCAAGTTCACCCAGTGGGTTTCATGGTAGAGTGGAGAATCAAACCTAAGTCTCCACAGTGGTAGTCCAACACTCAAACCACTACACCATGTTGGCTCCTATTCTCACGTACTACCCATGAAACAATTGCAGACTTTTATGTTCTTCTTGTGTGTCTTCAAGTCCTTTCAGTTTGGCCATCTTGGATTCCAGGGAGGTTTCCGGCTTGATCTGCTCCAGGACCCATTTGTTTGTCTTTTTGGCTGTCCATGGGATCCTCAACACTCTTCTCCAGCACCACATCTCAAAGGAGTTGATTTTCTTCCTATCATCTTTCTTAACTCTCCAGCTCTCACATCCCAACATGGTAATGGGGAATAAAATGGCTTGTATGAGTCTAACCTTTGTGCTGAGTTGTATATCTTTGCATTTCAGAATCTTTTCTAGTTCTTTCATATCCATCCTCCCAATTCTTAATCTTCTTCTGATTTCCTGACTGCTGTCCCCATTTCTATCAATGTTTTATCCCAGGTATGAGAGTTCTTTTACTATTTCTATTTCTCCATTGTCTAGGCTGAACTTGTGAAGGTCCCTGGTGGTCATTACTTTTGTTTTCTTTATGTTCAACATTAAGCCTGCCTTTGCACTTTCTTTTTTGATCTTTCTTAGTAGGCGTTCCAGGTCTGTGAGGTTTTCTGCTAGTACTATGGTGTTATCTACATATCTTAGATCAGGGGTTGGAATACCTTTTGGGGGTGGGGCCGGTTCTGCTGTCCCCCAATAGTCGGCGTGCTGAAGGGGGGGGAATGGCACCGGAGGTGTGCTTGCACACGCTCGCGCACATATGCGCGCTACTCTTGCCATCCTGCGCACGCGCATGTGTGCATGAGTGCAGGGTGCCATTTTGCGTTCCAAAACGGCACCCGCGCTTGCGCATGCATGCACAAGACGGCAGGCGCCATTTTGGAATGCAAAACGGCGCTGCACACCATGAGCACATGCACAGGACGCTGTTTTGCATTCCAAAATGGCGCCCTGTGTCACACGCGCACGGCGGCATCAACGACGGCAGGACCGGCTATGGGCCGGTTACAAGGCCTTGAAGGGCCGGGTTCGGCCCGCAGGCCGTAGTTTGCCGACCGCTGTCTTAGATTGTTGATATTCCTTCCTCCTTAGGTTTTTGTGGGTTTTTCGGGCTGTGTGGCCATGTTCTAGAAGAGTTTCTTTCTGACGATTCGCCAGCATCTGTGGCTGGCACCTTCAGAGAATACTGTAATAGAAGAGAGTGGGTCTATATATACTGTGAGACCCTGGGTAGGGAGGAGTGATTTCCATGTAAACTGTGTATTGTTCTGTGTTGAATAGGTA
Source organism: Phrynosoma blainvillii (assembly GCA_026167975.1). Taxonomy (NCBI): domain Eukaryota; kingdom Metazoa; phylum Chordata; class Lepidosauria; order Squamata; family Phrynosomatidae; genus Phrynosoma; species Phrynosoma blainvillii. The sequence goes on from JANUYF010000002.1 coordinate 371,976,688, forward strand.
TTGTTCTGTTGTTAATGGCATGGCTTCTAGGTGAGGATATGCAATCAAGGAGATTGTCTGCTATTGTCTGCTGGGAAAGCCCCTGACCCTGGTTGGTTTCCCATTTGCATTTGCATTTGCTGAGTGCTGATTTTCTTATTTTGTAGCCACAGATGCTGGCGAAACATCACAAAGAAACTCTTCTAGAACATGGCCACACAGCCCGAAAAACCCACAAAAACCTATGGATGCCGGCCATGAAAGCCTACGACTTCACATTCCTTCCTCCTATTTTTACTCCTCCTTCTGTGTCCAAACCTAATTTTTTAATAATATGTTCTGCATACAAGTTGAGCAGATGGGGGGAAAGTATGCAACCTTGTCTGACTCCTTTCCTAATTGGGAAACATTCTGTTTCTCTGTGTTCTGTTCTGACAGTAGCTCTTGTCCTGGGTACAGATTCCTCAGTAGGACTATCAGTGCTGGCACTCCCATGTCTTTAAGGGCATTCCATAGCCTTTCATTATTTATGCTGTCAAAGCCTTTGCTGTAGTCTATAAAGTACATGCTGATTTTTTTTTTAATTCCCTGGTGCGCTCCATTAGCCATCGTATGTTTGCAATGTGGTCCCTAGCGCCTCTTCTTTTCCTGAACCCAGCTTGAACCTCTGGGATTTCTCTCTCCATGTATGGTTGGAGTCTATGTTGCAGTATTTGGAGCATAATGTTGCTTGCATGAGAGATTAGTGCTATGGTCCTATAGTTGCTGCAGTCTCTTGTGTCTCCCTTTTTGTGGATGGGGATGTATATTGATCGCTTCCAATCCCTTTGTTTTCCATATCTGTTGACATATGTTGGTCAGCACTCTTGTCAATGTGGATTGCAGCAGTTCAATTGGAATATCGTCTGTTCCTGGTGATTTGTTTTTCGCTATTTCTCTTATTGCAATTTCCACCTCGTTTTTTAGAATTTGGGGTTCATCTTCATATGGCTCTTCATTCCATGTGTCCTTCATTTTGTCATCTCTTTTGTATAATTCTTCTGTGTATTGCATCCAATATTCATTCCGGTCTTGAATCGTGTTATTTTATTGTCATAGAGCCTCCCAGTCCTTGGTTTGAATTTTCCTTTGATTTCTCGGATCTTGTGAAATATGTCTCTTGCTCTTCCCTTTTTGTTGTTGTCTTCTATTTCTCTGCATTGGTCGTTGTAGTAATTTCCTTTATCTTTGCTCACAAGCCATTGTACTGTTGTATTCATAATTCTTAGTTTGCTTTTCTTCTCTTCTTTTCTTTATTACTTGTAGTGTTTTTTTCCTGTCATCCATGGTTTTTTCTCTTTCTTTATGATTATTGAAAGTGTCTGTCTGAATTATTCTTTTATTATGTCCCTGGCTTCAGACCATAGTTCCTCTAGTTCTTGGCCTATTATGCTTAGCAGTGCAAATCTGTTTCTTATGTTGTCAATAAATTCTGTGAATGCCTCACTACTTTACATGAATTCAAGTCTCCAGGGCCAGATGAACTACATCCAAAGATATTAAAAGAGCTGGCAGAAGTAATCTCAGAACCAATGAGAATAATCTTTGAGAAAACTTGGAGAACAAGAGAAATCCCCACAGATTGGAGGAGGGCAAATGTTGTCCCTATCTTCAAAGGGGGGGGGGGGGGGGGGGGAAAGAAGACCGAAAAATTATCGTCCCGTCAGCCTGACATCAATATCCAGAAAGATTCTAGAGCAGATAATTAAACAGACAGTTTCATGATGTATCATCAGGCTGTATTTCTTAACATTTCCCACAGTTGCTGGTTTTGGCTTCTGGGACTTGCAGTTGGACAACATCTGGAAGGTTACTTCATTGCCACCTCTAAATTATAGCAACAACAGACTGGCCCTTCCCTCACCCCGTATTATACTATTGAAATGAAGAACACCTGATGAATTAATAGAAGTGTATTTTTGTTTTATGAAAAGACTGTGACCTTTATTTAATTTTGGCAGTCAAAACATAAGCTTTAATCAATGCTACATGTATGGATGGTCATCTGTTGGAGGAAAGTGCTTTTTTTGATTGTTATTCCTGCATGGCAGGGGTTGGACTTGATGGCCCTTGAGGTCTCTTCCAATTCTGTGATTCTATGATGTCATCACTAAGAGTCAACATGGGTTTCTCAAAAACAAGTCATGCCAGACTAATCTCATCTCTTTTTCTGATGCTAGATTAAGGGAATGCTGTGGATGTAGCATATCTGGATTTCAGTAAGGCTTTCAACAAAGTTTTCCATGATATTCTTGCAAAGAAGCTAGTAGAATGTGGCCTAGACAGTGCTACTGTTAGGCTGACTGATTGAACCCAAAGGGTTCTCACCAATGGTTTCTCTTCATCCTGGAGAGAGGGGACTGGTGGAGTGCCACAGGGATCTGTACTGGGCTCTGTCCTATTCAACATGGCAGAAAAAGAAATAACGTGAAAATAACCCAAACAGAAAGTCAACGAAAACCACTCCTTTCTACTTTAGGAATTTCCCAAAAGTAAAAAGAAGCAGGTTTTGTTGGGTTTCCGTTCAGGTTATTTTTGCGTTATTTCTCTTTCATGCAAACGTCGTCTGAAAAACAACCCACATTTTTTCTGTTTTCTGTTCGGGTTAACCCCAAACGTCAAGTGTGTGTTGTTTTCACTTTAAATCTAGTTTGTGCACAGGATTCGTCCTGTGTAATAAAACTCCTAGCAGTACCTCAACTTCTGTTCCTCCCTCCCATGGGAAGCAAGGCTGACTCCATACTTTTTGAGCTTCTGACAGAGAAAGTTAGATTATACATACAGGCTGAGCCTCCCTCATCTGGAATTCCAAAATCCAAAATACTCCAAATCCAAAATTGTCCACATGGGTAGCTGAGACAGTGACAGTGACACCTTTGCTTTTTGGTGGTTCAGTGTACACAAACTTTATTTCATGCACAAATTTATTAATAACTTTCAGACTATGCATATAAGGTGTATACACATAAATGAATTTCATGTTTAGACATGAGTCCTGTCTCCAAGATATCTCATTATATCTGAAGGTAATTTTATCTGAAAAGCTCAGAAATCCAGAACACTTCTGGTCCCAAGCATTTTGGATAAGGGAGACTCAACCTGTGCAGCCTTTTAAAACTGGTTTATAAAAAATTGGTTTTTCAAAATGGGTTTTAATCTGGGTGTTTTTTTAAAGAATGGTTGTTATTATTATTATTATTATTATTATTATTATTATTATTATTACCGTATTATTATTATTATTATTATTATTATTATTATTATTATTATTAATAAATTTCTTACCCACCTCTTCCCATGGATCCAAGGCAGGGAACAACAACAATTAACAAATATACAATGTCAGATAATAATAATAACAACAATAACAACAACAACATGTACTTCCCTTTCCACCAAAGGGCAGTACATCAAAACATATATAATAAAAAGTGAACAAAACACTACACTATAAAATACTAAAATAATATACTACTATGCTAAAAACAATACTACACTATTAGGATTACACCTGGAAGGCAACAGCAGCATTTAGAGAGATGGAAGTTTGCTTAAGATCCTGGATTTTTCTGAAGTCAAAATGGGAAAATATAAAATGGAAAATCAAGGTTTACTATTTGGAATTTATATATCTTTTGAATATTTTCAAGCCTTGGATGCTTGAATCCATGGATAAAAAAAAATCAGTGGCTAAGATGGACCTACAGTATCAGAAAAAGGCATATATACATCTCAGTTTAAGGTATGGAGTGCACATATATCTCAGCTTAATAAACAGAGATGCGATCAGTAACACAAACTGATGCCACAGGGATCATTTTTACATGTATTACAGGAGTAGGCAACCTTTCCCCTTTAAGGGCCGAGGGACTTCAGCTCCCAGAAGCCTCAGCCATGTTGGCCAATCGTCCCATGTTGGCCAATAGCTCCTGGGATTCTGGGAGCTGAAGTCCCTTGGCCCTTAAAGGGGACAGGTTGCCTACCCCCTGTATTAAAACAATCCACATTTAAAATTCACTTGTGATAAGCCTGCTGGAAGAGATCGGTCTTTAATGCTGTTTTAAATTTTAAAGTTAACTAGTTATCTAGTTACTTAGGGCCTGAACAGACTGCCAGAAATAATCCAGCTTGAGACCACTTTAACTGCCCTGTTTCAGTCCTAGGGAATCATGGGAACTGTAGTTTATTGTGGCACCAGAGCTCTCTGACAGGAAAGGTTCAATGCCTCAGAAAAAACAGTTCCCATGATTCCCTAGCATTGAGCCAGGACAGTTAAAGTGGTCTCAAACTGGATTATTGCTGGCAGTCTGTTCAGGCCCCGTTATTATTTTGTAACTATTAATTTCTAACTATTTTGTTGCCGATCACTATTGCCTATCACTATTTAAAGCCAGTGGTTTGAGTATTGGACTATGATTCTGGTTTGAGTATTGGATTTGGTTTGAGTATTGGACTATGATTCTGGAGACCAGGGTTCGAATCCTGGGTGACCTTGGGAGAGTCACACTCTCTCAGCCCCAGAAAACCTCGTGATAGGTTCACCTCAGTGTCGCCATAAATCGGAAACGACTTGAAGGCACACAACAATAACAACACCGAGCCGGGCTAAGCAACTAAGCGCTAAATAAATACTGTACTTAAAATAAACTAACAAGCAAATTCCCCAGTCTCAAGGAGGGGGGGAGGCATGGAGGAGAGAGACGGGAAATCTTTGTCTCCCCAACATGCCACCATTTTGTCATAACCCCCCTGAAAGCCAGGGTGGCTTAAGGTTTTGAGCATCGTCCTAGGGGACTCCAGTTTTGTTGTTCTGTGCCTTCAAGTCGTTATGGCGACCCTAAGGAGAACCAATCATCGGTTTTTTCTTGGCAAGATTTCTTCAGAGGAGGTTTGCCACTGCCTCCCTCTGAGGCTGAGAGAGTGTGACTCGTCCAAGGTCAGCCCAGCTAGGATTCGAACCCTGGTCTCCTGAGTCTCTATAGTAGTCCAACACTCAAGCCACTACACCACATGCTGGCTGTCTAGTGTGACTCTCCCTGGACTGGGAGACTAGGGTTCGAATCCTGACTGGACCATGAAAACCCACTGGGGGGGAACCCTTGGGCGAGTCACATTCTCTCAGCCCCAGAAAATGGTAGGGTGGACCTAAATCAGAAACGACATGAAGGCACACAACAACAACAACAACAACAATAATAATAATAACCAACCAAACAACCAATTCACCCCCTTGGCTACACATTCCCTTCCTCGCCCTCCTGAGAAGGAGCTCGTAATGGCGGCCAGTCCTCACCTCGGTCGGTCCCAGCAGGCGACACAAAATGGCAGCGGCAGCAGCAGCAGCAGCAGCAGCAGTAGCAGTGTCCTCTCCGAAGCCCTGAGGAGGGAAAAATGGGGGCGGAGGAGGGCTAGTTCCTCCGACTCACAAGGATTTGGGTCTCTTGTTGGCTCCAGGACGTGGCAGGGGAAGGGAAGGGAAGGGAAGGGAAAGAAGGAGGCCGCCCCGTTAGTCGCAGTTGTGGGGGAACTGTAGTGCGCCAAGGACGGGCCTTCTTCTTGCTTGCGGCACACGGGGGAGAGCCGCCTGGAAATGGCGCCCGCGCCGAGGGAAGGAAGGCTCCAACGGCAAACAGGGCCTCCTCTCTGCCTAAAATGGCAGCAGCCTTAGCAGTAACCTGCATGGGTTTCCTCAGGCTCCTGAGCCCCAATAATGAACACACGGCAGAAATAATCCAGTTTGAGACCGCTTGAACTGCCCTGGCTCAGTGCTATTAGGGAATGCCGTGAATTGATAATGTTTTGTGGCCCCAGAGGTCTCATTTCTGACAGAGAAGGCTCAATGTCTCACAAAGCTACACAGTTCTCAGAATTCCTCAGGGCAGTTAAAGCGGTCTCAAACTGGATTGTTTCTGCAGTGTGTTTTGAACCCCGGTTAACTGTTTGACTGGGCTTGCCAGATGTGAAAAACGAGGAAGGTGCCCCTGTGTTAATGCTTCTGTGTTATAGCTTCAGCGTTGGATTAGGACACTGGGAGATCTAGGTTCGAGTCCTAGCTCAGCCATTGAAACTCACTGGGTGACTTTGGGCAAGTCACTCTTTCAACCTCAGAGGAAGAAACCTTGCCAAGAAAACCCCAGGATAGGGTCACCATAGTCTCACACTCTCTCAGCCTCAGAGGATGGCCATGGCAAACCCTCTCTGAAGAAACATGCCAAGAAAACCCCAGGATAGAGTCACCATAAGTCTCACACTCTCTCAGCCTCAGAGGATGGCCATGGGAAACCCTCTCTGAAGAAAAGTGCCAAGAAAAGTCTATGATAGGGTCACCATAAGTCAGAAATGACTGAAAGGCACACAACAACAACAACAAAGAAGAAGAGCTAGTGGTTTCAGCGTTGGGCTCTGGAGAGCAGGGTTCAAGCTCCTCTGGGCAAGTCACACACTCTCAGCCTCAGAGGATGGCCATGGCAGAATCCCTCTGAAGAAATCTTGCCAAGAAAAGGCTAAAAGGCTATGACAGGGTCACCATAAGTCAGAAATGACTTGAAGGCACACAACAACAAAGAAGAGCTAGTGGTTTCAGTGCTGGACTCTGATTCTGGAGAGCAGGGCTTCCCTCTGGGCAAGTCACACTCTCTCAGCCTTAAGATGGCAAAGGCAAACCCCCCCCCCATAAATCTTGCCAAGAAAAAAATATGATAGGTTCACTTTAGGGTCTCAATTACTTGGAGACAACTTTAAGAAACACAACAACAACACAGAAATCCTAGCATAAATAAACTGGTTAACAGATGTAGTGTGAGGAAAAGCTCTTGTTCTGTACAGTTAAACTAGACTAAAACAAAACAGTGAGGTGCCATCCTGGTTCACACAGGTCCAAAACACACTGCAGAAATAATCCACTTTGAGACCACTGTAACTGCCCTGGCTCAGTGCTAGGGAATCTTGGGAATTGTAGCTTGTTGTGGCACCAGAGCTCGCTCTCTGATAAAGAAGGCTGAATGTCACACAAACACTACAGCTCCCAGAATTCCCTAGCACTAAACCAGGGCAGTTAAAGTGGTCTCAATCTGGATTATTCCTGCAGTGTGTTTTGGATCACGAACACCTGCAGATCTGGGGAGGGCTAGGGATGGGGAAGGTGAGGATTTTGAGGTGGCAAAGAAAAAATGTGATTGTTATTGTTCTGGTTTTCATGTGTGAATAAATGAGCCAATATAAGGTTAATGATTACTTGGGACAAGGCTTGGTTTGAAAAAGGGGGATTACTGTCAAAATAAATTGTTTTTTTTTAATTTTTTAAATTTTTAAAATATTTTATTGATTAAAAAGAAACATCATTAATTCAATTCATAAAATGTCCAAACGTATGTACATGAAGAGAAAAAAAGAAGATACATAAACATGGACAAACAAAACAAAATAAAAAATTCAAACAAAAACCAAAAAAGTATTATTCCTTAACACATCCAATACTGATATAAATATATATATATATATATATATATACATATATATATTTATAAAGAAAAATAAGTGAAATAAATCTGTCAAAATAAATTGTTAATCACCACTCCCTTAAAAAGGGGTGATGTGTATGTCATGCATGTTTTGCAAATAATCAGTTTGTTGTATACATTCATATAGCATTTTAGTAGAATGTGTTTAATACACTTAACTTGTCCCTCCACATTCACTGGGGTTAGGGGCACAGGACTCCCATGAAAGTGAAAAAAATGCAAATAAACAAACAGTACTTTTTTAACCTGATAGAACACCTCTCTAGGAATTTCTAGGTCCGCCAGCAAAACTCTGTGGTCAAGATCTGCCAGAATTTGACCAGAGAATCATGTTGGAGGAGCTACAAATGCCTAGAGAAGTGTTTTCTCTAGGAATCTTTAGGTCCTCCGCTGCAACTCCATGGTCAGCTTCCAGCAGAATTTCTCTGGAGAACCTGGAGATTCCTAGAGTATATTAACCAAATCAGCAAATAATAAAATCCGCAAAAATCAAAGACACAAATGTGGAGGGATGAGTGTATATGAATTTGTTTAGGAAAAAGGCAGAGCAAGGGAAACACTATAAACAAGATGCATGGTGTAGAGTACTGTATTAGATCCTAAGGTCATTCAACTAAACTGAATGGTTGAGAGTCTCAGGAAAAAATACATGGTACAGACTGTGATTCCAGCACCATCATTCTCCCACCACCACTACATGCTTTCTAAAAACATATTTGATGAAGAAACTTAAAATTTGCGCAGAGATTTTTGTATCTTTTTTGGTTGGCCTGTAAGTGTGTTATCAAAATATGGACTTTGGAGTTAAACTACTGAAGGCACTGCCACAAGATAAGTAGTGATAAGTCCTGTTTGTTATTCAATTTATGAATGAAGGAAAGACCTTCAAGAGGCCTGGTCATCGACAGCTCAGGTCTTACAAACTCAGGGCAGCCGTGGCTTCCTTGACTGAATCAATCCACCTGTAATGCAGCCTCCCTCTTTTCCTACTGCCTTCCACTTTCCCCAGCATCTTTATTTTATTCCATTGAGTCATATTGCCTCATGATACAGGTTGACTCTGCCTTATCCAAAATGCTTGGGATTTTGAATATTTTTGAATTTTGGATTAGCTGTGTTTGCATATATGTACATAATGAGAGATGGTACCCAAGTCTAAATCCGAATGTCATTTATGTTTTATATACACATACACAAAGTTTGAAGGTAATTTTATACAATATTTTAAATAATTTTGTGCATGAAACAAAGTTTGTGTACATTGAAACATCAAAAAGCAAAGGTGTCACTATGTCAGCCACCTATGAAAAAAAGCTTTAGTTTTTGGAATATTTTGGATTTTGGAATTCTGGATAAGGGAGACTCATAGCCTTTGCAGACTGCTAGAAATAGTGCAAATTGAGTCCACTTTAACTGACCTGGCTCAGTGCTAGGGAATCATGGGAATTGTATTTTTTTCTGAGACATTGAGCCTTCTCTGTCAGAGAGCTCTGATGCCACAATAAACTACAGTTCCCATGATTCTCTAGCACTGAGTCAGGGCAGTTAAAGTGGCCTCTCAACCTGACTGTCCAAAATGGACCAGCCTCTAATGAATTGGCTTCTAGGGAGAGTTGATGCCTGATTTGCTCTAGGACCCATTCATTTATCTTTTTAGCAGTCCTTGGTATATCTAGCTCAGTACTATTTACACAGAACATTTAACTCAGTAGCAATAGCAAAAGCAAAAGCAAATACATTTCTATACTGCTTATCAGTGCACTTAAGCACTCGCTAAGCGGTTTACGATGTGTAAGCTAATTGCCCCCAACAAGCGTACTAATTTTAGCGATCTCAGAAGGATTCCAGGCTGAGTAGAGCCTGAGCCCCTAGCTGGGACTGAACTCACAACCTTGTGGTTTGTGAGTGAGTGGCTGCAATTCAGGCATTTAACCACTGCACCACCAGGGCTCTTGTGTACTTAATTCAATGTTGAATTTAATATCAATTAATGTAATATTGAATTACATTGAACTCTTTTTGGCTGCCCATGGCACTTTTCTCCAGCTGGACATCTCAAATGAATTGATTGTCTTCCTATCCGCTTTTTTCACTGTACCTCTCACATCCATCCATGGTGGGGAATACAATGACTTGGACTATCCTCACTTTAGTGTTCAGCTGTATATCTTTACTCTTTAGGATCTTGTCTAATTTTTTCATAGCTGCCCTTCTAGTCTTATTTCTTGGCTGCAATCTCCTTTCTGAACAAATTTTTATTCAAAGTATGGGAATTCTTTTACTATTTGTATTTTTTTTAACTATTTGTATTGTAGGAAGAAAATCAATTCATTTGAGATGAGGTGCTGGAGAAGAGTGTTGAGGATGCCATGGACAGATAAAAGGACAAAGAAATGGATCCTAGAGCAGATCAAGCCGGAAAACTCCCTGGAAACCAAGATGATCAAACTGAGGCTGTCAAACTTTGGACACATCATGAGAAGGGAGGACTTTGGAAAAGACAATAATGCTGGGGAAGGTGGAGGGAGGTAGGAAGAGAGGAAGGCCACATGCCAGATGGATAGACTCTATTAAGGAGGTCATGAGTATTAGTTTGCAGGATTTAAGCAGAGCAGTGGAGGACAGGGGGTCTTGGAGATGTCTCATCCATAGGGTCGCCATGGGTCAAGTTAACAACAAAATTTCCTCATTGTCTAGGCTGAATTTATGTAAATCCTTTGTGGTAATTATTTTTGTTTTCTTTATGTTAAGTGTTAAGCCTGCCTTTAGACTTTCTTCCTTGATGTTCCTTAGTACTTTTCCAAGTCCATTATGTTTTCAGCCAATAGCATGGTGTCATCTGCATATCTTAGGTTGTTAATATTACTTCTATCTTCACTCCTTCTTCTGAGTCTAAACCTGCTTTCCTTATATGTTCTGCATACAAGTTGAACAGATAGAGTTAAAGGATGCAGCCTTGTCTGACTCCTTTGCCAATTGGGAACCATTCTGTTTCTCTGTGTTCTGTTCTGACAGTAGCCTCTTGTCCTGAGTACAGATTCCTCATCAACACTATCAGATGTGTTGGCACTCCCATGTCTTTAAGGTCATTCCATAGCCTTTCATGGTCTATGCTGTAGTAGTGTATAAAGCACATGCTGATTTTCTTTTGGAATTAGCCATTGTATGTTTGTATTGTGGTCCCTCATGCCTCTTCCTTTCCTGAACCCCACTTGAACCTCTGGGATTTCTCTCTCCATGGATGGTTGGAGTCTATGTTATATGTTATAACTGTTATAATTATTATATTAAATTATATTACAGCATTATATTTATTTACATCCTGCTTTCCCCTCAGAATTGGGGCTCAAAGTGCACTTAAAAACTTACAAAAGTGACCATCCAAATATAATTAAATGATTGCAATATTAAAACAGATAATTTTGTTTAAAAAATACAATTAAAAATGGTAACACTTAAAAACAAGTTTTGTTTTTTAATCATTGCAAAAATTTGCTTCCATGTGCATGGGAAAGAAATTAGCGCTGCTATAGAAATAGTAAAAGAATTCCCATACCTGGGCTCAAACATCAATAGAAATGGAGACTACAGTCAGGAGCTCAGAAGAAGACTAAGAATGGGGAGGGTGGCTATGAAAGAAGTAGAAAAGATTCTAAAATGCAAAGACATACAACTGAACACAAAATTTAGACTTATACAAGCCACTGTATTCCCTATTACCATGTATGGATGTGAGAGCTGGATAGTCAAGAAAGATGATAGGAAGAAAATGCATTTGAGATATTGTGGTGCTGGAGAAGAGCGCTGAGGATCCCATGGACAGCCAAAAGGACAAACAAATGGGTCCTGGAGCAGATCAAGCCAGAAACCTCCCTGGAAGCCAAGATGGTCAAACTGAGACTGTCCTACTTTGGACACATCATGAGAAAGGAGGACTCTTTGGAAAAGACAATAATGCTGGGGAAGGTGGAGGGAAGTAGGAACAGAGGCAGGCCACATGCCAGATGGATGGACTCTATTAAGGAAGTCACTGGTATTAAGGGGTTGCAGATGTCTCATCCATAGGGTCGCCATGGGTCAAGATCGACTCAAGGGCAGTTAACAACAAACAAAATCTATGTATGTCCAGCAGTTGCCCAAAAGCCTCTGCCTCTAACCAAGAAGGCATCAGTTTTACACCACCGACTGTGACCGATAGGTGGCGCTGCGGGGCCATTTGGCCCGGAAGGCGACGATCAAGTAGAAAGCCAAGCCTATTTCCGGAAACGGGGGCTGAGGGTGACGTACTTCCGCCTTGCCCTGTGAGCTTGGCCAAGGGGATGCAGGACTGTGGAAGGCGGTTGCAGCAGCGAGGAGCCCGGGGAGAAAGGAAGGAAGGAAGGAAGGAAGGTCCTGGCCCTGCTGGCTGCCCGGCTTCCTCGGCGTGAAAGGCCCAGAGGGGGCCTCGGGCGTCCCAGGAGCTGTGGCGACCCGAAGAACCGGGAGGGTCGGTTGAATGGAGGTCACCCTTGGAAGAGCCAGGGCAGCCATTTGCCCAGGAACCCTTGTTCTCCTTGAAACAAGCCCAGCCTGGTGTTTTCCTCCAGATGAGCCGGACTCCAGTTCTCATCCATCCCTAATTTCTTCCTGTTAGTCTGTTTTTGCAAACTATAAATCCTCCTGGGTGCCTCAAAAGACTTACTAACTGGGTGTGAGGTTGTGGTTGTTAATTGTTATTTTGTGTTCCTTCAAATCATTTCGGACTCAAGGAGACCCTGTCATGGGGTTTCCTTTGCAAGGTTTGTTCATTGAACTTCCCCTGAGGCTGAGAGAGTGTGAGCGTGAGCAGCGGTATCAAAGTGCATTATCATCTACAGTGTAGATGCAGCCAAAAATGCAGAGGTGAACCTATTGTGGGGTTTTCTTTGCAGGGTTTGTTCAGAGGAAGTTTGCCATTGTTATCCTCTGAGGCTGAGAGAGTGTGACTAGGCTAAAGTCACTCAGTGTGTTTACATGGCTGCCAGAAGATTCAAACCCTGGTCTCCAGAGTCATAGCCCTAGATTCAAACCCAGGGCTGTTCGACAGTGGACTGGATGGCCCTTGTGGTCTCTTCCAACTCCATTATTCTGTTACTCCCTGCATACCCCCAAGCAGCTCCAAATTCTATATTTATATTCAAGTTGTTTCCAATTTCTGTTGTTAGTTGCCCTCGAGTGGACTTTGACTCATGACAACCCCATGAATGAGACATTTCCAAGACTCCCATCCTCCACTGTTCTGCTTAGTTCCTGTAAACTCATACCCGTATGACCTACTTAATAGAGTCCATCCATCTAGCAAGCGGTCTTCCTCTGGAGACCCTATTACAGGGTTTTCCTGGGAAGGTTTATTCAGAGGAAGTTTACCTTTGCCTTTGAGGCTGAGAGAATGTGGCTTGCCCAAGGACACCCAGTGGGTTTCATGGCTGAGGAGGGATTTGAACCCTGGTCTCGAGTCGAGGTCCAGCATTCAAACCACTACACTACATGCTGGGTCTCACACTATGGTGATCATATTGTGAGCTTTTGTGGGCTATGGTTCACTTCATCAGATGTTTTTATGTGTCTCCAGCTAACATCATAATAACAGGAGTTGCAGCCCAACACATTAGGACACAAATGGGCAAAGTTTTAAGCAAATAGTTTTAGCTGTCAGCAATTATGGAAAAGCTTTAAGGATCTGGAGTTTCTGCCTCCCTTTTAGTAGTCTTAACAATACTACATATGCCTCTAGTTCTTTTCCTAAATGCTAAGGGAACTTCAGCTACATAATTTTGTAAGACTGGTTTTGTTATGCTGCAGAGTTGCATAGAGAAACTGATGATGCTGTGTTGTTGTTTTATTTTGCTTTATTAGCTGGTTGGTACTTGGATGGGAGGCCTGAATGAATGAATACCAATGAGTGCTGTAGGCTATGTTCTGAGGAAGGAACAGGCAAAACACCCTCTGAGTATTCCTTCCCTAAGAAAACTCTATGAAAGTTATGGGGTTGCCATGATTCAACAGGTGATTTGAAGGCATCTGTGCATGCACAGAGCAGAGGAAGCTGTTGGGGTTCAGGCCAGACAAGATGCTGTGTCCTCTGGTCTGGGCTATAAATCAGCACCTTTCATCAGGCAATACCTCTAGTTGTGTAACCTTCCACATCGAGGTTAGGGAAGTCCTTCATGCAACTGATTGAAACAGCATTGCACCACTGAGTTAATGCTGTTCTCTGGCATTTTTCAGGGAGCCCTGATTTTATGCTACTGTAGCTTTTCCTGGTTGTCGTCTTCTGCTTTTGAGGTCTGACATATTTTATTCTTGTATTTGAACATTTTGGGTTGTCTCATTATATTTTGATTGCTTCTGCACTCGATGGGTGCTGGAAACAACGTTCAGGTTTGTTGCTGTTACAGCAGAGTACAGCACAACAGCAATACATTTAAAGATTGCTTCCAGCAGCCACTGAGTATACTAAATAAAGCATAACATATGTTCATGTGTATGACACACAGTAGCCCTACAAGTCCACTCAGAAGAAGATCATATTGAGTTCACTGGAGCTTCCTCCCAAGTATTTGGTGATGGAGTCTCCTCCTTTGGAGGCTTTTAAACAGAGGCTGGATGGCCATTTGTTGGGGGGGGGTTAATTATGTATTCCTGCATGGCAGAATGGGGTTGGATTGGATGGTCTTTGTAGTCTCTTCCAACTCTATGATTCTGTATATGGATTGCAGTCTAAATCTGTACAAATCTAGATGCCTGGAGATTGCCTCATGTTAAACTTGAGTCCATCTTGTTTGGAGGAAGGCATTGGAGGTTTCTAATGTAAAGCAAAGCAGCTTCATTTATATACCGCTTCATACCACACTATGGAGTGTCTAAGCGGTTTACAACTGTAAGCTCATTGCCCCCCAACAGTTGGGTACTCATTTTAGCGACCTCGGAAGGATGCAGGCCTCAGTCAAGCCTGAGCCCTGGCTAGTATTGAACTCGCAACCTTGTGGTTTATGAGTGAGTGGCTGCAGGACAGGCATTTAACCACTGCGCCACCAGGGCTCCTAACTGTAGACAGATTAAAAATGTACATATTTACACATCTGTAGCATGATGAGAAATAAGAAGTGATGGTAGTACTCTTAACAATACTACATATGCCTCTGGTACTTTTCCTTAGTGTTCAGAGAACATCATAATCTCAGGCATGGTCTACGAAGACAGCTGTATAAGTTGATGTAATCATTGACTGATTAAATGGATTGTTTCTACACTTTAGTTCCAGGGGGTTACTTTGGAATATTCACTCATGGGAGGGATCCCCACAATAAAAATATACTAGCTTGCCCCGGCTTTTTTCTCCCTGCTATACTTGTTTTCTGCTTGAAGGAAGATTTGATGTAGGGAGCAATTTGTTACTCTCCTACAGAAGTGCAGGTCTTCTGCTGTGCAACTACCACTACCTCAGAACTCTGCCATCTCATTCTACTGTTGATCAGACCTGCAAATGTTTAACAATAGCCATGTGTGGTGTAGTAGTTTGAGTGTTGGACTAGGACTCCGAGAGACCAGGGTTTGACTCCTGCTTGGTCATGAAAATCTACTGGGTGACCTTGAGCAAGTCACACTCTCTCAGCCTTCTAGGAAGCCAGCAGCAAACATCTGAATAAATTTTGCCCAAAAATGCATAGATTAGGATTGCTGTAAGCCAGAGTCCTATTGAAGGCAAAACCCAACAACCAACAACACAAAGTAGGCTGGTGTTATTGTTCCTGTGCTGAATACAGGGTGGGATAGACTCTACCTCTTAGACATAACAGGTTTCTGTAAGTGTTGTTAATGAGTTTATATTAAACCGCTGCTTGGGCTGAAATTCTGTCTCAAGTTAGCTTTCAGAAGATTTCAGTCCAAGCCCCATTTAATACAGCAGGACTTACTTTGGAGGAAACATGCTTAGGATTGAGTACTAGAGCATTATGACCAATGAACATAGAACATAGCCCCAATCTCCTTATAACCTGTTAGCCCAGCCCCACAGACAGGAAGAGACTACTTTCTGCAAAAGCAGAGGTGATTCAACTTTTCTGTCACCAGCCACATGACCTTTATGGGAATCTCTTGGAAGCATATACCAGGGGGCTAGGTGCTTATGGTGGGCCACTCTATTTCTCTTGTATCATCATCACCACCACTAAGAAGTAAGTCCCATGGAACTCAGTGAGTTCTAATTCTGAGAAGACATATATATATATATATATATATATATATATATATATATGTAATTGCAGTGTACTTTACAGCAAGCATGAGTGCAAAGAGATTGTGCTAGCATAACGGTTCCTAACCTTGGGCTACAGTTTCCATCTTCTGAAGCCACAGTGACTAATGGTGAAGTGTGTTGGAAATTATAATCCAGACCATCTAAAGGGCACCAGGTTGGGAATTATCAGCTGCTAATGGCTTTTTGTTAGTCTCATAGACTTGCTGAATCTTTGCAGAGAATGACTTGTGTCTGAACCCTGTTTCTTTGTTTTCTGCAGGAGAATGGAGTGGAAAACATGGTGGACCTTTTATTTCTCTTTACTAATGGCACTTCATTCTCAGGGAGGGAGAAAAATGAGATTTAATGGCCTAAAATAAGATACATGAGGCTTAATAGAATGAAAGCAAAGAAAAATGCAAATTAGAGAATGTCAGTAACCAGAAGAACATGGTCTAATTACTTATCAGGCAACCAAGCCACCTTCTAAAACTTTTGACTGAGGAAACTCATTTTGCATGAAACTTCATTTTTATTCCACATCAAAGAACCTGTAAAGGAGTGAATATTAGTTTCTACTGCTTGGAACAAGTTGGTGATTTGAGAGGCTGCTCAAGAGACACCACATGGGAGAAAAATTATTTAAGCGCCCCATCCCTGGGGAAAGTTTTCTAAGAAGCTCAGATGTCTTTCAGCATCAGCAAAACCATACATCAGATGGGCTGTATAAATGCCTGGTGTGTGGGAAATGTTTCACTCATAGTAAGAACTTCAGCACTCACCAGAGAATCCACACTGGAGAAAAACCTTACAAGTGCCCCGATTGTGGAAAAAGGTATGGTGCAAGCTCCACCCTTAGTAGGCATCGAAAAATCCACATGGAAGAAAAACCCTATAAATGCCCAGACTGTGAGAAGAGTTTCAGTTATAAAGCCGACCTCATTAAACACCATCGAGTTCACACTGGAGAGAAACCTTATGTATGCCATGAGTGTGGAAAGAGCTTTAGCCAAAGCTCAAATTTTGTTACTCACCAGAGAAGCCACACAGGAGAGAGACCTTATGAATGTCCTGACTGTGGGAAAAGTTTTACTGTGAGTTCAAGCCTTATTGAACATCAGCGAGTCCACACCGCTGAGAAGCCCTTCTTGTGTACAAAATGTGGGAAAAGTTTCAATCGGAGCTCACACCTTAATGTGCATCAGAGAATCCACACTGGAGAGAGGCCTTTTCAGTGTTCTGATTGTGGAAAAGGCTTTACTATACTCTCCACCCTTAGTAAACACCAAAGAATCCACACTGGAGAAAAACCTTATAAATGCCCCAAGTGTGAGCGAAGCTTTCGGGTTAGCTCAATTCTCACCCAGCATATCAGAACCCACACGGGTGAGAAACCATACATTTGTCCTGACTGTGGGAGAAGCTTCAGTCAAAAGTCGCCTCTCATTGCTCACCAGAGACTTCATACTCGTCAAAAAACTAAATGATTGGTCTGAAGCAAAGTAGTATGATTTAGAAATGGATGAGTAATAAGTGATGATTGTTTGGGATGTGAGGATAAGAAAATGGGCTGGGATACAAAATGAATGGAGCTATACTATGCTTATTTCCTTCCTACACAGAATTATTTGTGTGTTGTTGTTTTTAGAAATGATATACTTCCCTTTTTACTTATTTCCTTTAAAACCAACTCCCTTTGCTTGAGAGCATTTAAGAAAACTGCATTTAAAATGCAGCTGATATTGTTTTTGCAGAGCCCTTCAAGTAGGGAAGTTATAAATCCAAATTCATTATGCCATAAATGATGGTATGGGATTGTTATAAGGATAAATGGTACTAGGTCTTTTAAAGTCCTTTTAACATAGAAAAGTCCTATTGTGAGTCTTCAAGCCATTTCTGACTTATGGCAACCCTAGGGTGACTCTATCACAGGTTTCATGGCATGTATCTTCAGAAGGGGTTTGTCATTGCCACCTTCTGAGACTGAGAGAGTGTGACTTGCTGAAGGTCATCTGGTGGGTTTACATGACTGAGCCAGGATTCGGACTATGGTTTCCAGTCACAATCCATCTCTCATACCACTGCACCATACTGACTCAGAAGAGCTATGGAACCAATAAAATGACTTAAAATGATTTAAAATGTTTGTCTTCATCGAATAAGTAGTGAATTATTGCTTAAAGATGTTGTTAAGTCAAGATTTCTTTAGCCCTTATTTCTCATGGCCCTGTTCTTGTTACCTTCTTATTGACCAACAAGACATGGCACTTCAGACTCATACAAGCTGAGTCTCCCTTATTTGGAATTCTGAATTTTTCTAAAAAATAAAATGTTTTTAATGAGTGGCTGAGATAGTGACACCTTTGCTGATGGTTCATTGTCCACAAACTTTGTTTCATGCACAAAAATATCAAATATTATGCATAAAATTACTTTCAGGCTATATGTATAAGATGTATATGAAACATAAATGAATTTTGTGTTTAGGTTTGGGCCCCATCTCCAATATATTTCATTATGTGCATATATGCAAATACAGGTATTCTGAAATCCAAAACACTTCTGATCCTAAGCATTTCTGATAAGCAAAACTCAACCTGTACTTAAATTTAGAATCTCAATGTGGAACACAGGAAGTTGGCAGGGGTGAGAAATGCATCTCCCCATTCACATTTCCCACTCATGCCTTAAAGGAGCATTGCTCTGGTGACAACTTCATCCCAACTGAACAGAATATTGGCTTCCAGGAGTCCCTTTGTAGAAAGGAAAGAGCAAAATGGAACATTTTCATTAAGAGAAATTGAATAATGTTGGTTATTCACACTACCAACAATGCAGATCTTTTAGAAAAACTTGTCAATTGGGGTGCAGCGCACTGACCTTTCCAGCCCTCTCCCTCCAGCAATCTCCAGTGTGACAATCAGAACCAGGATCCCTGTTGCAATTCCTTCTCACACTGGAAATTACTAGCAGGATTGGGGCTGGGGAACATCAGTATGCTATATCACAATTGATAGGAGAACAGACCTCTATCATTCTCAGTGGCTGCTTCCTGGTAAAGCGGGATTGGATGACTTTTACCATTGTAGTAATAGTGCCATGATCAGGAATACTTTGGTTTTTATGTATACAAATCAGTTATAAATGCATAACTAGGTTATGCATCTGTAACTGTGAGTGAATTCCAGCCAGTGTTAGCTCTAACATTTAATTTAATACAGTAACTGTTTGGCCAGAAACATATAAAACTGCCTTAGCTGCATTCATGCCCATTGGGCCATTTAACCTAATTATATTTGTAATTTCTCCAAAGTCTCAAGCTAGATTTCCCCCCAGTTCAGTCTTTTTAGTTGAAGGTGCTAGGGATTGGATCTCTGTTTAATGTGGTGTCCCATTTTCAATCTTTCTATACTTTCTTTTCATGTGCTGCCATATTGATTGGCTTCTAGCTTGTCAGATTGCCAGTTGTGCTTGGTTTATGACTTCATAAAGTGTGGAATGAGAGAGGAAAATTGATTTATTCATATAATCAAGCATGCTACAATCATTACCCTGAAATGACTGGCCCAATCCACATGGCAAGGTTTCAGCCACATCCCACTGCATCTGTCTCATAGGCTGCTATCTTTCCTCAGAGAATGCTGCACTCCACAGCCTGATGTTTACACCCAGTGATTTTCTGTCTTTCTTCCTCTGGATAACTCTTCTATTCAGAACTAATGAACTGTTGTTGAAGAACCAATGCATGTTGCAATGGATCTTGGGAAATGTTCTATACCACAAACTATGGAATTGGTTTATTACCCTGGATGAACTGAAAATGCACTCATGGTTATGCTAGCTCAGGCTACAGAAAACTGCAATCCAAAAAAATACAGAGATCCACATGATTTCCACTGGTTACAAATAATAATTGGAGTAGGGGAATTACAAATGCACTAAAACACTATTGCCAAGTGTGTAATCTTTGGGCAGAATGTTGTTACCATTTGCTCTATGTAAGAAAATGCAGCACTTGGCCACCTCATTAGGATAGAGGCCTAAACTTGTTTCATCTGTGATCCATTGAAAAGAAGCTCTTGTCGGTTGGTCCTGAGTAGGTGTGATATTTTTTTTGTTCTGATGAGCTGGACAAGTATTGCATTTTCTCCCATAGCTCATGTGGCTTTAACAGCAGGTTGACAGGCAAAATGGCATCAGGGAAATTCCCATCTCTGTGCTAAAATAAATTTATGTATTGAATTTCTGTGATATGGAGGAAGAATTCAAAGACATAGCCATGGTAGACTGGATCAGTACGCAAATGGATCTTATAGCACCTTTGAAGCTAGTAACACACACTACTAACTTCTTTCTTTCAGCATGTCTGACATCGAGTTACTTTATGCACAGGAGCTCTGCCAGGAAATAAAAGTTGGTAATCTGAAGTGGGGACTGTGCTGGGTGTTCTTTAAAACTAGCATGACTCCAAGGGCCACTGCACGTCACTTATCCAGTTGTCTTGGTCTGCATATCTATAAACAAAAAGATTTCATGATGACAGACTAATTCTCCAGGGGTCCATTCATGTTGTTGTTAACTGCCTTTGCATCGATCTCGACCCATGGGGACCCTATGGAGGAGACATCTCCAGGGTCCCCTGTCCTCTACTGCTCTACTCAGCTCCTGCAAACTCATATTCATGATCTCTTTAATAAAGTCCATCCATCTAGCATGTGGCCTTCCTCTCTTTCTACTCCTCTCCACCTTTCCTAACATTATTGTCTTTTCCAACGATTCATGCCTTCTCATGATGTGTCCAAAGTACAACAGTCTAAGTCTTGTCATCTTGGTTTCTAGGGACATCTCCGGCTTGATCTGTTCTAGGATTTGTTTGTCCCTTTGGCTGTCCCTGGAATCTGGGATTTCTCTCTCTATGTCTATGTTGCAGTATTTTGAGCATAATTTTGCTTGCATGGGAGATTAGTGCTATGGTCCTATAGTTGCAGTCTCTTATGCTTCCTTTTTTGTGGATGGGGATGTATATTGATCACTTCCAATCTGTTAGCCATCGTTTTGTTTTCCATATCTGTTGACATAAATTGGTTAGCACTAGTTGACTGGCAGTGTGGATTGTAACAGTTCAATTGGTATATCATCTGTTCTTGGAGTCTTGTTTTTTGCCATTTCTTTTATTGCAGCTTCCACCTCAGTTTTTTAGAATTTGGATTTCATCTTCATATGGCTCTTCACTCCATGTGTCCTTCATTTTGTCATCTCTTTTGTATAGTTTTTCTGTGTATTGCATCTAACGTCTTTTTATTCCTTCCTGGTCTTGAATTATGTTATTTTTATTGTCGTAGAGTGTCCCGGTCCTTGGTTTGAATTTTCCCTTGATTTCTCTAATCTTGTGGAATATGTCTCTCGTTCTTCCCTTTTTGTTGTTGTCTTCTATTTCTCTACATTCGTCATTGTAGTAATTTTCCCTATCTTTGCACACTAGCCGTACTGTTGCGTTCATGTTTTTTAGTTTATTCCTATATCCTTTTTGGTTTGTTTCACTTCTTTCAATTATTGCTTGTAGTGTTTTATCAGTCATCCATGTTTCTTCACTTTTCTTTTGTCTGTTGGAAGTGTCGTTATTCATTTTTCTTTTATTATGTCCCTGGCTTCAGACCAAAGCTCTTCCAGTTCATGATCTGTTATACTTAGTATTGTAAATCTGCTCCTTATATTGTCAATTAATTCTGTGGAAATTTTGTTTAAATCGTATTTTGGTATGATGACTGGTTTTGTTCTCTTCTTGAGTTTTACTTTTATTTTTGAAATGAGTAGTTCGTGATCTGTGCCACAATCAGCACCTGGTCTAGTCTTGGCTACCAGTATGGAGCCTCATCATCTCTTACTTCCAATTATGTAATCTATTTACATCCATTCATACTACACATACTATGTAGTCCATTCATACTACACAAGTATGGCACTATGATTCCACTTTAACTGCCGTGGTTCCATCTTATGAAATCCAGAGATGGGCAGTTCAGGGAGGGCATTAGAGAGGGGTATTTGGAGTTATCAGGCAGAGGGCTCTAGTGCCTCTCCAGACTACAAATCCTGGGATTACATAGGATGGGTCTGTGGCAATTAAAGTGGAACAAAGCACTATAATTGTATAGTGTGAATATGCTCCATGACTCAGGCCTCCAGAGCATCTAACAATACTGCCCATTACATATCAAGGTTTATAAAATACTACAACTTGCCTTGTCTATCCACAGTCACATCTCACAGAAAATCAAAGACTGCACAATAAAAGGATTTACACATTGAAATGTGAGAGCATTCCAAGTTATTTGGGAGGCAAAATAATACAGTAGGGAGTCTGCACAAGGGAGAGATGGGAGGGTTGTCTAAAGGTTTGCAAAATCTCTGAAGCAGTGTAGAACCTGATGCTTGAGGGCTCAAATTGGCTTTTTTCTGGATTCCTATCCTGCCCTCTGAGGGTTCCTTAGGTGGCCACTCTTCTTTCCCCATAATACTATTGTTTATTCTTTTCTAACTTTTGTAGATCCCCTTCTAAATATTTAAAATTCTACTCGGCTACAACTGGACAGAGTCAAATCATGTTTGAAAGATGCATGAGGGTTGCATGAAATACATGTTTACAAACTGTTGGCCTTGCGAATTTCACTCAGTCTCCTGCTTCATTTCTTGATCCTAGTCCAAATTTTCCCACAATCTTTGATTCTGCTCTGTTTCCTTTTTTGCATTCCAATCACGTATGAGTAACAAGAAATCCTGTTTTGGTGTGTGATCAATTTCCTCCTGGACTCTAGCACATAATATTTCAATTTCTTTTTCTGTCTATGTAGTTGGGACATAAACTTGAATTATTTTTATATTGATGGGTTTCCCCTTAAGTCTTATTAACATGATTCAGTCAGACTTTGTGTTACATCTTTTGACTACTTTTGCTACATTTCTTCTCACTATTAACGCCAACCCTTTTTCTTATCTTTTCATTTCCTGAGTAAAACACTGTGTTAACATATTTTAGTGAAAGCCAAAGTAGATTCTATCTCTGTAGACAGAAGCAGCTCTATTGGTATGCCATCTTTTCCTGGTGATTTGTTTTCCTAAGTGTTCTGAGTGCAGTTTCCATTTCACTTTCCAAAATGGGAGGTTCATCTTCACAGGACTCTGTCACCTTTTCATCTTTTTAATATAGATGTATTTTTTGTGTATTTTTCCATCTTTTTATTTGCACTTGGTCTTGTAATGTTCTGCTGGTTATTGTAGTGCTCCTTGTCTCTGCAAACGAGTTATTGAACAGTTGTATTCACAGTACTGACTCTTATTTCTTGTTAACTGCTTGAAAAGTTTCATCCCTCCTTAATTGAGGCTTCTCTTTCTTTTTGGCCACAGATAGTGTTGATATCAATACTAGAAAAGATTTTGGAGCAAATAATTAAACAGATAGTCTGTAAACACTTAGAAATGAGTGCTGTGATCACTAAAAATCAACATGGGTTTCTCAAAAACAAATCATGCCAGACTAATCTTATCTTTTTTGTTGATAGAGTTACATGCTTGGTAGATGAAAGGAATGCTGTAGATGTAGTGTATGGAGCTGGAAATGTTTCATCTGGGGAACAGAAGTTAAGAAGTGACATGGTCTTCAGCTTAATTCTATTTTATATTCATGGTCTGTTTCACATTTTGCCCCAGTCTTGTTTTTGCAGAGAGGATGGAACTTCATCTTCTGCCTCCAAATGTGCAGTGTATTTGATTTCTGTATTGGCCACCATGTGATGTCCCTGTATACATTTGCTTCTTGGGTTGCTTGAAAAATATGTTTGTGATGAACAAACTGTTGGTCTTATGAAATTAAGTTAGGCGGTCTCCTGCTTCATTTCTTGATCATGGTCCAACTCTTCCTACAATCTTTGATTCTGCTCTGTTTCTTATTGGTGCATTCAAAGCGCTTATGATTAGCAAGAGAATTATCACACAAGGCTTGTAAAGCACAATTACAGTAGGATAATAATATCTTTGCCAGGTATTTATCACACAGCTTTGAGTCTCTTCTGTTGCTGATTTGCATTCCAATCATTGGCAGACAGCAGTTTTCCTTATCAGTGAAAAGGTGTGTTCCACCAAGGAATGAAATGCAAAACAACAAGAGAGACACGACATTGTGTGATAAGTACCTGCCAAAGATGCTATTATTCTACTGTAATTGCGCTTTACTAGACTCATGTGATAAACTTCAAAAAGTCCTATTTTGGTGTGTGATCAGTTTCTTCCTGTACTTCAGCATAGAATGTTTCAGTTTCTTCTTCTGCCTGTGTATTTTGAGCATAAACTTGGATTAAGGTTATATTGATGGGTTTTCCATGCGTTCTTATAGACATGATTCAGTCAGACTTTGCATTATATCCTTTGGTTGCATTTGCTTGCTGTTAATGTTATGCCATTATTTCTTAGATTTTCGTTTCCTGAGTAAAACACTGTATAATTATCTGACTCAAAATGTCCCATCCCTGACCACTTTAGCTTGCTAACCCAAACATTGCAATGTTTATACATTCCATTTCTTGTTTTACCATGTCTAGATTCCTTTGGTTCATGCTTCTCACATTCCATGTTCCTGTCATATGTGAATCTTCAGACTTTCCTTTGACCTTTGAGTACATCAAGAGCTGAACATCCTTTCAGTTTGAGTCCAGTTGTATCATTAGCCAAAGTACTACTTGTAGTTGTCCTCTGGTCTATACCAGTAGCTCATTTCCCATCTTATTAAGCTCTTATTTGGTATGTCAATTTTTCAAGTAGGGCTAGTGTCCATACTCTATTCAGCCAAGATCTTATTTTATTAATTGATTTCCAGTTTTTGGCATTCTCAAGTCTTGCAGCAGTCAAAAGCACATATATTAAGTTTTATGTAGGAGTGTAGCATTAGATCCTTTAAATACAGTCAGTGTCATCAACACTTCACATATATGTATTGATTGGTTGGTTGCTGTATATATGACTGTTGCAGGTGACCACAGCAGCTCCCTCACTGTCCATATTCAGAAGTCTTAAGTAGAGACTGAAACAGTACTCTGGGCTTCCTCCTCAAAAAGTTCCCCATTAAACACTCACATGGATGGATGGAGAACACACAGAGGAAGTTTCTGGGCAGGAGGTCACTTCACATGTGACACACAGAAGTAGGGAAATTAGTGATTGTTCTGTGACCTTGCAGCTACAGAATCGTTTTGAAGCTCTCTCTCCCTTATCAGGGATGATGAGGAAGAGCAGCAAGGCAAATTCTTAGGAAAAGTGCAGAGGACCTTGGGAGTATCACCACAAGGAATAGCTGCTGCTAAGCCTTGGAGGAGATATATGGTGGTGGTGGATTCCTTGCTGAGGGGTACAGAATCAGTTTGTGGCCTTTACAAGATGTTTCAGGACGTGTGTTGTCTCCCTGGGTCAAAAATCTATGATGTGACAGTGAGGCTGACAAGACTTGTCAAGCCTACGGACCATTACCCCTCCCTTTTGGTCCATGTGGGAATCAATGATACCGCAAGGCACAGCCTTCAGAATATCAGATGGGCAGGAATATGAAAAAGCTAGATGCACAGGTTGTCATCTCATCTCTTCTCCCTATTGAAGGGCATGGTCCAGGAAGGGAGAGGAAAATAGTAGATATGAACACCTGTTCCACAGATGGTCCTTGGATTATAGGGTGTGGTTCCATGGGGGGGGGGACTTCTGGCAAGGGATGGGTTGCACCTCACACTAGTTGGCAGAAACGTTTTTGCAGATAGTCTCAAACATTTTACCAGGAGGGCTTTAAACTGAGTTATGTGGGGGAGGGAGACAGTATTTTGAAAGACAGGAATTCATAAAGGGCTGAAGAAAATGGTCAAACTGTTATAGAGGGAACAAGGCAAATAGTGCAAGGACCCAACAGTGGGAGGTGAAAAACTTTACACAGGCAGAAAGTAGGGAGGACCCATGGTCTTAGATATCTCTACACTAATGCACAGAGCATGGGGGGGAAAACAAGATGAACTTGAACTCCTAGCACAACAAAGCAAATATGATATAATAGGTATCACTGAAACCTGGTGGGATGAGTTTCATGATTGGAATGTAGTAGTAGAGGAGTATAATCTTTTTAAGAGAAATAGGCCAAAAAGGAGAAGAGGGAGAGTAGCATTATATGTCAGAGATGTTTATACCTGTGAAGAGATCCAAAACTTAAATCGAAGCCAGGTGGAGGGCATCTGGATGAAAATTAAAGGGGAGAGAAACTACAGGGATGTTATTGTGGGAGTCTGCTACAAACCCTCAAGTCAGACTCAGGAATTTGATTATGCCTTTCTAGAACAGATGACCACACACTCAGAAAGGAGAGACAGTAGTGATGGGTGACTTCAACTACGCTGATATAGTTGGCCCTCGGTATCCATGGGGGATCTATTCCAGACCCCCCCCTGCGCATACCAAAATCCGTGGATGCTCAAATTCCATTGTCCCCAATGGGGGTGTGGCCATGCAGCTGCACCACCATTGGGGACCATTGGGAACAATGGGACGTATCACTGGCCCTCACACATCCTTCCTCCCTCCCACCTCCTCCTCCTCTTCTTTCCATCTCTTTCTCTTCCTCCTGCCTCCTCCTCCTTTTCTTCCCACCTCCTCTTCCTCTTCTTCCACCAGCCTTCATTCTCTCTCTCTCTCCCTCTCTCCCAGCTCTCACTTGCGGTGGTGGGCAGGCAGCTGGAGATAGGGGGCCGCCATTGTCATTGCTGCTGCTTCCTCTTCCTCTTCTACCTCCCACCTCTTCCTCTTCCTCCACTTCTTCCTCCCACCTCTTCCTCCTCCTCCCCTGGCTGTTCTTCTGCAGCCGGCGCCACCTCAACGTGGGCTTGCCGTCCCCAGATTGATGAATACATTGGGGCCTTCTTATCCATGGACTGTCATCTGTAGATTTCAGCATCCATTCAACACTATCAAATGCTTTAAAAGTACCATGGCCAACAGTGCAAGTGGGTGTTTTGGTTTTGTTCCATAGTGCATAATAGTTACTGCTGGATATATTCCTTAAAACCATATTGATCATTTTGTATATACTCTGAAATAAACGAATTTAGCCTGTTTGTCAGAACTGCAATAAAGAATGTGTGATCATTATTCTCAAATAATTTGTCTATAAGCTGACACTTTCTGAGTATCACTGCCTAACTTCCTTACACTGACCATTTTAGAGATATTCCAGATTTCAGGATGTTTGCCAGTGTACAGAATACTATTAAACAGTGAAACTAATTTAAGTGTAATCATTTTGTTGAACAACTTATGGGACCCATTTGGGAGGTCATCCAATCTAGGTGATTTACCTAGTCTGTGGTTCTTAAAGTTGTCGTCTGCCACTTAATGAGCTGTTTAAGCAATTCTTGTGGGCATCAGTTTTTAAAGATTTAATTTGTTAAACTGTTCATCATAATGGGGGCCTAAATATCCTAAAGGATATTTGGAAGCTACACCAGGTGGTGTAAGCTGTTGGTAATAGTAAAGGAGGAGATGTATTTTACAACTAAGCAAGGAGTGGCAAGCAGAAAGCAAAATCTGAAATGAACAGGTGATGTTAGTTAATCAGAGTGAAGAGCTGATTCATCAAGATACAGGTATAAAAAAGGTTGTGCCAAACTCACAATAGGAGCAGCACAAGAGCACAGCAGCAGCAAACAGCACAGGCATGAGAGCATAAGGCAGCAAAGCTCAGCAGGAGAGATTGCTGGAAGGAATGCTAGAAGATCCTGTTGTTTGAAACTGTTAATTCAAGAAGGTATGCTGTGGTATTTTGTTTACACTTATGCTGCAAAGAAGATTGCTAAAAGGACTAAGCAACAAGGACTATATTTGCTTTGTCTCTTGTAACCAAGACTGAAGGACATTGTGCTTATGGACTATATATATATATCTTATATGCAGCTTGTATGAAAGTAAATACTAGTTGATCACTAAGTAAACAAAAAGCAACTGAGTCAACCTTCATCTGCAAGCCTAGCGTGGGAATTGTGTTTGTCCATAGAGGTTTGAAGTTCTGCTGTGATGTCTGCTATGTATCTGCTATTAATCCTCAGAGGTGGTTTTGCCAGTTCCTTCCTCTGAAATCTAGCCTACAGCACCTGGTATTTGTTGGAGGTCTCCCATCCAAGTGCTAACCTTAGCTTCCAAGATCAAACAGGATCAGGTGCCTTTAGGTGGCTAGATCAAAAGTAGCTGGGACTCTATTCACTGTAAACTCTGTAAGCAGCAAAGCACACAGGAAACTAGAGGGCAAAGAAGCCATGACCCACCTGCCCATCTTCAGTTATAGGTTCAAAAGAAAGACAAAATGGTAGAAATAGCTGCAGCTGCAGGAAGAAGCTAAAAACACTAGTGGAATCCACCACCAGGCAAATAAAACTAACAGTTTCTGGTCTGGGGAAGATCCTCAGACCATTTGGCTTCTGCACACCAGGACACACACAGGGACCAGCAAATAGAAATTTCCAGGCAATCTCATGCTTTCGTTTGTTGAGATAAAGCTGAAAAGGGGGTACAGTTAACCTGAGACAGTTTAGGGTATATGTGTGTGAGAGAACAAACCATTTCTTATCCTTGCCTTTTTAATCCACTATTGTTTTCTCCCACATTAACCACAGTAAGTAACATTTTCACTGCATAACTTGTGTTGCCACAACAGGGTTCTTCAGGATGGACAGCTCCTAATGCTGCCAGTCAAAAGAGGTTGCACAACTAGCCCATTATTATTATTATTATTCCATAACAGATTGAGGGAGGGGGGTATTGAAAGAAAAAAAGATAAAAAGAGTAGTGAGGAGGGAGTGGGAGTGGGGAACACATGAGTATTACAACTGCAAGACATTGTCATGTTGACCCCTGGGTGAAATTCTATGAATGAGGTCTTGCCATTGCAAAATATCAGCCTCATCTGGAAGCATCCTGAGAAGAAAAATACGTTATCCCATGCCCATTTGCTCCCAGCTGCCAACTGTCCAACCAAAAGAACGAAAAAAACATACTCTGCTCTTTTGTGTTTCAGATTCAAAATAAGATTCAATAAGATTTGTGTTTCAGATTCAAAATGGCTCTTCCTTCCTTTCTCCTCCCTTCCTGGCCCTTCCTTCCTTCGCTCTCCTTCCTACCTTCCTTGGCTCTTCCTTCCTCTGTCCCTCCCTCCTTCTTTCCTGGGCCCTTCCTTCGTTCTTCCTTCCTTTCTGGGCTCTTCCTTCCTTCCTCGATCCCTCCTTTCTCCCTGGACTCTTCCTTCTTCCTTCCTTCCCCCATCCGTCCCTCCCGCCTTCCTTTCTCCCTGGGTCCCTTCCTTCCTAGGCCCTTCCCGCCTTCCTTTCTGGGCTCTTCCTTCCTTCCTGGGCCCGCCCTTCCTTCCTCCCTGGGCTCTTCCTTCCTCCCTGGATCCTTCCTTCCTTCCTCAATCCCTCCTTCCTCCCTGGGCTCTTCCTTCCATCCTCCCTCCCTCCCTCCCTTCTTTCCTTCCTTCCTCCATCCCTCCCTCCTTCCTTTCTGGGCTCTTCCTTCTTTTCTCCCTGGGTACTTCCTTCCTTCCTTCCTCCACCCCTCCTTCCTTGATTTTTGGGCCCTTCCTTCCTTCCTGGGTCTTTCCTTCCTCCTTGGGCTCTTCCTTCCTTCCTTGATCCCTCCTTCCTCTCTGGGCTCTTCCTTCCTTCCTCCATCCCTTCCTCCCTCCTACCTCCTTGGGCTCTTCCTTCCTTCCTTCCTGGGCCCTTCCTTCCTTCGTCCCTCCTTCTTTCCTTTGTGGGCTCTTCCTTCCTTCCTCTTTCCTTCCTTCCTGGGTCCTTCCTTCCTACCTGGGCTCTTCCTTCCTTCCCGGTCTCTTCCTTCCTTCCTGGGGCCTTCCTTCATGGTCTCTTCCTTCCTCTTTCCTTCTTTCCCTCCTTCCTGGGCCCTTCCTTCCTTCCTCCATCCCTCTCTCCTTCCTTCCTCCCTGGCTCCTTCCTCCCTCCCTTCCAGGGCTCGCTCCTCCTTCCTTTCTCCTTCCATCCCTCCCTCCTTCCTCTCTGGGCTCTTTCTTCCTTCATCTTTTCCTTCCTTCCTGGGCTTTTCCTTCTTTCCTTCCTGGATCCTGCCTCCCTTCCTGAGCCTTTCCTCCCTTCTTGGGCTCGTCTTTCCTTCTTCCTTCCATCCTAGGATCTTCCTTCCTTCCTTCCTTCCTCCTTCCTGGGCACTTTCTTCCTTCCTGGGCTCTTCCTTCCTTCCTTCCCTCCTTCCTTCCTCCCTCTTTCCTCCCCGGGCTCTTCCTTCCTCCCTGGGTCCTTCCTTCCTTCCTTCGTCTCTCCTTCCTTTCTCCTTAGATTCTTCCTTCTTCCTTCCTTCTTTCCCTCCTCCCTGGGCTCTTCCTTTCTTTGTTCCTTCCTGGGCTCTTCCTTCCTTCCTCCATCCCTCCTTCCTTGATTTTTGGGCCCTTCCTTCCTGGGTCTTTCCTTCCTTCCTTGGGCTCTTCCTTCCTTCCTTGATCCCTCCTTCCTCCCTGGGCTCTTCCTTCCTTCCTCCATCCCTTCCTCCCTCCTACCTCCTTGGGCTCTTCCTTCCTTCCTTCCTGGGCCCTTCCTTCCTTCGTCCCTCCTTCTTTCCTTTGTGGGCTCTTCCTTCCTTCCTCTTTCCTTCCTTCCTGGGTCCTTCCTTCCTACCTGGGCTCTTCCTTCCTTCCTTCCTTCCTTGGCTCTACCTTCCTTCCTACCTGGTCTCTTCCTTCCTTCCCGGTCTCTTCCTTCCTTCCTGGGGCCTTCCTTCATGGTCTCTTCCTTCCTCCCTGGGTCCTTCCTTCCTCTTTCCTTCTTTCCCTCCTTCCTGGGCCCTTCCTTCCTTCCTCCATCCCTCTCTCCTTCCTTTCTGGGCTCTTCCTTCCTTCCGTTCTCCCTGGGTCCTTCCTCCCTCCCTTCCAGAGCTCGCTCCTCCTTCCTTTCTCCCTCCATCCCTCCCTCCTTCCTCTCTGGGCTCTTTCTTCCTTCATCTTTTTCTTCCTTCCTGGGCTTTTCCTTCTTTCCTTCCTGGATCCTGCCTCCCTTCCTGAGCCTTTCCTCCCTTCTTGGGCTCGTCTTTCCTTCTTCCTTCCATCCTAGGATCTTCCTTCCTTCCTTCCTGGGCACTTTCTTCCTTCCTGGGCTCTTCCTTCCTTCCTTCCTTCCCTCCTTCCTTCCTCCCTCTTTCCTCCCCGGGCTCTTCCTTCCTCTCTGGGTCCTTCCTTCCTTCCTTCCTTCCTTCCTTCGTCTCTCCTTCCTTTCTCCTTAGATTCTTCCTTCTTCCTTCCTTCTTTCCCTCCTTCCTGGGCTCTTCCTTTCTTTGTTCCTTCCTGGGCTCTTCCTTCCTTCCTCCATCCCTCCTTCCTGGGCTCTTCCTTCCTCCCTCCTTCCTTTCTGGGCTCTTCCTTCCTTTCTCCCTTGGTCCTTTCTTTCTCCTACCTTCTTTAATTCCTCCTTCCAGGGCCTCTCCTTGCTTCCCTGGCTCTTCTTTCCTTCCTTCCTTCCTGGGCACTTCCTTCCTCCCTCGGACTTTTCCTTCTTTCCTTCCTCAATTCTCTTACTTCCTGGGCTCTTCCTTCCTTCCTGGGTCTTTCCTTCATTACTGGGCTCTTCCTTTCTACCCCAGGTCCTTCTTTCCTCCATTCCTTCCTTCCTTCCTAAGCCCTTCCTTCCTCGTTCCTCTGTCCCTCCCCCTTCCTTTCCAGCCTCTTCCTTCCTTCCTTCCTCCTTTCTTCCTACCTGGGCTCTTCCTTCCTTCCTTCCTTCCTTTCTGGGCTCTTCCTTCCTTCCTCCCTGAGTCCTTCCTTTCTCCTTCTTTCCTTCCTGGGTTCTTCCTTCCTTCTTTCCTGGGCTCTTTCTTCCTTCCTTGCTTACTTTCTTGGCTCTTCCTTCTTCCTGCCCTGGGTCCTTCCTGCCTCCGTTACTTCCCCCCTCCCTGGGTTCTTCCTTCCTTCCTTCCTGGGCTCTTCCTTCCTTCCTAGGCCCTTCCTTCATCCCTCCCCCCTTCCTTTCTAGGCTCTTCCTTCCTTCCTCCCTGGGTCCTTCCTTCTTCCTTTCCTTTCTGGGCTCTTCCATCCTTCCTCCATCCCTCCCTCCTTCCTTTCTTGGCTCTTCCTCCCTCTCTCCCTCCCTCCTTCCTGGGCTCTTCCTTCCTTCCTCCCTTGGTCCTTCCTTCCTCCTTCCTTGACCCTTCCTTCCTTCTTGGGCCCTTCCCTCCTTCCTTTGCTCTCCTTCCTGGGCCTTTCCTTCCTGGGCCTTCCCTCCCTTCCAGGGCTCACTCTTCCTTCCTTCCTTCGTCCCTCCCTCCTTCCTTTCTGGGCTCTTCCTTCTTTCCTCCCTGGGTCCTTCCTTCCTCCTTTCCTTCCTACCTGGGCTCTTCCTTCCTTATTTCCTGGTCTCTCCCTTCCTTTCTGGGCTCTTCCTTCTTTTTTCTCCATTCCTTCCTGGGCTCTTTCTTCCTTCGTTCCTTCCTGGGTCCTTCCTTGCTTCCTGGGCTATTCCTTCCTCCCTCCCTGGGTTCTTCCTTCCTCCGTTACTTCCTTCTTCACTGGGTCCTTCCTTACTCCCTTCCTTCCTTCCAGGACTCCTCCTCCCTTCCTGGGCCCTTCCTTCCCCCTCCCTCCCCCCTTCCTTTATAGGTCCTTCCTTCCTTCCTTCCTTCCTTCCTTCCTTTCTTGGCTCTTCCTTCCTTCCCTCCCTCCTCAGCCACTAGAGGGGGGGAGTCGACTGGGGCCTGTTCCCCGGGAGCCGAGGCCTCTTCCCTCTTCCTGCCCTCTTCCTCTTCCTCTTCCTGTCTCGCCGCTCCTCCGGACACCGGAAGGGAAGGAAGAGGAAGAGGAGGAAGAGGAGGAGGAGGGCCCAGGCTGAGGCCTCTCCAGAAGCAGCAGCAGCCTCCTCCTCTTCCTCCTCTTCCTGGGATCACGTGGGGCAGGGAGGGGAGGAGGAAGGGAGGGAGCCCTTGAGCCTCGCTTCCTGTGAAGGCCGACCCGAGCGGGAACTGCACCGCCCAGAGTGGATCCCAGAGAGCCAGCCCTCCCCGCCGAGACCAGGCCCCGGTGAGTGGAAGGAGGGGAGACCCAGGGCCGGGATAACGGGGACGGGGAATAAAGGGGGTCCAGAGTCCCAGGACAAAAAAGTAGCCGGATCCTGGGGAGGGCTGGGATCAGGAAGGGATCCCTTTCAGAAAAGGCCTGAACTGTTGATATTAGTGGCAGATCTTGTGGAAGATCCCAAAGAGCCCCCCTCCCTGCCCAACCCCCGGTTGTGGGTCTCCTTGACTGGGCATAAAAGTCACCCAAAATATTATGTAATATGGTGGCTTCAGTCAATAGGAAAATGCCATTTCTTTCCCTCTCTCTTGGCCCTCCTGGCCTTTTAAGGTGGAGAGGATCTTGGGTTTCCCCCTCCCCATGACCATTTTGACAATGATATTAATTATTTTTATTTATTTATTTATTTATTTATTTCTTACCCACTCTCCTCATTGATCCAGGCAGGGGACAAAAACAGACCAGCCAATACACAATATCAGCTAAAATACCCAGACATCAGTTTCAAAGAAGAAACATAGACACAGACATATTGAAACAATCCACATATAAAATTTACAATGTTAAAACTTAATCCCCATCCCCTTCCTTTTCTCCTCCAGTTGTCGTCTTCTTCTTCTTCTTCTTTCAGATCCTGAGAGGTTATGCCTCCATATGTAGGCCAAAATTTTTGGGTTGGCTTGAGTACAGGTTGCGTCTCCCTTACCCAAAATGTTTTGAAGTGTTTTGAATTTCGGAGTTTTTTCAGATTTTGTTGTATACTCGTCCCTCCACATTTGCTGGGGTTGGGGCACAGGACCCCTGTGAATGTGGAAAAACCACAAATAACATAAACACTATGTTTTTACCTGAGAGAAGACCACTCTAGGAATCTCTAGGTCCTCCAATACAACTCTGTAGTCAACATTTGCCAGACATTGACCATAGAATTGCGCTGGGGGAGCTACAAATGCCTAGTGGAGTGTTCTCTCTAGGAATTTCTAGGTCCTTCAGTGCGACTTTTGGTTAAAGTTGACCATAGAGTTGCACTGGAGGGCCTAGATCAGGGGTAGGCAACCTTTTTGAGCCAGGGGCCGGGTTGCTATCCCTCAGACAATTGGGGAGCCAAAGTGCCATAAATAAATAAATAAATAAATAAATACAATTTTTTTAAAAAATTTAAAAATATGCATGCACACTCTCTCAGCTCCAGAAAAGCCATGGCAAACCCCCTGTGGAGATTTTGCCAAGAAAACCCCAAGAACAAATAATAACAACAATAATCAATATCATCATGGTGGGCGGCGGCGGCGGCAGCGGCAGGACCGGCCTAGGGCCAGTCCAAAGGCCTCGGGGGGGGGCGCATTTTGTCCCCGGGCCTTGGGTTGCCTACCCCTGGCCTAGATATTCTTAGAGAGAACATATTAATAAAATCCGTGAATAATCAAATCCGCAAAAATCAAAGCCACAAATGTGGAGGGATGAGTATATTTGCGTTATCTGTAATAAGACATCTTGGAGATGGGACCTAAGTCTAAGCATGAAATTCATATCTACACCTTATACGTATAGCGTGAAGACAATTATATACACAATATATATATATATTTTAAATTGTTCCTGAAACAACATTTGTGAACATTGAATCCCCAGAAAGCAAAGATGTTACTGTCTCGGCCACCTATGTGGATGACTTTGGATTTTGGAATGTCTTGGATTTCGGGATTCTAGGTAAGGAAGACTCAGATTGTGTAACAAGGGTGGCCAGCAGGAAGGAATGAGAAATAGGTGAGGCATGAGACTGGAGAAAACAGAGTCATAACCTGTTTTGTATCATCCACTCCAGGAAATGAATATACACCCAGTCCAGGCAGGGGCAGGGCAATGAAATAAGTGGCAAGGCCATCCTTGCTCTGAGAGGGATGGTTGGAGGCAGATAGGTTTCCATGATGATGATGATGATAATAATAATAATAATAATAATAATAATAATAATTTATTTGTTTCCGACCCTCTGTCAAACAATCGGGGCAGCTTACAGCAGTTAAAATCCCATACAATATATTAAAATACAATAAAAAAAAAAACCAGAACCCTCCCACCCCTTAAAAAGTATTAAACCAGTATTACCATTAAAACATGTTAATTAAAACATTAAAATGAACAAAACTCCCTACACAAACAGACAACACAAGACAAAGCAGCGATTGCAGCCAAAGGTGGGGGAGAGAGAGATGAGGAGACTCCTGAGGCCGGGAAATCTAGTCAGGAAAGGTCTGCCGGAAGAGATCCGTCCTAACAACTTTTTTAAAGCTGCTTAAGGTTGTGATCTGACAGATCTCGTCCGGCAGGCCATTCCATAGTCTGGGAGCAGTTACCGAGAAGGCCCTCTGGGAGGTTGCAGACAGCCTAGTTTTCATCGGCTGCAGCAAGTTCCTCCCAGAGGACTGGAGTGTGTGGAGTGGGTTATATGGAAGGAGGCAGTCCCGAAGGTAGGTTGGACCCAAGCCATTTAGGGCTTTAAAGGTAATAACCAACACCTTATACTGGGCTCGGAAACTAATAGGCAGCCAGTGGAGAGACTTTAATACCGGTGTTATATGGTCTTTCCTTGATGTTCCCAAAACCAATCTGGCTGCCATATTCTGTACTAATTGAAGTTTCTGGACCAAGCATGAGGGTAGCCCCATGTAGAGTGCATTGCAGAAATCAAGATGGAAAGTTACCAGTGCGTGCACCACAGTCTCAAGGTCCCTTACTTCCAGGAAATGGCACAGCTGCTGTATCAGCCGAAGCTGATAACAGGCGCTCCTGACCATCACATTTACCTGATTGGTCATCAGAAGCGACAGATCCAGGAACACCCCCAGACTGCGAACACAGTCCTTCACGGAGAGTGTGACCCCGTCCAGGACTGGAGGTTGTATCCCTATTCTTGGTTTCAGTGCCGCTACTGTGAGCACTGCGTTTGCCTGGATTCAATCTCAATCTGTTTTTCCTCATCCAGTCCATTACTTTCTTAAGACAGTCATTGAGAGGAGAGACGCCATCGGGAGCCGAGGCCGATGGTTGAGACATGGAGAAATAGATCTGGATGTTGTCAACGTACTGATAACACTCTGCCCCATGTCTCCGGATGATCTCACCCAGTGGCTTCATATATCTGTTAAACAGCATCGGAGACAGAATGGCACCTTGAAGAACGCCACAAGTAAGCTCCATTTTTGCAGAGCAACTGTCCCTGAGCAACACCCTCTGGGATCTGCCCGAGAGGAAGGAATGGAACCACTGCAATGCAGCGCCTCCTATTCCTAACCCACTCAGGTGATTCAAGAGGATGTTATGATCTATCACAGGGGTGGGCAACCTTTTTGAGCCGTGGGCCGGGTTGCTGTCCCTCAGACAATTGGGGGGCTGAAGCACCAAAAATAAATAAATAAATAAATAAATAATATGCATGCACACTCTCTCAACCCCAGAAAAGCCATGGCAAAGCCCTTGTGGAGATTTTGCCAAGAAAACCCCAAGAACAAGTAACAACTATAAGATCATCGTGGCGGTGGCGGCAGCGGCGGCGGCAGGACCGGCCTGGGGCCGATCCAAAGGCCTCGGGGGGCCGCATCTGGCCCCGGGCCTTAGGTTGCCTACCCCTGATCTATCGTATCAAAAGTCACTGAGAGGTCTAGAAGCACCAACAGGGTCACACCACCCCTGTCGGTGCACAGACGGAGGTCATCTGCCATGGCAACCATGGCGTCTCAACTCCAAATCCCATCCTAAAGCCAGTTTGAAATGGATCTAGATAATCGGTTTCATCCAAGACAGCTTGGTGTTGAAGAGCAACCGCCCTCTCGATTATCTTGCTCAAAAATGGTAGTACAGAGACTGGCCTATAGTTGTTCATATCCAGGGGGTGCAGAGAAGGTTTTTTCAGAAGCAGCCTAACTGCCACTTCCTTCAAACAAGATGGAATATGACCTTCCCTGAGGGATGCATTGATGACGTCTGCAAGGAACATCCTCAATGCATCCCCCCCGGACGGCCAGCCATGATGGGCAAGGATCAAGAGGGCAAATTGTTTTCCTTGCTCTACCAAGAAGCTTGTCCACGTCATCAGTACTCACAGATTGGAACTGATCCAGAATAATTTCATTAACGGAGTTGCTGGACACCTCGTCAATTGATTCTGTCAAAGCGCTGGCGTCTAAGTCGGCTCTTATCTGAGAGATTTTATCTGCAAAAAAGTTATTGAACGCATCACAGCAGGCCATTGTTGGATTAAGTAATGGGTTCTGCACAGGTGCGACCTGCGTCAGTTCCCTTACCACCCTAAACAGCTCTGCTGGATGAGACTCTGCAGACGCAATATGTGCAGAACAGAAAGATTTATGCGCTGCACGTATTGCCTCTCAGTAGCACCAAAGAAAGTTCCTATCACAAGTCTTGTCAGATAAGAGTAGAGTTTTCCGCCAGGTGCGCTCTAGTCATTGTCCAACCCGCTTCGTTTTCCTAAGCTCTGTTGTATACCATGGCTTACAGTTTGAAGCGGGTTGTAAAGGATGCTTGGGAGCGATTGTGTCTTAGCAAGATCGGTGTTCCAGGTATTAACCAAAGCTTCGACAGAATCACCAGTGTTACCAACCATTAAACCCTCCAAGGCTTTCTGAAATCCCATTGGTTCCATTAGCCTTCGAGGGCGGACCATTCTAATATGTGCACTACCCCCGGTGGGGATGACAGTGGTTCTTAGTTCAGTCTTGACCAGGAAATGATCCATCCATGACAATGCGGTGGTTTTAATAACCTCCGCCCACGGATATTCCTGTTCCGTACTAAAGACCACAATGTGTGGGCCCAACGACCAATTGGGATAGGCCCATGTTTGTCATGGATTCCATGAACTCCCGAGCCGCACCTGTTAAATTTGACAAGCTGGTCTCGAGTGGAATGTTGAAGTCGCCCAAAATTAAAAGTCTGGGCAACTCCAGCAGCAACTCTGAGACCAGCTGTGTCAGCTCGGTTAGGGAGTCTGCTAGACAACGGGGTGGTCGGTATACTGTCAGAATCCCCAGACTATCCTTGGTCCTCAGGCTTAGGTACATACACTCAAAGTGGACTGTGTTCCAGACAGGTATCCTGGTCAGGATCCGGTTATTCTTATGAACCAGAGCCACTCCGCCCGCCTGCCCACTTCCCCTTACCTGCTCACTGACAGAATACCCGGCTGGGAGGGTCTGCGTCCAAGTTATGGCACTATCCTCTCCCAGCCAGGTTTCTGTAAAGCAAGCCAGGTCGGCATCCTCATCTAGAAGGAGATCATATATAATATGGGTCTTATTTTTAACCGACCTGGCATTGCATAGGAGCAAGGTGAGGTTCTGTTGAATGGTTGGTATGCTCTTCAATCCATTCCGGGAAACAGAGTGAACTGAAGGCAGGATAGCTTTCAGGCAGTGATCCCACCATCTTTTGTAACATCTGTTTACTCTGTTCCCGCCATACCTCTCTTTCCCCCGCACAACCCCAATTTCCACTCCCAGGCCATTCCCGGCCTCTGTTGGTAAAGGAGTCAGAGGAGCCAAATAACCCTCTCAGCCACGCTGTTGCTGCGGGTGCCCCAGATGGTAAGAGGACAGGATGGGCTACTCAAAAAATAAGACCCCGCCCAAGCCCTGCTCTTGGCCTTGCTGCCTCTGTGGTATCCCAAATGCTGATAAAAGGGTGGCTTGGCCTCGCCACCGCTGCTGCTGCTGCTAGGGGAAGGAGGGTGTGGGCGGGTTAAATAACACCCCCTCCCCGGCCCGGCTCCCGGCCTTGCTGCCACCACCGCCACGGAGCACCAGATGGTAAGGTGGAGGGCTGGGCGGGCGAGGTGGAAAGTCCCCTGCCCAAGCTCGGCACTCGGCCTTGCCGATTTTTAAAGCCTCAGCGTCCTCCCTTCGCCCCCACAGTGCAAAGTATAGCCTCTTAAAATTGACTAGTAACGCCATGGGCCCCAAGAAACCCTGGTTTGTGCTATTTCCCATCACTCCATGAGCTCAAGCTTTTTCTTTTGTTTCTCTGTGGAGCAATAAAAAACAAAGTCCCATGAATCAGTAGAAAGCCAGAAAATTTGATAATTCCCATTTCAATTCTAGTGTGTCCAATGCTTTTTCTGACGTTTCACCATTTGAGAAATTATTGGATATCACCACGTGTTCAAAAGTTGCCCAGCATCTAATTCTGGATCTAAACCAATGTTATAGGCTGTGCTGTTCTAGCAGTTTGAGGCTACTTTAGCTGCCATGCCTGCACCCTAAAGAATGGTAGGATATGTCATTTGTTTAGGGATTGTAACTTCTCTTCAATAGAGTTTTAGTGAAGCTACAATAGCAGAGCTCTCTGGCAGGAAATGCCAATGATTTTGCCAGACTACAAAGAACTAATAACAAATTGTTCTCATGGTTTTTTTAACCATAGACAATAGAAAGCACTTTATAGGAATTTTTTCATGCTTTCCTGCAGCATCTCTACAAAATAATTGGTGAATGCCAAAGGGATAGCCTTGGTAGTCTAATGCAGCAAAAACTACAAAGTCCTATGACACCTTGAAAAATTATTATGAGTATTTGAATATCCCTTATCTGGTATTCCAAAATCTGAAATCTTTCCCCCTCCTCACAAAAACCCTTTTTTCATGCATGGCTAAAATAGTGGTAGCTTGGCTTTCTGTCATTTCAATGTACACAGACTTTGTTTGATGCACAAAATTATTAAAAAATATTATAGTTGGTCCTCTGTATCCACGGATTCCTTATCCATGGATTCAACCATCAATCCATATATATATATATATATATATATATATATATATATATTCCAAAAAGCAAACTTTGATTTTGCCAGACACCATTTTAATGCACCATTGTATTTAGTGGGACTTGGCCATCCATGGACTTTGAAGTGCATGGGGGATCCTGGAACCAAACCCCAGTGGATACCAAGGGCTCACTGTATGTATAAAATCACCTTCGGGGTATGTGTATAAGGTATGTACTAAACATAAAATAATTTTGTTCTTAGAATTGGATCTCATCTTCCAAGATGTACGTACATGCAAATCCAGGTATTCCAAAATCCAAAAACAATCCGAAATCCAAAACACTTGGTCTCAAGTATTTTGGATAAGGAAGACTCAACCTGTAGCTCACTTCATCAGACATACACAGTGGACTCTTAATTCAATATTGGCGGGCTGGCAAGATGTGGATTTGACCGCTTGTGGATTGCCATGGCCCATATTATTCAGTGACGATACATACACACAGATGTGCTGATGTGTCCAAGCGTACCTCTCTACCGTTGAATAATATGGAGCTCAGCCATCTGCTTTTTTGCCATCCATGGGCATGGAAGGAGACGTGAACCAAACCCCCATAGAAAGGAAGGGTCCACTGTAGAGTATTATATAGAACTTCAGAGAAACGTACAGTACATATAGCTCTCTGGAGATCTAATTATGCAGAATTTGAGGT
Organism: Phrynosoma blainvillii; assembly: GCA_026167975.1. Lineage (NCBI taxonomy): Eukaryota > Metazoa > Chordata > Lepidosauria > Squamata > Phrynosomatidae > Phrynosoma > Phrynosoma blainvillii. Next base: position 372,017,071 of record JANUYF010000002.1, read on the forward strand.
GTAGCTCAAATTCTTGGGGCATAGATAAAGAGTGTAGTGGGGAAATAAACATAGAAAGTACTTTATTGATTCTTTATAGCAGGGGTAGGCAACCTTTTTGAGCTGGGGGCCGGGTTGCTGTCCTTCAGACAATGGGGGGGGGGGCGAAGCACCAAAAACAAACAAACAAACAAACAAATAAATAAATATAAATATAAATACAAATAATTTAAAAAATTAAAAAAAATTTAAAATATGCATGCACATTCTCTCAGCCCCAGAAAAGCCATGGCAAAATTCCTGTGGAGATTTTGCCAAGAAAACCCCAAGAACAAGTAATAATAATCAATATCATCATGGCGGGCGGCGGCAGGGCCAGCCTGGGGCCGGTCCAAAGCCCTCGGGGGGGGGGGGGCGCATCCGGGCCTTAGGTTGCCTACCCCTGCTTTATAGCATAAACAAGCCAATCTTGCCATAAACAAATAAATGAATGCAAATATGACATTAAAAAATGGCAGGACACAGAAACCCTGATGAGGTAGTTTAAGCCTCCCAGTATATTGACCTTGAAGTGACCATTGTGGAGCAACAAAACTTCAAAGAGAGTTGTGTGAGAGAAAGAGACTGCTGCGTTAACAATTCATTAGGAAGTTCCAACTTGTCACTAATTATTATGTGAATCAAGACATTGCATTTTGTCATGCCACGTGTGTTAATTTGCAAATGATGATTTCCATTTTTTGAAAATGGGAATCAAAGTTGAGAACTCGAATGGGAAGAAAGCAGTTTCCTCAAACAGAGATTTGAATCTAGATTTCTCCATATGCATACCTTCTAATGCCCTTTCTGCAACTGCGATAGCCAGTTTTCAGTCCCCATTACCCTTACTGGGGCCCACTAACCCTGAAAAAGCAAACAAAACAAAAAGAGAACAGGAAGAAGATTAAAATTATAATTGGCTTTTAAATTTTATATTTATACATTTTAATATTGTTGTACTGTTTTTAAATTGTATTGTTTTATACTTGTGGTTTGCTGCCTTGAGTCCCTATATTGGGAGAAAGGTAGGATATAAGAAAGTAACAATAATATAGTTTCCGATTTGCTTTCAGTTTCATTTTTGGGCATTTTGTGGGTTTGTTTTTGGGATTTGAGACCTGTGCTCCATATCTGACTAAAATTGCTCCTTCTGTATGCTTCCAGGAGCAGAAAAATCGATTTCTTTGATAAGAAATATTCTTTACTCTAGGCCAGGGGTAGGCAACCTTTTTGAGCCGGGGGCCAGGTTGCTGTCCTTCAGACAATTGGGGGCCCGAAGTACCATATATATATATATATATATATATATATATATGTGTGTGTGTGTGTGTGTGTGTGTGTGTGTGTGTGTGTATATATATATGTATGTGTATATATATATATATATATATATATATAAATTAAAAAATAAAAATATATATGCATGCACACTGTCTCAGCCCCAGAAAAGCCATGGCAAAACCCCTGTGGAGATTTTGCCAAGAAAAACCCAAGAACAAGTAATAATAACAATAATATCATCATGGCGGGTGGCGGCAGGACCAGCCTGGGGCCGGTCCAAAGGCCTTTGGGGGCCGCATCCAGCCCCCCGGGCCTTGGGTTGCCTACCCCTGCTCTAGGCAATGCAAGAAGACTTCAAGTTGGGCACAAGTGGGCTTCTTGTGGCCCACAAGGTGCTCTCTGCCCATCCCTTTTCTCCATAGAAAGGCAATTTCAAGAAGACAGTTGTAAGGATATTCATTCATTTCGCAGCATACATGGGTGGGGTGAGAGTTGAGCAAGTGAGGACATAATAATTCATAGCTTACTGCTGTTTCAGTTTATAATGAAGGATGGGGGGAAATAACCTATTCAACAGCAAGGATGTAGTCACATCGGAATAAACCAGGAAATTATATTTCCCAATTCCCGTTGCAAAAGAGTAGAGGAGGTGAAGAATCAGGAAATTAAGTAGCTAGAATAGCAGCCACGAGCAAATAAACCTAGAGAAATATGTAATAGATATAGAGTTGCACATGCAAAAACATCTGTTCTATATCTGTTGTACTTTTCTTAGTCATGACAATATTTTGGGGGAGTTGAGAAGTGTCCAGAGAAGGGCAACCAAAATGGTGAATGGTCTGAAAATCCTGCCTTATGAGGAGAGACTTAGGGAGCTGGGTATGTTTAGCCTGGAGAAGGTTAAGAGGTGATATGATAGCCCTGTTTAAATATTTGAAGGGGTATCATATTGAGGATGGAACAAGCTTGTTTTCTGCTGCTCCAGAGAATAGGACATGGAGCAATGGATGCAAGCTATAGGAAAACCGATTCCACCTCAACATTAGGAGGAACCTCCTGACAGTGAGAGCTGTTTTGACAGTGGAACACACTCCCTTGAAGGTGGTAGAGTCTCCTTCTTTGGAGGTCTTTAACACAGGCTGGATGACCATCTGTTGGGGGGTGCTTTGATTGTGAGTTCCTGCATGACAGGGGGTTGGACTGGATGGCCCTTGGGGTCTCTTGCAACTCTAGGATTCTATGATTCTATGCTAGGATTTCTCCTTGGATAAGAACAGCAGCAGCAAAGAGTTCTCTCATACACTTGAACAAATGTCTTGCAATGAACCAGGGCTCTATAGTCAGGAGGCCGTTTATTGAGCTATGTGGCCTTTGGTGTTCACACATATATGAACTGCCATCTGGACACTGTATCCAGCTATAAAATTGGACCCGTGGTGAAAGATATCTGTTATCTATAAATGAATAGTCTAACCTCAGATGGTACCTTTTGTGGTTTTCCATTCCAGGTACCTAGGTTTTGTATTGTGAGATTTTGCCTTGAATGCTTTTACAAACAAACTGAAATACTTTTTAAAACAGAATTTAAAAAAAACCAAAAACCTTTAGAACCTTTTTTCTTTATTTACAGTTATAGAAGAAACCTATCATTGACAGAAATAAGGATAAATATTCCATCTGGGAGGAAAGCTTTTTCATGGAAGTCTTGTCAGGACCTAGAATCCTTGGGCAACGGAAGCAGTATCCATGCCCTGACTGTGGGAAGAATTTCAAGCGCAATTCGCACCTCGTCCGCCATAAGAGGTTGCACACTGGAGAGAAACCCTACAAATGTCCTGAGTGTGGGAAAGACTTCCGACAAAGTACTGATGTCACCACACATCGGAGAATCCACACAGGGGAAACACCGTATCACTGCAATGAGTGTGGGAAAAGCTTCCGCTACAGGACGGGCCTCGTGAAGCATCAGAAGTGCCACGAGGAAGAGAAACCCTATAACTGTGTGGAATGTGGGAAAAGCTTCAGCAGTGATTTGGTTTCAAACACTTGCCATGTCGATGGAAAGTCCTATAAATGTGCTGACTGTGAGAAAAACGTGGAGAGCTCAAATCTTCTTGTGCATGTAGCCATCTCTGCGACGGAAGAACCATATGAATGTACTGACTGCGGCAAAAGCTTCAGCAGCAGCTTTCAGCTTATTAGACACAGAAGCCTGCAAAACAGTGAGGAAATTCTGTATTACCAGTTTAACAGAAAATATTGTTTCATAGGCTGTTGTAGTTGGGCAGGGCTGGAGTTCATACCCACGTTTAACTCAGGCCTAGTCTAGGTTAAATATGTTGGGGCAGAGCTTTGTAGAATTACTTGTTTGGACAACCACTCCCAGAATCCCCTGTCCAGCATGGCCACTGGCCATACTTGCTGAGGAATTCTGGGAGTGTGTGTATTCCAAGAGGGGCGGGGCTAGAACCAAAAGTGGGTGGACTCATCCTGGTGCTGCACAGATACCAAGGGTGAAAAACAGTCCCTGACTGAAAGGGCAGTAGGGCACAGTCTAGCCAATCTTGAGTTGCTCACCTGATCTGTTCTCCCCTCTTCTCCCCACCTCGCACTTTGAAACAGGATTTCTTCTTCCTAATGCTAATGCTCTCTTCAACCTGGACCCAGGAGAGGAGCCCTTGCTCTCAGATCACCAGAATGCAGAAGAAAAGGAGAATCCAGGAAGCGTTTGTGAAGGTGAGAGAGCAGCAGAGCCAGGTCTGGGAGAAAAACAAGATGAAAAGAGAAGGGAGCAAGTACAGAGGTACAGAAGAGGGAGGGTTCCCTCTGTTTTATTTCTGGTGGAAAAGTGAGCCATCAAGGGAGCTCCAAAAACTTCTGTTGGCTTTAAAGCTAAGGGGGAAGTGTAATCTTTCGCTGAAGTGTCTTTTCCCATGGCTCTGAGCTCCTCTCTTGTTTCTCTGCAGTCCATGGTCATCTGTACATTCCTCATTCTATAATATTTTAATTGAAATGTATGCACATTCAAGGACATTTTAGAGCAGGGGTAGGCAACCTTTCCCCTTTAAGGGCCGAGGGACTTCAGCTCCCAGAAGCCTCAGCCATGTTGGCCAATAGTCCCATGTTGGCCAATAACTCCTGGGATTCTAGGAGCTGAAGTCCCTCGGCCCTTAAAGGGGAAAGGTTGCCTACCCCTGTTTTAGAGTGTATTCAGAACATTTAATTTGGCTGTCTTGGATGCAGGATTTGGAGTTTCATGTCATAATATTATTATTTTTTTTACATTTATGTCCTGCTTTTCCTCCAGTGAGCTCAAAGTTCATGGTACAGTGGGCCATTGGTATCTGCTGGGGTTTGTTTCCAGGACCTCCTATGGATATCCAACTCTGGATGCTCAAGTCCCATTAAATACAATGGCATAGTAAAATGGTGTTGCTTATATAAAATGGTAAAATCTAGGTTTGCTTTTTGGAATTAAAAAAATATTTTCAATACATGGATGATTGAAACTGTACATGCAGAACCCATGGATACAGAGGGCCGATTGTACTCCTCCTCTACATTTTATTCTTAAAACATCTGCCCTGTGAGGTAGAATCGTAGAGTTGGAAGAGACCACAAGGGCCATCCAGTCCAACCCCTTGCCATGCAAGAACTCAAAATCAAAACATCCCTGACAGATGGCCATCCAGCCTCTGTTTAAAGAGCTCCTAAGAAAGAAGACTCCACCACACTCCGCGGGAGTGTGTTCCACTGTCAAATAGCTTTCACTGTCAGGAAGTGCCTCCTAATGTTGAGGTGGAATCTCTTTTCCTGTAGCTTCCATCTGTTGTTCCGGGTCCTGTTCTCTGGAGCAGCAGAAAACAAGCTAGCTCCCTCCTTAATATGACACCCCTTCAAATTTTTAAACAGGGCTATCATATCACCTCTTACCCATCTCTTCTCCAGGCTAAACATACCCAGTTCTCGAAGTCGTTCCTCATAGGGCATGGTTTCCAGACCCTTCATGATATTAGTTGCTTTCCTCTAGACATGCTCCAGCTTGTCAACATCCTTTTTGAATTGTGGTGCCCAGAACTGGACACAGTATTCCAGGTGGGGCCTGACCAAAGCAGAATTCAGTGGCACTATTACTTCCCATGATCTAGATAATATAGTTCTATTAATGCAGCCTAAAATTGCATTGGTCTTTTTATCTGCGGCATCACGCTGTTGACTCATGTTCAACTTGTGGTCTACTAGGACTCCTAGATCCCCTTCACACGTAGTCTTGTTAAGCCAGGTGTCCCCCATCTTATATCTGTGCATTTCATTTTTTTATTCTAAGTGCAGTACCTTACATTTCTCCATGTTGAAATTCATTTTGTTAGCTTTGGCCTAGCTTTTTAATCTATTAAGGTCATTTTGAATTTTCATCCTGTCTTCTGGGGTATTAGCTATTCCTCCTAATTTGGTGTCATCTGAAAATTTGAGAAGCATGCCCTCTATTCTTTCATCCAAATCATTGATAAAGATGTTGAATAACACTGGGCCAGGACAGAACCCTGTGGCACCCCACTGGTCACTTCTCTCCAGGATGAAGAGGAGCCATTGCTGAACACCCTTTGGGCTCGGTCAGTCAACCAATTACTAATCCCCCTAACAGTTGTATTGTCTAGACCACATTTTACTATTTTTCATCTACCAAGCTGGTAATTGTATCAAAAAAAAAAAAAAAGGAGATCAGATTAGTCTGGCATGACTTGTTTTTGAGAGCCCCATGCTGATTTTTAGTGATTATGGCATTCCCTTCTAAATGTTCACAGACTCTCTGTTTAATGAACTGTTCTAGAATCTTTCCCAGTATTGATGTCAGACTAACTGGGTGAAAGTTGTTGGGATCCTCTTTTTTCCCCTTTTTGAAGATGGGGACAATGTTTGCCCTTCTCCAGTCTGCTGGGACTTCTCCTGTTCCTGTTGAGTTTTTCACTGTCCTTCCACACCCTAAGTCAGGGGTAGGCAACCTTTCCCCTTTAAGGGCTGAGGGACTTCAGCTCCCAGAAGCCTCAGCCATGTTGGCCAATAGCTCCTGGGATTCTGGGAGCTGAAGTCCTTCGGCCCTTAAAGGGGAAAGGTTGCCTACCCCTGCCCTAAGTTTTCCCTAGGATCTTTTCTTGAGTCTTGGCAGGATCGTTCCCATTACCAGTTCAGCTGGTTATATAAGAGACTCTGTGAGCAGGAGAAGAACATTGTTGCTTTTGAATTGAGCAGAGTCACATTGTGTGAGCTGAGGAGTTGTTATATTATATATCTCTTTTGAATGTTTGTAGGCCACTGAGGAAGACAGTTGTCGAAACGCGTCTGGCCTTGAGTTTTTATTATTCACTATTATTATATTATTTTATTTTTAGCATTTGCATACTTTTCAGTGGGGTATTGTTACCCTTTTAGTAATTTTACTGACTTATCAACTTCAGAGGTCAGGGTTTGTTTTTTTGGCCTTGATTTTTGGTATTTTTATTATCATTAGATACTTATTTGTAGCATTTGCAAACTTTCCAGTGGGGTATTTTTACCCTTTTAGAAATTTAATTTTATTGGATTTTCTGCTCCAGGGTTTAGTTATCCTTTTATTTCTTCATATTGTTGCCTTTTTATAATTAGAAGTGGGATTAGTTTATCCTGGCTATTTTTTGGCAGAACCCTTCGGTTTGGTTTTTTGGTTAACCAGGTATTCCTGTACTACCTCTTTACTTACTCTGTGCGGCATTTCCCCTATTGTGTCCTCTGTTCCATTTTCCTCAGGTTGAGCACCCTTTTCATTTTGTGAGAAGACTGAGGCAAAGAAAGTGTTGAGTAATTTTGCCTTTTCTCTGTCTCCTGTTAGAATTTCTCCCATCATCTCTGTTCAGTGGCTTTATCATTTCCTTCTTCTTTCTTTTGCTATGGACATACCCCCAAAAAACTCTTTTTATTGTTCTTAACCCATCTAGCAAGCCTGAGCACATTCTGCGCTTTGGCTTTCCTGACTTTACCTCTACATGTGCTAGCTATTTGTTTGAATTCCTCTTTAGTGATTTTGCCCCTTTTCCATTTCTTCTACATCTCCTGTTTAAAACTTAGTTCAGTTGAAAGTTCTTTTGTCATCCAACCTGGTTTCCTGAGATACCTCCCATTTTTTCCTTCTCATTGGAACAGTTTGAGATTGTGCCTTCAGTATCTCCCTTTTGAGAAACTCCCATCCATCCTGAACTCCCTTCTCTTTTAGTATTCCTGACCACAGGATCACTCCCAGTGTTTCCCTAGGTTTGTTGAAATCAGCTCTCCTAAATTCTAGAATGAGTTTCTGACTATGCCTAGCTTCTCCTTTCCACTGTATAAGAAACTCCAGGAGAGCATGATCACTCCCACCTAAAGATCCTACCACTTGCACCCCATTTACCAGGTCATCCCTGTTGATTAGGATCAGATTTAAAATAGCTCATCCCCTTGTTGCCATCAATTGACATCTTTGGACAGCTTTAAAAAGGTTGTCAAGACGGATCTCTTCTGGCAGGCCTTTCCGGGATAGATAACCCCGGCCTCAGGAACCCCTCTATAAGATGGTTCTGGGGCTTCATTTGTTAATTAAGCATTGCCATTGCTCGCTGGGATTGGTTTTTAAATAATTGTTGTGTTGTATGTTGTTTTAACTTGGATTGATTTAATAATGTTTTAAGGGGGGGAGGGAATCTGACTTGTTTTGTATTATGTAATATTTTATTGTTGTTAGCCGCCCCGATTGGCCTCAAAGGGGCGGGATATAAATAAATATTATTATTATTATTATTATTATTATTATTATTATTATTATTATTCTACTATTTGGACAATAAAATTGTCTTCAAGGCAAGTGAAGAATTTGCTAGACCTTGAAGTATTGGCTGAGTTTGACTTCCAGCAAATATTAGGATAGTTGAAGTTGCCCATCACTACTACATCTCTCCTTTCTGAGTGAGTGGTCATCTGTTCTAGAAATGCATCATCCAATTCCTCAGTCTGGCTTGGAGGTCTGTAGTATACTCCCACAATATCATCCCTGTTGTTTCCTTCCCCTTTAATTGTTATCCAGATGCTCTCCACCTGATTTCCAGGATTTAAGTCCTGGATCTCTTCACAGGTGTAAACATCCCTGACATATAATGCTATTCCTCCTCCTTTCCTGTTTGACCTATTTCTCTTAAAAAGGTTATAGCCCTCTATACCTACATTCCAATCATGAGACTCATCCCACCAGATTTCAGTGATGCCCATTTCCATATTTTCTGGCATATAAGACAACTTTTTAACCCTGGAAAAGGGTCTCAAAAATTGGGGGGTCGTCTTATACGCCAGGTAGAGAAGGAGGAGGAGGAGGAGGAGGACAAGGGGAGAAAGAAAAGGAAGCCAGGTGAGAGGAGAAGGAGGATGAGGATGAGGGGGAAAGAGAAGAGAGCCAGGAGAGAGGAGGAGGAAGAAGACAAGGGGAGAAAGAGAAGGAAGCCAGGAGAGAGGAGGAGGAGGAGGAGGAGGAGGAGGAGGAGGAGGAGGGGAGAAAGAGAAGGGAGTCAGGAGAGAGGAGGAGGAGTATGAGAATGAGGGGAAAAAGAGAAGGGAGTCAGGAGAGAGGAGGAGGAGGAGGATGAGAACGAAGGGAGAAAGAGAAGGGAGCCAGGAGAGAAGAGGAGGAGGAGGAGAATGAGGGGAGAAAGAGAAGAGAGCCAGGAGAGAGGAGGAGGAAGATGAGAACAAAGGAAGAAAGAGAAGGGAGCCAGGAGAGAGAAGGAGGAGGATGAGAACGAAGGGAGAAAGCGAAGGGAGCCAGGAGAGAGGAGGAGGAGGTTGAGAATGAGAGGAAAAAGAGAAGAGAGCCAGGAGGAGGAAGAGGATGGGAATGAAGGGAGAAAGAGAAGGAAGCCAGGGAAGACGAAGAGGAGGAGGAGAACGAGGGGAGAAAGAGAAGAGAACCAGGAGAGAGAAGGAGGAGGAGGATGAGAACGAGGGGAGAAAGAGAAGGGAGCCAGGAAAGAGAAGGAGGACGATGTGGACAAGGGGAGAAAGAGAAGGGAGCCAGGAGAGAGAAGGAGGACGATGAAGACGAGGGGAGAAAGTGAAGGGAGCCAGGAGAGAGGAGGAGGAGGAGGAGGAGGAGGAGGAGAACGAGGGGAGAAAGAGAAAAGAGCCAGGAGAGAGGAGGAGGAGGAGGATTAGAACAAAGGGAGAAAGAGAAGGGAGCCAGTTCTACAGTATGAATGCAGCCTGAATCTGCGCTGCAGAAATAATGCAGTTTGACACCGCTTTAACTACCATGGCTCCATCCTGTGGACTCTTGGGATCTGCAGTTTGCTTTGTGGTGCCAGAGCTCTCTGACAGAAAAGGCTAAATATCTCACAAAACTGCAAAACCCAGAATTCCATAGCCTTGTGCCAGGGCAATTAAAGTGGTGTCAAACTGCTTTAATAAATTTCTGCAATGCAGACGCAGCCAAAGTTGATGTGTTGCTTGGGGATGGCTTCTTTAACAAATAATTCTGCACAATGTGAGGGAGAGAGAGTGTGTGTGTGTGTATCCTTGAAGATTTATCTAAAGGAGAACCAAGTTCCTTAACTTGGAGGTTATATGTGTATGTTGTGTGCTTTCAAATTGTTCCTGACTTATGGTGATCATGGAGTTTTCTTGGCAAGATTCGCTTAGAGGAGGTTTTCCATTGCCTTCCCCTGAGGCTGAGAGTGTGTGATTTGTCCAAGTTCACCCAGTGGGTTTCATGGCAGAGTGGGGAATCTCCAGAGTGGTAGTCCAACACTCAAACCACTACACCAGGGGTAGGCAACCTTTCCCCTTTAAGGGCCGAGAGACTTCAGCTCCAAGAATCCCAGGAGCTATTGGTCAACATGGGAATATTGGCCAACATGGCTGAGGCTTCTGGGAGCTGAAGTCCCTCGGCCCTTAAAGGGGAAAGGTTGCCTACCCCTGCACTACACCATGCTGGCTCCTATTCCTATGTACTACCTGTGAAACAATTGGAGACTTTTTTGTTGTTCTTGTGTGTCTTCAAGTCCTTTCCAACTTATGGTGACCCTAAGACAACCTTATCATGGGGTTTTCTTGGCATGTTCCTTCAAATAGGGGTTACAATTACCATCCCCTGAGGCTGAGAGTGTGTGACATACCCAGGGTCACTTACTTGGCCGCAAATTGTACATACCCCAGAATGCATCACCTAGTATATTGGCAGTCCTTTTCCCCAACACTTTCTCATTTCCCCCCAACCATCTCATAGCTGGGAGATGGAAATAATGTTTAAAGCAGCATTTAAATCTGGACTATTTTTTAAAAAGCAAGTTGCAAAACACACTGCAGAAATAAATGCCAGGGAACATGAGAGCTGTAGTTTGTTGTGTTTATAAGTGGCAGTTTTCCTTCTAAGTACCTGCATGTCATAAGCATTTGAATTAAAATTACCATATTGAAATCAAATCTGATTTTTAAAAAAAATTATTTGGTGTGCGTTGGAAGAGGAATAGTCTTATACGGCGAGCATATCCCAAACTATATTTTAACTGGAAAAGTTGGAGGTCTTATACGTCCAGTCGTCTTATACGCCGGAAAATAGGGTATAACATATTTGTTGTGCTGTGCTAGGAGTTCAAGTTCATCTTGTTTATTTCCCATGCTCTGTGCATTAGGGCAGAGACACCTAAGACCATGGGTCCTCCCCACTTGCTGCCTGTGTGAAGTTTTTTGCCTCCCATTGTTGGCCCCTTGCATCATTTGCCTTGTTCCCTCTATAACACTTTGACCAGGGGTCGGCAACCTACAGCCCACGAGCTGGGTCCGGCCCCCTGAGGCATTTGGACCGACCCCCGCTGCCACCAACGACAACGGCCGCCACGCACACTGCCTCTGTGTGCGTCGCGGCCGCCATTTTGTTTTCCAAACAAAAGGCAGTGGGCGTGGCGGGGGGCGGCAGCAGTGGGGGTCGGTGGGGGCCGTGCGCGTGCCGCCATTTCCCCTCCACCACCACCACCATCGGCCTGTGGAAGACGAGGGGATCCCCAGCCCAGCCCCAGGTAAGGGGAACTTGCCGACCCCTGACTTTGACTATTATCTCCAGCCCATGATAAACTGCCTTCCAAGATACCTTCCAAGGTACTGCCTCCCTCCCCCACATGACTCCATTTAAAGCCCTCCTGATCAAATGTTTGAGACTATTGGCAAAAATGTTTCTGCCAACTGGTGTGAGATGCAGCCCATCTCTTGCCAGAAGTCCACCCTCATGGAAACAGCCCATGATCCAAGAATCCAAATCATTCTTGGCGGCACCATCTATGGAGCCAGTTATTCACATCTGTTATTTTCCTCTCCCTTCCTGGACCATGCCCTTCAATTGGGAGAAGAGATGTGCATCTAGCTTTTTCTTTCTTTCTTTTTTGCTTCCTACCCAAAACCTCATAATCACTTCTGACATTCTGAAGGCTATGCCTTGCAGTATCATTGGTTCCTACATGGACCAAGAGGAAAGGGTAATGGTCAGGAGGCTTGACAAGTCTTGTCAGCCTCATTGTCACATCACAGATTTTTGTCCCAGGGAGACAACCCACCTCCCGGGACATCTTGTCAGGCCCGCAAACCACTTCTTCTGTATCCCTCAACAAGGAGTCCCCCCACCACCACACACCTCCTCTGAGGCTTAGCAGTGGCTGTTCCCTGCGGTGGTGCTATCAGGCACCCCTGCACTGTCCCTGAGGACTGTCCCTGCTGGTCTTCCTCTTCATCCTTGATAAGGGAGAGAACTTCAAATCAATTCTGTAGCTGCAAGCTCCCAGAACGATCCCTGGTTTCTCTACTTCTGTGTGTGACGTCCCCCAAGCTGTCTACCTCCTGTGGTGTGTGAAGTGACCTCCTCAACAATTTCCTCTATGTGGTCCCCGTCCAAGATCATTTGTTCCGTTCTGCCAGGGAAAATGTCTTGCTTGCTAATATGCTGAAGTGTAGCTACCCTGGCCTCCAGCTGCTGGACTTTCTGTTTCTGAGCTGAGGTAGGTTAGGCGGGTAATGTGTGACTGGTCAAATGTCACTCAGTAAATCTTAGGTTTCAGTAGATATTAGAATCTTGATCTCCCACGTTGAACCATGATGCTACAATCTCAGTGATTGACATACTCCATATAGAACAAGAGGACATATCAGTGGTATTGGCTTAAACCACTGAAAGTTTCCAAGAGGGAGACAAAATTGACTAGTTCCCCCAGAATGTTGCTTTTTTTTGGTTACAGGTTATGCCGGCTGGAGGATGTTGAGTGTTTCATTCCAAAAAGTAACTTCTCCAAGCTTTGCCATAAAAACACGTGACTAGAAATGTGATCAGTCACCTCTGACGATATGCCCATTTACTATGCCATTTATCTAGTTATAACTGTTGGAATATGTTTACATTCTCCTTTCACTTCCTTATATAGATAGGGTTTTCTACTATGGTTTCTCTCCCTATTAAGACTAACTGTCTTTTCAGATGAACTGTCTTTACTCTCTAAAGCAGGGGTTGGCAACCTACGGCCCACGGGCCGGTTCCGGCCCGTGGACTGCCACTTACCACCCCCCACTGGCCCCGGCCCCCACCTCCGCTGCGTGTCACGGCTGCCATTTTGGGAAACAAAATGGCAGCCACGACTCATTTGCGCATGCGCGGTACTTCTGCGCATGCAGAAATGAGTCGCAGCTGCCATTTTGGAAATGGTAAGAGACTGCCAGAAGGGACCGGTCCCAGGTAAAAAAAGGTTGCCAACCCCTGCTCTAGAGATTCAAAACAGTTGCTGTTCCCATCTTCCTGCTATCTTAAAGATGGTGAGATTTCCTCTATACCTGAAATATCAAGAGTTAGATTAGGATTATTTTTATGTAAATATATATATTACAACCATTATTGATTTTTTAAATTACAAGATACATGTTTTTTATATTCAGTCTTTATTCTTTAGGAAAGCAGAGTTAGGCAAAATCACACTTCTGCTGTTCTGTTAAATGAAAGACAAACTCTGGTTTAGCTTTCATATTTGTATATTTTTATTTTCTTTAAAGGGTTAAACCCCTAGGAAACTTAAATTGCCCCACAATAACTTTCCTTCTCTTGGTCTTTCCATCTGTTTTGTGCTTCTGCTCTAGTTTGTGATTGCATCCTGGCAACAGAACACGAAGAGGAGGAGAACTTGTGTCCTGCAAGATCTTACCGGACGTTATTGGGAAGACTCCATTGCCTTGATTCTCAAAGGCCCAGTTATGAAAAGTGGTCTTGGAAACAGTCAGGAATGACTGAAAGTGAATCCCTTGAAGCTGGGGAAGTTGATCCAGTCTTCTACCTCCCGGAGGAAAATTACGTGTGCTGCATTTGTGGGAATAGCTTTCAGTCTGACTCTGAACTCACTACACATGAACAGATCCACACAGGAGAGGAGCCTTTCCAGTGCAGCACCTGTCAGAAAAGCTTCCATGACAGGTCAGACCTGACTAAACACCAGGAAAGTCACTCTGGAGAGAAACCCTTTAAATGCCTTGACTGTGGTAAAAATTTTCACCATCAGTTGGCCTTCATTAGACATCAGCGGCTTCATCCCAGGGTGCGCACCTGCAAGCCAGGTCGTGTGTATTTTGCAGTCCTGCCACCACACCACTCAGAAGTGAGCATTGGGGTCAGAAATGAGACTCCTGAAACTCTTGGCTACAGTTGTAAGCAAAAAGTAAGTTTTTAGTCCCTTCAGTTGTATGAGGGTGAAACTGAAAGTGACCGCGCAGTACCTAATCTTAAAAATCCATGGAAGGACAATGATGTTCAGCTGAGGAGGCAACCAACTTAGGTATCAGGAAAGGCCACCAAATTATTTAGTGTGTGGTTCCTGTATTTTTGTGGCTAGTATAGAGGAAAGGAAGAACTTGTGGGATTTTATGACTCTTATATTAAAGTAATATGATTGTCTTTAGATACAGTGTACACAAGTTGAGTAAGAAGGGCACCATTTGCTGCTCCAGCTCAGGCAGAATTCACCCAAGGATAGGGAGGAATAGGGTCAGGGCGGGCAATTGCTGGCTTTCAGGGATTGCATTAGTCTTCTGTGGCACCTTGAAATGCTGTATTCCCCTCTTTTTAAAATCTTGCCCCCTTCCACTAAAATGCCCCCTTACACCCCTGTTAGCAAGAATGCAGGGGGTGAGGAGTGGGGGGGCAGGCATTTTTGCCAGGTTTGGGGGTCTCCGTGAGCTGTTTTAAGCCTAGGACAGGTCTCTTCTGAATCAGAAGCAAACCAAAACTCAAAATGGACATCTCTCCTAAAATAGCCTGGGCAGGGGCAGAATTGCTATTTAGTGCCTGTTGTGTCTTAAATGTATGAGCGGCATTTTTAGTACAGTTGGACCTTGCTATCTGGGGGCTTGCCCTCTGTGGATTTGAGCATCTGCAGACAGCAAGCCCCATTGTCCCAAATGGCGGTGCTTGCATGTGGTTGTGCTTCCACACACATTGCATTGCCATTAGGCACAACAGGACTTGAGGTCCTGTGTTCCTTTGTATCCGCAGATTTTTCATACCCCGTGGATACGAAGGTTTGACTGAAAGAAAAGTTTCCATGGGGGCTAAAAAGGCTTTAGGATCTGCACACAGTACAACCCTGGGATGGGTAACTGCAGTTTTACTTGCCTATATCTGGGGTGGGGTGGGGTGGGGGATAAGGTCTTGTCTAGGTATCTAAAAAGTAGTTATAGGTTGTATGTGGCCCATGTCTTGTGTGTTGCCAAACCCAAGTTTAGACAAATTTGTACTGAAGTGGATACTTTTTTGCACAGATGTACATGGTAGAAATTGAGGCTATCTCCATCCTATTTCCTTCCCAAGTAGATGAGTACCTGTCAGAGAGTCAAGGTTATTAGTTCATCTGGCATATTGCTGGGATCATTGCTGATCTTTTTTTTAATGGTCCAGGCAAGAAGGTAGGAGGGCAAGGACTAGCTCCAACTAAAGCAAAGCATTCTTAACTCTTGTTGCATCTGTACTAAATGTATTTTTGCTCCACAGGATCCCAGTTCTTTTTGGACCATGGAACTGGCACAAGGAACACAAATATATTGGGCTCCCCCATAGAAGGTAATGAGGCTGGGAAGTGAATCTTCCAGAATTTATTGACCTAGAGATACATTAAAGAGTTGACCTCCCTGTTCACTCAATATACAGAGAGATGTGGCAATATGACACTTCTATTTTCATTGAGTGTATCAGGTTGCCACCATAATTCCATTCTGACCCATTTCAGTATTGGTTTCCAAGATAGAAATTGCTGTGTATTTTTGTTTACTTCCCCATCCATTTTTACATGCTTCTTTTCCTACTGCTTTCTGTTTTGCCCAGCATTATCTTTTCCAGTGAGATACATCGTCTCATAATATGCCCAAAGTATCACAGCTTCAGTTTGTTGTATATACTCACATATAAATTGACCCCATGTATAAATTGAGAACAGGTTTTGGGGCCAACATTATGGATTTTGATATGAACCATGGATAAATTTTGACAGACATAACTGTTTGTGCTCACCTTAAAGGCTGGATGGATGAGGAGGGAACTATAGTAAATGTTCGAGGTCTGATGTGGAGGAGGTGACCAGGTGCAGCAGGGCAAAGAAAATGTGTACATGTCCAAAAGGATGAAAAGGGAAAGCAAAGAAAATGGTGACTACATTAGCAGTGATTATAGCCTTTAGCCTATCTGATAATTTTGCCTGATTTTAACCCAGAAAAGCTGACAAACATAGACAAATACTTATTTAAATTTTTCAAAACGCAGTTCTTCGTTGCTGGAATAACATCACTGGAATCCTCCTTGGAGAAAGGTGAGAGATTAGTCCATCCTGGGAAAACCGAAAAGAACCACCAAACCCCTCTACTGTCTTCATAGAATCATAGAATCATAGAGTTGGAAGAGACCACAAGGGCCATCCAGTCCAACCCCCTGCCATGCAGGAACTCCCAATCAAAGCATCCCCGACAGATGGCCATCCAGCCTCTGCTTAAAGACCTCCAAGGAAGGAGACTCCACTACTCTCCGAGGGAGTGTGCTCCACTCTCGAACCACCCTTATTGTCAGGAAGTTCCTCCTAATGTTGAGGTGGAATCTCTTTTCTTGCAGCTTGCATCCATTGTTTCGGGTCCTAATCTCTGGAGCAGCAGAAAACAAGCTTGTTCCCTCCTCTATATGACATCCCTTCAAATATTTAAACACGGCTATCATATCACCTCTCAGCCTTCTCTTCTCCAGGCTAAACATCCCCAGCTCCCTAAGTCGTTCCTCATAGGGCTTGCTTTCCAGACCCTTCACCATTTTAGTTGCCCTCCTTTGGACACGCTCCAGTTTCTCCACATCCTTTTTGAATTGTGGTGCCCAGAACTGGACACAGTATTCCAGATGAGGCCTGACCAAAGCAGAATAGAATGGCACTATTACTTCTCTTGATCTAGACACTATACTTCTACTGATGCAGCCTAAAATTGCATTGGCCTTTTTAGCTGCTGCATCACACTGTTGACTCATGTTCAACTTGTGGTCCACCTGGATTCCTAGATCCCTTTCACAGGTAGTCTCATTCAGCCAGGTGTCCCCCATCGTATATCTGTACTTTTCGTTTTTCCGCCCTAAGTGCAGTACCTTACATTTCTCTGTGTTGAATTTCATTTTGTTAGCTTTGGCCCAACTTTCTAGTCTGTTCAAGTCATTTTGAATTTTGATACTGTCCTCTGGGGTATTAGCTACTCCTCCTAATTTGGTGTCGTCTGCAAATTTGATAACTATGCCCCCAATACCGTCATCCAAGTCATTAATAAAGATATTGAATAGCACTGGGCCCAGGACAGAGCCCTGTGGCACCCCACTGGTCACTTCTTTCCAAGTTGAAAAGGAGCCATTGTTGAGCACCCTTTGCGTTCGACCAGTTAACCAATTACAAATCCATGTAACAGTTACTTTGTCTAGCCCACATTTTACCAACTTGCTTGCAAGAATGTCATGGGGAACCTTGTCAAAGGCCTTACTGAAATCAAGATATACTATATCCACAGCATTCCCTTCATCTACCAAGCTGGTAATTTTATCAAAAAAAGAGATCAGATTTGTCTGGCATGACCTGTTTCTCTGAAACCCATGTTGACTTTTTGTGATTATGAAATTATCTTCCAGATGTTCACAGACTCTCTGTTTAATGATCTGCTCCAGAATCTTTCCGAGTATTGATGTCAGACTAACTGGACGATAATTGTTGGGATCCTCTTTTTTTCCCTTTTTGAAGATGGGGACAACATTTGCCCTCCTCCAGTCCGCTGGGACCTCTCCTGTTTTCCAGGAATTCTCAAAGATTATTGCCAATGGTTCTGATATTACATTTGCCAGTTCTTTTAATACCCTTGGATGTAATTCATCTGGTCCTGGAGACTTATATTCATCTAGATTAACCAGATGTTTCTGTACTATCTCTTTACTTATTCTGTGCTGAAATTCTCCTTGGTGCTCATTTGAGGGGAAGTGCCAAAGCCACCGTGTGCAGGGATTCAAAAAGGCTAAAAGTGGTGCCATGGTAGAGAGAATAGAGGGTATCAGTGCTTATTTTAGGTTTTACAGGATAGACTAAGCTCTCACTATTCGCCATTCTAGAGGTGGTTCCTTTTTTTTTTTTTGGTAAGTTAAAGTGTAGTACTTACATTGGCTCACGAGTAAGTCAGCCGAAGTTTTTTGGGTCGATATTTTTGACTAAAATTTCTAGACTTCTACATGAGTATATGCAGTAGTCTTCTTGGCTTCTAATGAAATTTCAAACTTGACTTGCTCTAAGGACTATCCATTTGTCTTTTTAACAGCCCAGGGTATCTCTTGCAGCATGACATTTCAGATATGTTGATTTTCTTCCTTCTTGGGTGTAGGCTGTCTGAAACACCACATTCTCTCAGATAACGCTGCATAGATTTTGAGTTCTTTGGGGAAGGTCCTTCTCTTCATTCCACTGCCTTCAGAGGCGTGTTTGGTAGAGGCATAAGGAACGGCCTTCTCAGTGTCTGGACCCAGGTTGTAGAACTCCCTTGCAAAGGAAATCTAGACTGTCCCCATATTGTCCTTCATGTTGTTAGGTACCTAAATACATCCCAGTTTAATATGAATATGTCTCAGCTTAGGTGTCCCTTCATCTCACATACCTTTGGCATGGTAAAGAAATTAGATGAATTTATGTATCCATGGAAACCAATTCATTTTGCTCCTCACAAAATTTCCAATGGAATGAAGGCAACTTGGCACAAAAATCAGATATTTGTAAGATTTGGAATACCTTTCAGAAGAAGAAAAAATCACAACCATGGATATTTTTAAAAGGTTTTCCCCTCTCTCTGTGTGGTTGAAGTTCCAACTTCATAGTGGGAATTATTTTTTCCCCTTTGAGACCTCAGCTTTATCTCCAGCTTCAAAAGGGGATTTCTACACCTTCCTCTGGCTGTTGGGATCTTATCTCTAGATTCACAGAATTACTGTCAAAGGGAATCTGTATGCAGCCAAAATGAACGTAAACCCATTTGATTAATAGTGTAATCCCACACATCAGAAGTGATGGCCCTTCATATATTACTGGCAGGAACAATGGGACTTGGAGTCCAAAACCATCAGCAGGGGCACAGATTCTGTAATTCTCTTATATGTACTCACCCTATAGACTACTTGGACTTACTCAAGGTGAGTGTGTAGACTGAGGATTGGAACTATAATAGATTAATGTTGTTGAAGTGCAGATATTTAATTTAGTAGGATTTTATATTTGGAGAAGGAAGAGCAGTAAGTACCACATACAAATAGATGAAGAACCTTTATTGTATTCTGGAATAATGTTAAACCATAAAACTGTTATACAGTTGCCCCTCCGTTTTTGCGGAGGATCTGTTCTGGACCACCACCCTGTGAAAATGGAAAATCACCAATATTCAAGCTTGAAAAATATTGGCTTGAATCGTGGTGCCCCATTTTGTCCCCCTTTGCGAACAGGCGAGGGACACAGACTCCAAGTCCGCGAAAATGGAGGGGCAGCTGTACAAGGAAGCCATTTGAACCTGAGTAGGAAAGTAAATTCTTTTAAATAGGATTTTTATTTGGCAACCATGTGCCTGTTTGCAGAATTTAGCGCTGACGCTTTGCCCTATATTTTGCCATTTCAGTCATTTGTAGGTTTTCTTGTGCTCCTACAGGTGACAAAAGTTGTGTGGGTTTTGGAAGAAAAAAAGTTCAGTGCTTTCAGAAAAAAAAAAAAGTGCTATTGAAGAGATCCCAAGAAAACATATTCCAACATCTGCAACAGGAAAAAAATGCAAGAGAGGCCATGCAGGCAACGGAGCTCTTCAAACTTCTATTGTTTTGCAGAAGGGAGTCTTGTCTTCAGCACTTTCCAGAGATTTCTTTGATACTTGTGTCCTAGTTTAGAAACCATATGGTCAAGGAAAAACACACTTGCTCCACATGGTTGAGAATGTTTCAAGCAATGCTCTCGCTTCATCACACATTGCAGATCCCACGTTCGTGAGAGGGGGCCAAAGCTCAGATAATAAGGACATCTTTATCCCAAACTGAAGAATCCCTAGAAGGGCAGACCCAACCATTTCACCACCTCCCTTAGGATAAGATGTGACAGATCACCAGTTCTGATGAGATTCTCCAGGTTACTTTTACCATTGGGTTACTTTTTTTCAGTGTGCAAACCCTAGTTTATATCAGAGAAGCCATGCTAGAGGGGGAATCTGGAGATAGGAAACATGTTGTGTATTATTACTTTATATTGCTGAATCATGTATTAATCTTTCTGTAATCTTGTCTTGAACCTCACATCACTGGACTACATTCCAAATGAGGACATCAGATTTTGTTTAAAAAATTAACAATCTTTTTCTCACCCAAAAATTTTAAGTCAGCTTTCAAACGTATCCAAAGTGATCTCATTGTATACCAAATTTTATTTGGAATGTGGTCGTCATCTGTGCTACATTTTGTTCTATTTTAGACCCCTCCCCAACTGTTCGTATGGCAAAAAAATCTAACAGGCTACGGTAGAAACCATTAAAAATATGTAGGGTACAACAGATTGTGTTTAGGTACTGCTGTGCAAAAATAATTGAAATTGTTAATATAATTCTATTACTCCTTCATTTGCAGCATTTACTCCAAAATTACTTCCAAAGACCATGTGTGGTCCATGGACTCTCCAAACATTTTTAAAATTGAGAAAAATTAGAGTGGTTTTTTGGGAGGGGTAGCCCTGGAAGCTATCTCAGGGTACAGTTCTCATAGAATCTTAGAGTAAGAAGAGACCATCCAGTCTAACCCCCTGCCATGCAGAAATAAACAATACACAAGCTCTGAACTAAAATTCCCAATGGCACATTGTTTTAGGCCCAAATCCCACTTTATGCATTATCAGAGCAGGAGTGGCCTGTGAAAAGGAAGGGGCAGGAGTAGCCTTTAGATCCTCTGTGACTGTCCCTCTCCTCTCATATACAGAAGGACTACAGTTTACTAGTAGAATCATAGAATTGGAAGAAACCTCAAGGGCCATCCAGTCCAACCTCCTGCCATGCAGGAAGACACAATCACAGTACTTTTCTCTGAAGATGCCAGCCACAGATGCTGGCGAAACGTCAGAAAGAAACTCTTCTAGAACATGGCCACGCAGCCCGAAAAACCCACAAAAAACTATAAAAAATCACAGTACTCCTCAACAGATGGCCATCCAGCCTCTGTTTAAAGACCTTCAAAGAAGGAGACTCCACCACACTCCGAGGGAGTGTCTTCCACTGTCGAACAGCTCTTACTGTCAGGAAGTTCCTCCTAATGTTCAGATGGAATCTCTTTTCCTGTAGCTTGCATCCATTGTTCCATGTCCTATTCACTGGAGCAGCAGAAAACAAGCTTGCTCCATCCTCAGTATGACACCTCTCCAAATACTTAAATAGGGCTATCATATCACCTCTTAACTTTCTCAGACTCTTTACCATTTTGGTCACCCTCCTTTGCACATGCTCCAACTTGTCAACATCCTTTTTGAATTGTGGTGCCCAGGTGAGGCCTGACCAAAGCAGAATAGAGTGGCACTAAACACACCTGCACAAGATCCCAGAATCACGGCTGGGAAAGACTCTGGAAAGCTATGGTTGCAAGTGAGTCTAGGTGTAGATTATAAGAAGGGTCCTGCAGGTTCAGACCAAAGGCCTGTCTGGCCCTGCATTCTGTTCCTACCACCACCAATCGATGCCTTTGAGAAGCGAACACAAGCAGGTCATGAGTATAGTAGACCCCTAATAATTGATTCTTATTAGAAACATACTGTTTCTGATACCAGAAGTAATACATAATTGTTATTTCTAGTAACCATTGCTGGCCTCATCCTCCAGTGAGCCATAGACAGAACTAGGTGGACCAGTGGTTTGACTAAGTATAAAAGCAGCTTCCTGTATTCAGAGGGAACAGAAGCCTTCATATAATCTCATCCAGCAGCCTGTTTTTGTCCTGGCCCATTGCACATGACTACCTTGTACTTTGAAAGAGTTAACCTATCTGGAAAGAAGTGACTGCTGTTTGCATCTTAGAGGGCTTAGAAATGTACTATGTAAATTTCATTTAGCATACATTTACCATGTTTGGATTATGAAAAATACAGTTTATTCATATAGTAATGGCAAATCAAAATTGCTTCATTAAAAGGCTTGAACTTCAACGAACTTGTTTCGTTTTGCTAGTTTATTAAGAGAAGGCAAAAAACAACAACCCAATTAAAACAATTAAGTTTAGTAAAGCAGAGAAATTGATGTGGTCTACTCTAGTGTTACTTAGTGTCAAGCAGACACAAAGCACTCATTCCATAAAAAGAACTAGGAAACCTAGACAATGAATTGGAATGATCAGATACTATACATTCTCTTACATAAACGCCTACCAATAAAAAGGGCTTTTTTGGCTATGTCCGCAGCAAAAGGAAGAAGAAGGAAATGGTAGGGCCACTGTGTGGAGAAGATGGCAAAAAGTTATCAGGGGACAGAGAAAAGGCAGAATTACTCAACACCTTTGCTTCAGTCTTCTCAGAAAAGGCAGAGAGTGCTCAAACTGAGGATAATGGTGCAGAGGATAGAATAGGAGAATTTCAGCACAGAATAAGTAAAGATATAGTACAGGAATACCTGGTTAATCTAAATGAATATAAGTCTCCAGGACCAGACGAATTACATCTAAGGGTACTAAAGGAACTGGCAAATGTAATATCGGAAACATTGGCAATAATCTTTGAGAACTCCTGGAAAACAGGAGAAGACCCAGCGGACTGGAGGAGGGCAAATGTTGTCCTCATCTACAAAATGGGGAAAAAAGAGGATCCCAACAATTATCATCCAGTTAGTCTGACATCAGTACTGGGAAAGATTCTGGAGCAAATCGTTAAACAGAGAGTCTGTGAACATCTGGAAGGTAATTCCATAATCACAAAAAGTCAACATGGATTTCAGAAAAACAAGTCATGCCAGACAAATCTGATCTCTTTTTTTGATAAAATTACCAGCTTGGTAGATGAAGGGAATGCTGTGGAGATAGTATATCTTGATTTCAGTAAGGCCTTTGACAAGGTTTCCCATGACATTCTTGCAAACAAGCTGGTAAAATGTGGGCTAGACAAAGTAACTGTTACATGGATTTGTAATTGGTTAACTGGTCGAACGCAAAGGGTGCTCAACAATGGCTCCTTTTCAACCTGGAAAGAAGTGACCAGTGGGGTGCCACAGGGCTCTGTCCTGGGCCCAGTGCTATTCAACATCATTATCAATTACTTGCATGACAGTATTGGGGGCATAGTTATCAAATTTGCAGACGACACCAAATTAGGAGGAGTAGCTAATACCCCAGAAGACAGGATCAAAATTCAAAATGACTTGAACAGACTAGAAAGCTGGGCCAAAGCTAACAAAAATGAAATTCAACACGGAGAAATGTAAGGTACTGCACTTAGGGTGAAAAAACAAAAAGCACAGATATACGATGGGGGACACCTGGCTGAATGAGACTATATGTGAAAGGGATCTAGGAATCCAGGTGGACCACAAGTTGAACATGAGTCAACAGTGCGATGCAGCAGCTAAAAAGGCCAATGCAATTTTAGGCTGCATCAATAGAAGTATAGTGTCTAGATCAAGAGAAGTAATAGTGCCACTCTATTCTACTTTGGTTAGGCCTCACCTGGAATACTGTGTGCACTTCTGGGCACCACAATTCAAAAAGGATGTGGAGAAATTGGAGAGTGTCCAAAGGAGAACAACTAAAATAGTGAAGGATCTGGAAACCAAGCCCTATGAGGAACGACTTAGGGAGCTGGGGATGTTTAACCTGGAGAAGAGAAGGTTAAGAGGTGATATGATAGCCTTGTTTAAATATTTGAAGGGATGTCAAATATTTTCTGTTTTCTGCTGCTCCAGAGACTAGGACCTGGAACAATGGGTGCAAGCTCCAGGAAAAGAGATTCCACCTCAACATTAGGAGGAACTTCCTGGCAGTAAGGGCTGTTCGACAGTGGAACACACTCCCTCGGAGTGTAGTGGAGTCTCCTTCTTTGGAGGTCTTTAAACAGAGGCTGTATGGCCATCTGTTAGGGATGCTTTAATTGGGAGTTCCTGCATGGCAGGGGGTTGGATTGGATGGCCCTTGTGGTCTCTTCCAACTCTATAATTCTATGATTCTATGATGCTATGATTCAATTGCTTAGTTTTTATAAATAATTTGGGAGAGGCAACCTATGTTGTTAACTGCCATCAAGTTGACAGGGTTGAAACAGACGGCCCAAAATGCTGGATTGAGGGCGTTGCAGAGCCGCACACCACCACACCACAACGACTACACACCGCATGCCCAATCTGGCTGTTTGCTGGTGCAAAAAGAAGCAGCAGAAAGCCACTGCTTTTTGTGCTGGCAAAACACTGGCTTTTCCGACACCGCTGCCACTTTTTGGCACTCATGCAGCATCTAAATGCTGGAGCGTCAAAAAGCTGCTGCAGTGTAAACAGCTGGGTGACTTCCCGGCAGCTTGGGGGCGTGCATTGTCTAAATGGCACACCACCACGAAGCCACCACAAAGGGGCCGTCTGTTCCACCCCATAGATTTATGGCGACACTATGAATGACAGACCTCCAAGCCACCCTGTCATCAGCAGCTCTGCTCAGGTCTTGCAGATTTAGGGCCGTGGCTTCCTTGATTTATTCTATCCATCTGGAATGTGGTCTTCCTCTTCTCTTGCTGCCTTCTAATTTACGAAGCAAAACTGTCTTTTCTAGAGAGTCATGTCTTTTCATGATATGGCCAAAGTACAACAGTCTTTGTTTATTTGCTCTATATTTGTCTTTTTAACAGTCCACGGTATTTATACAACTCAGTCCAAGTTCTTTTGGCTCCTAGTCAGTTATCGTTACTAGTGCAAATATATTTTTCACATTAGCTTTAAATTTTATTAGTATGTTCTTCAGGTTGCATTTCAGCATGATGGTTGGTTTAGTTAGTGTTCTTTAGCTTTACTCAAATTTTTGATATTAGTAGTTCATGATCTGTGTCACAATCTGCTTCTGGCCCTCTTTTTGCTTCCAATTACAGTGAGCCTGCCTACATCAACAGGCTAGCAATCTGAGGATTCAACTGCCAGGGATCATCATGCCCCATAGTCACTGGCTGTGTGTGCCTATGGATGTAAAGATGCATGGATGCCACTCCCCACTGTATAACATGGGGCACAACCTGTCTACTTTTTCCCCATCCGTGGGCCTCCAGAACCTGCAGATTGGAAGTGTCCACTGTATGTGGTTCATCAGGTGATGTCCTGTATACAGTTACTTCTTGGGTTGCTTGAAGAATGCGTTCATGATGAACAAACTGTTAGCCTTGCAAAATTCATTCAGTCACTCTCCTGCTTCATTTCTTGATCCTACCTCAAATTTTCCTACAATCTTTGATTCTGCTCTGTTTCCTGTTTTTGCATTCCAATCACCAATGAGTACCAAGTTCTTCTTTAGTTTGTAATCAGTTTCTTCCTTCAGCATAGAATCTTTCAATTTCTTCTTCAGCCTCTGTAGTTGGAGCATCATATTGAATTAAGGTTATTGATAGGTTTTCCTTGAAGTCTTAGTGACATGATTCAGTAATTAAGATATATTTGCATTATATCTTCGACTGTTTTTGCTACACCTCTCCTCACTATTTATGCTGCCCTATTTCTTCTTATCTTTTCATTTCCTGAGCAAATCATTGTGTAATTATGTGACTCAAAATGCTGCATTCACCTCTGACCATACCAACGGTTGAACTTCCTTTTGGTTTGAGTCCAGTTGCATCCTAACCACAGCGCTACTCGTACTTGTCCTCTGCTCTTCCCCAGTAACTCATTGACTGCCTTCTGACCTGAAAGACCCTACCAGCAGCAATAACCTCTTAGTTCAAAGGGACATGGTGCTGAGAAATCCCATAAGAAAACCCTTTATGATTACCATAAGCCAGGAATGATTTGAAAGCACACAACAATAAGAAAAATTAACACCATTTCTTAAACGTTTTATTCATCATTCTAATCGAAATATTGTATGTTATTGTTTTAATTGTAGTCAAGTCAACTTCAACTTTGGCGACCCTATGAATGTGAGATCTCCAAGTCACCCTGTCATCAACAGCCTGCTCAGGTTTTGTAAACTCAGAGCTGTGGCCTGATTGATTGAATCTATCCATCTGTAATGGGGCCATCTCTTCTCATGACATGTCCAAAGCATGACAGTCTT
Organism: Phrynosoma blainvillii; assembly: GCA_026167975.1. NCBI lineage: Eukaryota > Metazoa > Chordata > Lepidosauria > Squamata > Phrynosomatidae > Phrynosoma > Phrynosoma blainvillii. The sequence goes on from JANUYF010000002.1 coordinate 372,043,217, forward strand.
GGTTTAGTCATCCTGGCTTCTAAGGAGAATTCAGGCTTTGTTCTAGGACCCATTTATTTGTCTTTTTGGCAGTTCAGGGTATCAGCAGAACTCTCCTCCAGCATCACATTTCAAATGACTTGATTTTCTTCCTATCAACTGTCCTCACTGTCCAATTTTCACAGCCATACATAGAAATTGGGAATACAATGGCATGGACAATCCTGGCCTTGTTATTCAATGATATATGGTACAATAACATAATGAAATATTCCATAATCCATTTTATTTTCAACCCCCCTTCTAAGGCTGTGTTAAAAATGTGGGAAAGATAAGTTTTCCTGATTTCCTGTCCTGTTTTCTTCTGGGTTTTCATATCTCTCCAAGGGCTGCCTATTGGGTTAGACCAAGTATAGTAGTGCTGCAGCAGTAAATCTCAAAGCAGGGGTGGGCAATACAGAAAGTCCAAGGGCCACTTTTCTGCTGCCTCCACAAAGATTGCCAGTGAAAAAAACCAAAGTGAAAACCACAAGTCTTGTACTAAAAAGTACAAGGGACCCTGCCATGTATTTAAAAGATGAATTGCCATTCCTGGAGGCTTCCAGGAGAGGCAATGCAATTCCATTTTTCCCCCAGATCAGGGGTGGGCCATGGAGTCTAAAAGGATAGAAGACCACATACACAGCCTAACATAAGAGGGAATGGAGATTAAATGGAGTGGGAAATGGTGAAATGAAGAGGGGGGGGACAACAGCCATGTGTGCAGAAACAAAAACTTGTTGACTGTTGAAAGATGTAAAGGGGAGATTCTTGTATTATATGGAAGTTGTTGGCTTTTGCAGTCGCATTTTGTTTCTCAAGGCTAACCAGATATAGTAAAGGCTTCTCCCTTTTCAGTATCATGCAAACCAATAAAAACGATGCCGAACAACTTATTTTGGTTATGTTTTACTTGTTTGGCTTGTTTTCTGAACCTAACGAACTATACAATTCTTAGGCATGGAGAGACTTGTATGGCTAGATATTCTCCACTATTTTTTTGAAAAAATGAAGGCAACTTTTAACATTTCCAAATAAATAATAATAATAATCTGAAAAAGCAACATAAGTAAGAGATGGTAAATGTAGAAGGAAAAATAGTGACAAGGAAGGAAAGGCAGGTTGCCTTAAGGCACATATTATTTGTTGTTAGCTGCCTTTGAGTTGATCAACCCATGGTGACGCCATGAATAAGAGATCTCTAAGTTATCCTTAGAAAACTTGTTCAGGTCCTACAAACTCATGGCTATGTCTTCTCTGGATGAGTCTGTCCTTCTAAAGTGTGGTCTTCCTCAATTCCTGCTTCCCTCCACCTTACCAAGCATGACTCAGGGGAAGGCCATGGCAAATACTTTGTGAAGAAACCTGCCAAGAAAGCCCCTAAGTCATACTCTCTCAACCTCAGGGGAAGGCAAGGGTGAATCCCCCATGAAGAAACCTGCCTAGAAAACCCCATGACAGGGTCGCCATAAGGACTTGAAGGCCAACAAGAACAACTGAGGGAAAGGCGGTTGCGATAGCACAAGCTCCAAGCCTGTGTTCCTTCCTGAGAGTCATGGCAGCTTAGGCGGCCACCAGAGGACTGCTGGTTTGGCCGACAGAGCAAAGAGAGAGTTCCCTTCTCTTTTCCTTTCTACCCAACAATATCCTGGCTCAGAGGCAGCAGCAACCTAAGCCACCTTTGCCTTCTCTGAGGGGTCCATTTTTTGGGGGGGAAATAACCCCCAAACTCCCTCAAGTGGGGACAGAGGGCCTTTTTCTCCTCCTGCTCCCTGGCCGCCTGGGCCTCAGGTTGGCAGCCATCTTCCCTCACAGAGAGGCTCCTCTTCGGGCTTAGAGGTGACGGAGGTCCTGGATGATAGGACCTGCCCTTGGCCTCTTTGGGCTTGTTTGCTGAAAGAGAAGATGGCGGAGGGAAGGAGAAGGGGAACCATTTTCCTGTAGCATCTGGAAGAGGCACTTGTGGCTGCATCTACATGCAGAAATAACACACGTTGACCTTGCTTTAATGGTCATGGATGCATGCTATGGATTACTGGGATGTGTTGTGGCGCTAGAGTTCTCTGGTTGTTGTTTTTGTTGTGTTATTCCAGTCGTATATGACTTATGGTGACCCTTTTCATGGAGTCTTCTTTGTCCCATGTCCTAATTTCAAAGGAGGATAAGGCACCGCAAAATGTAGGACCTAAAAAACAACTGCAGAATTAATGCAGTTTGACACCACTTTAACTGCCATGGGTCCATATTTAACCAGTGCATGCCAAAGGGAAAAAATGTAACACAGGGGAATTCTCTCTATCCCATCTAGGTAATCCATTATTTCACCTAACAGAGCTTGTTGTTGTTTTGTGCTTTCAAGTAATTTCTGATTTACATAGGTTGACTATATTTCCTTGAGACAAAAACTGGACATTGGGATAGCAATGGATGAAACCGATTATCTAGACCCATTTCAAACCGGCTTCAGGACAGGCTTTGGGGTTGAGACTGCCATGGTTGCCTTGACCGACGATCTGCGTCTGGGCATCGACAGGGGTAGCGTGAAATAATGTGCCATAATTGTGTAGTGTGAGTGGGTCACAGGAGTGGGCAAAGTGCTTTACTCCAAATGTTGCTGAAACGCAAACCCTCTCAGTCCTAGCCAGCAAAACCAATGGCCAATAATGCTGAAAGTTGGAGTCCAGCATTATCTGAAGGGCCACAATTTTTGGCTTATCCTTGCTGTAGACTTTTCCACTCCTGTATGATGAGCAGAAGGCACCAGGGTGAGGACAGGACTCAAAATGAAATACAGAGGAGGAGACAGCACTGAAGATATTTATTCCAATTTCTATCATCTTCACTTCTTAAGGTAACAAATATAAAATTGAAAAGATTTTAAAAAATACAAATAAATCCAATAGCACTCTCTCTCTCTCTCTCTCTCTCTCTCTCTCTCTATATATATATATATATATATATTAGTGCAAAATCATGAAAAGCTGTTGGATTTAAGAGTACAGTTAAAGTTATAAAAGCAGCAGAGAGTACTGGGGCACCTGAATAGGTAAAAAATAAATTCATGTGGATTAGATGCAGGAAGTGTTTTTCTCACCCATTAGAAGGGGAAAATGTTGTGCACTCAGAGAGAAATTAAATGCAAAAAGACTGGCAACTGCTTTTTGATTAAAACATATTTAAAATAAGCACAATTATCTTTTATGGCAACACTGATAAGTTACAACACAGTAAATGTAGCAATGCTGTCTGTATTAATTAAAAAACTTAGTGGATAGGAAACCATTGTCTCTTATTTAGAGCCAAATGAATAAAATTTAACTTTGGTGGGATTGTAATCTTGTAGTGTCACATCAAACCCTCCCTTTAAAATTCCTTTGTTAGTCTTTGTGGTGGTACAACACTCTTGACTTTTTTGCTGCAAGATTAAGGGCCTTTACAGACTGCAAGAAATAGTGCAGCTTGAGGCCACTTCAACTGTCCTGGCTCAGTGCTAAGGAATCATGGGAACTGTAGTTTATTGTGGCACCAGAGCTCTCTGACAGGTTTAATGCCTCAGAAAAAACTACAATTCCCATGATTCCCTAGCACTGAGCCAGGACAGTTAAAGTGGACTCAAGCTGCACTATTTCTGGCAGTCTGTAAAGGCTCTAAGTAACAAAACTACCACTGTGGAAGTTGCTGATACAAATTGAGTCTCCCTTATCCAAAATGCTTGGGACTAGAAGTGTTTTTTTAGACCTTGGAAGTTTTTGAATTTAGAAATACTTGCATATACATAATGAGATATATTGGAGATGGGACCCAAGTCTAAACATTAAATTAATTTATGTTTTGTATACACCTTATACACATAACCTAAATATAATTTTATACACAGTATTTTGAATAATTTTGTGCTTGAAACAAGGTTTGTGTACACCGAACCACCAAAAAAACAAAGGTGTCGTGTAGACACTCATGTAGATCTCAGACACTCATGTAGATAATTTTGGAATATTTTGGATTTTGGAATTCTGGATAAGGGAGACTCGATCTGTACTGAATACCTTAGGAAGATGAAAAACCAGCTTGGCCCCATCGGTTGGTCAGAGAATGGACAGTTGCATGGAGCTTGCTTCTTGCACCACCAGAAAAAAACAAGGCTGAAGAAAATTACTTTTTGATTAAAACTGCTAAGGTCTGGGAGTCGTGGTCCATAAAAATATATTTTCCAAGCTCTGAAAAAAATATTTTAGCAGCAAGTGTCATTATTTTTGACAAAAAAGAATAAAAAGAACCAAGCTCTAGTGAAAAATTGTTTTCAATCTAAAATTAGGTAACAGACAAAAGGAAGGGGTAACAGAGAAGAATGTGGAAGACTATACCAATAAAATTAAGTTCCAGCTTAAGATCTGAACACCAAAATACATTTTCCCGTATTTAGAGCAGGAATGTGATACTGCTGGACTGCAACTTTCATCATCCCTAAGCATTGGTTATAATAGCTAAGGCTGCTTGGAGAGGTAACACAAAATCTGCAGGGGCACATATTCATCATCTCTGATTTAGACCACTTATACGGGTTTATCTGTTGTGTGCATTTTTTTATGTCTGTTCAGATGTGAAATCCATCTAAAACTTTTCCCACACACTGAACACGAATAGTGTTTCTCTCTTGTGTGTGTTCTCTGGTGCTTGTGTTGACATGAAAACCTTCCCCACAGTCAGGGCATTTATAAGGTTTCTCAAATGTGTGTACTCTTTGGTGCCTGATGAGGACTGAGCTGTAGCTGAAGTTTCTCCCACATTTAACACACTTATAGGGTTTCTCACCTATGTATTCTCTGGTGTATAAAGAAATTGGGATTCTGATTAAAGCATTTCCCATAGTCAGAGCATTGGTAGGGTTTTTCTCCTGCATGCTCAGTCTGATGGCGGATGAGATCAGAGCTATAGCGGAAATTTTTCCCACACTCCAGGCATGTATAGAGTTTCTCCCCTGTGTGGGTTCTCTGGTGGGTAATAACATGTGAAGAGTGATTGAAGTTTTTCCCACAAGTCAAACAGGTGTAGGATCTTTCACCTGTATGGATTCGCTGATGGGCAATGAGGTAGGAACTCTTGCTAATATTCTTCCCAAACTCTGAACATTTGTAGGGTTTTGCACCTGTGTGGACTCTTTGATGGGCATTGAAGGATGAAGTTCTATTGAACAATTTCCCACAGGGCACGCATGTTGTTTCTTTCACATCAACTTCCTTTGTCGAACTAATCACTTTGACATTTCCTTGGAGCCTCATAGAGAAGTAGATTTCTATCTCCTGAATTCAGAGCATTTGTAAATTTTGTCTTTCTGGTATTGGTTGGTTTCCAGGAGCTCCTTCTACCTGGAAACAGGGACTTTGGGATACTCTTATCATTGTCTTATGCAATTCAGCACTTCTCCTCTCAGGAGCTGCCTCCATTTTCTGTTCAGTGGCTAAGAGAAAAGACAGAATCTAGGCTGAGATCATATTACATGCCAAGGAAAGAAAGAAATGCTAAGTAACATTTAAGAAGCACATTCTCCCTACTGCTCAGCATACTTATAGAGAGGTCTAGGACTGGAATGCCAAAAGTGGGGATAGAAGGCGAAGGCAACTAGTTGGGCAATGGTCCAAGGGAATTTCTGGGAGCTCCCTGTGGCTGTTTTATGGGGGAGGAGGCAGAGCTGTGCTCAGAGCCACCTGGCAGCAATTGCACAGCCTAGCAAAAGCCCTGCACATGTTGCCACTGGATACTTCCCTACGCAACTTAGGAACAGCATAACTGGGGCTTACACTTGGGCAAAGCCATAAGAGGATTTCAGCCTCAATCTCACTAACACTTAACAACAACTTAGCAAAGTTGGCCAGTGTTATTACGCCTTCCCATCCCAATTACTGATGAACGTGCAGAGACTAAAACATAGTGATTTGCCTACGCCAAGACGGCCAATCATACAACTCACAACCCAGAGAAGCTTTGATCTAGGGACTTGCAGTTCACAGTCCATTATCTTTACCTCAACACTGTATTAAGGAGCCCTGGTGGTGCAGTGGTTAAATGCCTGTACTGTAGCCACTCTCATAAACCACAAGGTTGCGAGTTCAGTACTAGCCAGGGCTCAGGCTCCACTTAGGCCTGCATCCTTCTGTGGTCGCTTAAATTGAGTACCCAGCTATTGGGGAGCAATGAGCTTACAGTTGTAAACCACTTAAGACACTGCATAGCGCTGTATGAAGCGGTATATAAATGAAGCTGCTTTTTTTAACGGTAGCAAAGGAAACGCAATGGCAAAAACAGGAATAGAAGAGCAAGTGCAAAGTAACTAATAACATTTATGGTTCAATAAACCTAAAAAACATCTTGCATATAATCTAGCCATATAACTCTAGACAGAGCTAGCCAATTCACTAGAGCAGAGATTCGTATTGCACAAAACCCAAGGTATTGTTAGACCACAAATCCCAGCACTCTTCACCATAACAGCTATGGATGCTGGAACTTGCAATCTAACAATGTCTGGTGGGCTAAATGTTTCCTCCCCACTCCACTTGAGTTAATAATTGCAAGAAAGCAAAGGCAGAGCACAGGTAGGAAGGCTTCTTTGATAGAGGCAGAAAAACAAGTGGACCACATCTGACATAGGGCCATCCTGAGCAATTTTGCTGCCTGAGACAGAAAAGATGGCAATCCCTGTACTGCATGTACACAAGCTGACTGGATTGGCAGATGAATCTGGCTTTCACATGGGTAATGGGGTAATGTCCCAAACGAACTCACACCCTTTATAGCAGGAGGATCGTTTACATTACCCAAGAATGGCCCTGAACTCTTAGGGAGGGGAAGGGCTGCTTTTGAGCCAGGAAAAGTCAGGGGACTGCTGCTGATTTCCAGCTGCTGCTGCTGCTGCATGGGGCAGCGACCTGATCATAATCTTGTAGATATGAACTAGGGGTGGGAAAAGTGACTGTTACTGTTAAATCACAGTGCCCAGAATACACTAGCATAGCCAGCGACTGAAGTCTAAAATAGTAAGTTTCGCCATCTCTGCTACAAATAGGCTTACTGTAAATGAAAAGTTTTGTTCAAGTCTAATAAGCTTATCGCACTGTGTTCTCGGAACATGATGAGAACATGATGAGAACAGAACGGAACGTATTTTATCGCACGGTATGATCCTCATCGAGTTCCCATTCTGTACTCTGACAGTCTCTAGCCCGTTCCAGGAGGAGAACTGTAAAAATGCATCCTCAGCCAGCAAGAACACTTTCAGACCATTCTAGATGATGTGTGTGCGATAATCCTACCTGGTTTCAATCTGTCCTTGTGTTTGATTGGCTAAGACAACCTCCTCCCATCCCATCCTAGAATGTCCACAAACTCAACTCTTCCAGTGTTGATGCAAGGAAGGTGCCACAGGCAATTAAAATTTTTTTTTTATTTTTGTAGATTGAATTGCGTCGTGTTTACAAGAAAAAACAATTAATGCTTGCTGCCTAAACCTCTCAGTAGCATTCTTTCCAATGCAGGCATAGGGTTTTTTGCAACAGTGAGCATGTGCCAATGAGGGACGGCTGAGGAACTACTTTAGTGCTGGTACTAGTACAACAGTAAATGCTGTGCGATAATATGTGTTCTCATAATGTTACTATTGCATTATCAATAGTCTAATGCGGTAACACCCGTTCCCATATCGTTATGTTCCAGGGACTCGATGGGAATGTTATAGGTACTAGTGCGATAAGCTTATAAAATTGGCATTCTCAGCTTTCTTTTACACATTAGCCTTCTCTGCCAGAGAGCTTTGGTGCCCCAACAAACTCCAGATCTCAGGATTCCATAGGACGGAGCCATGACATTGGCTTACACATTGTAAACCACTTAGGGAGTTTTTTGTGGGTTTTTCGGGCTGCGTGGCCATGTTCTAGAAGAGTTTCTTTCTGACGTTTCGCCAGCATCTGTGGCTAGCATCTTTTTTCTCTGAAGATGCCAGCCACAGATGCTGGCGAAACGTCAGAAAGAAATTTTTCTAGAACATGGCCACACAGCCCAAAAAACCCACAAAAAACTATGAATGCCAGCCATGAAAGCCTACGACTTCACACTTAGGGAGTGCTTAAGTGCACTGATAACCAGTATAGAAATGTACTTACTATTGCTACAGTTAAAGAGTTGTCAAATTGTGTGAATTGTGCAGTGTAGCAACAGCCATATAACCACTATTTCCTTCCTCCATTCAAGTTTTTGGGGTATACAGGTATGTTGAGGCTGGGAAGGCGACAGATCTCCAGATGCCCATCAACCCCAGACAAAGTAGCAATGATGGAGAGGAATGATGGGACCTGTTGCCCAGCAATAACCAGAGGGCTACAGGTTCCTCCTCGCTGTGCCATATGTGGAAATTAACCAGTGCATGCCAAAGGGAAAAATGTAATACAGGTGGATTATCTCCATCCCATCGAGGTAACCCATTATTTCACCTAACAGAGGCTCCCATCTGCACTGCAAAATTAATGCAGTTTGATGTTACTTTAACTGCCATGGGCTCCATACTATGGAATCCTGGGATGTTGCTTTATGAGATACTGAGTCTTCATGGTGCAGCAGTTTGAGTGTTGAACTAGGTCTATGGCAGGGTGACAACTGTCATAACTTCAAAGGAGGACAAGGCACTGCAAAATGTAGGACATTCAAGAAAAATATAGGGCACTACAAAATAAAAGCTAAAAACACTGCTATAAATGCATACAAAATCCTTCGTGTACAGAAATGTTTTAACAAAGGATTTTGAATCTGAACTGACATTCTCACACACCAATGGCATATATAGGCCTGTCCCTGGACTTTCCACTCCACCAAATCCATCTGAGGAAGTAGGCTTAAGTCTAGGAAAGCTCATGCTGCCAACTTCTTTCTGTGAGTCTCATAGATGCTACAAGATCCTTTTGAATACCGTTTTCTTCACTATGTAGAGAGATCTTGTAGCCCCTTTGAGATCCACTGAAAGAAACAAGTTGGCAGCAGGAGCTTTCCTAGACTTCACTCTGCTTAAGTCCAAATGCATCTGAGGAAATAGACTGAAGTCTAGGAAAGCTCCTGCTGCCAACTTGTTTCTTTCAGTGGATCTCAAAGGGGCTACAAGATCCCTCTACATGCTGATTCTACAAACTAACACAGCTATATCTTTGAGCGTAGCGTGGTAATCTGCAACAATATGGCAGCAATATGGCATAATTTTATGGCAACAATATGGCATAATTTTAACACTGTTTCCCCTTTTGCTGCTATGGCTTCCTCTTATGGCATCCTGGGGCTTGTAGTTTGGTGGAGCTCTAAAGCTCTCTGATGGTGAATTGTAAAGATCTGTCCCTAAACTGTGAATCCTGTGATTCCATATGTTATGAAGATACCAGCAACAGATGCAGGCGAAACGTAAGGAATACATTCTTCTAGAACACGGCCTCACAGTCCGAAAAACCCACAAAAACCTATGGATGCCAGCCATGAAGGCCTTCGACTTCATAAAGTGGAATTGTAGTGCCCTATATGGAAGCTTCTCCTGAGGATAGGCTCCACCTCCCAGCTCCCTGTCAGCAGAGGGCGCTCTTGCCTTCCCAGTAAAACCTGGGCTCGTTCTCCCTCAGGCTACAAAATGGCGGGGGAGGCGGGACTTCCGGTGGCGAAGGGCGTTGTTGCGGTGATTGGCCCAGTGGGCGGGGACCGGCGCGCGTCCAACTGCTTCCTGGGCCGACCGGAGAGAAGACTGCCTCAGCCTTAGAGCCGCAGATGGAGCGGAAACGCAGAGGAAGCGGGGCCTGCGGTAAAGGAGGAATGGGATTGGGGGGGGGGGCTGGAGGGTGGGTCGGGCCTGGTGTTTATGTTACGCTCGGCCTCTCTGCGTGTCGTTTCAGTTAACATTTAATTCAAGCCTTGTAAGCCGCCTTGGGTCCCTTCCTGGGAGAAAGGCGGCATAGAAAAATGAAATGAAATAAATAATACATGTTTATACTAGCACGCCCAGGGATATTTTTAGGAATAAGGACGTAAGAGTGCTGCTGGTTCAATTCATAGGCCTTTATCGAGTCCCAAGGGCCTCTTCGTAGCACTCATAGGCACAGCCCTCTTAGCCTGGAACTCTTGTTGTTGTTGTTGTTCTTCTACCAGAGGAAAAATAACATGCAGAGAAAAGATACTTTGTTGTTGTGGGCCTTCAGGTCATTATGGCGATCCTTTAATGAGGTTTTCTTGGTAGGTTTCTTCAGAGTGGGTTTGCCATTGCCTTCCCCAGAGGCTGAGAGAGTGTGAGACTTATGGCGATCCTATCATGAGGTTTTCTTGGTAGGTTTCCTGGGGGGGGTGCCATTGCCTTCCCCTGAGGCTGAGAGAGTGTGAGACCTATGGTGACCCTATCGTGAGGTTTTCTTGGTAGGTTTCCTGAGAGGGGGTTGCCATTGCCTTCCCTTGAGGCTGAGAGAGTGTGAGAATTATGGTGACCCTATCATGAGATTTTCTTGGCAGGTTTCTTCAGAGGGGATTTCCATGACTGCCATCTCAGACTAAGAGAATGTAACTTACGGTGACTTTATCATAGGGTTTTCTTGGCAAAATTTGTTCAGAGGTGGTTTTCATTGCCTTCATCTGAAGTTGAGAGAGTGCAACTTGCTCATGGTCACCCAAGTGAGTTTCCCTGGCTGAGCAGATCTTCGAACTCTGGTCTCTAGAATCATAGAGCAATGCTATACCATGCTGCAAAGAGATCTTATAGCACCTTTGAGACTGACAGAGTGAAAGAAGTTGTAGCAGAAGCTTTCATAGACTTGATCTACGTCCTTGTACTGCTCTGTGCATTTTAGAATCACAGTGCTGGAAGAAACCTCAAGGGCCATCCAAACCAACCCCATTCTGTCATGCAGGAACTCACAATCAAAGCACCCCCTATGACAGATGGCCACCCAGCCTCTGCTTAAAAACCTCCAAAGAAGGAGACTCCATCACTCTCTGAGGGATTGGGTTCTATTGTCAAACAGCTCTTACTGTCAGGAAGTTTTTCCTAATGTTGAGGTGGAATCTCTTTTTCCTGTAGCTTGCATCCATTGCTCTGGGTCCTTTATCTGGAACAGCAGAAAACAAGCTTGTTCCATCCTCAGTATAACACTCCTTCAAATATTTAAACAGGGCTATCATGTCACCTCTTAACCTTACACAATTATAGTACTTAGAGACATAGCTGTCTTAGGGCCTTTGCAGACTGCTAGAAATAGTGCAAATTGAGTCCACTTTAAGGGTTAGGGAATCATGGGAACTGTATTTTATTGTGGCACCAGAGCTCTCTGACAGAGAAGGCTCAATGTCTCAGAAAAAAACAAACAATTCCCATGATTCCCTAGCACTAACCCTAACCCTTAAAGTGGACTCAGTTTGCACTATTTCTGGCAGTCTGCAAAGGCCTTAGTCTGGAATATCCAAGTGTGAAGTGATCTTATAGTACCTTTGAGGCTAACTGTGCAAAAGTAGTTGTAGCATAAGCTTTCCTAGACTCTTCTTCTTCTTCCTCATGCCACTCCATGCATCTGAGGAATTAGACCAAGTCTAGAAAGCTTATGCTACAACTTCTCTCACACAGCTAACTTCAAAGGTGCTATTACAAGATCTCTTTGCATAATTTTAACACTGTTTCCCCTTTTGCTGCTATGGCTTCCTCTTATGGCATCCTGGGGCTTGTAGTTTGGTGGAGCTCTAAAGCTCTCTGATGGTGAATTGTAAAGATCTCTCCCTAAACTGTGAATCCTGTGATTCCATATGTTATGAAGATACCAGCAACAGATGCAGGCGAAACGTAAGGAATACATTCTTCTAAAACACGGCCTCACAGTCCGAAAAACCCACAAAAACCTATGGATGCCAGCCATGAAGTCCTTCGACTTCATAAAGTGGAATTGTAGCACTATACTTGTGTAGTGTGAATGAGCCTCAGCAGTCTATTTCTGCAGCAACTGACTAGATGCCTATGGGAAGCTGATGAGTGCAATAGCACAGTTCCGTTCCTGATTACCAGAATATTGTGTCCGAACATATAACATGTAACTGTTGTGATTAGTAGCTTTTGATAGCTGTATTCTCCTTAGCTTTATTTAATCCTCTTTTAAAGCAGCTCAGGCTGGGATGTGTGTGTGTTTGTGTCCTTACAGCTTCTCTCTCAGCACAGAGGCAGACAAAGTGAAATACTTAAGCTATGACATGAGGTACAAGGAGCTAGTGTGGTTTGTTGCTGACTGCCTTCAAATGGGCTCCAACCTATGGTGACCCTATGAATGAGAGACCTCCAAGTCACCCAATCCTTAGCCTCCCTGCTGAGGTCTTGCTGACTTCTGGCCGTGGTTTCCATAATTGAGTCTATACATCTGGTATGCAGTCTTTCTCATTTCCTATTGCCTGCCACTGTGCCAAGCATTATCGTCTTTTCTTGTGAGTCCTTTCTTTTCATGATATGGCCAAAGTACAATAACCTCAGTTTATTCTTCATTGCTTCTAAAGAGAGGAAGTAGTTTGAATGTTGGAGAAAGTTTTGAATCCCTGCTCAGCCATAGTATCCACTGGGTAACCCTGGGCAATTCACATTCTCTCAGCCTGACAGGAAGACAAAGGCAAGTCTCCTCTGAATAACTCTTGTCAAGAAAACTCTACAATAGCATAACTTAAGTTGGAGTTGACTTGTAGGCACATAAGAACAAGAACAAAGCCCTTAAATTATAGCCATTAATTAAGAGTCCCCAAAGTGCAGCTCCCCACATGTTGTTTTAATACAATTCCCTGCAACCCTAGCCAGCATAGTTAATGCTGAGGGATGTAGGGAGTTGCAGTCCAACAACATGGAGAGTTATACTTTGCTCATGCATGGTAAAATGGCTGTAATCTAAATACCTCACATCATAGTTTAAGTATCTCCTGTCATGCACCATCTGTCTGTTGTGAATCATTTGCCTTCATCAGATAACCCCTGGTTCTAATATATAGGAGGGAAAAGTTTTCTCTTTATCCCCTTATCCCATACTGTGCATAACTGTATATACTTATATCATTTTGTTCCTTGTCTGTCTTACCATATTTGTAATTTCTCTTCATTGGAGAGTTGTTCCAACCCTTTGAACACCAAGTTGCTCTTTTCTGCAACATTCCAGCTCTACAATATACTTTGTCAAACAAATGGTCTTTTGAACCAATATTTGCATCCTGCTTCAACTGGTTACATTTATGATTTTGGTCCATTTCAGGTAGTGAAGGAGAAGGCATATCATGAGTGGGTGCTATGCCTCTTAATTTTTATTATTTTTAATTTGTGTTTTGTAATCTGTTTTGTATTTAGTTGTGTTTTTTATATACAGTTTTTAAAATGCTGTTTTAATAAGATTTTACGTTTTTAATCGTACTTGTTTTATTAATCTTTTTTTGGGAAGGTTGCTGGGTTCTAGTTCTTGCAGGGGGAAGAGGATATGAATCAAACCAAACATTAATTTGTTCATTCTGTTTGTTTTCACAGGTGATGGGATGGCAACTAAGGCTGAGGGTCAGATATGTGTAAAAGTAGAGCCAGAGCATGTGGAAATGAATATGGTGTTAATGGGAGGATCGGAAGAGTCAGTTTCCCAAAGCCCCAAACAGGAAAAAGAGCATGAGAATCAGGAATCACAAGAGATGCAAGACGAAACTGCTTCTGATGAAATGCTAGGCAGAGCCACAGGATGCCAAGAGTCAGGTTTAAACAGTGTCCACCAAATTGTTATCCAGCAGTTGATCCACATTGGAGAAAGTAAGATCTCATGTAGCAAGCAGGAGGATAGCTTCCGTCAGAGTGCTGGCCTTAGTAAATCTCAGATTGTCCATTTTGGGGAGAAACCATACCTGTGTATCATCTGTGAGAAAACCTTCCGCAACCATTCAGGACTTATGGTACATCAAAGAATCCACACAGGAGAGAAGCCATATAAATGCCCTGATTGCGAGAAGAGCTTCAACCAGCGATCACACCTGACATCTCACCGTGGGACCCACACAGGAGAGAAACCCTTTAAGTGCTTTGACTGTGGGAAAAGTTTCAGTTACAACTCAGGGCTCATAATACATCAACGAATTCATACAGGTGAGAAACCATACAAATGCTGCGACTGTGAGAAAAGCTTCAGTCAAAAATCCCATCTGCTTTCTCATCAGAGGACCCATGTGGGAGAGAAATCCTTTAAATGCCTCGACTGTGGGAAAAGCTTCAGTTACAACTCTGGTCTTGTTATACATCAGCGAATTCACACAGGAGAGAAGCCCTATAAATGCTCTGACTGTGGAAAGAGCTTCAATCAACGGTCACACCTTATTTCACACCAAGGTACTCACACAGGAAGGAAACCGTATACATGTAAGGACTGCGGGAAAAGCTTTAGCTTTAACTCTGGGCTTGTGATCCACCAACGGCTTCATACAGGAGAGAGACCTTATAAATGTTCCAACTGTGGGAAAAGTTTCAGTCAGAAGTCACACCTCATTTCACACCAGCGAGTCCACAGTGGGTAAAAATCCTGACTCATTGAGGATAATTTTATATAGGAGACTAATTTCTGTTGCCATAAATGTAAATCATGGATATATTGTTCTCTAGATATTAACTTGTGGATAACAGTATATCAACCGTCTTTCCCAACCAGTGTTTCTCAAAGCAGTGCACTTGGTTTAGAATTTTAAAAGCAAGTTTACATGTGTGTCTTTAACATTTGGTGAATTGTAACAGAATGGCTGTACATCCCAACCCCACCCCATCCAAAAGTAGATTCAAGTAGAAAGAGGGACTCCACGCATATAGCACATACAAACATACTTATTGCAAAATTACCAGCACAGACGTTTAGTCATTTTTATTTTTATAAGGGGGAAGAAACACCCTTGCACTTCAATTTATCTATTTTTATTCATTTATTTTAATTAAGTTATTTACCAGCTATTTAAAACATCATCTTAAAGGGGCGTTCAAAAAGAAAATTTAAAATCATTTAAAATACAGTTGCCCCTCCCAATTCACGGGGACTCCCCTGCGAAAATGGCAGCTTGCTAATATTCGAGCCCCATTGAAACTAATGGTGTGCGTGGGCACACATTTTACCTATAGCCGCTTGTCCCTCCCCACAAAGAGCAAGACCATGGTCCCGAAATCCGCGAACGGGGAAGGACAAGTGCATAACTAAAATGAATGTGAAATAAACATCCATTAAAATGTAAATAAACTTTAAAACTTCATGCTAATGAAACTGCTAATCTACGATTGATCTCAAAGGGGTGGGATATAAATAAATTTTATTATTTTTTATTATTATAGGAACTGTTTTTGGACTGTAACTTCATTGGCTGTGTTGGTTAAGATGGTTGGGAGTTGCAGTCCAACAACATCTAGAGGACTATGATTCCCACTCCTGATCTATATCTTCCAGATTCGATTGCTGCAATAATTCAGTATGGGGCTGCCCTTGAAGCATTCCGACACTTCAATGCTGAGGTAGTGTTTCGTGCCTCCTTATAACTATATACAAAACACTTTTTTTCCCATCTGCATTTGTTGCCAGTTTGCTCTGAGCATTATTCAAAGTGCTGGTTATTACCTAAATGCTTTCAGAATCATGGTACTTGAAATATCAATTGATCAAACCTGTCCTTTGCAATCATCTGGAGAGCCCTTGACCCAGGACAGGGTTTATTTTAGTTATGGCACCCATGTTTTGAAACTTCCTACACACCAAGAGACCTAGAATAACCCCTTCTTTGTTGGTGTTTTGGCAATTTGTGTGGAGAAAATTGTTATTACACCTCTTTGGTTTGGTTTAGGCCTTCCCTCTACTCTACAATCCCCTCCCCTAATTTCTAATTTAGAAAAAAACTGGTTTCTGTTTTTTAGTCCAAACTTTATTTGGTTTGATCTGGTTTTAGTCATGTTTAGAGTAACTTCGCTGAAATTAGTGGGACATCAGTTGCTAAGCATGGTTTAAGTGTGACCAAGCCTGGACCTAACTCGTCATTTTGTGGCTTGTATATTGTGTTAACAGATGTGAGCTGTTCCAAGGAAGGGCCTATAAGGGACTGGAAGGCAGGATATAAACATTTTAATTATTCAATCTGATTTCTTATTATTTTACATTCTATCACACTGTCACTTAGAATAACATAACTGAAAACAACAGTCATATTCTGAATGTTGCTGTATATGTTACTATATATTACAGTACTGTATTTCCTAAATCAGATCATAATAATTAGACAGACTGCATTGCTGTACTGTTCCGTGTTGACAATTCTTGTAATAATGGACATGCCTGCTTGCAATAAATGGAGTGTGCAATGACTAATGAGGATTTTAAAAGGTAATTCTGATACCTGTTGTAGATGAAGTAAAGATTGACAAGAATATGCAGTCGTAACCAACTGTAGGGGGTGGTGCTCATCTCTGTTACCAAGTCGTGGGAGCCAGCATTGTCCAAAGACTACCCCAGTGGTCATGTGGAATGCTAGGATTTTTACTCCCTCTACCACCATCTGGCAAATGACTCTTCAAATCAAAGACGACAGTCCCCTCATGGGTTCTGTTAATCTTTTCTGATAGATACAGCTCACATAATCCAGTGTGAGATAGCAGTACCAAATTGCTATGTGATGTGTGATTCAGCTCTAAATCTGGAGTTCTTTTTGTGTGACTGAAGAAACATTGTATGATATAAACTGTTGAGTGTTAACCTGATCAGTATTATTGCAGTGAGAGGGAGTGCCAGATTAAGTGGTATACCACCTACCCTTGATTAAAAAAAAAAATTATTATTAAAAAATCACCAAACGTTAACCACACCAAAACAAAACAACAATTCAAAGATACAAATTTACAAAGACAAACACAGTAAGGACATAAACAAACAAACAAAAACACGACCAGAACTTCCTGAGCGATGAGAAGATCTCTTCCCCCGCTATAAAACCTCTCTCCGCAAATAATTATTATGGAAAGGATTTAATCGAAAAAAGAAAAACTTCGAGATTATCCTATTTGGGTACAACCAGACCCAATTAACTCACCCAATTGCTAAGGGGAGAATGTTGGGAAAGACAAAGAAAGATCTGGGAGCCCTTAGTTAACTTTCTAGAGGTTAGCGACTTTTAAGAGCTGGTAAAAATTTTACTTTGTTAAATGGTGAATTGGGTCTACCCTTGATTTTTTTTCAATTTTTTTGAGAAATTTTAAAAACTAAAAATGCTTCCCAAGCATTCTGGGGGATGTGAGGGAAAACTGTGTTTTGCTTCATCCTGGGCTATCCTATTCAGGTGTGGGACCCATGTTGTTGTACTACAACTCCCAGAATTCTTCACCATTAACGATGCTGATTGGGGCTGCTGAGATTTGTAGTATTAACCTCTCGGGGTCTGTATGATCCCCACATTTGATGCAGGGTTGCCAGCTCTGAAGCTGTTCCTTTAAGGGCAATTTGAACAGTACTACTTGGCAGGTTACTTTACAGGTTTCCCATGATATTCTTGCAAAGAAGCTAGTAAATGTGGCCTAGAGGTGCTACGGTTTGATGGATTTGTAATTGGCTGACTGATCGAACCCAAAGGGTGCTCACCAATGGCTTCTCTTCATCCTGGGGAGAGGGGATGAGTGGAGTGCCCCAGGGATCTGTACTGGGTCCTGTCCTATTCAACATCTTTATTAATGACTTGGAAGAAGAAATAGAGAGCATGCTGATTAAATTTGCAGATGATACCAAACTGGGAGGGGTTGCTAATCTGTCAAAGGACAGGATTAAAATTCAAAATGACCTTGTAGATTGGAGGGCTAACAAGATGAATTTCAACAGGGAGAAAAGTAAGGTACTGTACTTAGGGCAAAAAAATGAAATGCATAGATATAAGATGGGGGACACCTGGATGAATGAGACTACGTGTGAAAGGGATCTAGGAGTCCTAGTAGACCACAAGTTGAACATGAGTCAACAGTATGATGCCGCAGCTAAAAAGGCCTATGCGATTTTAGGCTACATTAATAGAAGTATAGTATCTAGATCAAGGGAAGTAATAGTGCCACTGTATTCAGCTTTGATCAGGCTCCACCTGGAATACTGTGTCCAGTTCTGGGCACCACAATTGAAAAAGGATGTTGAAAAACGAGCGTGTCCAGAGGAGAGTGACTAAAATGGTGAAGGGTCTGGAAACCATGAATCCCTATGAGGAACAACTTAGGGAACTGGGTATGTTTACCCTGGAGAAGAGACGGTTAAGAGGGGATATGATAGCCCTGTTTAAATATTTGAAGGGATGTCATATTGAGGAGGGCACTAGCTTGTTTTCTGCTGCTCCAGAGAATAGGACTTGCAACAATGGATGCAAGCTCCAGGAAAAGAGATTCCACCTGAACATTAGGAGGCACTTTCTGACAGCGAGAGCTGTTCCACAGTGGAAGACACTCTCTCAGAAAGTGGTGGAGTCTCCTTCTTTGGAGGTCTTTAAACAAAGGCTGGATGGCCATCTGTCAGGGATGCTTTGATTTTGAGTTCCTGCATGGCAGGGGGTTGGACTGGATGGCCCTTGTGGTCTTTTCCAACTCTGATTCTAGGATTCTATCAAACTGGACATGAGTCAACAGTGTGATGCAGCAGCCAAGGAAGCCAGCACGATTCTTGATTTCACCAACAGGAGTATAGCGTCTAGATCAGGGGTAGGCAACCTAAGGCCCGGGGGCCGGATGCGGCCCCCCCGAGGCCTTTGGACCGGCCCCAGGCAGCTCCTGCCGCCGCCGCCACCCAACATGATGATATTGATTATTGTTGTTATTACTTGTTCTTGGGGTTTTCTTGGCAAAATCTCCACAGGGGTTTTGCCATGGCTTTTCTGGGGCTCAGAGAGTGTGCATGCATATTTTTTTAATTTTTTTTAATTTTAATTTTTTTTTAAAAAATAATTTATTTATTTATTTATTTATTTATTTATTTATTTTTGGTGCTTCAGCCCCTCAATTGTCTGAGGGACAGCAACCCAGCGCCTGGCTCAAAAAGGTTGCCTACCCCTGTGACAGATCCAAGGAAGTGATAGTATCACTGTATTTTGCTTTGGTTAGACCTCATCTGGAATACTGTGCCCTTTTCTGGGCACCTCAGTTCAAGAAGGATGTTGACAAGCTGGAACATGTCCAGAGGAGGGTGACCAAAATGGTGAAGGTGGCCTTCTGATCCAAAGGATCAACCTCGACATGAATAGGGATGGATAAGAGGATCCCGAGACTGACTAGGCACAGCCCAGAATTGTTGGTGTAGCAGCTGGTGATTACAGCTGAAAAGCCAGGCCACAGCGATCTGAGTGACAGCACCAAAAACTGTTATTAGGAAACCCTCTGTTTTACTTGTCCAGCCAAGCCAAAAAGTAAGGCGAGTCAGGTATCGAGTAAAAAACAGCTTTATTCTGAGACTAGGCTGCCAGGCACCTCGGGATTCAACAACAAGCAGCACCAGATTCAGGGTGTAGTTATATTTTATACCTTTTCTAATAGCACATTCTTTAGCTACTTCTACTATCCTACAGGTTGCTGCAGACCACTCCTTTGGCCGGTACACATTCCAAACAAGCTTTGGCCAAAGGTTAAACCAATTATGTATATGTGTGTGCTATTTCTTTAGAGATGAATTTCTATTCATCAAGATCGATGGATTTAGGCTGGGCCAGTTCAAGACATCATTCCACCTGAGGAATATGGCATCAACCTTAAATCTAGGAGTGTAGTTATAGGAGGAATAAAATGAGGACACTTCTCTCCCCCCAAAAAATAAGAATCTCACCCCATTAATTCTCAGGAATTCTCAGGTTTTTTCCGGGAATTCCTCCTAAAGACTCCTTTTAAAGTTTCATGTAAAGTGGCACAAGGTCGCTGTTTTCTGCCCCCTCTTCCTGTTATTAATATTGCTGCAGCTAACTTGCTGTATTTTTATTCTATTGATTTTTAATTCTATTTGATTTAATATTTTTTATGGGGTTAGGGAGTGGGTTGGGATGGGATTGGGATGTAATGTATTTTTAACTTGTTAGCTGCCCTGATTGTTCTCAGAGGGGCGGAGTATTTATTATTATTATTATTATTATTATTATTATTATTATTATTTTCCAGTCTACAAATTTCTAGCATAGCAGTAATTTAAAATTTCAGTTGAGCATATTGAAGTAGGATTTAAGCATCCAAAGAAAAGGGACAAGCAAAGCTACCCAGAGAATGCAAACGGAACCAATATGTGTGATAGAAACAATTTCAATATCTCACTCTCTGCAATGCTAGAAATTTGGAAAGTGAGGGGAAAATGCATGAGGTGGGGGCAGAATTCACATGGGGAGTCAATACCCTCATCCTCTTCCCCCATTCCTAGATCTCCACAGAAAGCCATCCAAGTTATTTCCTGCAATCAACCAGGGATTAGACTTTATATTCCATTGAGTCCACTCCAGTTCTAGGATTCCGAGTCCCAATTTTGAGGGGAAAACAGGGTAATAATACAGTAAATAACAACAATAATATATAGTTGGCCCTGCACAGTTGTGGCTTTGACTTTTGTGGCTTTGACTATTTGCGATTTTGATTTATATGTTCTCTCTAGGAATCTCTAGGTCCTCCAGTGCAACTCTGCCAGAAATTGACCATAGAGTTGTGCTGCAGAACCTAAAAGTTCTTAGAGAAAATACTTCTCTAAGCATATGTAGGTCCTTTTGCATGATAGAGTTGCAATGGAGGACCTGGAGATTCCTAGAGAGGTGTTCTCTCAGATAAAAAGAATAGTGTTTTTTTTTATTTCCGTTTTTTCCACATTCATGGGGGTCCTTCACCCCAATCCCAGTGAATGTGGAGAGACCACTATACGAGGGGGGTATCATAAAGTTTTAATGATCACCTTTAAAAAGAATTGACAGAAAGTTTGTTTTGATTTGTAGTTGTTAATTTATCTCTACGTAGTTGCCATCCAGATTTACATATCTTTCCCAGCATTTCTTGACCTTCCATTATTGTGGAATAATAGTGCAGATTGTGCCTTAAACCACTCTTCCATTTCATGAATGACATAATTTGTATTATCAAATCGGTGACCCTACAACAAATTTTTCATTTCTGCGAACAAGAAAAAGTCGCTTGGTGCGAGGTTGGGAGAATAAGGCGGATGCTGCAAGAACTCAAAGCCACAAGCCCTTGCTTTGTCAACTGCAACTTGAGATGAGTGAGTTGGTACATGGTCAGTTAGGAGACAAATGGCTCTGGAGAGCATACTGCGTCGTTTCTTTTTCAGAGCATCTCGCAACTTGTCCAGAAAATTGCTGTAGTACGTGCCGGTGTTTGTTTTTGGAAAGGGGTTAGCAAACATGGAACCCAGTGTGCAGACACCTTAGACGTGTAGTTCATCATGAATAATTTTCCACACACTACCATAACTGAGACCAGTTTCATTCATGATCATTTGGATGGTTGCTTATCTGTCTTCCAGGATTAAACACTCCACTTTCTTCACTGTGGACACATTGTCAGTCAGTGATGGTCTTCCAGGTTTTGGCTCATCTATGAGGGACATGTGACCAGTTTCGAAATTCCTTTTCCACCTCACAATAGTGTCATAAGATGGGTAATCGTTTCCATAAACTACCATCATCTCATGAATTTGCTGGGCGCTATTATACTTCAAATGCAGGAACTTTATCACGCTGGGAGCCTTAGTCTTCTCCATCTTACACTTTAGTCACTTATGGCACAACCTGTAACAAAAATAAAGGACACAAGTAAGTGATTTTCTCAACATCATGCACTTCGGGACCAGTGATGACACTGACAAAATTTCATCATTATACCATTACTCTACGATACCCCCTCATATATTATTCTGTTTTGGCATGAGGCAAAAAATGCCACAAGTGTCTCTCCCCTTCCTAGTCCATACAATATGCTGAATGAAACAATTTGGTTCCCTTTCACCACACCCCAAATTTGCTGCCTTGAGGTGGTTGCCACACTCTGCCTAATGATAGGGTTGGGCTTGGGGGTAACTAAATTGAGGCTGTCGTACTTTGGCCACATCATGGAGATAAACAAATCTTTAGAAAAGACCATGATGCTAGGAAAGATGGAAAGCAGTAGAAAGAGAGGAAGACCACATGCCAGATGGTTAGACTTGATCAGAGAAGGCACAGGCCTGGCCCTGCAGGACCTGAGCAAGGAGGCTGAGAACAGGAGGGCTTGGAGGTGGCTCATCCATGAGTCAAAGTTGACTCAGTGGCAGTTAACATGAATTAGACAAGATCCTAAAGAGTAAAGATATACAACTGAGCATTAAAGTGAGGATCATCCAAGCCATTGTATTCCCCATCACCACATATGGATGTGAGAGCGGGACAGTGAAGGAACTGGATAAAAACAAAACTCTTTTAAGATGTGGTGCTGGAGGAGAGTGCCGAAGATGCCATGGATGGCCAAAAAGACAAAAAAATGGATCCTTGAACAGATCATGCCTGAGGTTTTCCTGGATGTTAGGATGGCAAATCTGAGGCTGTCGTAGTTTGGCTATATAATGAGCAGGAATAACTCACCAGAAAAGACAATGCTAGGAAAAATAAAGGGAAGTAGAAAGAGAGGAAGACGACAGGCCAGATGGATAGACTCAACCACGGAGGTCATAGGTCTGAATTTACAGGACCTGAGCAGAGCAGTTGAGGACAGGGGAACATGGAGATATCTCATCCAAAGGGTTGCCATGAGTCAAGGTTGACTCAAGAGCAGTCGGGTTACCAGATTTTTCCAGGACCTGTCCTTAATTTCAGCCTTCTGTCCAGGAGGAATTCTGAAATGTCCTCCATTTTGAGCATGATTAAGTAGCATTAACTTATATGTAAATGAGTATTTTTAACTTTTATTTGGTAATATAATATTATATAATAAAATAATAAAATTTTATTTATACCCCGCCCCTCTGACAACAATCAGGGCGGCTTTGTGGTGCCTTGCCCTCCTTTGCACTTAAGACATCTGGTCACCCTGAGGACATCTGTTGTTGTTAACTGCCCTCGAGTCAGTTCTGACTCATGGCGAACCTGTGGCTGAGACATCTCCAAGAATCCCTATCTTCCACTGCCTTGCCCAGATCCAGCAAGCCCTTCCCCATAATCCCCCTGTTTGACTCTATCCATCTGGTCTGTGGTCTTCCTCTCTTTCTTCTACCCTCTACCTTTCCTAGCATTATTGTTTTTTCTAGTGATCCATGCCTTCTCATTATGTGATCAAAGTACTATAGTCTTAACTTGATTATCTTTGCTTCCAAGGAGAGCCCTGTTCTAATCTCTTCAAGAACCCATTTGTTTGTCTTCTTGGCTGTCCATGGTATCCTAAGTACTGTTCTCCAGCACCACATTTCAAATAAGTTGATTTTCTTTCTATTTGCTTCCTTCACTGTCCAGCTCTTGCATCCATACATGGTAATTGGAAATACAATGGCCTGAACAATTCTGACTTTAGTGCTCAGTTGTATGTCTTTGCTCTTCAGTATCTTTTCTAGTTCTTTCATAGCTGCCCTTCCCATTCCTAGTCTCTTATTTCTTGACTGCAGTCTCCATTCTGGTCAATGCTAGATCCTAGATATGGGAATTCTTTGACTATTTCAATTTCCTCATTGTCTAGATTAACTACTAATTAAGACAGTTTACTATTACTAAAATGAAACCCTTCCCCATTTGTTGGATTGTGGCCACCAGTGGCTCCATTGGACAAGAAAAAAGGTGTGGTTGGTGCATGTTCTCCTCCATTCTTTCTCCTCCTCTGCCACATGTTCATCTTCCTGGATAAAATGCTGTTGTGCAAGGAGGGAGGATCCCTTGTTGCATCTTCTAAGGAAGGATTTATACATGGCGAGTTCCTTGTGCTTGTTCCAAGCAGGAAAGGGATGGGCTCCCACTGAACCAAGCCTCAGATCCTTCCAGGATCTCCAGCCAACATCAGTCTGAAAAGAGGAGAACTGAAGGAGGTGAGTGAGAACTGCAAAGAGGTCATTCATTCATAAATTCGCTCACCCATCCAAGAGAGCCCAGGGATTGAGAAGTGCTGAAAGTCTTCCTATAATATTGCATAGGGATCTTGGAGCACCTTTGAGACTCACTGAAAGAAAGAAGCTTGGGAACATGAGCTTTCCTAGACTTGAGCCTACTTCCTCATGCTAAAACTACAAATCCCAGGATTGGGATTTGTATGCCTCTGAGAAAGTAGGCTGGAGTCTAGGAAGGCTTCTTCTGCTCCCAGCTTCTCTCTACAAGATCTCTTTGCAGAATGGTTTTCCAAACTAACAAGGTTTATGGCTTTGAATTTTGTCCCTATAATACTGTTGTCTTTGCCATCATTGCAACCATGGCTGTATGTGGAATTAAGTAGGAAGGTTAGGGCAGCAGGCAGAAAGGGAAAGGCAGTGACACAGGGGGAAAGACAAATGGTTAAGAGGAAACCTGCCAGAAAGTGATGCAAAAGAGAGAACAGGAGGGAGGGGGATTGAAGGCACAGTCCTTTAAATAAAGTTCTTGCTTGCTTGCAATGCTAGGAGGGGATTCTTAGTGGGAACAAACATCACATGAGACAGTCCCCAAATCTTTGTCACCAACTTTGTTCCTTTAGCCAGGATTGAGGAAAAAACAGTTTAAAAACAACCCCCCAAACCTGTTTTGTTTTTGTTTTTTAGGTTTAAACTAGGGGATTTTTTGTGTTCAGATGTTATGGCCAGTAGCTTAAATAATAAGTATTCCTTTAAAAGTGTTATTTTAAAGCAACATATCTTGGTTGATCACATGTTAGTTGAAGGATAGCATTGCATGCAGTAGAGAATAAAGTGATTACAAAGAACTGGCACTGGATACTAGTGTAACAATAAACATTTAAATTAAAATTTCAATAAGAAGGCTGGAAAATAGTAATAATAGCCAGACCTTTTTTAAAAAAATTAATAATTAATTTTTAAAAACAGGAATATGATATGTGTTTTTTTAAAAGTCACTTGGTTTAAACCAGCCAAGCTTGCATTTAACAACTCAGAAGGTTCTGTACCATCTTGTTTAAAGGAGGCGGTGGTTAGGCCACTCCTGAAAAAACCCTCCCTAGACCCCCTGGATAGAAACAACTATAGACCAGTCTCCTTGCTACCTTTTTTAAGCAAGGTGATCGAGAGGGCATTTGCTTCCCAGCTCCAAGAGGTCTTGGATGAAACCGATTATCTCGACCCATATCAAACCGGCTTCAGGACAGGACATGGAGTGGAGACTGCCCTGGTTGCTCTGACCGATGACCTCCGCTTGGGCATTGACAGGGGTAGTATGACCCTGTTGGTGCTCTTGGACCTCTCAGCGGCTTTTGATACAATAGATCATTCCATCCTCTTGTATTGCCTGAGAGAGTTAGGAATCGGAGGCACTGCTCTGCAGTGGTTCGGCTCCTTTCTCTCGGGCAGATCCCAGAGGGTGAGGCTCGGGGACAGTTGCTCGTCCAAAATAGAGCTTAATTGCAGCGTCCCTCAGGGCACCATCCTGTCCCTGATGCTATTGAACATCTATATGAAGCCGCTGGGCGAGATCATTCGGAGGCATGGAGCGCGGTGTCTTCAGTATGCTGACGACACCCAGATATACCTCTCCATGACCAGATCATCGGCTCAGACTTCAGATGGCATCTCTCCTCTCAATGACTGTCTCAGAGTGGTAATGGATTGGATGAGGAAAAACAGATTGAAGTTGAATCCAGACAAAATGGAGGTACTGACAGTTACGGGACTGAAACCAGATTTGGGAATACAGTCTCCAGTCCTGGATGGAGTCACACTCTCCTCTAAGGACTGTGTTTGCAGTTTGGGGGTACTCCTTGACTCGTCGCTTCACATGACTAGTCAGGTGAATGCGACGGTCAGGAGTGCCTGTTATCAGCTTCGGCTGATACGCCAACTGTGCCCTTATCTGGACATGAGGGATCTGGAAACTGTGGTGCATGCTCTGGTAACCTCACGTCTGGATTACTGCAATGCACTCTACATGGGGCTACCCTTGTGCCTAACCCGGAAACTGCAACTGGTGCAAAACATGGCAGCCAGGTTAATTACTGGAACATCAAGGAGGGAGCACATAACACCTATGTTTAAATCCCTCCACTGGCTGCCGATTAGTTTCCGGGCACAGTACAAGGTATTGGTTTTAACCTTTAAAGCCCTATATGGCTTGGGTCCATCTTATCTCAGGGACCGCCTCTTCCGTATGATCCCCCTGCGCCCTTCGGTCCTCTGGGAGGAACCTGCTGCAGCCTATGAAGACCAGGCTGTCTCAGACCTCCCAGAGGGCCTTCTCTGCAACCGCTCCCAGACTTTGGAACGGCCTGCTGGACGAGATCTGTCTTATTACTACTCTTGCTGCTTTTAAGAAAGCAGTAAAGACAGATCTCTTCCGGCAGGCCTTCCCAGAATAACTTCACAGCAATGGCAGAGGTTTGCTACCTGCCCCCCAATCTGCTACTGTTTGTATACTGCCCAAAAAAAATATTTTATTTATATTTATGTTTAAATTCATTTTAATTTTTGCTTGGTTTAATCTAGTTTTAAGGGGTGGGAGGGTTAGGGTGTGGGATTTGGGAATGTTTTAATTGCTTACTGTTTTTATAAGTTTGTACACCGTCCCGATTGCTGAGCATTATTATTATTATTATTATTATTCAATGACAGGCAGACCTTAAATCGGTGAAACTTCCAAAATCCCTCTCCTTGTCATTTGCTCCTTTTTGATTCCACTGCAGGCATCTTACTTGTTAAAATAGATTGTTTTACCACCCTTTTCTGACAGGACTCCCACAGCATTTTACACAGGAGAGGGCAAAGTATGTCCTTCCAACTGATGTTGGATTGTGAGAGAAATAAATTTGAATTAAACATAAAAAGGGAGTTAAAAGCTAATAGCTAGTGTTGAAAGGCAGGTTAAAAAAATATAAACCTATATATTTGCACATAACAATTAGATAATGTATATAGTTAATAAAAAGCCACTTGTAGGGCTAAACTTAGGGCCTTTGCAGACTGCCAGAAATAGTGCAAATTGAGTCCACTTTAACTGTCCTGGCTCAGTGCTAGGGAATCATGGGAACTGTAGTTTATTATGGCACCAGAGCTCTCTGACAGAGAAGGCTCAATGTCTCAGAAAAAAATACAATTCCCATGATTCCCTAGCACTGAGGGCAGTTAAAGTGGACTCAATTTGCACTATTTCTAGCAGTCTACAAAGGCCTGTGACTTCAAGGTTTTTTTCTTAACTTTAAGGGTGATAAGATTTACAAATACAAAAGATTGATGTTATTCTCAAGACAGAAAATGTCCTAGAATGAGTCTTTGAAAAATAATGATCCAAAAGAAAGCAAGAGGAGTCTAGGGTCAGCCTTAAGGTCAAAATGTATTCTGGGAAGCTATATCTTGCTAACCTTGTAAAAGTGTTCTTTGGCTTTGGAGATAGGTATAGGTATAGGTATAGGTAACCAAACCAATTGAACACTTATTAAGTGCTTTAAAGTTTACTAATACAAATATGTTAAGGATAATGGGATAGATTTAATATTTTTCTGAACCTTAAAAAACCGTCAAGTAAGAATAGTTTATCTAGCCAGGATAAAGGCATGTCAGAATAGGTGCTTTGTTTTAAAACAGACAGTGAAATAAACCATTTTTGATAAAATGAGTGCATCAAAGTACATATGGTAAATAACTTGTAGATAAAACTAACGGACAAACTTGAGATAGGAGTAGGGCTATGGAAGGATTTATTGTTACATTCCAAATTAATTGCAAGGACAGCATTCCTTTCTAGAGGTGCCCAGGAGGTCACCCCAAAAATGGGCACAGAGTCTGTGTAATACTCATGCATTTATTCTGGCCCTCCCATAAATAAATTATCTCTATTTTAAATGGCGATGAGATGTATGAACAGATATGTTGTGGGTTGGGCTTTTACATACATGAAGAAGGTGATCTTAAAATTGATCATATGCCTTAACTAGCGAATAATGTTATGGGGGTGGAAAAATACTGCCAGAGAAAGGGAATAAAACTATGCTGTGTCAAGTCTGAGGGTGTGCCTACTTGCCTGGGACACCCCTTCTTGCAAGATTGTAAATAATAAATTGGAAATTACTGCTTCACTTGCTTTGTCCTGATTAATTTGATTTGGTGCTCTGGTACTTAGAAAACTGTATTCCACAGATTGCAACTCCCATAATCCTTCACAATTTAGCTGAGCATGATGGGAGTTGCAGTTTGACAACAGCTGGAGGGCTAGAGGAGTGTCTGTTCACATTTTAGTTGAAGTGGGTCTATTTTTATGCTGAGAAACAGATGCACCTGTTGAACATATGTCAAATAAATCTTAAAAGTATAGCTATGTATGAATTAGGTCTATAAAAAACCTTTGTACTAAATACAGACTAAAGTTAAGGGCTGGGTCTGTTTTATTATTTAATCTGCATTCCCGAAAGGGAAAATGTCTGGCTGTTAACAAAGATGATATTTCAGAATTATCCACTTGAGCTTTCTTTTTTTCCAGAAGGGCAACTGTGTTTATCTCTTGTAGGAAAAACAGTAGAGTTGTCTGGCATCAGTAAAAATAAACAAAACTTGATGTTATTATAGTGCAAAGTTTTATGTTACATGGAGGAGTATTTATGGCAATAGGGATATGTTTAGTGAAATGATATGGAGAATTTGCTGGTCGCTGTGTTAACTTTGGCACTCTGGAAGGTACAGAGCAAAGGTGGGAGTTTTGTACCTCTCCGCATGTTGTAAGATTGCAACTCCCATCAGCAGTCAGTGGTGAGGAATGTTGGGAGCTACAATTAACTAGCAGGGAATTCCCATCCCAATATAGAGAAAAGCTAGTCCATAAGAACACAAGAGGGCCTTGGCTCTGTGTAGGCAAGGAAAGGACCTGCGTTCAAGCCCCAGTATCTCTCAGTGGGGTTGAGATAGACCTTTGTCTGAATCTCTGAAGAACTGCTGTCAATCTGTTTAGGCTAGCAGTAGGGAACATATGAGGCTCCCATCCCAGTCTTGCTGCTTAGCTAATGCTGGCATGGAACCAGCCAAATAATAGTACATGAAAGAGATAGAGAGTGTAAAGTCTGAGTAGCAGCAAAGAGGTGTTATATGTGTGTGTGCGTGCATATGCACATGAGAGAGAGAGCACCAATGAGCTTACAGTTGTAAACCGCTAGACATCCCATAGCGCGATATGAAGCGGTATATAAATAAAGCTGCTTTGCTTTTGCTTTGCATCTTTTGTCATGGTTAAAGTTTGGTAAAATTTATTTTGTTACACTGCAATTCTTTGAACTGGCAGTTCTGGCTGGGGAATTCTGGGATTTGTAATCCAAAGAATAATTTTCCTGATTCCCAATCAGGACCAGAAACCACTGGCACATTCTCCATTAATTTAGTCTAATTCCCTTTTGAAGCTATCTAAGCAAATAATCTTCCTTGCATTTTCTGGCAGAAAATCCCACAAACTCTTGGATCTTCCACCTCATAGAAGTAGCGATGGGGTGGGACAGTGAAGGAGGAAAAACTCTCCTTTTTTAATGTTGCTCCCTCCATGTTTGTGAACGGCTTTGAGGATGTGAAGCCACATACATTCATGACAAGGGAACAATTGAAAATCATACCTACAAAGCAAGTGAGGGAGGATATGTAGCCCTCCAGATGTTGTCAGACTGCATTTCCTCCCACTTCAAATATCATATCTCTAGACAAGTCTGCCTGAGCCTTAAAATCGTCAGGGAACACCTCTCTCTCAGTCTCACCACCATCATGTATATGGTTAATGAGGACATGGAAGAGAGTCTTCTTGCTGGCTGCTCCCACAATGTAGGACTCACTCCTACAGGAGGTTAGTTTGGCCTCTTCTTTGATTTCTTCTCACTGGCAGGCAAATACTTTTTTTATTTAAATAGGTTTTTGATTGGGTGTGGCAAAAGAGTCTTTTCATGAGGTGTACAGGATGCAGTGGTTCAAGTGGTTAAGACACTGACTCTGTTGATTGCAAGATCGGCAGGTTGGCAGTTCGAGGTCCAGGTGCTGCATGATGGGTGAGCTCCTGTCACTAGTCCCAGCTTCTGCCAACCTAGCAGTTCAAAATCATGCAAATGCAAGTAGCTAAATAGGCACCACTTTGGTGGGAAGGTATATGTATTCAGTGCAGTCATGCTGGCCACATGATCACAGAGTAGTCTCTGACAATGCTGGCTCTTTGGCTTAGTAACAGAGGTGAGCACCACACCCTATGGTCAGACATGACTTGACAGCCTCGTCAACGGGGAATACCTTTACCTGCAGAGCAGTGGAAAATAGGGAGCCTTGGAGATGTTTCATCCGCAGGGTCACCATGAGTCAGAATCAATTCAAGGGTAGTTAATAAAACAAAAACTGTTCCTTTCTGTTATATGTTATTTAATCTGTTACTAGTATTTTAGTATGATTGTCTATTTAATGGATTTTGAATGTTTGTATCATATATTGTCCAAGATGCTACATTATCCAACGTAGTGTAAGAGTTTCACAGGCAGAACTCAGTGACAGCTTCCTGCTTACTACTCCCAGGGACTGAGTTTTACTATGACAGAATCCCAATGGCCATTGCATGAGTGGCTGAAAATAGGAGGGAATTGGAGAACTGTCTGGCTATGGTCCTTACCCAGACACAGACCGATGGCATCTTGTACCAACATCTGCTAAGGTCTTCTGGAGGTCTCCATAGATGGCTGAATGAGGCTGAGACTGAATAGTAAAGACTGGATTGCCTAGCACTCTTGACCACTCATGGAATGACTGTTCAGGGGAAATAGTGCAGCAAAACTGTAAATATGGGGGTGGGACAGGGGCTTTAGTGGTGGAGAGTGAATATCGATCTCTGCAGTGACAAAAAAAAACAAAACCCAGACATACAGAGGTGTAAGTGCACTGACATTTGCATATGTCACTATCAGGGTGCCACCCACTGTTTTAACTATATCTGCATTGTGAGCTAACTTGGTTGCTATATTGGGAGAAAGGTGGAAAATTAAATAATGAATTACATTGTCCCTCCTCCTTGGCTATTCTGGCTAACTAGGGCTGATGGTAGTTGCACTTTATCCACATCTAGAGAGCCACTCATTCCACATCTCTGTTCTAGGCCTCCATGGATCGTGAGCAAGGAATGTGTGGTCTTCCAGATGTTGTGGAACTGCATCAACCCTAGCTGGCATTGCCAGTGGTGAAGGACAAAAGACAGTCTCACAACATCAGAGGCTCACACACGTCCTGTCTCTGCCACAAGGACTCCATTTTCATGGCAAGTTTTTTTAAATTAGCTTGATTGGAGGCCATATCTTATATAACCTTTCCCTCATTTTGTTCTTTTTTGTTCCAGAAATTGTAAGAATGATGAGTAACATCAAAGTGAAGAATTCTTGTTAGTAAGGTCTAATACAGTAGTATCTCAGAAGTCCAAGGTGGGGAAAACATTTAAGAATCACTCGCTGGTGAAGCAAACAAAACTAATCAGAAGATTCTCATAGTATTACAAAGTTCTGGAGGGCTGGAAAGAACCTGGGCTCCATCAGAGTCAAGATGGAATTAAAAATGTGCCCTCTGTTTGTGGAGATGACAGCAGGCAGATGTTGGAACAATAGTCACAGAATGGCACCAGTCTGGACCTGCAGCCTTTAAAGCGCGCATATGGTGGGGAAGTACTTGCTAATCCATCAGCTTTTGAAAGACATCGGAAATTCCACATAGTTGAGAAGCACACTGAATGCTCAGAATGTGGGGAAAGCTTTATGAAGAGCAATCACCTTGTTCAGCATTGGAGAATCCACACAAGAGAGAAACCCTATAAATGCTCAGACTGTGGGAAAGATTTCATACTTCATTCACTGCTGAAGAACCCATATGGGGAAGAAACCCTACAGCTGCCCTGAGTGTGGGAAAAGTTTCAATTTCAAGCCTGCTCTGATACGCCATCATTGCATTCACACAGGAGAGAAGCCCTGAGTGTGGGAAAAGCTTCAATATTAGTTCCCACCTGGTTTAGCACCAGAGGATACACCTCAAGGAGCCAGCATTTGAAGCCACAGAAGGCTTGGAGGGTAATGTAGCACTTCTTAGACACTGTTACAGGAGCCCAAGACCATATGCTTGTGATGAATGTGGAAAGATTTTTTTCTGGAGTGGCCTTCTTGTGCAACACCAAAGGATCCACACAGGGGGGAGGTCCTATCTATGTAATAAATGTGGGAAGAGTTTTGGCCACAGATCCAGCCACACAAGGCATGAGGTAGGACATGAGAAAATGCCCTCTACAGAAAAAGTGCTGAATCCTTTGTATTCAGAGAGAAGTTGGCTCTAATAATTCCTGAGGATGCTGCCCACAGAAAGAAAGGACTAATTGATGGACTTTGGGGGGAAAATATGTGGCTATAAACCCATCTTTCTCCAATCAGAATAAATGACATAATCTAGGATTATTTTTAGAAGTGCGGTAAACTTACATGACTTGTTCTTTGTGCATGTCTTTGTTGTTGATGTTTATCTAGAGGACTTTGGTGAGATTCTACATTGCTTCAATGTAATACAAATATCCACCAGCTGAAATAAGGTAGGCAACCTCTATAGTGAATACCAATGTAATATAACATATATAGATCAGTGGTCAGTGTTCATAGCTGACAACCCATTGTGCAATTGCAATACACAATATGTAAAGGCATTGCTGAAGCAATGAATACCCACACACTACTGTGTACTCCAGTTCACTGCCACATATGCAGTGGTCCCATGTGCACATGGATAACTTTGTCCAAAAACAATCACTCCGTGGCTGCATTCCTGTACACAGACAGATGCTAGGTTAAGTCATATACCACCATTATCACCCCCAGACACACCAAGCCACTCCTTGCCTCATAGAGTGCAGGTAAGATCAGAGAAGTGCCTGAATGTCCCCATAGCCAGACACAAAGTGATTGGATAAGCACTGAAATCTACTGGGATCCTCTAAAGATCTCAGCACTGATGTAATCATTTTGTATTACTACAGGGGCACAGCCAAATGCTTCTCTGATCCTGTCCCTTCCCAATGAGGCATGGAATGGCCTTTTGGGTGGAAGCCTTGAGGCTCTACAATAAATTGGGGGGCTTTGAGCTGCAAAAATGACATATAGAGAAACATTCTTGTGTATATGCCACTAACAAGGTGCTAGCCATCATGTGTAGGAAAAGCTTGCACCTATGTATATCACTAACAGGATGCTGGCCAGACTCTGGGCCTTTGCAGACTGCCAGAAATAGTGCACATTAAATTGAGGCACTGCCCTGGCTCAGTGCTAGGGAATCATGGGAACTGTAATTTATTGTGGCACCAGAGCTCTCTGACAGAGAAGGCTCAATGTCTGAGAAAAAAATACAATTCCCATGATTCCCTAGCACTGAGCCAGGGCAGTGCCTCAATTTAATGTGCACTATTTCTGGCAGTCTGCTTAGGCCTTCTGTTTGCCTGATTTCTTTTTTGTGTTCTTCCCATTAAGCTTTGAGCCAAAGTCCTTGGAAGGAGTTTGGAGTTCATGCAGCATGAGGGATGGACAACTGCAGTGGGTTTGGTGGCCAGTTTTCAGCTGCTTGAATGTTCTGGAGGCCACACAGTCTGCCAAAAAATGAAAATAAAGAAACCTGAAGTGTCCAGAAGTCACCTACCTGAATCTAGTTGCTAGTTTCAACTAGAATATATACATTCATTTTTTTGTTTATATATGCAACATTTCTAGTAGCCAACTTCACATCCAGTGGCTGTTGAGTTCAGTAATTTAATGATTGAAATAGAATAGAGAATTTTGAGAATAGAGCTGGAGCTCAGGCCAAAAAGACAACTAATAACACTAAACTTCCTGCCTCTCTCCTCTTCTTGTATTAGAGCCCAAGCAGGTCACAGCCCTGTATTTGTTTGCCTTGGAATAGCTCCTGCTGAAACCAGTGGGGCTTACTGCTGGGTAGATATGCATAAATACATATTTTTTAAATGACTGTACTGTTTGAACTCCCAGTTTTAGAAACTTTCAGATACAAGAATAACAGGCATCTCAAAATCAAAATATATGCCTGTTTGCAGATGAGAGATTACAGCAGTGAGGCTGCCATTCTTCCAGGCTTCTTTGCCCCTTTGGGGCAAATATTTTGTCTGACTTGGGTTAAAGAAATGCCTCATGAGTCAATACTGGATTGAAGGCCTTGGCTGTGATGTTACCAAACATAGGTTTGGATGCCAATTGGCCTGAGGATATTAAAATAATTTTGTAAGAGGGAAAACCCGTTTCCTCTTTTTTCCAAGTCTTGGCTTATCAAAGCCTGACAGTTACTGACTTGGTAGAAATAATGTATTACCGTACCTTCTTCAGATTGGCAGGTCAGTGCATGGCAGGAAAAAAAGAAAGGGATTTCCTTGGCCTAAAACACCCTGGCAGCCTTAAAATACAGTGAAATTGCCCCACACACTCCCTCAAAGGCATTTGGGGTCAGATATTTTGTTCAAATTTATTGTTAAAAAATTGATTGTTTTTGCAAAGGGTGTGGCCCTGGCTCTGAGGTTTCTTAGGCCCCCAACAGTTATCCACCCCTGATCTAGGGCAGAATTGGGCAAAATGTGGGAAGACCTGGGAAATATTTCTGTACCTTGTTCGGATTAGTTCACATGTCCTCTAATATAGGGCCTTTGCAGACTGCTAGAAATAGTGCAAATTGAGTCCACTTTAAGGGTTAGGGTTAGTGCAAGGGAATCATGGGAATTGTTGTTGTTTTTCTGAGACATTGAGCCTTCTCTGTCAGAGAGCTCTGGTGCCACAATAAAATACAGTTCCCATGATTCCCTAACCCTAACCCTAACCCTAACCCTAAAAGTGGACTCAATTTGCACAATTTCTAGCAGTCTGCAAAGGCCCATAGTCTCTTGATAACTAATGGGTAATGAGATCAGACAGGGTGGTCCTCCGAGGTCTCCTGGCTCCCCTTATATTGTTTTAACTGGATTATTTTAATTGTTTTAAAATTTTTCTTTAAAATGTTAAAAGTATTTGTATCTTGTGAGCCGCAATGGATCCCTTTCTGAGAGAAAGGTGGCATAGAAATTTATTATTATTATTATTAGCCTCCAACTTTTGTCCACCCTTGATCTAGAGCAGAGTTGGGCAATGTGTGGCCCTCCAGATTTTGCTACTGGATTGCATTCTTCATCAGCATAGCCAATGCTGAAGAGTGCTAGGAGTTACATACCAGCAATATCTGGAGGACTGCCCTTTGTCCATCCCAATCTAGAGATTAAACTCTACCATGTAATTGGAGATTAAACTCTACCATATAATTGGATTGGACAAAGATTTTTCATCACCCTCCATGTGTTAATCTCCTTATCTGTGTCAGGTTATCCTTGGCATCTTTGGAGGACTGCTTGGTAAAAGACCAGTTAAGATAAGTATCAATGTTTGTAGCTTTTGCATTTCTGTTCACCCATATTTCCCCCCACACACCCTGCCAGTATGTCTAAACATCTGCCAACTAAAGCTACGCTCTGTGCATCAAATGAAGTGGCATTTTAAGCCACAAAATCTTTGCCAAATAATGCTGGATAGGTATTAACAAGCTTTAGTTCGCATATGACTCCAAGGGTATAAAGGTGCCTCTAGATCAGGGGTCGGCAACCTTCCCTTACCTGGGGCCAGTCCCTTCCAGCAGGTTGGGGGGAGAATGGCAGTGTGCACACTCACACGCGTGCGCACGACCCCCGCCTCCGCGCATGTCGTGGCCGCCATTTTGTTTGCCAAAATGGTGGCCGTGACTCCTACGCATGCACAAATGAGTCGTGGCAGCTATTTTGGCAAACAAAATGCCGGCCATGACGTGTGCGGAGGTGGCAGCCAGAATGTGCGGCGGCGGCGGCAGTGGTGGGGGCCAGTAAGTGGGGGTCCGCGAGCCAGATGCGGCCCATGGGCCGTAGGTTGCCGACCCCTGCTCTAGATTTTATTTTATTTTCCTAATTAAAAATTGCAGCCCCAACCCTCCATGTGTCCCCACATCAGGTGTGGAAAAGCAAATAATATTTTCATATGTTAACACCCTGAGCACTGAGCAGAAGAGATGCTAGCCTTTTCAGAGTGCTGTGACAAAAGATCATAAAGCAACACTGAATTTGGTATGAAGGGCACTTTGTCCACTCCTGATCAAAGGGTTTCTCTTCCTACACATTCCCCTTCCAGCCTGGCATGTGGACAAATATCTGACAATTGAGGCAATATGCCAGACATCTGATGCAGTAAGCGGCAATCCCCAAAAGCTTAGCCTAAATAAAAGTCACTATGCCACTAAACTCTTTTGTGTTGTTTTTGTGTCAACTGTCTTAAGATGATGTCTGCCATCAACCCCCACCCCAGGTATTGTACAAGTCTTGAAATAGATACACAGATATCACTCCCTTAATGAGAAAGTAGTTGCTGTTGTCTTCATTGGTCTTCCAAAATGATACTGGTCTTGAGCAACTGAGGAACAGGTCTTTGTCCCCCTAGTAATGACACTGGAAGTATGGTCCAAAACACACTGCAGAAATAATCCAGTTTGAGACTGCTTTAATTGCCCTGGCTCAATGCTAGAGAATTTTGGGAACTATAGTTTTGTGAGACAGTTAGCCTTTGCGGTCAAAGAGCTCTGGTGCCACAATAACCTACAATTCCCAGGATTCCCTAGCACTGAGCTAAGGCAGTTAAAGCAGTCTCGAACTGGATTATTTCTGCAGTGTGTTTTGTGCTTATGTCTTCTGCAGTATGTAGCTTAATTAACTTATATGAGGCATGCACTTCCAAAACAGCAACAATCAAACAACTGGAATTTTGTCTTCTGCAGGATGTAGATTGATTCACTTCTTTAAAGTATGAAATTCCAAAAAACAACAACCCGAGAACAAAACCCGTACTACACTATAAATCAGAACAGCCAATACATTACCCTAAACTTGGTCTGTGCTAGGACCCACTGGTATTAACAACTAAGATGTTAACTATTAAACTGTTGCTGGCAAAGGAGGGTGGAGGAACCATATTTCACACAAAGTTTTTCTGATAAAATTTTATTCACATTTTGTAAATAACCCTAGAGAGTAAGACTCATTCTGTATTCAATCAAATCCTAAAATGGTTTAATGTCTTTGTAAAAGTCGAGTTCTGTCAGTACTGATCCAAATCCTCTGTGCATGGAAAAACAATTCAATTACTTCCCAGATAAGGTCCAACGTTGATGTGCCAGTAGATAACTCCCACCCTTTCCATTCTCTATCCTTTTTGCAATACACAGTGACAAAGTATAAAGATGGTGAAACACTGAGTCAATTAATATTATGATCCCACTCAATGAAACCCTTTGCATATAGCATCATATGCCCTGCCAGGATATTGAAGATTAAAATCTTGTTAGTTGGATATCATTTGATAGCACCTCCTTGCTCACAGCTAGGAACCATGCATTCCTCTTCATGCTGACTAGGGGTGCTGGGAGTTGCAGTCCAGCAACATCAGTAAGGCCACATGAGTTCCCAGCCCTGTGTTAGTCCTTGGGTTCAACTGCCAAGAGGCCACAGAATGTTTGCAAATATTCTAGCTTCTCAGCATGAAGAGGCATGCAATAAAAGAAGCCAAGCAAATTCAGCGCAGGAAGTGAGAGGGCCATAGAAAAAGTGACATAGTGACCAGAGAAGACAAAAGTGACAGAAGCAGTCATGGGGCTAAAAGATGGAAATTAGGCAACTGCAGAGCTTGGATACTTACAGCGAAAATATTTGTAGCTATAGTCCCAAGACCCCTAAATGATTAGTTACCAAAACAATTACAATTAAAAATTATGATTTCCTGCTTTGAAAAAGTAATAAAAACAGTTACTTGTCAGGGGCTTTAAAAAAACATCTGGATGCTACAAAACTGCTGGCTCCTAGTACAAAACACTCACCTCATTATTGCTTCAACTTCTAATAAGCATAAGGAAAGAGAGGAGGCAGAGCACAAGCCAGCACTTGACCCATGTGATATTCCTCCTCCACTGTTTGTGAAGTCATGCCTCTGTAACTATATACTGCAAAAATAACACAATTATCCCTCATTAAGTTACAGCTGTGATACATTGGGAAAAGAGAATTGTTGGGCGATAGATGTTAATAATTAGGAATGTGTTATTTTTATATTTCCAAGCTCTGGCCAGTAGATAAAGTCCTAGCAATTGAAGAAAAGGATGGATGGGGGAAGCAGAACACCGAAGAAAGGAACTGTGGGAGAGGGGTCATGGAGAAAAGAGGTAAGACGAACAATAATTTAGCATTATTCCTTGGAAGAGATGCTGCGTAAAGAGAGAATAGAGGAGAGGCAAGAAAACTTTGGCAAACTGCAGGCGGTGGCATTATCAGGAGAAGAAGAAGAGTGCAGTTTATTTAGGTCCAAAACACACTGCAGAAATAATCCAGTTTGAGACCACTTTAACTGCCCTGACTCAAAGCTAGGGAATGCTGGGAACTGTGGTTTTGTGAGAAATTTAGCCTTCTCTGTAAGAGAGCTCTGCTACCACAACAAACAATTCCAGGATTCCCTAACACTGAGCCAGGATAGTTAAAGTGGTCTTGAACTGGATTATTTCTGCAGCGTGTTTTGGACCTTACTGAAATGACCTCCCAGGTGCACTGGTGGGTCTAAGCCTCTCCAGTGTTCTAAGCAAAAAAGTCCAGAGTAAGCCATGTGCAAAAAGGGCAGTAAGATGCTCTTCCCTACAACCATCTACAAGCCAAAACAAATCATGCCATGAAGAGGATACAAGCCAACACCATGCCATCTGTACCTGATTGGAATTTATGATCAAGACATTTTACTTTGTCTGTTGTTGTTGTTGTTGTTGTTGTTGTTGTTGTTTTGTGCCTCCAAGTTGTTTCCAACTTATGGTGACCCTTAAGGTGAACCTATTATGGGGTTTTCTTGCCAAGATTAGTTCAGAGGAGGTTTGCCATTGCCTTCCCCTGAGGCTGAGAGAGTGTGACTTGCCCAAGGTCACCCAGTGGGTTTCATGGCCAAGTGGGGATTCCAACCCTGACTGGAATGTTGACTTTTTAAGGCCAAGACATTTTACTGCCTGAGGCAAAAGACAGAACCCCACTGCAATTCGATGGGTTCAGTATACTTGGGTGCCCTACCAGGATGGCATCCTCCACCACAGCTGCGGGGATGTAAGGTAGGCCATCTGGCACACATCTTAAGGCTCCTCAACGCTCCTTCATCCTCTGCTGCTTGAGATGGCCACCTCATTCTGTCTCATGGCAGGGCCAAGCATGATTAGGGCAAGTAGAAATGCTTAAAAAGAGGCTGTGGGAACGGTGCTGAAAAGAGGCATCTCTGCGTTGTTGAATTTTCCCCTTTCCCTCCCACCTCCATGTCCACTTTCCTGGTGTCCCAATGCTACTACGGGCCAATATCCTATTCCCAGGTATAACTATGTTGTCAGGCACAGCTGCAAAGTGATGAAATAATCCTACTCTCATACCACAAGAAATGTTGCAATCTGAATAAATTATATAGTTTAAATCAACATTCATACATTTGCTAATTTTATTCTTTCTGAAAGTCAGATTCTTATCTGATTTGGGCCCAGTCTAATTTTTAGATTACAACTCCTGGAACCCTCCTCCAGCAGGCCGGGGGATTCTGGAGATTGCAGTTTCAGAAAGGAGGGACAGGAGAGTAAAAAAGAAGTAGAAGCAGAAAAAGGAGCTGTGTCTAACCACTAATTCCATACCTGGTTAAGGAAAACTCTGGTAAGCTTCCACAAGCTTCCACTTTCTTTATCTTAAATGCATAGTGCCTACACATGGTCTGAAGAATTTTTAGTCAGCCATCATGAACCATATACTTAGTTTTTGGCAATTTGGTTAAAAAAAATTTTTTTTAAGGATGAAACTCTTTAAAAAATTCTTACTCGTACCAAATTTTGTATGTATTTGTTAATCACACAAATGGAGAAAATTTCACAGAGCCCTGAAAATTTAGTATTGTTAAGTGACTTCAATTTATGGTGACCCTACGAATGAGAGACCTCCAAGTCACCCTGTTATCAGAAATTATTGAACGTCTTAAAAAACCCTGCTTACCTCTCCCAAACTGAAGGCTAATTTGCACTGCGGCCGGGTCCTATCGCCTAGCTTTTGCAGCGGAGTCTGCCATCCTAGTACATACCTGCTCCAATGAGGGTCCCAAAACACACTCCAGTGGCCATTTTTCAAAGTTGAAGGTTTTGGGACCTGCATTGGAGCGGGTATGTACTCGGATGGTGGATTCTGCTGCAAAAACCATGAGATAGGACCTGACTGCAGCACGAATTAGCCATCAATTCGGGAGAGGTAAGTGGGGTTTTTTAAGACATGCAATAATCTCCATCAATAGCCCTGCTCAGGTCTTGCAGACTCAGGGCCATGGCTTCCTTGATTGAGTCTATCGATCTGGAATTCAGTCTTTCTCTTTTCCTACTGCCTTATACCTTACCAAGCATTTCTGTCTTCTCATGATATGTCCAAAGTGCAACAGTCTAGTCATCTTGCCTTGCAGGGAGGATTCAGGCTTAATTTGCTCAAAGACCATTCATTTGTCTTTTTAGCAGTCCACAGTATCTGTAGAATTTTCTCCAGCATCACATTTCAAATGAGTTGATTTTCTTCCTATCAGCTTTTTTCACTGTCCAGTTTTCACAACCATAAATAGTAATAGGAAATATGATATCCTTTTTCACTATCCATCTTTCACAGTCATACATAGTAATGAGAAATATGATTGCATGGACCATCCAAATTTTATATTCAGTGTTATGTCTTTACACTTCAGGATCTTGTCTAGTTCCTTCATAGCTTCACTAACAAGAACTAGTCTGATTTCTTGACTGCAGTCTGCACTCTAATTAATGATTGAGACAAGGTATGAAAAGTCTTGAACTATTTCAATGTCTTCATCATCTATTTTAAAGTTATGTAAATCATCATTTCTTAATGTCCAGTTGTTTGCACTTTCTTCCCTGATTTTTTTCAGTAAGCATTCCAAGTCTGCTATTTTTTGCTAGTAGTATGGTGTCATCTGCATAAATTGTTGATGTTCCATCCTCCAATTTTGACATCTCTTTTCTCCAGGTCTAACCATGCTTTTACATATGATATGTTCAGCATAAACATTAAAGAGATAGGGTAATAAATGCAGCCTTGCGTGACCTCTTGCCAATTGGAAACCATGCAGTTTCTATGTATTCTGTCCTAACAGTAACCTCTTGTACTGAGTTTACACTTTGCTTTGCCTTTTTATCCTTTTTTATATGCATGTGTTTTCTTAGCCCTGCCTGTGCCTGGTTGCCTCCCTCACACATTGCACAGCCATGATTTACTATGGCTCCCTCCTCATTCATCCCACCTTTAGGGTGAGCACAAACAGTTGTCTGCCACAATTATCTACGTTCTTTGGCATCATTTTCCTTTGGCTTGTCCTTTATATCCTTTATTACATGCTTGTAAGTTTTATCCTTGACTTATCCATGGGCCATAACAAAATCCACAATTTTGGCCCGAAAAACTGCCCTTGACATATATATGAGGTCTACTTATAGTTGAGTATCTCCAGTAGAAATTGAAATCTTTTTTGCTGGAGTTCAAGAGGAAATTGGTCACACACTAAAATACAACAGTCTAGTCATCTTGACTTGTAGGGAGGTTCAAGCTTAATTTGCTCAAAGACTATTCATTTGTCTTTTTAGCAGTCCACAGTATCTGTAGAATTCTTCTCCAGCATCACATTTCAAATGAGTTGATTTTCTTCCTATCAGCTTTTTTCACTGTCCAGTTTTCACAATCATAAATAGTAATAGGAAATATGATAGCACAGACTATTCTAACTTTAGTATTCAATGATACATCTTTACATGTCAGGATCTGGTCTAGTTCTTTCATAGCTGCCCTTTAAAGTCCTGATTTCTTGACTGCATTCTCCCTTATGATAAAGGACTGAGCCAAGGTATGGGAAATCTTGAACTATTTAAATGTCTTCATTGTCTACTTTAAAGTTATGTAAATCATCTGTGGTCATTATTTTTATTTTCTTCATGTTCAGCTGTAAACTTGCCTTTAGACTTTCTTCCTTGCATTTTTTTCAGAAATCATTCCAAGTCTTTGCTATCTTCTGCTAGTAGTATGGTGCTATCTGCATATCTTAAATTGTTAATATTCCTTCCTGCAATTTTCATGCCTCCTTCCTCTGAGGCTAATCCTGTTTTACATAGGATACATTCGATGTACAAGTTAAAGAGACAGGGTGATAAAATGCAGCCTTGCCTGACTCACCTTGCCTATTGGAAACTGTTCCATTTCTCCATATTCTGTCCTGATAGTAGCTCTTGTACTGAGTACAGGTTACAAATCAGGATAATCAAGTGTTGTGCCACACTCATTTTTTAAGAGTGATCAATAGCTTTTTATGATCTGTACAATCAAAGGCTTTGCTATAATCTATAAAGCACAGGATAATTTTCTTTTGAAATTCTTTGGTGCACTCCATTATTCAACATATCACTGCAATATGATCCCTAGTGCCTCTTTCTTTCCTGACCCAGCTTGGAGATCTGGCATTTCTCATGTCTTATAGGGTAAAAGGCTTTGTTGTAGAATTGTGAGCATCATTTTGCTTGCATGGGAGATCAATACAATGGTTTTGTGGTTACTACAATTCCTGGTGTCTCCTTTCTTGGGAAGTAGAACATATATCAAGTGTTTCCAATCTGTGGGCCATTGTTGTTGTTTTCCATATTTGTTGACATATTTTAATTAGAATCAGAGTACATTCTCTCTCTGTCATTTGAAACAGCTTTATTGGTATGCCACCTGTTCCTTGTGAGTTACTTCTCCCAAGTGCTCTGAGTTGCAGCTTCCACTTAACTTTCTAAAATTGTAGGTTCATCTTGAAATGGTTCTTCCTTGAATGTGTCACCTTTTCCATCTCTTTTATCTAGTTACTCAGTACACTGTTTCCATCATCTTTTTATTTCTGCTTGCTCATGTAATATGTTCCCCTGTTGGTCTAGAGGAGATCCCAACCTTTTTGACTTACTGAGCCCTTATTTCTATGGTGGAGCCCCTAAGAGGCCTACCCTATGTCTTACAAGCTAATGGTGCTTAGGAGTATATATAAGACTATATTCTTATTCTTTAATTTCATTGAATTTTTATTTCTTTCATTTTCCTGGAGTGGACACAGAGCATCTGGGAAGTGCACATGGAGCCCTAATGGCTCCTCGGAGCACAGGTTAGGAACCCCTGGTCTAGAGCATTGAAAATACAGTACTGCTTTTTAACTATTCCTGTATCTGCATCTTACACTCTCATGACAATTCCATTTGTAGGCTGAATGCACCCAGCCAAAGAGAGAGAGAGAGAGAGAATTATTGGCCATAAAAACCCCAGAATGACACTGCCACTATACATTAAGGGGGTGTACATGCATTTGATTACTGTGGAGAACTGATTCTGATAGACAGTCACAGTGCTAGGCAATTACCTTGACACGGTTCTGAAACTCGTCTAGCAAAACCCTGGGAGTCCTACCTGTCTCTGCTGTAGCTTTACAGATTCCACTAGGCCTGATTCTACAATCTCCCAAACTGCCAGCACCATCTCTACAACACTAAAGGGTAGACATAATCAACCCAAAGCTAATAATTTCCAAAACTTGAATGACATCAGTAGGAAAGTTAAGAATGGGCCTCCACCATCTCCTAATGCAATCAACAAGTCTTAAAATGTTGCTTAATTGCTTGAATTTAGGCACTTAAATAATTAAATTATGAGATTCTTAGGCTATTAAATCAAGAACTTGTTACCAGTTTCTGCAGCTTTGTGGGGACAGCCACTGTGGTGTAACATTAACAGCACTGGCCTGAGGTTTGGGAGAGCCAAGTTCTAGTATCCAGAGAGCCATGAAATGCACAGGGTGATCTTGGGTCAGTCAACTCTGTTTCAGCCTGACCATCCTCCCTGTGTTGCTGCTGTGACAGTAAAGTGGAGACAATGGGAACTGTGTACACTGCCTTGAACTATTTTGAGGAAGAGAAGGATGTAAATGCATCTAAAAGCACATAAGCATCAGAAGAAACTTAAATCACAGAGTGCTTTTAGGACACACTAAGAAATCAC
The DNA here is from genome assembly GCA_026167975.1 of Phrynosoma blainvillii. Taxonomy (NCBI): domain Eukaryota; kingdom Metazoa; phylum Chordata; class Lepidosauria; order Squamata; family Phrynosomatidae; genus Phrynosoma; species Phrynosoma blainvillii. Next base: position 372,087,575 of record JANUYF010000002.1, read on the forward strand.
ACCCACCCACTGCCCAATTCCCATTTTCCACACCTAAACAGTTTCATACCAACTATGTTTTCAAATTGTATCAGGTTTTCATTTTCAAAAAGCCCTAACTACTATTTACAGTGTGGAAGAGAGTTTCTCCTGGCCCAATATTGTGCCAGTAGCAGCGGTCATATTTCTCTCAGAAGGGTGCAAAAGGATGAGGATGACAACAGTTCTTCCCTACAGTTTGATTCCACCACATGATTAAAAAATGTACTCTTGCTAATAGATTTGGAAAGGAAAAGGTGGGAATAATGCAGAGGTACACACCCAACTCCCCAACGCAAATGGATTTTATATTCCAAATTATGTTCTTGACAGAGGTTCAGAAAGCTATTTTCTTGGACAAAAACTCCCAGAATTCCCCCATACAGCATGTCTAGTGATGGCATTGGTTAGGGGATTCTGGGGGTTGCAGTTTAAAAAGGTAACTTCTCCAAGCTCTAATTTGTGGGAGCATGCTCTAGGAATTGCTGCTAGATAACCAAGTTACTCAGTTCCTAGCACTCAACTTGGCCATAAGAAAAGTGAGTATTTGGAGTGACAAGCTACTGTTCTCTTTGGGTCCCCCCCCCCAAAAAAATAATAATCTAGAATTACATTATTTCTTTTAACTCATGGAGTTTGATGAACTGGGGCAGCAGAAGGCAGGCGAATTCAGCTGAGCTGGTTACAAAATAGGGGAAAATTCCTTCCAGATGAATCTGGCATCCTTTAAAGGTTTGATCTCCTGAAAGTGCCATTTTCTCACTGCCTCCCTCTTTGCTATCCCTGCATTTTGTCCAACACAGTCTAAACTATTGCTCAAAAAGCGGGGGAGAGGAAGAATTATTTGCTATCTCCCAATTCCAAAAAGGGACCCTCAACTCTTTGCTGAGGTTGACAAGACTGCCGTAATTTATTTCCTGTGGTACGCAAGATCTCAGCTACAGACACCACAGCATCAACCATGGGATGGAGGATGTCCCTGGTGCGCTGGAGCTCTGCCTCAATCATGTTGAGCTCCTTAATCCTGATCTCCCTCTCAAGCTGGTTGTCCCTGGACCTTGCCTCTCGATCCAACTGAGCCTCCCTCGCCCGGGATTCACGATCAAGCTGGGCTTCCCGGGTCCGGGCCTCCCGGTCTAAAAGCATTTCCCTCAGCATTGCCTCACGAAATTCCCCAGCGCTGACTTCGCCTCTTTCATGAAGAGCCTCCATAGTCTCCCAGGTCCTCCTGTAGTCTGTCATGATCTCGTGCATCATTTCTTCATGAGACCGCCGCTTCCTCTCCCGCATGGATGCCATTCTCTCTGCTGTTGTCAGAGGACGCCCTAGAGGATTCTCCTGCCTACCTCGACCTGCCAAAGGAAACCAAAATTTAGTTAGGCACCCAAGCTCTGTTTGCTATTACATTTTTCCACCCAATTCAATGCTCTAACCAGCTGGCAAGAGGACAGAGAACAAGGAGTGGCAGAGATTGTACTTGATTCTCTGTTTTTGTTTGGGTGGTCTGTGCAAAGGAAAGCAGGGATCAACTGCAACCTACAGCCTTACATACATTTAGTATACCAGTGCAATGTATTAGTTAGAGCAGAGGTGGAGAACCTCAGCATCTGGGACTGAACCTGGCCCTCTTATTTATTTATTTAGAGTATTTATATCCTACTCTGAAGCCACAAAGGATTTCAGAATGGCTTACAGATTGCTAATGTGGCAGTTCCCTGCCTTCAGGCTTACAATCTAAAAAAATGACACAAAAGAAGGGAATGGCAGTGAGGAAGGGGCCCTTTTCCCCAGATAGCCATGCCTCTTCTTTATGGCTCCATCCTACATTTTTATCCCTTTAAAACAGGGACAAAGTGTATGCATGGAACCAATAACACTGAATACTAAAGTTCGGATGGTCCATGCAATCATATTTCCCATTATTATGTATGACTGTGAAAAGGCTGATAGGAATAAAATCAGAATAGTTTTGTATATATTGTGGACTGCTAGAAAGACAAATAAATGGATCCTAGAGCCAGGAGCATCACAAGGGGGTGTAAGAGTGTGGGCCACACTGAGTGACACTCTAGAGGAGTGTATACACGGTGAGGTGGTGCACCCGGTGAGACTGACACGACTACTGGGTGAGCAAGAAAAGGCATTGCCTCCCTTTCTTGCTCTCCCAGCAGCCACAACAGACCCTGAACATGCCATTCAGAGGCTTCAACATCAGCCCGCCAGCAGCAGTTTGGCCAGGTGGCAGCCAGCCAGCCAGCCAGCCAGGGGGCAGAGGCAGTGAGTGGGCAGTGGACAAGACAGTGTGCCACTGCCCCCCCCCAAGCCCTTTCTGGGCATCTGAACTAGGTGAAACTAACCATAGTGACACCACCGCGTAGAACAAATCAGGCTGAACTTTCCCTAACAGCCAAGATGACTAAACAGAGGCAGTAGTGTATTGGAGGTGTGCGGTGGTGCGGTCTGCACTAGGTGACACCCCCAAAGGGGTGGTGACACCTGGTCAGCCCCACTGCACCATCTCCCCTGCTCTGTCCGGTGCATGTACTGCTTTGTCCCCCTGCACCACTCCATCTTCCACGTATGCATGCCCCTCCATTCCCCCCCCCCCGCATGTGCTGCTTCATGCTCCATGGGCATGCAGCACTTCATCCCCCACCCCGTGCTATTCAATCCCCCGCGCATGCTGCTTCATCCTCCATGGGTGCGCGCTGCTCCAGTCCTCCTGCACATGTGCACTGCCCCCCATGCGCTTCCTCTCCTTATCTGGAAAGGAAAAGGACCGGCCAGCTTGGGGAGAGAGAGTGCGCACCTTCCCTGGAAGCCCCACCCGCAGGAAAAGAAAAACTAGAAATCGTGCCCCCCCAGAAATCCCACTCCCCGCACCAGGTGTCACCCGGTGTGGAAACGCCACTGAACAAAGAGGTTGGCATACTTTGGCAACATCATGACAAGACATGACTCACTAGAAAAGTCAATAATGCTTGGAAAGGTACAAGGCAAAGAGGAAGACTAAATTCCAAGTGCATGGACTCGATCAAGAAAGCCATGACCCAGAATCTACAAGACCCGAGCACGACTGTTGATGACAGGGTGCCTTGGAGGTCTCTCATTCACAGAGTCTCCATAAGTCAAAGTCAACTTGGAGGCAGTTAATAACAAATGACTCTGGAAGCAAATGTGTTGCAGGAGAACTTAGAAATTTAAATGTAAATTCTTTGCCAATGAATTAAACTGAATTATAATTCAGCTATTTAGTACTGGTACATGTACAGCACTCTTCTTCTTTTTTCATGGCCTGCATCTCTCACATCCTTTCTCCTCCTTTTCGGCCACTTTATTCCATCTTCTCTGCCCTTCCTGTCCCCCTCCTCTCTTTTCCTTGCCTGCCTGCCAATATATCCAACAGCCGAATCAAGTTATTTGGGTGGAGCCAAATATGTGGGGAACAAATGTCGATTGGCTGTTGGAATAACTATCTGTGTAGCTTCCCCTCCCAGTGCTGTCCGACCTTCCCATTCCTCACTAAAAGCCCCCCCCCTTCCCACTTTTGGGCTAAAATTGGTTAGAGCCAGATGTACAGCACCATATGGCTCTCCTGACAAAATGAGATGACATGCAAAGAATACAACTTTATCTAGGTTCCTCTTTTGAAAACTATTGCAAGTCTACAAATTTCTGCAAAGGTACAAATTTCTGCCAACTGTTTCTAAACTGGCAAAAATTCAGATCACAGTTCTCGATATGATCCAAGAGCCGGGTTGGATTTATACCCACCCTAAGCAAGCTATATTTCAGGGCTTCAGATTATGAGGGATCTCAGCATTTAAAGAAGAAGAAATTACTGAACAAAGGAATACATAACCTTCTATTTGAATTGTCTCTTTAATTTTTCTGTCTTAACTTCTGTCTTAATCCTTAGAATGATGCACTTTTGGGGTAACCCTATAGAGCCTGCGGAAATTTGACACAGTTTAGATTGAGCCTCAGAATGACTTAACCTGGACCTGTGGAAGAACCAATATCTACCATGCTTGACACCTCAAAAGACCTATGTATTCCTACAGCTGGTTCAGCCCATATTGAAGGAAAATCCAAACAGCTGAGAGAGGACCCCTTCTAAAAGCCATTGTGGTAACAAGGACACACTCTCACCAGTAACAACATGATGTCCATCTTCACTGGGGCCAGCGATTGGTTGTCTGCGTAAAGGCATGGCTTTCTCTTCGGAGCACTCTTCTCCTATTGTAGTTTCAATCACATCCGGGTCTGAAGCTGCCAGTTCTTGCGAGATCCCCAAATTTGGTTCCGTTTCTGTGTCCGTGTCCGCGTCCATGCTTGATAGAGTGTTGGGTGGCGTCATTTGGTTGCCCTCTTCCTCAGAGCCTTGGGCCTCCATGTCTTCGGTGTCTTCGGTTTTCACGACAACGCACACGGACCCGTCCACGCCGGCCAGGCTTCGATTCGCAACGCCGTCCATCTCGCCCCCAAACATCTGATCCAGCTCTCGGAAGTAGCGACAGGAAACTGGCTCGGTGCCGGCGCACACTTGGGCATCCTTGGCCCGGCGATAACTTCGCTTCAGATCCCGGGCTCTGTTTCGACACTGCGAGGCGTTGCGCTCGTGACCTCTGGCCACCATTTGGGCCGAGAGGTCCTCATAAATGTCGCTGTTGGGTGGCCGGTTTTCAATCCACCTCAGAATCAGAAGCTCACCCCAGAGAGCGAGGAAATCTCGTGTTTCCGTCTCAGACCACACCGGAGCGCGCGGTTGCAAGCGCTGGCGTGGGGTATGTGGCATGGCGGCTTTGTGGTAGCTCAGCCCCAAAGGTCAGCCACCTCCAGGTCCCTAAGAAGAGCCTCCACAGTGACAAACTTTCCTGAAGGAAGAGAGCCTAGAAAAAGGGATGCATCAGAAGAAAGCCAAGATGGAACCCTTTTGTGCACCAGCCAGCATTCACATGAACAGTGGTTAGTCAGGAGTAGTGTCGTGGGAGGGGTCTGGCTCCTTGGAAAGGTCTCTTTCAGACACATGGGGTGGCCAATCCTTACCTCTAGCGTCATAACTCCCAACCCTTTGACTGGCTCCTTTGGAAGAAGAGGGGAAGCACCAACCCAGCGCACCAATTGGCAAGAGGCAGAGAGGAGGAGGAGGAGGAGGAGGAGGCTGCAAGCATTGCACAGCCACGGACCCACCCTGCGCTTTTTGCAGCAAGGCAGGCAGGAAAGGGAAGGAAGGGAAGGCAGCTCAGCTGGGAAACTGGAGGGCCAGGTGGGCCATGGCAGGCTCCAGGGGGCCAGTGCATCCCCAGCCCCAGGGGCAACCCTGCCTTCCCTTCCCCAGAGAGCCCATGATCCCCTCTGGGAGGCATTGGGGGTCTCCTCCTCCTCCTCTCCAAACTCTCTGCATGGGTGGCCATCGCCCCAAGACTCCCTTGGCCTCTCTTTGCATCCGATCCACCTTTCCTCCGACTTGGGGGGGATGGAGGGATGCGTTGCAAGGTGTGTGTGTGTGTGTGTGTGCAAAGGATACCCACCGCTTTTATGTTTAATCCGACACTGACCTTGGGAAGTTGCTTGACATTATGGCCCAGGGTCAGTTGCCCTTCTCCCCCTTCTGGGTCCAAGGGCTGCTGCAAAAGGAGGAAAAGCAATATTATGCGGACAGGCTTTCTCTTTCTTTCTTTCTTTCTTTCTTTCTTTCTAAACGGAGCGCATCATGAAAGAAGTATATAGTATATTTCCATGGGGTGTATGTGTGTGTGTGTGTGTGCATCTACACTGTAGAAAATACAGAGAGATATTTTCTAAAAATGACCTCAATTTACAGATAATATGTAATCTCCTCTGAATATGTATAAGCCCTGGGGGGGGTGCATCTACACTGTAGAAAATACAGAGAGAGAGAATGAGAGAGAGAATGAATGCCAATGGCCTTTCTTTCTAACCTGAATGCATAATGAAAAAATTATATATTATAAATGTACATCTCTCCTGAGGGGGATATATATGTGTGTGTTTGATATAATATATGTGTGTGTGTGTATATTTTATATAATATATATGTGTATGTATTTGATATAATATTTGCATATGTGTGTGTATTTGATATAGTGTGTGTGTGTGTGTATTCTCCACTGAAGGCTCTTTATATGTATATATATATCTTGGAAGTTAAGCATGGTTAGCCCTGATGATGCATCTACAAGAGAGAGAGAGAGAGAGAATATTATAGAGCTGGAAGAGACCCCAAGGGCCATCCAGTCCAACCCCAGTCTCCCATGCAGGAACTCAAAATCAAAGCATCCCTGACAGATGTCCATCCAGCCTCTGTTTAAAGACCTCCAAAGAAGGAGACTCCATCACTCTCCAAGGGAGTGTGTTCCTCTGTCGAATAGCTCTTGCTGTCAGGAAGTTCCTCCTAAGGCTGAGGTGGAATCTCTTTTCCTGTAGTGGTAGAATTCAAAGATAGATGTAGCCATGCTGATCTGTAGAGTCAGTACATAGAGAGATCTTGTAGCACCTTTTAACTGAAAGAAAGAAGTTGGCAGCTTGAGCTTTCCTAGGCTTAAGTCTACTTCCTCAGGTGCATTAATCTCAAAGGTGCTACAAGATCTCTCTCTACACACTCTTTTCCTTTAGTTTGCATCCATTGCTCTGTGTCCTATTATATGGAGCAGCAGAAGCTTGCTCCATCCTCAACATGACACCCCTTCAGATATTTGAACATGGCTACCATGTCACCTCTCAAGCTTCTCTTCTCCAGGCTAAACATACCCAGCTCCCTAAACCGCTCCTCATAAAGTATGGTTTCCAGACCCTTCACCGTTTTGGTCACCCTCCTCTGGACACACACATATACATATACATATACATTTTTCTACAGTGCAGATGCATCCCGATTCCCTGGGGCTAACCATGCTTAGCTTCCAAGATCAGACAAACACTGCATCAAATCTTGCCAAGCTTCCTTTTTCCCTATCATTCAATATGAAAGGATGCCTTTCTTTTCTGCACTTCCAACTTATATAGATATAAATATAGATATAGATATAGATATAGATATAGATATATGGGATAGTCATAGAAATATTTCTAAAAATGACCTCAGCTTATTTTTTTTCTTATTTTTCTTCCCTGCCTTTCTTCTGGAAACCCAGTCAGCTGGGTCAGGAGCTGTTTCACATAGTTTTGGCCCTTGAAATTACTGTGGCTATTTTCAGCTGGATGGTTTTCAAATGTTTTTACACAGTGTTTATAGCCTGTTGTAAATCTGTTTTTACATAAATATTTTTAATGTGCTTTTAACTTGCATTCATCCATTGTATCTTGCGTTGGGGGTCCTGATGAGCTGAGAGGCAATGCTTCAATTAAATATTTTGGAATATTGAAAATCAGAGTCCAATTTATGTTTGCTTTCTTTGGTTCTAATCAGCTTTGGGCTTATTACTATGGGGAAAGTGGTATATGTATCAAACATACATTGTATGCTATTGCTTGCTGTATCATGCTACTGTTTCAACATGGACTGGGGAAAATACAAAAGCATTTTCACACATGATACATAACACTGGCTACTTGAAAGTACAGGTTGAGTCTCCCTTATCGGAAATGCTTGAGACCATAGGTGTTCTGGATTTTGGATTTTTAAAGAATTTGGAATATCTGTATTTCCATATACGTACATAATGCAATGTCTTGGAGGTGGGACCCAAATCTAAACACAAAATTAATCTATATTTCGTATATACCTTATGCATATAGCCCGCAGGTAACTTTGTACAATAATTTGGTGCATGAAATAAAGTTTGTGTAGATTGAACCATCAGAAAGCAAAGGTGGCACTATATCTCAACCACCCATGAAAAAAGGTTTGGTTTTTGGAGTATTTCAGATTTTGAAATTTGTGATAAGGAAAATTAAACTTTTTGATTTCGTTAAAATACGTGTCTTGCAAGTCATTGTGTTTTGGGCTGCAGATGAAGCAAGTATAAGTATCTGTTGATATTTGTTAACAGAAATGAAAGTGCCATTTTAAAAAAAAATCATATGCAGGTTGAAGCCAGGGTCCAAAACACACTGCAGAAATAATTCAGTTTGAGACCACTTTAACTGCTCTGGCTAGTGCTAAGGAATCCTGGGAACTGCAGTTTATTGTAGCCCCAGTGCTCTCTGACAGCGAAGGCTCAATGTCTCACAAAACTACAGTTCCCAGGATTCCCTGCCATTGAGCCAGGGCAGTTAAAGTGGTCTCAAACTGGATTGTTTGTGTTTTGGATCCAGTTTATGTTTGACTTTTCAGTTACATTAAGTGAGAAGCATCAATTAGCTGTGTTAATGGTGTTCTTAATCAACAAATAGGAATTAAAAGTATAATCAAAGTAGAAGATCTTTGAGAACCTGCTTGGCATAATGGTTTGAGTGTTGAACTTCATAGACTCTGGGGACGAGGGTTTGATTCCCTGCTCAGCCATGGAAACCCACTGGGTGATGTTGAGTAGGTGACATACTCTCAGCCCCATAAAACTTTATGGCTTTAGAGTCGTCACAAGTTGGAAACAATTTGAAGGCAGCCAACAACAAAGAAGACCTATGGCCTAATGATTTCCTTGGGGCAAGGGAGATGAGAGCATGAGTAATCTAAAGCTTGGAGAGAAGACGACTGACCGCAGATGTCACCTGTATGTTCCTACCTACAGTATATGATTTTTATTAAATTTTGCTATTATCTTGGATTGTGTGCATGTGTGCAAGAGCCAGTGTGGCGTAGTGGCTTGAGTGTTGGGCTGTGACCTTAGAGACCAGGATTCGAATCCAGCTCCACCATGGAAACTTGTGGGCTGACCTTGGGACAAGCCACACTCTCTCAGCCTCAGACGATGGCCATGGCAAAAAGTCTGAAGAGACTCGCCATGAAAACCCTATGATAGGGTCCCCTTAGTGTCACCATAAGTTGAAAACAATTTGAAGGCACACAATAACGGAAGAGCCAGCATGGTGTAGTGATCTGAATGCTGGACTATGACTCTGGAGACCAGGGTTTGAATCCCACTGGATGACATTGGGAAAGTCACACTTTCTCATCTTCAGAGGATGGCAATGGCAACCCCCCCCCTCTGAAGAAACCTTGCCAAGAAAAACCCATGATAGAGTCACTGTAACTCAGAAATTACTTGAAGGCACACGACAACAAAGAAGAAGAGCTAGTGGTTTGAGCGTTGGACTATGAGTCTGGAGAACAGAGTTCGAATACTTCTGGGCAAGACACACTCTCTCAGCCTCAGAGGAACGCCCTGTGAGGAAACTTGCCATAGGGTCGCCATAAGTCAGAAAACGACCTCAAGACACACAACAACAACGTGTGTGTGTGCCATACGCAACTGAACGTCACTCGCTTCTTTCCCTGTTTGTGATATTTCTGTCACCTCAGAAACCAGAGCAGCCAGTGTGGGCAAAGTAAGGACGAGTAGCTTCATTCGGCCAGGACGCGCATGCTCAGTCGCCTTAAGGGATGGCTTTCTGACGAGGTGTCGAGCTTTTCTGCCATAGAGACCAAACAGAGGCATCTACTGTGGGTAAAGTAAGAACGAGTGGCTTCACTTGCCATGTGTACGCATGCGCAGGAGACCCCGAGCATGCTCAGTCGATTTAAGAGATGGCTTTCTGACCAGGAGGCCGATAAAAATCATCGAGAGGCATCCAGTGTGGGCAAAGTAAGGGCAAGCGGCTTCATTCGGCGGGTGCACACATGCGCTGGAGACCCCGATCATGCGCAGTCGCCTCAAAGGATGGCTTTCTGACGAGGAGGCCGGCTTCTCTGCCATAGAGACCATCGAGAGGCATCATGTGAGTGGTGAAGGGCGACGGGACCCTATTGTTGTTGTTGTGTGCCTTCAAGTCCTTTCCGATTTATGGCGACCCTACGGCGGTGAACCTATTCTGAGGTTTTCTTGGCAAGATTGGTTCAGAGGGTTTTGGGTGGTTTCCCCCCCCCCTTGAGGCTGAGAGAGTGTGACCTGACCAGGTTCAAAAGAGTCCTGTCTCCGTCCCTGAGGGGGAAGGGAGATGCTGGAGGCGACCTCTCCCGCTCAAGTGCGCCATTCGCTTTTGTTTGGTCACGTCCTCCATTTTTTATTTAAAATGTCCTACATTTTTTGTGTGTTGCCTTGTCCTCCTTGGTGGTTATGAGATCTAGCCACCCGACATTATTTTGGGGTCGGCTGTGAGGAAAGGAGAGAGATTAACTATCATGGACTTGGGTCCAAAACACACTGCAGAAATAACCCAGATTGAGACCGCTTTAACTGCCCTTGGGCTCAGTGCTATTAGGGGATCCTGGGAATTGCAGTTTATGGTGGCCCCAGAGCTCTCTGAGAGAGAAGGCTAAATGTCTCACAAAACTACGGTTCCCAGGATTCCCTAGCATTGAGCCAGGGCAGTTAAAGCGGCCTCGAACTGGATTATTTCTGCAGTGTAGCTTGCTGGGGGAGGGCTTGGGAGTTGTAGCTTCCAAAACAAAGCCCTAGCCGTATTAGTCCGGAAAATCCGTATGCACAGGGATCTGGTACAGGGTGACCAAAGGTCCTCCTTTTCCAGGACCTGTTCTACATTTCAACTTTCTGTCCTGGAGGAATTCCCTAACGTCCTCCATTTTGAACATGGATTTATGTTTTTATGGGTATTTTTAGCTTTTATTTTCTGTCTGAGAGGAATGTCAAAATGTCCTCCATTTTGAGCAAGACTCAGAAGGATGGATTTATCTGTATATGAGTGTTTTTAGCTTGTATTTTCTATCCATGAGGAATGTCAAAATGTCCTCCATTTTGAGCATGCCTAAAAAGGATGGATTTAGATTTATATGAGTGTTTTGAGTTTTTATTTTCTGTCGGAGAGGAATGTCAAAATGTCCTCCATTTTGAGCATGACTCAGAAGGATGGATTTATCTTTACATGAGTGTTTTTAGCTTTTATTTTCTATCCATGAGGAATGTCAAAATGTCCTCCATTTTGAGCATGCCTAAAAAGGATGGATTTAGATTTATATGAGTGTTTTGAGTTTTTATTTTCTGTCGGAGAGGAATGTCAAAATGTCCTCCATTTTGAGCATGACTCAGAAGGATGGATTTATCTTTACATGAGTGTTTTTAGCTTTTATTTTCTATCCATGAGGAATGTCAAAATGCCCTCCATTTTGAGCATGCCTAAGAAGGATGGATTTAGATTTCTATGAGTGTTTTCAGCTTTTGTTTGGTAATTTTTCTTATACATACATATATTTATTTCAGTCAATGACCAGTAAAAAAAGGAGCAAAATATGATGGATAAAATGCAGTGCAACACATTAAAAAAACAATAGTAAATACAGGATTCAATATAGCAGAATTAGATATAAAATATTTGTGTTACAATGATTTAAAAAACCAATATAAAATGATAATACCATTTATATTAAAACAGTATCCTGTGCCAACAAGCTATTGCTGCTGCACTAGCTACCTTGGCTGTAATCTCAGGAAATTGGTTGGCCATAAGATAATCAATGCAAAACACATCCGATCTCCCTGGTATAGTTTGTAAAACTGGGTTATTATAATGACGTTGAAGGTCACAACAAGAAGAGCAATACAATAAAACACGCTCCACATATTCTCCTTTGTCTGCCTCGCAAGGGCATAAGCGTTCACAGTATGGTATGGTATTTTATTATATCTTCCCTTCAATACAGCAGATGGAAGCATGTTAAATTTGGCCAGAGTAAATGCTTTCCTGTAATAATAATAATAATAATAATAATAATAATAATAATAATAATTATTTTTATTTGTATTTTCCGCCTCTCCCTGCGGATCGAAGCGGGATAACAAGTAATATAAAAATACAAAACACCAAATATATAAAATCCGTAACAACAATATCCCCCCCCAACAATAAGACCCCATAATCCCTCTAATTAAAACCAATACCTGTACTTTGAAATAGTTACGTTGATAGTTAAATTGATGGTAATTTTTTCTTGAATGTCCTACATTTTGCTGTGCCTTGTCCTCCTTTGTGGTGAGGACATCTGGTCACCCTGATTTTGTAGCACCTTTGGGACTAACCAAAAGAGAGAGGTTGGTAGCATGAGGTTTTGTAGACCTGAGCTTATGACTCCAACAAGATCATAGTTAAAACTGAACTTGTCCCCTCATCTCCACACCCACAAAGTTTAAGCATCCCTGTGGACATTCCTGCACACAGATTGCTATGTGGGTTTGTCCCAGGTTTTCCACTCCACCAAATGCATCTGAGGAAGTAGGCACAAGTCTATGAAAGTTCATGCTCCCAACTTCTATCTTTCAGTTAGTCTCAAAGCTGCTACAAGATCCCTTTGCATACAGTTTGTCCAAAACAATTTATCCAAGTTCTAGTCTTTTCAGGGATGAAGAAGCAGGAACAACAAATATGGCTGGTGCTTTTTGTGGATTTGTGCCTACACACATAAACACAGATACAGAAAGGAGGAAAAAACGCAGATTGAAATAGTCATACCAGGTAAAAGGTACACAGTGGCAAATCAATTAGAGAATGCAGAAGCGTGCAAAATGAACAGTGACCTTTCACACAAGAAAGCAGTAATTGGTTTTCTCTAGTTACTGAGCAGGAAAGATTGGTATTTTGAAAGTGTGTCCATTTTCATTCTACAAGGAATAATATTGCGCATAAAATGTCATTCAAGCAAAATAAGCATTGGGTGGCATATATTCCTTTAATTGTCTTTTGTTTTAATCTTGTACTGTAAACCGACGTGGGTTCCATATTGAGAGAAAGGTAGAGATATAAATGAAATAACTAAACAAATAATAATGTGAACCTGCCTTTCAAAACTTATTATCATTTTGTCTGTCTGAACATTTTTATTTAAGACTCTAAAATTGAAAATGTATTTAGAATAATAATGATAATAACATTTATTTATAAATACCCTTTCCACCAAAGGGCGGCACATCAGAACATATACTATCAAAAACAAACAATAAAACATCTTACTATAAAACGCTAAAATACTAAAACAATATATGCTGAAAAACAAAAACAACAACAAATTGTTTTAATGTCATATTAAATATGCTTTATCAAAAACTTAAAGAACATTTCCCTTTTGGGGGGATGAACCTATGCGTATAAATTCTGTTGGTATCATTCAGGTCACATAATAGAGAGTTTGGGAAGATGGGGTTATAGTGCATCAATCGAAAAGGTGGTGCACTACCTTCTCATTTATTTCCAGGCCCAAATCTAGGTAATAGTAGTTTATCTTCAGGTCCTAAATTAATATGCAATGAATGGACAACCTATTGGTGTCCCAGAACGTATGTTGTTTTAATCTTTATGCTTTTATTATTGTATTTAGTTTTAAGGGGGGTATTGTATTACAGTTTAATGGCGTGTATGTTTTTAATCTGTATTTGTACTTGTAAGCCGCCTTGATTGCCAAGGCAAAAGGCGGGGTATAAGAAATTATTATTATTATTATTATTATTATTAAGCTTCTCATCACTCCAGCCTGCCAATATCTAATGATTTGGAGAAGACACCAGTCTTCTCAAGGTAGTTTCATCTTATCACTACATGGCTTGTTAAAGATGCTCCTTGGTTGTTTCCAGTGGTGTCACCAGCCTTGGTGACATTCAATGCTGGGGACTGGGGCTTCCAGGGCTGGGACTTCTGGGGAGTGGGGTTTCCGACATGGGGAGGGCTCGTGGGAGCACCCCCATGGGCTGGAGCGGCACTCCTATGGTCCCAAAGAGCACCCGGACAGGGGCCAGGAGTGCCCACTATGGCAGGGAAAAGGCCCAGGCAGGGCCCAGGAGTGCCACCGCAGCCCCAAAGAGCTCCCACAAGGGCCAAAACAGCACTGGGGGTGAGGCGGGGAGGCGACCTGGTATCACCCCCTGTTCTTGGGTGTCACCCCCCTTCTTTGGTGTCACCTGGTGCGGCCTGCACCCCCGCACGCACCCCCCCCCATTGACACTACTGGTTGTTTCATCCTTCTGTTACTGTTTTATGATTGTATTTTTGATGTATTGTTCATTGCCTTATGTAATTTAATGAAGGGAGGTTTATAAATGCCCAGAGGAGGGTGACCGAAATGGGTCTGGAAGCCATGCCTTATGAGGAGAGACTTAGGGACTTGGGTATGTTTAGCCAGGAGAAGAGATGGTTAAGAGGTGATATGATAGCCCTATTCAAATATTTGAAAGGGTGTTATATTGAGGATGGAGCAAGCTTGTTTTCTGCTGCTCCAGAGACTAGAACGCAGAGCAATGGATGCAAGCTACAGGAAAAGAAATTCCCCATCAACATTAGGAGGAACTTCCTGACAGAGTTGTTCAAGTGTGGAACATACTTCCTGAGAGGGTCTCCTTCTTTGGAGGTTTTTAAACAAAGGCTGGATGGCCATCTGCATGGCAGGGGGTCAGAGTGGATGGCCTTTGTGGTCTCTTCCAACTCTATGATTCTCTTTGATTGTCCCAAGACTCTGGAGTCTGGAACAAAACACTCATATGGAGGGAAAGGCGTACTTTGTCTGGTCATTTGCCATATAATTTGTAGCTTGATAGTTAAAGAAACTAAAAGGTTAAGCAAACCATGATTAACAGAAAGTGGTTTATTGTAACATACAAATGCCACCATTATCTCCAACATCCACAAAACTATGACATCTTGGATGCTTTGGCATGGCTTTCCTTGTCAGTAGTGGCCTTTGATGAGAACATTAGTTTTCTTGTCCCATTTCTTATTTTTGTACTACCAGCTATATCAGGGGTTGGCAACCTAAGGCCCGCGGGCCGGGTGCGGCCCACGGAGGCCTTCGGACCGGCCCCAGACCGGTCCTGCCGCTGCCGTCGCCTTTCGCAGCCGCGGGGGTCCTCCTGGGCACCATTTTGGATTCCAAAATAGCGCCCTGGAGGAACCCCACGGCCGCGCTGGGCCTCTCAGAGGCCTGGTGCGGTCAAGGGGAGTCCTCCTGGTAGTGCGTGCGCGCATGTGCACGCACACACCACCGGGGGCATCGGGGGACTGGGGCCACCCCCAAAAAGGTTGCTGACCCCTGCTATATGGTTGCCTCACACATAAAGGGTTTGCCAGTTTATGCCAATTTTAAAACTAATATTTCAGAGATTAAAACAGTACGGGAAAGAAGAAGAGTCAGCAAAAGACATAAATTGTGGGTATTTGAGATCTGATGATAAATACAGTCAATCATCCTAATAATAATAATAATAATAATAATAATAATAATAATATCCATGGGTTCTGCATCCACAGATTTAACCATCCATGGCTTGAAAATATTTTTTTAAAAATTCTAAAAAGCAAAGCTTGATTTTGCCATTTTATATAAGGGACGGCATTTTACTACACCATTGCTTATACAATGGGACTTGAGCATCCATGGATTTTGGTTTCCACAAGGTTCCTGGAACCAAACCACAGTGGATACCAAGGGCCCACTGTATTCTTTAGGCCAGTTTTCCCTGAGTGGTGCTCTTGAAATATTTTGGATTAAAACTGCTATCAAACTTATCTCATAATGGTCTATGGTCAATGAAGACAATTGTAGTCCAACACATCTGGAGTTCACCATGCTGGGGAAAGATGTTCTAGGCTAAGATTCAAGGGGCAAATGGATCCGCACCATATTAATAAAGCATATGCTCATAATGCTGAATGTTGCTGGTATCTTCATTTGGAGCAGTAGTGGAAGAATTTAGCAGTGCTGCACAAGACTGAAAAATGCCTCTTCAAAATGAAAGATGGTAGGCTTTCCTGGCTTTGATGCTGGAGCAGAGTTTAAGGTTAGGGCTGTGAGGCCTGAACTTTATAAGCTCAAAAGCCCTATTCCTAAAAGTCTCAAGGAATAGCAAAGCACCATTCTCCCATATATTTTGTTTCAGCACAGGGGGAGTTTAGAGCATCAATGGGCTACACAAAAAGCCCTGGGGGGGTTGCATGCAAGCTGAGGCCCACATTTTGCTCACCCCTGAGCAAAATCTCTGTTGGCAAGGTTGGGAAAGACTCCTCCTGCCTGCGATTCTGTGGTTCTCACCAACTTGGGCAAGTAACGTTAGGCCAATTAGCCCAGTGATGTAATTCAGTGTAGTGGATCGTGTTATACAGGTCTTGAATGCTCTTTGTAAATTCAGTCTGCTATTCTGTATGCTGCTAGTTGTTTGTAAAATGGTGGTATACTATGATTTCCTAGACAGATAAGGAAATGGTGTACATTGTAAAGAGGTGGTGTTGTTGTTGTCGTCGGCGTCGGCGTCCCATTTCCCAAATTGGAACTCAAATTGACTCCCAGAATAAAAGCACAGCACAGTTAAAAGCTTACGAAAGTGACAATTAAAATGTAATTAATAGAACAATATTAAAATAAAAATACTTCTTGTTGTGTGCCTTCCGGTCTTTTCCAGCTTACGGTGGCCCTATCACGGGTTTTCCCAGGCTGTGACTATAGCAATAGCAGCTTCATTATGTGGAGACGATGTGACTTGCTTAGATCATGGCTGAATACTACTGGAATTTTATTCAACATATTATTGAAATAAAGCCACAAATGGAGATAAATTACTAAAGGGTCCTTTTCAAAAGACATTGGGATAGGGCAAAAAGAACTCCAAGGGAATGAGTACTTATATTAAGGGGAAAGGGCCATAGCTAATGGGAAACTTTTTTAGGTGTTTGAGACTTTTACCATTGGTCATGCTACTGAGGGCATGGTGGGAAATCTTGGCCCAAATATCTAGAAGATCAAAGATTTCCCATCCCTGCTATAGCCTTTCCTTTCTTTTTGGTCTCTTGTACAGCAGGTGTTGAATAATGTTACATACAAGGAAGTGAGAGATCAGCCAAGGGAAAGCCAAAGATGTATTTTCTTTAGCCATTGCAAATAGTATACAAATCAGCATTTGTCTAACCAAAGTATTACAGAATTTAATTTTGGGATTATTGTACTTGCCCATCAGTATTTTTGGATCCAAAGTTCCTGTTACTCTTAACTCTCACTTTGATACTTAAATTATTCATTTTTTTTATTCAGGCCTCACAGGACAGAACTATATCAAGATTTCCCATCAACATGTTGGCCTATTGTGTATTCTCGAGATTATAACATTACATTTATGGGACTGGAGAAACTACACCCGTTTGATGCTGGAAAATGGGGGAAAGTAATAAATTTCTTGAAAGGTAAATAAGAAGAAAACCGTGACTCATAAGCTTTTGTGAAAATTGTTATATATTGATGTTGTATAAGAAGTCAGTTTGCAAGATGCAATTTCATAGACATGCTGGTGTTATGTTATTGTTGCTACTGATACAGAAACCAGTGAGGATTGCTTTCGTATTTTGTGTTTTGTTATTGTATGGATCATTTGTTTGCATAATTGCTCTGTGTATTAGTTTTACAGTTGTTTTTAGAACCATAATTTGTATATATTTACATGCCAGACATATATTCTTGGTTGTGTAGTATTCATAAAGGAGAGGACTGTGGGAACAGACAATGGAGTTTGGACTTTATTTTCAAGGTACTGTCTGCTATATTGCCACATGATCTGACTGGCAGTTATTTGAAGAGAACGGCCCATTGCATGTAACAGTGATGTGTATCTGGCAGCCTGTGAGCCAAGTCCAGTTTGCAAATTGGTCTGCTTTCTACACATTCTTTTAATAAAACAATATTTATTACTACTACTACTTCCAGTAGTACTACTACTTCCAGTCTTTGTAGTAGAAATAATAAGAATATTGGCCTGGATTAACTGTAAGCACACCTTTATTTTATTTCCATATTATAGACTTGTATTTGCCTTTTTTTTTTTCAGAATCAAAACTAATTACAGATGACTCAATTGTACAAGCTCGAGAAGCAACTGAAGAAGACCTTTTAGTTGTTCACACACAACAGTACTTGAATCGATTAAAGGTGGGTTATCTTCTATTTGTGCTTGAAAGAAATGTGTTCACACACACATCTCTACTTCATTGCTCTTTCTGTCTCCCACAAATCAAAAGTGAGCATAAAAAAATACTAATGCTTAGAACAAAATTAATTTCTTCCAGAGTTTGGGCGTTGTGGGTCAGAACATGGTTTTCCATTTTTCCCCTAAGGAAAAATTTTGGGAAACATAAAGGAAAGTTTTTTTAAAAAAAAACTTTTTAAGACAAAGTTTCACTTGCACAAAATACCAAGAACTGTGCAATATGCAGACCAGCCAGTCAATAGAATTAAAGTACAATAATTCTCATGTTGTACTGTAGACATATAAAACACTCATGTCCAAGATGCATTTCTACACTGAGTGGGTATTGTCATTTTCATGAGTGGAGTATACAAGGATCTTAATTGCTTGTGCTGATGATGCACTACGGAAGAGTTAAATATTTTCAGAGTTAAGTTAAACTTTACATGTAGCCATGTTACTAACCTAGTCCTTAAAACTGTGATTGCAAGAGACTATTTCTTGCCAAATAATATACCTTAGTGTAATATAATTATTACAAAATCTAATTTTTGTTTTCATTTTCCCTCTACCTCTCAAATGGTAAAAACTAAGATACATGTGGTTAGAATCATGTTGCTGGGGAAAAGGTGGAATATTAAATAAATAAAGATAGAAGTAGCTGTAGCAGTTTTCCCTCTTTCTTTAGTAGGGCATGTATTCAGTTTTGCTTGCAGAAACCTAAATATCTTACATTTTCAAAAAAAGTAAGTCTAGGTGTGATATGAAAATGGATATTGCCTATATTTTCATTTTCTGCAAACACTACATTTTTTCTGAAAAAAAATCTAGAATTTAAAAATTTCTACTATGAGTTTTGATGTGAGATTTATTATATTTTAATTACTCCTCTTTCTTATCTCTCTCCATTGCTGGAAAGATAAGTAGAGCAGATTATCCTTGATGTGATGGGTGAAAGGGAAGGATAAGGAAGGAATTTTTTAAAGGAATGAAGGAACTGCAGGTAATTAGATTTCTTAGAGCTTGGAATGGGCTGTCCAGTGCTTCAGCGAGCTAAATTGTGCATGTCTCTCATTGCATAAAAAAGGAAGCCATTTTTAAACTCATCATGGTGTTGCATTTATCTTAGCAAATCTAAACACAATTTTCCTCATAATTCCTGCCTTAGGTTTCTTGGTGTGTGCAACTGATTATCTTCTTGTGGGAAACACATGAAGGACACATAATTAACTTTCTAATTGTGGCAGAGACTATTGATCATATGAGGAAGAATTTCATACTAGACAATAATGCTTGGCAAGGTAGACAGCAGTAGGAAAGTAGGAGGACTGCATTCTAGGTGTGTTGACTAAATCAAGGAAGCCACGACCTTAAGTATGAGTAGGGCTGCTGATGGTGGTCTCTCACTCATGGGGGTTGCCGTATGTCAAAGTTAATGTAATGGCAGTTAACAACAAACTTCTAATATAAAACTGTAAAACTCCTGTTCCTATAGTGGAACACACATCAAAAAAGAGATAATTTACCATTTATTTTCCCATTAAAGATTTTGGTAAATTTCAGTTTTGCATGTAATGTCAAAACCTATCTGTAGGGCAGCTTTTACAATAGTGGCAGGAAACTGCTCAAATTCACAGTGTAAACAGCTATCACAAACAAGATGTAAAAGGATCTTATAACACCTTTGAGACTAACTGAAAGAAGTGGATAGCATAAGCTTTTGTAGACAAAGGGGCTGAATAGATGGCCTGAAAAGAAGTGGATAGCATAAGCTTTTGTAGACAAAGGGACTGAATAGAAAAGCCGGCTTTGGGGCTGCTTGGGACGTGGCATTTTAATGGCATACACCCCCAGGACACCCAGAAGACACCTAGCTGACCAGACAGGAGCGGCTTCAAGCCGCTCCAGGGATGTGGCGTTTTGATGCTATACACATCCGGAAGCCCTGGGGTCTTTTCTGCTCCTGTTTGGGCCAGTGGCAGGGTGGATTGACCGTGGCATATGCTTGCTGCAGCTCTGGAGCGAGGAGCTTTGGAGTGGCACCAGTTCACCCTTTTGGGGCAGTCTGTTTCACTCCTATGATTGCAACTGCACTGCCGAAATAATCCAGGTTGGCACCATGTTAACTGCCATGGCTCAATGTTGTGAAATTCTAGGAATTGTAGTTTGTTGTAGTACCAGAGCTTTCTGACAGAGAAAGCTAAATGTGTCCCAAAACTACAGTTCTCAGAACTCCATAGCATTGGGCCATGCTAGTTAAAATAGTGTCAGTTGGGATTTTTTCTGCAGTGTGGATGCATCCTAAATCTATTGTACTTATGAAAGCTTATGTTACCAACTTTCTTTCTCTCACTTAGTCTCAAAAGTGCTACAAGATCCCTTTGCATCCTGATACTCCAAACTTATAGCTATGTCTTTGAATTCTACAAACAACAAGAGTTTGGAAATTACTTGTGGCTACACATTATTCTAGATGTATGAATCTATTTTTTTTCAACTTTTTTTTGTACTGCTTACAGAAGCACATACTGGAAAGCTTTGAAGAGGTATTCTAGAAATCATTTTGCGCTTTGGCTACCCACTGCAGAGTGCTATAAATACAAAATGCAGCTTAGTTATTTGTTGTATTGTCATTTTAATTGTGCTGTTCTCCTGCATTAGCTACATCCGGCACTTACATCATTGTCATTCTCCATTCCTGCTGTGTACTTTTGCCTCTGTAATGAATGATGTAGTTCTTCTGGGGCTTTTTGACATTTTTCTAAATTATTTTGATGCACTGCACATGTTTCAGCATAATAACCCAAAATTAATAATAACAATAAAAATGGGTTTGTGTATAATGTAATATTTCGTGGTTATGTCCTGTTGTATCTCTAAAAAGTTGGCTTCCTAAATATGGAGCCTGTGGTGAAAGGGAAGAATAATCTGAAATCAGACAGAAGGGTCTTAAGCTTTTGGAGACTTATATGGCACAGCCCCACAATATAGGATGAGTCCTGACTATCAATGAAGGTTAATGAAAGGCAGGGTATAGGGTGTTTCAAGAGAGAAAATGGATTGTACAAGCTGCCTTCCGTGGGTGCAGCCATTGTATACAACTCTAAACTGCTCCACTTGTTTGCTCACCAACATTTTCCCGGGTTGTCATTGGTGCTTTTTTGTAATTACACGGTTTGTTTAAATGTATATGTTTTTGCTTTGCATATTGTTAATATGTATGAGTGGATTTGAATCCCAAACACAGTTACTGGTACGCACAGTTCAGATCAGAGCAATAGTAGTTCTGAGATTGCACTGTACATGGATCTTCTACTAAGGCTGCGGAGCCATATACATTTACCTGGGAGTGAGTTCCATTCAACTCAGTTGGGCCTAGGTTTGAGTAAATTAATAGGATTGTGCTGACAGGAATTAATTCTTAATTCTTATTTTTGTTGTTTTTCCTTCTAGTGGTCATTCGTTGTGGCTACCATTACAGAAATTCCACCCGTTCTTTTTATGCCCAATTTCCTTGTACAGAGGAAGGTACTCAGGCCTCTGAGAACTCAAACAGGAGGAACAATAATGGTAGGAAAAGTCTTTTTGTTAACATGTTTTTCTCTCAAATTAATAGAATCGTGCTGATAGGAATTAATCCTTAATCTTTATTCTTATTATTTGTTAATTGCCTTTAATGAAACATTTTTAACATATCAGAAATACTGCTAGACTAGCTACATTTAGGGTGGCCACATGAACAAGAGAACGGGGTTCCTAAACCTTTAATGGTTGTATAGAAAAGGAAAATGCAGCTGATGTGGCTTGGCATGCAAACTTCACTAGGGGAATTGTATCTTCCACACAACTCTTAAAGTCCCTGACATCTTGTTTTTATCCTTTGTGGCTAACCACCCTACTTGTATTGCAGATATCCATTACCCAAGTAACTAAGTATAAAGATGGAGTAAATCTCCTGAACAATAGAAGCTATCTTACATCAATTCCATTTAGCTCAGTAGTACTACTTGTGATTAGTATTAATTTCGCAGAATTGTTCTGTCACCCGCTACCTGATCCTTTAAACAACAACTGTCAGGGCTTGCACTTGGAACTTTCTACATGCAAGGAGGTGTTCTTACCACTGAGTTATTGTCTGATTCTAGAAGGCAGTAGTATCACTAAATGTATCTTTTAAATGTGAAAGAACAGGAAATATATACAATTAACTTGTAATTTATATGCTTTTGAAATCTGCCTATACTATATAAAGAAGTCTTCTGTATGAAATTTCAGCTGAATACAGTGGCTTTTTATCAATAGTCACTAGTTAACACATGGAGAGAGTGGCATAAAATTAATCCATGTTTCATGGTAGTGATTGTACTTTTTCACAGAGGAATAGCAGGGTTTGGATTTGCTTAACGTTATGAAAGACATTTCTTATAGGAGTTAAATGGCTTTTCTGCTTTTAATAGTCAGTGCCAGGGCTATGAAAATGATTAAAAATACTATGAGACATATAGTGAAACCCAGTGGTGTCAAGTCTACTGATGAATTGACACTGGCCAGCATAATGCATTCCCCTCTCGCTTGCAACATCTCAAGATCTGTTCTGAATGGTTGGGGTACAGATTACAGTCATCCCTCCACATTTGCAAATTTGGCATTTGTGAATTTGGTAATTCACGAGCTCTCGTCTGACCCCTTTCATGCCCGGTCAGAGGAGAGCTCATGCTGGCCCTTCTCCCTGCCCCCTTCCCCCCCCCCCATCTGTCCCAGGCATTGAGGGGAGGGAGACTTATTTGCGGATTTTCCAAATTTGTGGGAGTCTTGTTCCCTAACCCCTATGAATGTGGAGGGATGACTGTATTGAGATTTGCTAGGAGGGGAGAGGATGAGCATTCTCTTTTGTAAGTGAAATTCCACTTGCACAGTGCAGAAGCCTCTGATGATAGACTGAAACTTGCTAGTGACTTGTGGCTTGCTCACCAATCTTTCTTTTATCTTTATGTGAAGTTTATTTGACCCACAATGGCTACCTTTAGGCTAATGACAAAGAATCCTTGAGGGCTGAAATGTTCTGCCACTGCTCTTTGAATGTTGCCATTTCTGGCGCCCAGTTTGTATGCCTTTATTATTTTTGCATAAGACTGTTTAGTAAATGCCCATGTTGCATTAATACTAAGGAACCAATGATTTTATTTAGTATTATTATTAATAATTATTATTATTTCTAAGGCAGGGAAACTGGCCATTGAGAGAGGATGGGCAATTAATGTCGGTAAGTAGCTGTGTTTTTACAACTTCCCTCTGTACCCCTTCAGCAATAATGTTGGTCCCACGCCTTCATCATCTTTGCCTAGATAGCTACAATTTTTTCTTTCTGCTCTACTAATGTAAGGCAGGCCCACTGATTTAATTGGTGAATGGTAAGCCAACACGTGTATAAACTCTATTGATTCAGTGGGTCTCCTCTAGCTGGGACTGTCAATTGGGTTGCTGACCATAACTAAAGTACCAATTGGACAATATTCTCATGCCCTAGGAAGCACTCTGATGCTAAAGTGATTTAGTACACTAATCACATAGTGCACCTTCGTATTAGTTTAGTTAATCTTTCCAAAGTTCCCCAGGGCCTTGCTCTCTTTCCATTCATATATCCCCATACATTGTTACCTAAATTCCTGCAGCTCTACTATGCTCCACTGTTGAAAGGTGCCCCGCTCTCCAGAATGACTCCTCCTTTACTCTCTTGACACCACCTTTGTTTGGAACTATCAGAACACATGTCTGTCTTACTTGCTTAAGATCCATCTCAAAGTCTACCTTTTCATTGTCATGCACCAACACATAAAAGCGAGCAACCCCCTTTTTATTGTGTACTAGCTAATAGAGCATGGCTAACAAAGCAATCTCTTTAGTGGCCTAATATTTATACTGACAGTCATGTTTTCCTCAGCACCTAGCATTCTAGTTCAATACATTCTTCAGCTTTGCTGTATCTTCTCCCTGCAAGGTGGTGGCTTTCATCACTGCTCCAGTGATAAAGGTGGAGGATTTTGTGCATATGCTGATATCTCATTGACCATAAAGGTAAGGCAAGCTACTGTAGGTGAAAACAATTGGATTTTTTTTCTACACGTACAATAACTATTTATCACAGATCTGTGAAACCAATTATCTTCTTTTGTTCTTAATAGAACAAGTAGTGGTGCATGTGACAATGTAGTATATGAACGCTCTTGTAGCAATCCTAGCAGAATAGGAATGTCCTAATAAGAGGGTCATTAAGGAAGATACATTTTGCCTTCCTTGTAGTGCGCTTGATGAAAAATTTAGTTTTGTAGAGGCTAGAGGCAGCAGTAGAAAAGTTCCTTGTCCCATGTTTAACACAACTTAAATCATAGTTTGGAAAAGTGACTTCCGTGAACAATAGGTCCCAGAATTTCTCAGCAAGATTCAGCTTGTAAGGGTTTATCTGAGATGATGGCCCAGGCAATCTCCTTCAGGCAATGCCCATGGTCAAAAATATCTGTTGCTTTTGCAATAGTGTTACATCATTTCTCCTCTTTCCTAACAATGTGAAATTTGAGGGAACTCTATTTGAAACATATGGATTGATTGAATTTGTAGGAATTTGCATTTACCACTGTGGTTTATGGATGCAATATAGTACATTTGAATAAATATTCAGTGTTGCTGTTGTTTTGTTCCAAGTCAAAAAGATTTTTCAAAAACATATTCTTTATGCCTCCCCATATAAATTTTGAGAGATCCTGATGCCATTGTTTAAAAGGTATTTCATTTGTTATGATTGGGATGTTTTAAATAAAAAAAAGTATTTTTGGGACGATACTCATTTTATGCCCTTCTTCTAAGGTTGGATATGGAAGATGAGAGTATTAAGGAAAACATGGTTAAGTGGGCCATTTATTTTAAACAAAATATTCATGTAGAAAAATCCTGGAAAGATAGAATAAGATGGACATTAAGCTATGACCTTAGATAAAACTTCCATAAAAGGCAACACCGCTGGTATCTAACACCAGTTAAACTGGCTAAGATTGCAGAAAGCAATAAGTGCTGGAAATGTCAGGAGGAAGTGGGCACTTTTATCCACGTGGTGGAATTGTAAGTATGCTAAACAATATTGGAAGGAAATACACAATCTAGTTATAAAAATCTTGTCATGAAAATATGGATCCAAAATATTATTTGTTAGGGATGTGGTCAAATGAAATATTAGAATGAAAATACGGCAAACTTTTATTCTATATGGCCACTGCTGCTAGAATGGTCTGTGCAGCCAAATGGAAAAAGAGAGAATGTCCAGGGAGTAGGGACTGGCTTTTATAAACTGTTAGATTGTATGGTGGCAGATAAGCTTACATCACTTTTAAGGAGAAGATCTTGGGAAAACCAGAAAAAGGAATAGGAGCCGTTGATAGTTTTTCTGAAAGAAAGTGAACACGGAAAAATGTGTATGGAAGTTTAATATACAATTATAATTAACATAAGGCTTTTGTTTTAGAATAAATATTTGAGCTATATATAAAAGGTAAATATGGTTTATATGATATAGATGAATGTAGATGAAATATGATAATATAATCTCGCTATAATATGATAAGGAGAAGAAGAATTGATGAAATTATAATATGGATATAAGCATATGGATTCAAAAGTGGAAAAGAGAGTTATAAATTAGAATGAACTAACCTATTCTGGACTCAGGAAGTTTAACTGTTGTCTTTTTGTTTTGATGTGTTTTGTATAGGTGTATGTATTAATGTGTTTTTTTAATGTTCATATTATAAAAAAAGATAAAAAACAAAGAAACAAAAACTTGTTCTTTATATGGTGATGAAGCAGCTGTCAAATTACATGTATCATAATTCATCCAATAGTGGAAATTTCTATGTAACCAGGAGAGTTTAATTTCATATGTCTCACCTTATTTCCCAGTTTCCAGAGGAGTGGTCTTATTAATTTATTGCAAGAAAAGCAAAGCTTTGTGGCACATATTGTTGTGGTCCACTTCATCAGATGCTTAAACTATTTTCCTCAAGGTCTTGAGGACTATGCAGAGCAAATTGAAATACGAAAAAGCAGTGATACTTACGCTAACTATGTGTGTATGTGTGCCTTCAAGTCATCTGTTGACTTTATGGCGATCCAATAAATTTCATAGGGTTTTCTTAGGCAAGGAATACTCAGAGGTGATTTCCCTAGTTCCTTCTTCTAAAATATAGCCTACAGCACCTGGAATTCCTTGGTAGTCTCCCATGCAAATACTAACCAGGGCTGATCAGACTGGGTACCTTTACAATATTTAGGCCTTAATAGTAGTCATTAATAAAACAATTTTTGAGTGCTGATGCACACATCTCCACACTTGATAACCAGGGTAACACCTGCCATGTGATAAAAAGCCCTTGTTTCTATTCAGGCCACAGAAAATAATTTGAGTCTCTTGATGGATTTTTGTTTAGATCTTTCACAATGACATTTATCTTTTGGCACAGTGGTTAAATGCCTGCACTTACTCATAGACCACAAGGTTGCGAGTTCAATACTAGCCAGGGCTCAGGCTAGACTCAGGCCTGCATCCTTCCGAGGTCGCTAAAATGAGTACCCAACTGCTGGAGGGCAATGAGCTTATAGTTGTAAACCACTTAGACATCCCATAGCGTGATATGAAGCGGTATATAAATGAAGCTGCTTTGCTTTGCTGTTTGAACGATAGCTTGAGGTTAATAATAGGGCATCCTTCAAGGCTGGAATTTTCTCCCAGTGGTTTTTGAATGTTGTCATTTCTGGTATCAGATTTGAGCTCACTACTTACAGTCCCAGATTTCCCCACCTGTCATTTGAGGGGAGATACACACAGACACACACACATCTCTCCTACCAGATGACGATAACACTTAATTTATCTGATGATATAGATCAGGGGTAGGCAACCTTTCCCCTTTAAGGGCCGAGGGACTTCAGATCCCAGAAGCCTCAGCCATGTTGGCCGATAGCTCCTGGGATTCTGGGAGCTGAAGTCCCTCGGCCCTTAAAGGGGAAAGGTTGCCTATCCCTGATATAGATCAAATCCGTAAAGGCTTAAGCAATAAGAAACTTGTTATGTCATACATTTGTTTTGTTTTATCTTGTTTCCCAATTGTCTCTTTTATTTCTCTTTTCTGTATTCCAGTTTTTATTTGAAAGAATAGAAGGTGTTTCTAGGGCAACTATTATAGATTTGGATGCACATCAGGTGAGTGATAAGCTTTTTAATTTTTAATTTCAATTTAATGTAGATGTCATGTGATTTTGAAGCCATGCCACATGGAAAACTGATTCCATTAACCAAAAGCTTTCTTCTCAGTCTATAGCTTTAACTTGTGACTCATGCATTACAGGCAGGCCACAAGGAACATCTAGTTAACCGTTTTTGGAAGCTGTTGCATGGAACTGATGGGTGCACTTTGCAGTCCATTCACTTTTTATGCTCAGTGGAGAAATGGCAAAATTCCTAAGATTTACACCAAACTGAAATATGATAGCCCCAGTTTATTCATTTGGACAAAACTGAGGCTGTCTTACTGAATACATGGAAAAATTAAATAACAAATAATTTACGTTTATTTTTTTAATAATAATAAATAATAAATTTAACAAGAAATTTATAATAATTAATATAATAATAAATTTTACAAATAATAAACAACTCAAATAATTTAAATAAAGTACATGCATAATAAATCTAATAATATATTTTATAAATAATAAATTTTAATAATAAATAAATAAATGTTGGCTACCCTGGAAGCTACGGTGCTGAATAACTAAACTGAGGCTATTGTATGTTGGACATATCATGAGATGACATGACTCTTTGGAAAAGATGATGATAGCACTTCGTAGGAAAAGTAGGGAGTAGGAAAGGAGGACACTGCATTGTATATGGATGGACTCAAAGAAGCTACAGCCTTGATTTTGGAAAACCTGAGCAGGGCTTTTGATTATCACAGCTCTTGGAGGTCTCCATTCTTAGGGTACACTTGATGGCAAATAACACAGACAACACCTGCCCATTCCCCATCCCTCTTTACTTTGGATCCCACCCACTCAACATTGGTCTAATCCCCTACACCCCTCCCACAACTGAAGTGCAACTTCACTGGGATTCTTCCCAAACTGGCATTGAATTCCTGGACTTCAACAGGTTCTTCCACTTTGCAATAGTATATATGTGATGTCTCCCCAGATTTAGTGCAAAGAAATTTAAAATGAAAACAATAAATCCCAAAAATTCACTGTAATCAATCAAACCAGAGGGCGAAATTTAACCACCACAAAGTCAATAAAAAAACCCTCGATATCTATCAAACTGCTTGAAATTACTCATCGACTTTGAACTGGCTTTCTTTACTTTTCTACCGCAAACTTGGCATGAACTGTCTTACGCTGTGAATTTCACATCACTCAGTTCCGCTGTTTTCTGAGCCAAAGATCTACAGGCTCCAAGAGTTCTGGTTATAATGGTGGAATGTGATTAATGTAGGTCACTTTCACATAGGACTAAACTGTGGTCCCTTAATATATCTCATTTACTTCTGTTTCACATGATGATACACTGTTATGCAGATGAGATAAAATACAGGGGGGAAATTGCATTGCATTAACTTACTTGATCATTAACTTGGTTTGATTTGTATTAATTGGACTGGGGGTTGGACAAGTTGGCCCTTGTGGTCTCTTCCAACTCTATGATTCTATGATTCTGATGGATTGTAACTGTCTTATAGGGGAATGGTCATGAAAGAGACTTCATGGAGGACAGAAGGGTGTATATTATGGATGTTTACAACAGGTATATTTATCCAGGAGATGGATTTGCTAAACGTAAGTAGTAGATACTTTCAAAATTAATTTAAAATAAAATTCAAAACAAAAATTTCAATAGAAAAAATTATCCATCCTCATCATAATCTGAGGTTTCAATCATACAGTCAGTGATGAGTAACTGCCAGTGGTTAGGAGTCCACATTCCCCTCAACCCAGGGGATCTTGGACAGTCATATCTCCCCCTAAAACCCCACACCTGATTTTTTATACCAAAATATTTTTGGCTCAAAATGCCCAAGGGAATGCAGGGAACAATTTCCATGGAGGTTATTCCCAGTTGGTGTAGGATTGCAAACGAAATATCAGAAATACTTTTTAGCCTTGCTCCCTCTTCCCCTCAGCCTTTCATAATACACAGTTGTTGTTTTTTAAATAGGAGCTATACAGCGGAAAGTTGAATTGGACTGGGGTACTGAAGATACAGAATACCTTCAGAAAGTAAAAACGCATGTGGAAGGTGCATTGAATGAAGTGAAATCAGACATAATTATCTATAACGCTGGAACTGATATTCTGGATGGTGACCCCCTGGGAGGCCTGGCTATTTCACCTCAGGTTTGTATAGCATACTGTATGTGTTTTCCTATAGAAGCAAGCCACCTGG
This sequence comes from Phrynosoma blainvillii, assembly GCA_026167975.1. Lineage (NCBI taxonomy): Eukaryota > Metazoa > Chordata > Lepidosauria > Squamata > Phrynosomatidae > Phrynosoma > Phrynosoma blainvillii. Next base: position 372,117,086 of record JANUYF010000002.1, read on the forward strand.
CAAAGCCAGCACATTATTCCTTCCAGATCAGTCCGAACAGCCTTGTACTTTTGTTTTCCCTGAGCCAGACACTACATATGTCAAGCTAAGTTAATTCCTCTCAGCCATATATCCTTAAATCTGTTGCTTATTTTCAGAAATTAGCATCCTGTTCTCTTGCTTTCTTTGCACTCTGAAATGCAACTGTAGCAAACCCATGGATGCATGTTCCTGGTAGGATGAGGAGGATTTGGAAGTATTTCTTTGAGGTATAAAATATGCAAACCAGCGATTCAATCCTAATGTCTACTGCAGTGGGTTTTGTTCGTGTTTTACAAGCAACACAGTCTTCAATCAATTTAAGTTGCAATCTCCTTCACTGATTTTAAATTAGACTACTCCAGAGTAATAAAATCAATACAAATAAATAAATGGACACTAGATTTCAGCCTTGTCATTGTTGTATAGCATGTCAATGTTTTATTTAATCTGTCTAATGCATGTTTGAATTTCCATATGAAACCATGACCATAAGACTAGTATGGGAAAAGTGGCTCTATCCAGAGCTACTGAGTTACTCTTCCCAGGTTTCCTGGTCATTGGCCATTATGGCTGGAGCTGCTAAGATGGTCTGCCAACATCTGAAGAGCCATATATTCCCTACACTGCTACTGAGAGTGATAAATGACAGTGAATTTCAACATGTGCCTTATGTCTCCTTTTTTAATGCACATACACAGGGGATTATTGACAGAGATGAAATTGTATTCAGAGCTGCTCGGAAACACCGAGTTCCAATCTTGATGGTGACCTCTGGAGGCTATCAGAAGAGGACAGCACGAATTATTGCAGATTCTCTGCTCAATTTGCACAGTTTAGGGCTCATTGACAAGGACCTTGCAACTGGGGAAACTGGAAGCACCAAGGTCGAAACAAGCAGAGAACAGTAAACAAAAAACAGATTACTTGTCAGTATAGCAGGATATTTTTGACTGTTGTTTAATGCTAAGGCAACTCTAATTGTTTAATATTTAAACTAAGAGATAAGTTCTCATAGAATTAATATAAGATTTTTAATTTGCTTACCAGTGACAGTCCCACATGGAATACCAGCGAATGGATGATGCTTTTCCAGTGATTTTAAATGCTGCTTTGTTAGTATAATATGGACATAAAATCTGGAACTGATTATTTTTTACCCTGGAGTCAGAATATAAAAAATGTTAATATCCTGCCTTGCAGCGATCTCTTCCTTTGGTGAAGGAATAATGTAGTGTCTGAAGAATGTACCAGTTAAAGAAGTCATTTTTGCAGGTAGATAGAGAAATGGCTTGCAGTTTAGAATAGGAGTATTTTGTGCACAGCTGGCATATTGCAAACATAAGGAAAGAAAGTATTGTGTGTTGAAAATGCAATATGGAGTACTGTTTCAATCATTTCTAATTAGATTTCTGAAAGGAAAACAGCAAGCCTCATTCAATGTGAGGATTTTATTTTTTCCTGTTAACTCTTTAACTATTGAATATACTTCACTGGAAAGAAAAGGCAGGTATACTATTTCTTGCAGCGTGTGTACTTCTTTTTTCTGCCAAGATAATTAAACACCAACCTGGAGCATACCATATATGCTTGTACATAAGTTGGCCTCATGTATAAGTTGAGGGCAGGTTTGGGGCTAAAATTATGGATTTTTATATGACCTATGGATAAGTTGAGGGTAAAACTTAGGGGCATATAACAAAGAATGCAAAGGATTAAGCAAATAAAAACGATGCCAAGAATTTAGAAAATTCTTGCAGGCATAACTGTTTGGGTTCACTCTGAAGGCTGGATGGATGAGGAGGGAATTACAGAATCTAGAATCATGTTTTAAAAATGTTGATCTACTTTGAAAAGACACAGTGGGAATGATACTGCAGAGAATAGTTATCTGCAGGACTAAAATTGACAGAATCCCCAAAATGGGGGATTCTAGTCTCACTGGCTGTGGGATTTTGAAAGCTACAAGTCAAGTCTTTATTTTTCCTGTTTCTGTAAAAGAACTCTGGCTTTGAAAGTCAAGTGCACATTTAAAGTACTTTTTCAGTTCATACGAAATCAGTGGACGGTGATAAAGCAATCCAACTGATTTTATTGGGTTTTTTAAAAGCCATTAAATCCTAATAAATTTGTACACTTAAAAAAAAGCCTTTCTAGTTCTGGAATGTGCCTATCAAGACTGGATTATCCAGGCATAATGTCCTTTAAAAACAGTGCTAACATCTGATTTTTACTATGTGTCTATTATTAAAGCTAGCATGTAATATTATATGATAATTGCTCTATATAATATTATAAAGATAAGATGATATAATTTATTGTTGTAAAGTAAATATAAATGTAACTCTATAATATTTATTTGCTAATTTGTTTGGAATTATGTGCAGAGATACCTTTTTCTCTGACAGCCATACACTAAGTTTTTCATGGCTGTCTTAATGAGGAAAGGCTTAAATTAGAAATAGGAACATTAGCTGCTCCAGATGTTTTTAAAATTGCAGTAATTTCTAGTGAATTAATGGTTATTATTATATTAAAAATCATGTAACCTATAAAGTTGGTGTTTGAATTAATGTCTGGGGTAGGGGTGGGACAATTTCTTAAGAGGATAAGATGTGCCTCATCACATCCAGTTTTGTCAGCCTCAGTAGATGGAGGCATTAGTTTAAATATAAATTGTGCCATATTACAGGTGAGATGAATATCAAATGGATCTAATTGAATTGATGATGAAAGATGTCCTCTCTCCACCCTCACCCTTTCCCTGCCAAAGAATGCTAAGGGATGCTGAAGCTGTAATCAGTGGCATCCCTAGCATTGGTGTCTCCTGTTCCGGGTGGCTGGAAGAGGATTGTGGTGGCAGTGGCCTAGCCGTTGTCTCATTCGCCCCCCTTCTCTGCCAGCCACTGCCCACCCAGATACCCACCCAGGGTTTCTGAGGGCACTCGGCACCCTGACAAGTGAGGTAGCAGGAGGGGACAGAAGGAACATGCACTACTCTGCTCTGGTGTCTTGGCACTCTGGTCTGAGAGAACCATGGCATCGGAGAAGGCAGGAGATGGGCCCAACTAGATGTCACTTCTCCTTGGAGGTATTACCTGGTTCGATCCACACCCCCTGCACCCGCCTAGTGATGCCACTGGTTGTAATTCTCTCTACTTCCATGTATAAGGAGGGCGGGGTGGAATAAGACCTATTAGACTTTGTGTTCTACATAAACACATTAGGAGAGATGGAGAACGCCTAGTCCATGCGAGTAGAGGAGTCCCTTCATCTGGTCATCCAGATTTCTGCCACCTCCTCCTCGATTCCTCTCCCTTTTCCTACACTTCAGCTATTTATTTCCCCCTCCCCCCTACTACTCAAATGAGCGGTATGTAGCAGAAGACTGAAAGCTTGCCTTTCTGATCTTTCCCTTGTGCCACACATGCTGTTGAGCTGAAGAGCAGGAAAACAGCTGACGTGCAAGGAAACATGGGTTGTAGACTCCTTTTCCCGTGTTCTTCCACTATGGTGAGTACTGGGGTGAATTTTAACTCTCCTCTCCCATGTCTACCCCTCTCAGTTATTGTTTGACTGATAGCTGGAAAACAGGCGAACAGTAAGAAAGGTTTTGTGTGTCTGTCCTGCCCTCTGCCCTGACCAGTCTGCCCATATAACCACCTTGAGAGGTGCCAAGGAAGGTTTTCTACTCCTGCTATATAGGGTTGTCATATAATTTCTGTAAATATGTAACCTCAATCAATATAGGTGGTAAGCTTTGAGAATTCTTCAAGTGCATTCATTTTAACTGGAGTTTCTCTACTAAAGTTGAGGCTTGCTCCGAAATGGATGTAGATTTTGCACAAAATACTGTTCTCATCATTGAAAAACAAAAGAGGGACGTTACTGGGCTCCTACATATTCATGGGTATGTTGCTAGTTTATGACATTATTTTAGGATCTCAGTGTATTTCAGTAACAGAATAAGCTTCTCACAGTATGTGAGCAATATTAAGATGTCAGAAATACAAAAGCTCAATTCACTTTCTTAGCCTGAGCCAGATAGCTGTAGGGAAAAACCAAGCTTGCTAAGAATGTTGTTCTTTTAAATGATTCTGACACTTTGCAATAATGGCAATACTGTCTTCAAAAAGCACTTTCCTCTCGTGAGAATGTTTAAAGCACTATTAAAATATTGAGATGTATTTTTTACATTGTCTGTTGTGTTATCTAGAGTTGTTATAATCTGAAATAATTTTCTATGTTTACATTTCTATTGAGTTTAGACACTGTAATGCCGTGCAGCAAACTAAAAAAAATAAATCCTGATTTGTGTTTAATGTTCTTATTTATGGATACAATTAAAATATTGCTAATTTTTCCCTTTGTGTATTTCATTTCTTCCTCAATTTTTCATAAACACTGTTATGAAAGAAAACACATAAAAACAAACAGGAACGCCAGAGATAATGCAATACAATGGGGAAGTTTTCTTCAGGACAGGCTGTGGCATCCCTCCATAAACAGAGAACTTGGACTATAGAGTGCTGCTTAATACTGAGTCAGGTCTTTGGGACCTTGTCAAGGTTCTCTGTGGTCCCCCTCCACTCCTACTGAGCTGGATGGGACCCCTTGAGACCCCCTTTTATCCAAAACAACTTACTGCCACCATCCAATGATTAACCAGTTACTCCCTAGCAATGCATTGGGACATTACTGGGACTTCTAGCATTAATCGCCAATGCAGTGAGAAACTAGTTGAGCTAAGGCCCGTGAAAAAGGAGTGCAAAGAGGCAGCGTACTTAAGGAAAAGTTCTAGTCTAATGAAAGGGACATTAAAGAAGATCACTACATGGAGCACAAACTGGTCTGGCCCAGGATTGTGAACATCTGACTGGCTAAAACTCCAGGGATTCAGGCAGGATTCTTTCCTAGTCCTGCCTGGAAATCCCCACTATTCCTTAGTGGTTTTCTGTCAAACGGCTAACCAGGCTAATCAGGTGAGCGGGGCTACCACCAAAAAGCTCTAGAACCGTAATTCTCAAAGTGGATGGTATGCCCTGCCAGGGCAGTGGAAAGATCCAGGGGTGCAGTGTCAAAAGTGTTGGTGTGCAAAAAAGACAAGTGGAACCAGCAGCCTCCAGGGCCATGGTGAAGATTTGGGTTGCATGAAACGCCTTTTCCGGGTCCCTTAAAACCACTGCATAGCCTTGCGGATCACTTCCTGTGGCGGTGTCTCCTGCTCTTTGCCTCCCCACGCAAGGCGCGCTCCCTTAGCCATGCCTTTCACTAGCAGTGGCACTTGGGAAATTCTTGAGAGGCTTGCTTGCAATGCATTGCTTCCGTGGCTTGGAGTAGCAGCCTTTTGAGACAGATTGGCTGACTGGAGGAGGGAGTTGAGATGCATGTGGCAATGGGGGTGAAGTGGTGTCAAAAGGCGCTCTCAAATTTGGGACCCAGCTTAACTTTTGCTGGGACTTGGCTGGTAGACTGGAGCTGCGCTGCTGCCGCTTTCTTTTGTCAGGCTAGCCAAGAGGAAACAATGTTTTGGGAGGTGGGTTTTGAACACTTAAGCTGCGTCTCTGCGGAAGGAGGGAGAGGAGTATCCAGAGTCACTTCTTGGAAAGAGTCTTTTGCCTTGGAGTGGCTCCTGTTGTCAATATCTCTGCCTTTCCCTGTTCATGCATCTTTAATCCAGAACATGTGACCTTTGTCAATCCCCTACCTTTGCACTGTCTGTGCCTCTCTCCTCCCTGGCAAAGGGGCCGAGCATCCTTCCTTGCCAAGGAGAAGCTTCTCCCTTTACCACTTAGTCACCTTGGGAGCAGCAACTGAGGAGCGACCGAGAGGCCTGCACTGTTGCTCAGTTGCTGCTCCCAGGGTGTCCGGGTGGCATGTAGTGACTGAGAGTGGTTGTTTTGGATTTGCACTAGACCAATAGACCTAATATCAAGAAATGCATGGGAGGGAGGTCATCCCCAAGTAAAGGGGGCAGTAGCTTAAGAAAAATTGGGGACCACTGCTCTAGAAGGTTCTCAATAGTGTATTGCACAGAACACATTTGTGAGTTACAGAGACCACACACAAAAAAGTGCTTACCTTATTGCAGTCTGAAAAAACCTGTGGAACTATTGCACGGTCTTAAACATACATGCTTTTATATTGGTTTTCCCATTTAGGGACTAAAGCAGTAAGCTTGGTGTTGACTCTTCCATAAAATAGCGAGAGATATCTCCTCAAACCACCTTGTTCAGTCTGCCCAGCACAAATATTTTATAAGCGCTCTTGCTTGTTGATCTGTACCTGCACTGGGTTTGCTTTAGCAAGAAAAAAAAGTACTGCTCTTTGGTGAGGAATATACAAGCATAGAAATAACCCATCCCTGCCTTGTGGGCATTTACTTAATTCAGCTTTATTTATTAAATTTATAATTTGTCTTCTATTGGAATGGGAGAAATAATGGTTTATCTCCTTAGCAGAGCGCACTAGCAAGCAGAATGAGAACAATAATCAACTCATTCTGCCTAGCCACAAAAATTAGCCAAGGAAAGAAACAATGGGTGCATCTACACTATAGAAATAATGCAATTTGACACTAACTGCCATGGATCCATCCTACAAATCTGGGATTTGTAGTTTTATGATGCACCAGCGCTCTTTGGCAGAGAAGGCTAAAGAACTTGTAAAACTACAAATCCCAATATTAAATAGGCTGGAGCTACAGCACTTAAAGTGGTGTCAAACTGCATTATTTTTACAGTGTAGAGGCACTCAATGTCTTCTTTAGTTAGAATCTAAACGTAATTTATGCATTAACTTTTCATGGATGTGGTGACACAGGCGGAACTTGAAAGAAAAGAGAGTAAGGTTGTCTCAGTCCACAGTCTCAGCTCTTAGCTAAGAAAGGAGATTTTGGAATAACTCATTACGATGATGGGGGAAAGTGAAAATATTACTTTTTTAGGGGGGGGATCTTTGGATCAGGCCTGCACAACATGTGGTCCACCAAAGGAGGATGTGGAGCAACTTCAAGGCTCTTCCGCCACAAGGAGAGGGCCAGGTGGAGGAGGAGGGAATGAATATTAATAATTATTAAATAATAATAATTAATTAAAACCTATCTGTGGCCCAAAGAAGTTTAGCCTATTTTAATTTTGGCCCCTACCTGCTGCCATATTGTGCAGATCTGCATTAGATGTACAGTGCACAACTTGAAAACTTCCTATCAAAATGTTTCTCCAAATGCCATTGAAGTCACTTTTGAAAATAACTGTTAATGTTGCACAGTAAAGTAACTTTGCTCATGTTACATAGTTTTAAAGACATCTCTTGATTGCTGTTACGTGCCTTGGTTTCTGACTTTTGGCAACTCAAAGATAAGCCTATCATGGGATTTTCTTGGCAAGATTTGTTCAGAGATTTGCTATCTCCTGAGGCTGAGAGACTGTGACTTGCCCAAGGTCACCCAGTGAGTTTCATGGCCGAACAGGCAATCAAAGCCTGGCCTCCAGTGTCGCAGTCCAACACTCAAACCACTACGCTGCTCAGCTGTCTGATTTAAAGAGGAGGCAGGGAAAGGCATGACTGGAGTACATAAGTATTTTTAACAACATAGACAGACACAACAGGGGAGCCTCACACTGTGGAGCAGAATGTACCTTTATCTCCTCCAGGTCCTTCCTTTGTACATTTGCTTTCTGACATGTAGGGAACCTTTGCCAAAGCGTTTTGACACATGGCTTCCACCCCAAAGTGGAAGAGCAAATAATAATACATAATTTCCCTCTCATTTTACCTTTTTAGGCTGCATCCGCACAGCAGAAATAATCCAGTTTGACACCACTTAACTGCCATGGCTCAGTGCAATGGAATTATGGAAATTGTAGTTTGTTGTGGCACCGGATTATTTCTGCTGTGCAGATGCAGCCTAAAAAGGTAAAATGGGAGGAAAATTATTATTTTTTCTTGCCACTCTCCTTCCTCTTCCCCTGACAGGAAAGCAAAGGAGGCTGCTACCGAAATAAAACTGTCCATAGGTGATGCATACCCCCTACTCCTGATCTGCCTTCCACTTAAACCATTGCACCGTCACATGCATTCTTCTTACATAGAAGTAACAGTGATGGAGGAAACCAATCCATCAAAAAAAAACCCTCCCTATATTCTCTATCAAAGCACACGTGGTCCAGTTAAAAAAACTCTTGTTTTAAGTCCTATTAATTTTAATAAGACCGACTAGACATACTAAATATTATTTAATTGAAAACAACAGTCCATAATCCCTTGAATTTTTAATTCCTTTTATTTGGAGAGTATCATCAGCCATCCTTCCCCAACCTGCCACCCTCCAATTTTGCAGGATTACAACTCCCATCATCTCCCAACATACACAATATAGATGCTAGCCCAGCACATTGAGGGGGGCCACAAGACTGAGAAAAGCTGCTACAGTTAAGATAAAAATTTGATGTTTGTGTGGACAAGGAAGGGAATCTGGGTCTTCTTCATCTCCACCCAATACTATCTTCTAACTCACCTTGAAGAATTGCAGAGTCCGGAAAAGTAGAATGGTTCAGCCCTGCACCAGGGGAAAACAACAACTGCCAGCTGTACATTTTGCTTATCACCTTCCAAAGGTTATGTACCTTGCCCCTGCTAGGATTGTGAAAGCCCATCTCCCTCCTCACTGAAATACTGGCTCAAAAAGTGTTACAGAGACCATCCATGATTGAAATCTGTGTATTAAGTGTAACACATACTATGACTGGCATTGTATTATTTGAGAAAGCAAACTGTATTATTGTGCACTGCACAAAAATGTTGTCATCCAAGAACACTTTGCAATGGCTATTAATTAATACAACTTAACATGTCAGGCAGGGCATTGCCTTGTAGGAGAGGCATACTATGAAGTATGTGGAGATCTTGTAGCACCTTTGAGACTAACTGAAAGAAGTTGGCAGCATTAGCTTTTGTAGACTGAAGTCTGCTTCCTCAGATGAATCTGGGGGAATGCATCTGAGGAAGTAGACTTAAGTCTACAAAAGGTCCTGTTTCAGTGAGTCTCAAAAGTGCTACAAGATCTCTCTACATTATGATTCTACAGACTAACACAGGCAGCTATATCTTTGAATTCCCCCTCTATGAAGTATTTTTAGAAGCTTTCATGCCTTTGGTATATTTGTTGTAAGTGACTTGTATCACAGGAAGAGGATCACAAACCTACTGGCATCCTTCCTTCATCTGTCTCTAATCATACTTGCCCAAGAGGGGTATGGTTTACACCAGGGGTAGGCAACCTAAGGCCCGGATGCGACCCCCCGAGGCCTTTGGACCGGCCCCAGGCTGGTCCTGCCGCCACCACTGTCCCCCGCCGCGATGATGTTGATTGTTGTTGTTATTACTTGTTCTTGGGGTTTTCTTGGCAAAATCTCCACAGGGGTTTTGCCATGGCTTTTCTGGGGCTGAGAGAGTGTGCATGCATATATTTTTTTAATTAAAAAAAATTAAATTTATTTATTTATTTATGGTGCTTCAGACCCCCAATTGTCTGAGGGACAGCAACCCAGCCTCCGGCTCAAAAAGGTTGCCTACTCCTGGTTTACACCAAGGATGAATTGTGCAACCCTCCAGATGTTATCGGACATTGCCTCCCACCACTTCCAACCAACATAGCTATTGCTGGGAGTTGCAGTTCTGACACCATCTGCAAGGTTGCACAATCCCTTCCCTCATTTTACACCAATGAGAATCAGTAAGATAAATGAAGAGGAAGCAAGAGAAGTTGCCCAAGATAAACCTCTGGACAAACTAATCCGTTTCAAGTATTTTGTACCTGGGATAATATATATGGTAGTTGTGGGGGTCTTACAGGCAGAAATCTAATTTTTATTTTAAAAAAAGAAAAAGGGGAAAAAAAGAAAATCAGAAAGTCTGAAACAGGTTTCTCACCCCTTTATTAAGACAGGTTGCAATGGTTCACAGAATTAAAAAGCATGGGAGAGAGAACCAACTATAGGTATTTATTTAGAAAAAAATCAATGTTCTGTTCATTCATACAGAACAACTGTAAAACTGGGAAAACACATAAAAGCTCATCATACAAGGAAATTAAATTTTCACATTTACTCATGCAAGCAGTTGAGAATCTTTTTATACAGTTTGTAATGGGAATGATTACAGCATAGGCTCCCATCATTTGGTTAAATGAAAATGAGACCAGAGCGCATCAATAATGGAAAATAAATTAAAACAATTTACAAAGATGCATTGAATAATTTAGGAACTATGTGTTAAACTAGCAAAACATACATTTTTATGCCACGTTCATTGTCAGAGTGGTAAACAGAGCCGAGACAATAAGTTCACTGCATCAGAATAAGGCAACACAACCAAAATGGCTGTTAACATTAAATGTTATATGCACACAATGGTTGTAGAGTATGAATTTGCCATGGGTTCAAGAAGTACTAAATCATGTACAATTTGGTCTTTTAGAAGATTAAAAACCACATTCAGTTAAAATGTCAACTCTGTTATTAACAGGGGAAATGTTAATAAAGTATTTTCTTATTTTCTATCAATGCAGATATTAAAGTATACTGTATGTTGGATCTTCTTCATCTATAAAATCTTACTTTAAAAAAATCTTTTTGTAATGACTGAACCTCAAGCTAATAATCTGCAGGCTGGGACTATTGCTTAAAATGCACTAAACACACAATGCTGAATGGAAATTATATATTTATTCTGATCCCAGAAGAATGCAGTCCACATTCATCAGGCAGTATTGGTAAGGTTTATCCAAAATACATTAGACATTTTTAAAAAAATCCTGTAGTCACAAGACAAATAAAAGTGAACATAGCAATGGATGCAGCCAGTACAGGACTAGATTGCTAAATTCAACACACTAATCTAGGAATAACTCTTATTTAAAACTCTGCAAAGTAATGTATTTCATAAGTCTGTTTTATAAAAACAATTTCATGACAAACTTAGCTCTGATGGATTGTTGTCTAGATATAACAGTTGGAGATTAAGTCCATGAGGCAGAAGTACAACTTGATAAAGTGCTTATCTGAGAAGCACTATCAGACATCAACCTATGATTGCTTTGTCATTTCTGTACTTTTCACTGCTTAGGTTGATTTCCACTGTTGCAACAGCAAAACTGTCTGGGAGATGGTCTCCCCTTCCCACTTAAACCTTAATTGCTTCAGCCGGAGGGGAACCCCTTGGCAGCTGGTTTTGGGTATCGCTAGAGCTATAAGGGGGTCAAAGAAGTGAAAGGAAAATATCACCCATTGGTGTTGCAGCACCAGCATGACACTGGATTTAGGCCTAAGAAGTAACACCAACATAATGGTCTGTTTACAACATGGAAATATATAATATCCTGTTCAAACTATCTCTTTACAGCATGGTGTCCACAGCTGCAGGACTAAGTGGAGTTGTAGTTTACCACATCTGGATGGCATTTGACTGGGGAAGGTTGGTTTAGTACCAAACAAATCAAATAATTTTAGGCTTTCATTCTCTCCTTTATTTCAGCACAGCTGCAAGACCAGAACCATCCACATCGTGTTTTAAACTAACCACTTTACCCTCATATTCAAACATTAGGGGTCAGGGGCAATCTGGCTAGTTTAAAATATAATTGATTATAATAAGCCATCATCCAATTATGGTTTATGACTTTGGCTTACTAAATAAAATAGCTTAAAATAACTGTATTTCTGATCTGTTCCTTGCTCTGCTGAAACAGAAGGTCAAAACACACTGCAGAAATAATCTAGTTTGAGACTGCTTTAACTGCCCTGGCTCAGTGTTGGGAAAATCTGGTAATTGTAGTTTTGTAAAACATTTAGCTTTCTCTGTCAGAGAGTTCTGGTGCCACAACAAACTGCAACTCCCAGGATTCCCTAGCACTGAGCCAGGGCAGTTAAAGCAGTCTCAAACTGGACTATTTCTGCAGTATGTTTCGGACCAGAGTATACACAAGCCCTATCCTTGTTTCTGTTCACTTCCCAAAATACAAGACAATGGTTATCATCACAAACCTGAGAAATATATGGCCCTCCAGATGTTACTGAACTACACTTCTCTTCATCCTGCACAGCTGGCTAAGATAGATAGGGATTGGAGCTCAGCAAGATCTGAAGGGCCCTATGTTCCTCACCCTTAGGTTGCACATTATGCCCAAAAATGTGTTAATGATTTGATCATCTGCCCTTCTATCAAAGCAATGACAGCCTGAAGAGAATTTCTAAAATTTAAATCAGTCTACTTTATTCAACATAGTGAGCTGGAACAGGATTAAACTAAACTGCTGACATAACCTTCTCATGGCATGAACACACAAAGCCATGGTTCTCAGTATTATGCTTTGTGGTATTTGTCTATGGTGGTTAAAGAAGGAATGTACCCCAAACTATGGTTTATTTCCAAGTCTCTGTTCCCTACATACAGCACATATGGCTTGTTAACTTTAAGACTGGTGGTTGACATCAATTTGGCAAATCTTGTGACAGCTGGTGAGCTGCATGTATGTCAGATTCTTATGACTGCCCACAATTTACCAAGATGTATGCTTTCTGACCACCTGCCATTTCTCTCTCTCTCTCTCTCTCTCTCTCTCTCACACACACACACACACACAATAATGGTAACAGACATTCTGATCTCTTTTACTATGCAATTCATTTTAGTAAGCCATTTGGAATACAAACAACACTGGTTGAAAGTAGGAAACCTCCACTAGTTTATTCTAGGGCAGGGGTAGGCAACCTTTCCCCTTTAAGGGTCGAGGGACTTCAGCTCCCAGAAGCCTCAGCCATGTTGGCCAATAGTCCCATGTTGGCCAATAGCTCCTGGGATTCTGGGAGCTGAAGTCCCTCGGCCCTTAAAGGGGAAAGGTTGCCTACCCCTGTTCTAGGGTGTTGAGAATATTTAAGGGGATATCACATCTGAATTAAGGCAGCATGTTTGTAGTTTTGTGAAACATTTACCTTTCTCTGTTCCGCCACACCAAAACTGAAAGCTTGCATTGTGCATGCTTCTGTCTGCAAGCTTTACATTTAATTTACAAAAGGCTGAAAATAAGTTGACATCAATAATTAAAAGATAAATTATCACAGGTATTTTGGACACAAGTGTGATCCTCATTTTTTTTTAACCTCCAAACTCTACAGCTAAAATTCAGTTAAGATTAAGGATTATTTTTACAACGAAAGAGGGCACCACTCCTTTTCACAGTGCACCATCCTTCAATTCACAACCCCTGGTGGATCCTCTACTTTCAACAAATCCCTACACCAGTCTGTACAATATTCTTTCATTTCATCTCAAGAGCAAAAATGCTGGCTCTTGATCTAACATCTTGATCTCTACAAACTCATCTATCACATATTTATTTCAGAGTTTTAATGATAAAATGTATTATTTACAAAGCAAAAGGTATGGATATTTTAAGAAATTAAATAAGTCAATTTTGTCAATTCTTAATAGAAGCATGCTCTCAGTGGTGTCCCTAGCACTGGTGTCACCCAGTGTGGGTGCCTGGAAGGGGATAAGGGGGAGGGCTGCCCTGCCCACCTTCCCTCATCTCACTTGCCTGCCCCCAATCCGGCCACCCACCACATGCCCAGATGCCAAGTAAGTAATGCAGTGAGATGGGATGAGAGAGACATGCACTGCTCCTCTTTCTCCAGTGCCTTGGTTCTCTGGTCTTAGAAAGCCACCACCTAAGAAAGCGGGAGAAGGGCCCAACTGGATGTCACCCCTCCTCGGAGGTGTCATCCAGTGTTGTCCGCACCCTCCCACCCTCCCTTGTGATGCCACTGCTCTCAGTACAAGCACTCAAAAATATTCAGAGACTTCGTTTAAGAACCGTTTCACACATTACAGTAGAAGCAGGCACCTATTAAAGTTTCGCAAGCAGCTTCTTTTATTATCTCATAATGATCAAAGTGGCTACACTCTTCACCCCACTATGCCACGAAAGCATTCTGTGGGGAGACACCACTGGAAATTTGCACCTACTTAATGTCAGATGGAGTTGAACACGATCACCTTTTAATCTGTATTATTCTACTGTGATGTATGAGGTCCTCCCCCGCCCCCCAAAAAATCCTGAAAGATTTACAAACATTGGTTCAAATGGGTAATTAGATTTTATATATCAAGTTATTAAAGATTTTAACTTTAGCAAATGTTGGAAGTATAACAGAAGTTGCCCAACTTTCTCACATAATGACAGATAGGGAATGTCATGCACACAATTTCCGATAGATAGAAGGCAAAACTGACTTCCTGGTAAAGATTTAAGACAGAGGAGGGAAACTGTGGGCCTCATGTTGTTTGATTCTAGTTTCTATCAGCCTCCCTGAAAAATGTCCATTATCAGGGATTACGGGAGATGTAGACCAACATAATCTGGAAAGTAACAGGTCTGTCACTCCATATTTAAGCAGCTAACATGGTAGTCTTACTCCACTTGATCATAGACATTTAGCAAGGCCACATGTAGTCGACAATTGGCACAAAGACGCTGCAGTGTACCAATGGGATCGTAACACGTAATAGCCATTTTAGAGCATAACACAAATGACAAACAGTGAGAAAAATGATCTAGTCCTTATACTAACTTTTCTTCTTGGAATGATGATTTAAAAATGTATGTGGCAATATATTAAGAATCAGGGCTGGGGGGGCACAATGTAAGGTCCATTAATTCCTTAGCTGCAAGTCTAGGGGGGAAAGAGGCTACAGTTAAAATACTGTATCAAAACAATCTTTAATGGAATGGGTAAATTGTGAACAGGTAGACATCCCAATAACATACAGTGAAAATGCATGTTAAGAGATAAAACTGGTTTGTTAACACAGAGTTCTCTTATTTTAGGGGGAAATTACATATACTTTGCATCCAGGAGGACATATATCCTAACAAAAAAAAAAGTACTCAAGACTAGGTGGCTGACAGTTAAGAGGAAGAAAAAAAGAAAAGGATAATAAAGTCTTCGTCCACTCAGTCAATTTTTAGCTAATCTACAGGTGCCACAGACCGATTTGGCACTGTTCAGTACTCACAGGCTGTCATTATCAGAAGCCAAGAATACTCTTAATATCAAACTCTGGCTGAAACTCCAAGATGGAGACTTTAAGGCACTCATGTGACCATTGGATTGAAGAGTCACTACATTCAGAACCTATATTACTGTCCTTAAGGGGGAAGACCAGATCCCTCTTCTTACTCAGCCAGTAATTCTTCCCTTTCCCAACTAAGCTGACAGCAGTCCTAGGTATCTACCTACTTTTGAGGGCAGAGGGGAACATCTATGAAAACTGTTCTATTTGTGCTAAATGAGGCCACTAGCAACTGGACCCTTACATGAAATCCAACAGAATTTTATATTTGTACAGCATGAGGTCAAAATACAGAAAAAGTATACCTATCTTAACTATAACAAGGCAGAACTATTTTCTTGTACTGTTACAAGTTGTGCAGTATGAAAATTACTGATACATTTATTTATGAGGTCTATTCCATACCTGTTATTTTACTATTTAAGCCTGTTGTTGTGGAGGGAGGGAGTTCATATATTTCTATAGCAAAATTATAATTGTTATGAAGGTGTTTGATTAGATACTAAAATGGCAACTAAAGAGTTGTTGAGCTGTCATGTTAGTCACCTTCTGAATAGCATCCATAACATAGCAGTTTTATTTTATACTATTTTCAAATAGCCCAGGATATGTAGTGAATGGTCTTACAGTTATAATTGTAATTACAATTGTAATTACAATGCAACCGATAGCGTATGAACTGAAGCACTTTAACTATGTTTTAAGACACAAGGCTGTAAGCTTTGTAAAGGCAAAATATTAATTTTACACAATGATGAATTAATGGTTATACTTCTTTAAAAGAACAAAAGTATAGACTTTGGACTAAGACTTGTCTTTTCAAAACACTGCCTCAACAAGGGATCAAGAGAACATATAAAAAAAGCCACTGGCTTCTGTTCTGTGTTGTAAAGAGGTCACACATTTTTAAATCTTAGAAGTGAAAAAAAAACTTTTAGGACAGTCGCACAAACAGCATCAACACTATTCTGAGCTAAAAAACAATTACTTCTAATAAACATAATAATGTACTTACTTATATGGAACCGGATTTAAAAAAAATAAACCTCAAGACTAATGCAAGTTAGGCATGTGGAGAAACATTACCCATACCAATATTGCTGTAGAAAATAGCAGTGTGCCCAAATAATAGCAAATTGATCAAACTAAACTAAGCGCTAGTTTGAGCTCAATGAGCTCTAGTCAGAGTGGTCAAATCCCCTATAGAAAACATTATTCATGGATTGGATAACTGCATATTCCTTCAGGATACAATGATACATCCCTGTGCATAGAAATATCCCTTTTCTCTGAGATGATTTTCTTTTTCTTTTTAATCTGAGGTCTTATGATAAACTATGCTGCAGCAATCTACTGTACTTAATATACCACTATTGTAAACGTTTACAATCATATCTGAAACAGTAGACAGTCAAAATATAACAGCCAACCCAATATATGGAGTTTTATCTCAAGGCCACACTGCTGCACTATGTAGAATAGTTTCTCAAGAGTATAATGGACATTCAACCTTTTGACTCTGCAGTACAACCTCTAAATAATGGCCATAATGCTTGAAGCCCAAATCTGCTGAAGTTCCATTTGAACAAATGTTGTGTGCTTTTAAATAAAGTGACAAACTAATTCCACAATAAGCACCCCATCAGATCTACTGATCCAACAAATGTAACTCCATTGTTACACTGATTTCACATCAGTCACACTAGTGGCACTTTTCAAAGAGACACAGGGTGATTTTCAATAATGGATTTTTAAGAACAGTCATCCTTCTAAAATCCTGAAGGTTTTACTACAAATCCTAAAGAAAATAATCTTCTGCACAGTCAGTACCAGTTAACCATTAAATGAACTAGGGAAGTGCAGAGTTTAACAAAACCTGACTAATCACACAATTATTAATTACACAAAAGTGTATTCACAGTTGCTTAATTCACATTAAATCAATCATACTGAGTTTTTGCTAATGTGTTTATTTTTTTGGGGGGGGAACTTTAATACTCAGAAATCTGAATTAACTATTCCAACACTTTGAAATCTCCTTGCCTCAGAAACTCTGCTGCATTAAGGAATTTTATTTTTAGTGGATGGCACTTGGATATGGCAATATTCAATTTTAGAATGAGAAATTATGGTCAAAATGGACAATGAGAACAAGGCTATTCATCTTGCACACTAAAAGGCAGGCAATCAAGTAGCCTTAAGGAAAAGTAATAGTGTGTGACTTGATCAGCATCGCAGCAGAGCTCTGAACAGCTAAGGCTAATCCTCCAAGTCTGATTTTGAGACCCACATTTTAGAGGCTGTAGTGCACAATGAATGTATAGCATCTGTTAAAAACGGAGATGAGAAGCCTGGGGTGCCAAAGACATTGCTGAACCCAGCTCTCATCATACCTGACCACTGACAACACTGGGGAGGACTGATGGGAGCTGAGGTCCAACATTTGGAGGGCAAGAGGTTTGACTTCTGTGTTAGAGAACACCACACAAGAAAACCAAAAGGTGCTTCCTACAGAAACTCCCAGGTTTCACATTTGTGTCTCAATGAGAGAGTTTATCATGCTTACAATTAAAGACATTTATAGAAAGACTGCGGCCCTTTTCCCCTTTGGTTCCAGTTGATATAAAAACAGTGTTGTAATAATGCCAGAAAGGTAAGAAGTTCAGTATTGCGATGATTTACGCTTCAGCTGAAATTTGGCAATCCAAGGAGGGCACCAACTGCACCAAAGTACCCCTGTATTTAAAAGAAGATTTTACACAATTCAAATTTCAGTAACCATTATAAAACAAAATACAACCTTTTTCATGTATGTATGTGCCTTCAAGTTGCCTGTCGCCTTATGAAGATCACATGAATTTAACAGGGTTTTCTTAGGCTAAGAATACTCAAGAGGTGGTGCTGTCAGTTCCTTCCTCTGAAATAAAGCCTACAGTACTTGGTATTTGTTGGTGTCCCCCACTCAAGTACTAACCAGGGCTGACCCTACCTAGCTTCCAAGATCAGATAGGATCTGGTGTCTTTGGGGTATTTAGATTGCCTTTTTCTGATAGATATGTGAAAATCAACAGGAATATAAAGTGATCTACGTCGCTCTGTCTGCCAATTATCTTTCTTTTTAAACTTTTGTATTTTTGGTTTTTAAATAATGTTTGTTTAATTGTAATTTTAGCATTGTGGGGGTTGGGGGGTTGGGAAGGGATTCATTTTTTAATTCTATTGTACTCTATGTATTTTTATTGTTGTAACCCGCCCGGATTCTTTGTGATTGGGCGGGCTATAAATAATTATCTCTATCTATCTATCTATCTATTATTTATAGCCCGCCCAATCACAAAGAAAAAAAAAATATATATATATATACACACACACACACACACATATACATATATATATATATATATATATACATATATATATATATACATACACACACACATATATATATATATACATATATATATATATATATATATACACATATATATATATATATATACATACATATATATATATATATATATATCCATCCATCCATCCATTATGTTGGTAATATATTGACCACTGTCGATAATCTATGCTCTAAACCAGATTTTGCATGAAACATTCAGAAAGTACTGATCCCACCCCACTGGTGTTTCTTTTTTCTCTTCATGTGTTTTCTCACTATCTCACCATGCTTTTAGAGCATTGGTGGGTCAGTTGTGATCTACCAGATTTTGTTGAGCTCCAATTTCCATCTTTCTTTACTACTGGCTATGCTAGCTAGGGCTGATGGGAACGGCAATCCAGCAACATCTTTAGTGCCACATGTTTGCCACCCCTACTTTAGAGACTGAAGACCAGGTGACAATTACAATATATTGTAGCAGTGTGAAGGCCTGCTCCTTCGCCGGGTGCTAATCTTTTAAGTTCTAAAGTAGGGGTGAGAAAAGTGTGGTTCTCTGGATATTGTTGGGCTGCAATTTCCAGCAGTCCTAGCCTGCACCGCCAATGGTGAGGGAGGCTAGGTGGTGCAGTCCAACAACCCCTTGAAGGCTACATGATTGCTCTGGTAATTTCAAATCTTGCTCCTGCAAGGATGAATTGTGAAAATCCACATTCTAAGTTAAAAAGGCACCAACTTAAGTTAACTAGTGGCTGTCACACCCTTTTGTGGCAGTTAATTTGGAATGATATTTTTCTGGAAATGGTAATAAAATATATAATTACAGCAGCACTCTTTTCCTGCTGTTTTTGGTATTTTATTGTTCTCATTAAGGCACTCACTTCACATTGCTCTGACATTAATAAAGAACCTTAACTTCCTGCTGACAACAATGGTGATTAGAAGTGTTCAGCTTTGGGTAGATCATGTCCATTATGTTTCTTAAATGCATTAGGAACACAGGAAGTTTCCTGATATTAAATCCAACCATTGGATCATATAGCCTAGTACTATCAATTCTTGATTGGTACCTGGCTGCCAGTTTAGGGAACGAGTTTTTCCTTGCCCTACTTGGAAAATCCTAGTATTTTGTGGTGGTGTTTCATCCAAGTAGTAACCAACTCTGCCCCTGTTTAGCTTCCAAAACCAGACAAGACTCAGTGAGTTTAGGAAGGTGTGATGGAACCTAATTTAGGGCCTTTACAGACTGCCAGAAATAATGCAGCTTGAGGCCACTTTAACTGCCCTGCTCAATGCCAGGGAATCATGGGAATTGTATTTTTTTTTTTCTGAAACATTGAACCTTCTCTGTCAGAGATCTCTGGTGCCACAATGATTCCCTAGCACTGAGCCAGGGCAGTTAAAGTAGCCTCAAACTGCATTATTTCTGGCACTCTGTAAAGGCCCTTAGACATAATGATACTTGAGAAGCTTAAATGGAAACTTTGGGGCATAGCTTACTTCAGAAACAAATTATATCTGAAAGACCACCTCCTTCATATACAAGGCTGCCTGAAACATGACATGGAGCCTCTGTTTCATGTCCCACCATCCCATGAGGCTAAAATGGTTTTCCTCTGCAGTGGCACCTGGAGTGTGGGTCTCTTGCAAGAGAAGTCATGTTGGCTCCATCCTTTCTAAGAGCACCTAAGACTGTATTACTCTGCATGACCTTTGGTTCTCAAAATTAGGGGTTGTTGCTCTGTCAGTTTTAACTTGTGTGATTTTTAACTTTATGGGAGGTTTAAACTATTTTTAAATAAATAGTCTGAGTCCATTTTTAAATGAATTTAATCTGTTTATATTTAATGGTTTTCTAAATCTCTTGTACTTTACCTCAGGGACTCTGGTAGGCTGAGAGACGATAAATAAATTCATTACATGAATTAATGAATAAATAAATATTTTTCTCCCATAAAAAAAAATCTAAGAACCACTGACTTTACATGAAAAATGATTCCATTAATATTAGGTGTATTTTAAAATCATTTAGTGTTTTTTTTAATCATTCCCACATTTCAAGAACAAACAAACACTGCATACAGCTTTTCCTCTTCCAAATTAAGGAAGAAAGAAGTGTAAGAAATTTGAAAATGAAGAAGAACTTAAAATTCTGGCATTTGTACCGGCATTTCTACTCCATAACTGTGGTCATACATACCTCATGTTCAAGGAACAAAGCCTTCAACTGGCCTTTGGACCAGTAATCCAGTGCATATGCCAAAAGCTTCATTGACAAGGTATTCACACGTAAAAAGTTACCCACAAAGACGACACGGTTTATTTTCTAAAGGAAAAAGCAAAAGTTTCCTTACTGGGGTATAATCAGAAGTGGTACAATTTCCCTTACTGGGATGGAGGAAAAGGGTTGGCAGCACAACCTATGCATGTTTACTTAGAAGAAAGTCCCACCTTTGATTTCCCCCGCAAGACATGGGAAATTTACACAATCCAGCAAAGAAGAGGGAGGCAACTTTTGCCAGTTCCCGGTTCTACCTCCCCTCTAGTCCAGCAACTCTCTGTAGCAGATTTGCAGTGAGTGCAAAAAATTATAATGGAAAGGGGAATTACCATAACCTGCCCCTGCTTCTCCCCACCATTTTTCTTCATAAGAGTATTCCATGAAAGGAAGTCTGTTCAGGAAGTGCTTCCCCTGGCAGGAGGAAAGGATGGATGTAACCTGGAATGTGGCTAACAGTAGTGCCTCCCCACAAGTTCATCTGGTTTCATCTTAGTCATCATCCAAGTTTTCCCTCTTTCCTCATCCTTCCGAAATTAGGCAAGTAGTAACCAGAAAGACTATGCTGCATATGGTATGCTTTTCCCAGAGAGGTTCACCAGGAAAAACAAACAAACATTTCTAGCACAAATGAAATGCCTTCTTAATTGTCTGGAACTTCCAGAATCTCATGTAGCTGGTCTTTCATCTGGCATCTCACTACCCATTTTTATTGATCTCTGTTTTGTTGCCTTGCAGTAACAGAATAACTTTACCAATGGAAACAAGGTTAGGTGGCAATGGAAAAGTCCATTCATATTACTAGCGAGCTCAGACAATCTAATAAATGCTGATATAAAGAAATAGGCATTAAAACAAGAGCTGAACTCAGCAGACCTATTTGCATGTAAGGGGCTACTGAAAAGTTCTCAGCCAACCCACTTCCAAAAAAAGAGCATAATTTGGTCAGTGTAGCTTGGAATAGTGTTATTTTCTATTATAAACCGCCAATTTGCAGGGTTGCAGCTCTAATTTCTGAATTTTTTCATTTGATAAAACCATGTAAACAATATGTGTGCAGTTTTAAAATGCTGAACTATCCTGTTCCTACAGAAGAAAACGCCAAAGGAAACCCATGTGTGTATGATGCAAATATTGAGTGACAAGTGCCCATCATATTCCACTGTGAAGACATGGTGTGCAAACTTTCAGCATGGAGATTTTGAGAAAGATGCAGCAAAGTCTGGGGAGGCCTTTAACAGTGTTAACTTCTGAAATTGTTGAGCATGTTAACGACCTGATTTTGGCAGATTGGTGAATCTCACCTAAAACAATTACTGAACACTAGAGATATCCTCGGAATGCAGTGGATTTACATGAGATTTACAGAGTGGTTACAGAATGGTCTTCTCTCTTTGCAGGACAATGCACCTGCTCACATAGGGCTGGCAAGACAATGATGTTTTAAAGCAGGGGTAGGCAACCTTTCCCCTTTAAGGGCTGAGAGACTTCAGCTCCCAGAATCCCAGGAGCTATTGGCCAACATGGGACTATTAGCCAACATGGCTGAGGTTTCTGGGACCTGAAGTCCCTCGGCCCTTAAAGGGGAAAGGTTGCCTACCCCTGTTTTAAAGAATCTAGAGTTTGAATGCATAGACCATCCAACCGACTCACCAAATCTTGCTCCATCTGACTATTTCCTGTTTACAAACCTTACAAAGTGTTTAAAATGAAAGTGTTTTTCAAATGATTCAAAAGTGATAGCAGCAGCAGAGCAGTATTTCATTAACCAGACATGAGAAAATTTTTGGAATGGTTAAAGAAATTTGAGAAACAGTGTGTCAAGGGCATCAAACTTTGGGGTGAATATGTAGGACAGCATATAAGTTTCATGGAACTAGATCAGGGGTAGGCAACCTTTCCCCTTTAAGGGCCGAGGGACTTCAGCTCCCAGAAGCCTCAGCCATGTTGGCCAATAGTCCCATGTTGGCCAATAGCTCCTGGGATTCTGGGAGCTGAAGTCCCTTGGCCCTTAACGGGGAAAGGTTGCCTACCCCTGAACTAGATCATTCCCTTCTTGGTCTTTTCAGCACCCCATTGTATACCACAAGGCAACAAGAATTACTACAGAATGAAATACTACAAATTCTTATTTGGGTCAAGGTAACACACTGCAATCAAACTGTTACTTACAAAGAAGTAGTACTCAGTGCCTTCATAGCCCTGTACAATGCTGCTTGATCCATAAGCAACAAGGCAGCACTGTAAAGAAGCTGAAGGCAGCGAGAAATATTCCAGAAGAGGATGCATTTCCTCTTCCTTTTGGCAAAGCATTTAGTCAGTTAACTGAAGGAAAGTCTTACACTTCCAAGTAGACACATACATTCAAAACAAACACATTTCGGAGAGCGCAAAGAAGTGTCTGTTCCCTATGTAAATTCATAAACGCACCACTGTAGGTTTGAGTTGAATAATAAATATAAGTTGCTAATTAATTTAAAATGTTTCTTTGCAAATGAAACTTCAGTCACCTTGGTGCATATCAGCCTGCCTCTTCAGCATGCAATGAGAACTTTTTCAAGATAAATGGCAGAAAGGACAGATCCTGAACAGTCAGCAAAAGTCAGTGAGGAAAAGAATCTGTTTGTCAACAAGAAGTAAATGACAACATGTATGAGGAAGTCTTATAAACTTTATTCTAATTTAGATCATAACAGACAGAGTTACGTGTCTGCTCATCCCTCTCAACTAAGTTTACCTCGTTTACAGCACACATGCGAGCTATAGATCCAATATTATTGGTGATAGTAACCAATGTCGCTCTAGCCAGGTCTTCTTTACTAACTGATTCCCGTCTTTCCTTGTAGATCATGTTCCCAAAACTAGAGAGAGAGAGAGAGAGAGAGAGAGAGAGAGAGAGATATCAATGTTACACTGTTTTGGATAAAAATTTTTTCCATGCTATGGATGCTTCCTCTTGCTTATGCAGCCCCAGTCTTCTCTAAACTCCAGTTGAAAGCAGTAGTGCAGAATCCAGTCATACATAAAAAGACTGTAATTTTCATTTATTGCCCTGCTGAAATCTGGGGGACTTTTAACTTAACTCTGATTTAAATGGGCCTACTCTACATGTGAGTAAATCTGGTTACAACCCAATGCTAATAATATTCAGCTGTGCTTGCCTGTCTGCCTGGAATCTTTAAACTGAAAGTCCAGTAGTTAAAAGATATGTGGCAAATGACAAGGGAACAGAAACAACTACCTTTGCAGCATTAGACAACTCCATCTGTATTGGAGGATGTCATGCAGAAAACTATTTTGATAGTCTGAGGGTAATAACTTTCCGTTTTGATTAATTATAGGATTTATTTTTTAAAAACATGTCTAATTAAAATAGAGACTTGCAAAACATCCAAATCAGCAGAAGACTCTGCCATTTTATTTCATTTATTATATGGTTATGATTCTGTCTTTTTCCCCATTTGGGACTCTAGGTGTACTAGCAGAGTTGCCTTCTGTTTTTGAAGAGCAAACACTATAGTCATGAACTCAGATAGATGTTATAAATTAGTTCCAGTCTACACTTGATAGTCAGGCTTCTTGGGAGACAAACTTCTTCATGCTTATCTTTGCAACTATATATGTGTGGGGTTGTTTAAAAAATAGGATAGTAAGACATGTTGGTGTTAACTGATGGATTATTCTGGATGTAATATACCCAAGAAATTTATGCTGAAAGCAGTACATAAATGTGTATACCTTTGTACTGTGAAATACAGAGGGTTTACCTGGTTACAGAGGATAACTAGTGAAATCCAGAGGGCTTACCTCTTGGTTTCAATGATTTAGTGGCAAAAGGGAGGAGCAAAAGGGACAAACAGACTATGGTGGGTTGCAGACTGCCAGAAATAGTGCAAATTGAGTCCACTTTTAGGGTTAGGGTTAGTGCTAGGGAATCATGGGAACTGTATTTTATTGTGGCACCAGAGCTCTCTGACAGAGAAGGCTCAATGTCTCAGAACAAAAAACAATTCCCATGATTCCCTAGTACTAACCCTAACCCTAAAAGTGGGCTCAATTTGCACTATTTCTGGCAGTCTGCAACCCCCCTAAATGACTTAAAGCTTTATATTTGAAAACTTATACTGGCTATTGATTTCTACCCTCCAGCTACAATTTGGAGATTTAAATGTTCATGGCAGTATCACTATCTGGCTTGACTGATCCTAACCAAAAACAGAGAAAAAAGGGGCAAAGGAGGGAAGAGAACTTCATACAAGTGGCACTGCTGATACTTTGCCCAAAGAAAACTTTATAAAGTTACTAAAAGACTGCATAAGGGGAGGGTGGGTTTGGGAGGGTTTACTGTGAGATTTTATTGTTGTAAGCCACCTCAATTGCTTCAGTAGAGGGGCGGGATAGAAATAAATTATTATTATTATTATTATTATTATTATTATTATTATTATTATTATTATTATATCATCTAAAGCATAGGGAAAATAATTCAAAGCAAACTGTCCATCTCACTGACATATCTTCCCTGCAAAAGCCTAATTACTACAGTGTTTCACTTATTTATAAATTAGTAGATCACTAGAATACTGAGAAAATATTATAAACATTTTTTATTAGATATTCCTTAAAAAAAGAAAAAACCAAACTCCTCTTAAAATGCAGTATTTTCAGCATATGCATGATGATGCAACACATATACATATATATGATAATATGTTACTTGCCAATACCTACCTAGATGCCACTGCCCAACCTGGCAGGCCAAACCGTTCATAATCACCCCCATAAATATCCCGGACTAGCTTGTCAGCATGGGTGCTGTTCCCTTTGGATGCCATTTCCAGAGCTTCTTCAAAACTTTCACATCCTGTCAGTAAACTGCACAAACCAAGAAAGGTCCCACCACCTAGACTGATGTGAGAATAAAATGACTGAATTGTAAATGGTGTTCACAAAATTGAACAATATTAATGCAACTATGTAATTGTTTTATCTGTCTAAGGTTCAAAACACACTGCAGGAATAATCCAGTTTGATTGTTTAGCATGTAACTTGAGACTGCTTTAACTGCCCTGGCTAAGTGCTAGGGAATCCTGGGAATTGTAGTTTACTGTGGCACCAGAGCTGTCTGACAGAGAAGACTAAGGCGGGTTGCAGACTGCCAGAAATAGTGTGAATTCAGTCCACTTTTAGGGTTAGGGTTAGTGCTAGGGAACCATGGGAACTGTTATTTTTCTGAGACATTGAGCCTTCTCTGTCAGACAACTCTGATGCCACAATAAAATACAGTTCCCATGGTTCCCTAACTCTAACCCTAACCCTAAAAGTGGACTGAATTCACACTATTTCTGGCAGTCTGCAACCCCCCTAAATGTCTCATAAAACTACAATTCCCAGAATTCCCTAGCATTGAGGCAGGGCAGTTAAAGCAGTCTCAAATTGGATTATTTCTGCAGTGCGTTTTGCACCTAAATCATGTAAGAGATCAAACAAATTCAACTAACAACCAAAAATAATTAAGTAAGGAATAATATTTCTACATAGGGGTTACCAAACACTACTGATCACAAGAAACTGCAGCTGCATCTTCCTCCTTCATAGTTTTTTGTAGAAAGAAAAAAGAACAAAGTAGTGGTAAGGAAATGGAGGAGGTTTTGTCTCCACTCCCGATTAAATTCCATGAATAAGGCAGGATGATTATGCCATGAAGTTTCAACTGAAAGCATCTTATGTATACAGTCCTACAGAAGTCGTTCCTTCTGAGACAGCCTGCAATATGCTATTTTACTTCTTGCTACAGCCCATATTATAAAGGCTGTTGGTGGCCAGCACTACTTTAACAGAAAAAAAGTATTAATAAGAAACAACACAACATCATTATGTATTTAATTTGGTCTTCAAATGTCAATTTCAAGATAATTACTTTAGTACCCACTTCACTTATGTACGAAGATAGTTCTGCATCTTTTTAAAGCGCTTCTCCTAACTCAAGTAACTACAACAGTGTTTAAGGGTAGCATACAAATAACCTGCCAAAATGGCCCATAATTATTACGTTTGTGAGTAAAGCACTGCTACCAACAACAGGGCAGACCACAGAAAGCAAAAGAATAATTCTCTTCCTTTTTTCTTTCCATGTTTTACCTTACACCCTGATAATGAAATAATTTTGAAATCTTCTTTTTTAGATTTTGTTTTATCTCATGAATTTCTTGGTAGATTGGTAAAAATAAAATCCGCAAAATTAAACTCAGGATTGTTGATTCATACCGAGTTTAAAAACAAGAAAAAGAAACAGCTACAGAAAGACGGTTCCAGATTACCATTTCTGCACAGGAGGTACTTGAAAGAGCCACCAAGAACACATCAAATCATCATTTCAATTAATAGCTTAACTTGACAGATGCTGTAATAATTACCTTGTTCCAGTTACTCTCTTATAGTTGTCTTTGGAATGGACAGCTAAAATACTGACCCCTGAACCAATGTTTACAACCAGCAGTGGGTATGGATCATCCAAATTAAAAGGCATCTTTTGGCATCTTTCAGGTTCTGATGCATTTTCAAAATAGTAGCACTCAGCCTGGCCGTTAAAACTGACAGAATCTATGTACAATAAGCCTTTGACAAGGCAGTCAAGTTCATCCAGTTTGTGCAGCTGGAGGTCTCCAATCTGTGAAAATGCAAAAGGGGGGAATAAAATACTTTATATATTAGTACAACAGATCTCATGAACAAAACCTGGCAGATACTGAACACATTTAGCATGTAACTTGAGATATAAAAGCCAACTCCCCATTCAGTCTGGCATTAATTTGATTTTCAAAAATTATAACTCCTCCCCAGAACAAAATGTTATCAATTATGACTGTGAAGTGTAATTTTCTCACAAATTAATCTAAAATCTAAAAAGACAACTATAAAATGAGCTAAATAAAAAGCTTGGAATCTTTTATAATAGGATTATTTATATTTAAAAAAAAGCAAGCAAGAGCACAGCCAGAAAGTGGTAACAAGAAACTACACAAAGAAGTTGCCAAATTTCACTGGCATTTCTAAGTTTGTCATGAATCTCACTCTGCAATCTTCATTATAGGAACAGCAGCTACATAACAGCCACAATTTCAACAGTCTTATTACAGCCAAGGTTTTTAGATGTATCATTCTACATATTATACTGGCTTTTTAAAAACAAAGTTATAGGTCAAAGACCTAAATCCAGTTGTTAGTCCTACCAACTAAAAAAGACCCACTGAATCAATGGGATTTACATAAATGCTCAGTTACCCATTACCCAATTTTAATTTAGACTAAGTAACTAAATAGACAACAATGAAATGTACAATCCTGCACTGAAAACTATTTAGTAGATGTTATTAACTGCTGTCCAATCAACTTCAATTTACAGTGGATATTGGGAATTGCAGTTTGTTGTAGATACCAGAGCCCTCTGACAGAGGCTGCATCTACATTGCAAACATAACCCATATTGACACCATTTAACTGTCACGGCTAAGTGCTATGGAATTCTGCAAACTGTAATTTTGAGACATTTAGTCTTCTGTTAGAGAGCTTTGGAGCCACAACAAACTACAATTCCCAGGATTCCACAGCATTTAGCTCTGGCAGTTAAAACAGTGTCAAACTGGTTTATTTCTGCAATGTGGATGCAGCCTTAGAAGGCTAAATGTCTCACAAAACTACAATTCTGCAGTGCAGATGCATCCACTGACAGCCTTACTCAGGTCCTGAAAACTCTGGGTTATGGGTTCCTAGATGAAGTCAATCCACCTGCGTTACAGTCTTCCTTTTTTCCTACTCCCTTCAACTTTACTAACATTAATGGTACAGAATCACAACTTTCTGGTAGAACCGCAAAGAGCCAACCGAAGGAGTTTTGGTACTCTGTTACAGCAAAAGACTCAAAAGAGTCTGGAAAATTAAAGACTAACATATAGATTAAAGACCAATAGGGACAGCTATATATATTAGAGAACAGTAGCAGGCTTTTAAATGAATTTTGTGATATATATAAAATACCCAGATGACACGAGCACTCCTCCCTGCTTAGTCATGGCAACAGAGGCAATGATTTTTCAGGAAAATACAAAGGCTCCAGAGCTACTGTAGCCCTCATCTGTGACAGCAGGAGTGATCATACAGAGTCAGCGTTTTACTACCATACACAATAATATACTGTAACAGACTACTGTGTTATAGAAGATGCATCGGAACTACCTACTGTGCGAAAATCTTCTTCAAACTTATAGGCACCACCGCCAGTGGCACACAGCACCGTATGCAGCGTTGAGAAGTTTTTACTTCTTCCCATCTGAATAAAAGTAGGCAAATCATGGGTTGGGAATCGGATAAAGTGCAAATTTCCCTTTCGGCCAAAGAGTATCAAGTCCTTAAGTTCAAGGTGAACATCTCGAATGCCAGTGGACCCATATGCTACATTGGAGGTCAGGTACTTGCGAATACTCTTCAAGCTTTCAACCTCTTCCTGCTCTTCTTCTGCAGTAATATCAATAGGTTCAAAATATGCAAGCTTCACTAGGGTTCCCCCAATGTCCATGCCAAACCAAGGAAAAGCTGCGAAGAAAGAAAATTAGTATTAGAAGCACCTTTTGCATATGAAAATAAAAGAGTCAATGCTTTCACTTTTTTTTGCATATAATTTTTTTGGTTACATATCAAAATCCATAATTTTGACCCCCTAACCTCCCCTCGACTTATACATGAGATCAACTTATAGTCAAGTATATACGGTAATCCTCTTGCTTATAGCTCTTCAGAATTAGGCAATAAAACTTATTTGAGTACATCCAGTAAACTTTGATCCTTGCTGGTTTCTGCCAACAAGACAGCAAAAGCTTCTAGCCTTAAAGATGAACACATATATTGACTTGAAGTTGGGTATTAATTCTACATGACAGAAAAAGCTTAGTGTTTGTTTGTAGAAGTTAACAAGTACTTCTAGAGCGAATTAAATGGGTTCACTTCACAATATTTTGGAAACAGGCCATCTCTTTAAACATGCCAAGTCTTCTCTAAGGACTTTTTTGCTGCTGAAGAAACATACCGGTAATATAAGTACATATATAGAGATCATGACAGTTCCCAGATTAAGTGCTAAGTGTCTTTCAGACATGTCTTTGAGACAAGAAACCTAATCTAGATAGCTGTTAACAACAAGAATTTTATCACAATTCCTAAATAATTGAGGCAGCCACCTGCCATTAACTGACTTGGGATGTAATCCTAACAAAGACTTATTAGGGAGTTAGATGTTTGATTTTTGTGCTTGGTTTTTTTTTATATAAAGTTAAAGAACTGTTCTTATAGGAACAGAACAAATGTGTGAGATTTTTTCATAAAATAAAATTGACTGATCCATTCTTATTCTGATAAAAAAAATTGATGATACTAACTTGGTTTTTGGAGGGCAAAACTCAAGAGAGCAAGCATGTTTTGCTTATATACTTTACTAAAAGTAGCTTATACTCACACGTGAACACAAATAATAGTACACACTGCTTGTGAGCTATCTGTCAGTTGTTTGCAGCTGTTTTATGAGCAGAACAGTTCTCAAAATGAACACAAAAATGACAACATATTTCACTTTTATGGAGCACTATGAAGTCATAAGTCAACAGTATACACACACAAAGTCACCTGTCACTTTTCAGAAGTTCTGTCTTAATCCATTGATAATATATTCTGGACATTTAAATGAAAAATAACACCTGTACAAGCAGTACCTTTTGCAAATTACTGCATGAAGGCTGCATTAGCAAGATGGGGAGAAAACATGGATTTGTATGAGACAGCACTTGGAACTATTTATAGCATATTGTTCTATTTACATTTCAGAGTCCTATGAATACTCTCCTTCTAGGAACAAATGCCAAGAAGCAAATGTCACATTTATATGTGTTTTGCAAAGTTTATTTTCATGTGTAACAATATTTTTTTAACAGTAGCTGATCTCCTGTATCTTACTATAAAACACCAGTAAGCCACATAATAATCAATTTTATTTACATAAAATAAAGGATTTTTAAATAGTTATCTTGCAACCACTCAAAACTGTAGCACACTAGTTTTCTGAGAATGGTCCAAAACACACTGCAGAAATAATCCAGTTTGAGACCATTTTAACTGCCTTGGCTCGGTGCTTAGGGAATCTTGGGAATTATAGTTTGTTATGGTACCAGAGCTCTGTGAGAGAGAAAGCTAAATGTCTCACAAAACTCTAGTTCTCAGATTTCCCCAACACTGAGCCAGGACAGTTAAAGCAGTCTCAAACTGGATTATTTCTGCAGTGTGTTTTGGACCAATGTTTTTGAAACCAGTTGGACTTTCTTTAAAGAATGTACATATGCAAACACACATGCTTAAATGCCAGTAGAAATGTCTCCTACATTCTGTACTACTATCATCATATAGATAGAAAAATGTGTAAACTTACTAATAGCTGAACAGCAACTTTGGTCCAAAACACACCGTAGAAATAATCCAGTTTGAGACCACTTTAACTGCTCTGGCTCAGTGCTAGGGAATCCTGGGAATTGTGGTTTATTGTGGCACCAGAGCTCTCTGACAAAGCTAAATGTTTCACAAACCTATTGTTCCCAGGATTCCCTAAATGCTGAACCAGGGCAGTTAAAGCGGTTTCAAACTGGATTATTTCTGCAGTGTGTTTTGGACCTTAGTCTCAGCTTCCACTGTGAAGTCACTGAGAACATTTTGTATTGTTAGAATTTTCTGGAGGACAACATGGAAGTCACTAGGCCATATTTTTTTATTATTCAAATAGCTGTTCCACAATCACACTCTTTTATATATAATTATACTTAAAAGCCACTAGACAGTTAATGAAACCACTAAGTACTTTATGGAGCTCTTTAAAGAAAAGCATGCATAGAAATATTGGCAAACATGATTATTCCAGCGGGAATCCACATTGGATTGTAGCATCCCAGCATTTATGTTCTACACATACACAGATGTATCAAAATAAAGGACTAACACATTAGGGGGGAAAATGCATGCAGGCATCAAACATGACATCACACCCCGTTTTTGAAACAGAAATAATTTATGCATAAATAATGCACAATGTATAAAGTGGTGCTGACAAATTATGCACCAACCCTTATTGTAATGAAACGTTTCTTGACAACTGTGTAAATCTCTCATTATTCTTGATCTTCTTTGCCCTCAGATAACACCCATAACTTGCATACGTATTCAGTCAATTGTAACCTTCCTCTGGTTACAAAGAAAAGCAATCAAACAAGAAGAGCTTTAAAAACCCACATTTGTTGTTTTTTTTTTTTTTTTGCTTTATAGTTTTCCTGCTTTTTCCTGCTTTATAGTCAAGTGGAAATCGTCAAGCAATTGCTGAGTTTATCTGGATAAAAGATTGCCAAGCAAAGTGGAAGGAAAAACAAAGGGGGGTGGGGGTGTCATGTATTTCCACAAAACATTGCTCTAATATTTATCACCTTTCGTTTCTTTTTTAAAAATAATAAATAAATGATTTTACAGTGTTTTAATGTGGGGATTTTAAATAGGTTTTAAATATTTCTGGTTTGTTGGAAAGCTGCTTTGGGTCCTGTCCTGGGAGAAAGGTGGCATATAAATAAAATAAATACAAATAAATAAATATGCAAAGGGATGTTGGCACACCTTTGAGACTAATTGGAAGAGAGAAAATGGTAGCACGAGCTTTCCTAGACTTGAGCCCAATTCCTCACAAGCATCAAGTCTCTTGCAGTCTCAAAGGTGCTGAGAGCCAGTGTGGTGTATTGGTTTGAATGTTGGACTACAACTCTAAAGATTAAGGTTCCATTCCCTGCTAGAGGATAAAAACCGCACTGGTTGGACCTTGGGCAAGTCATAGCCTCAGAGGATGGCCATGGCAAACCCCCTCTGAACTAAACTTGCCAAGAAAAAAATGCTATGACAAGTTCGCTTTAGGGTCACCAGAAGTCAAAAATGACTGGGATGCACATAACAGAAAGGTGCTACAGGATCCCATTTGCACATTAACCAGACATCTTCCTTTTTCCAGGACATGTCTTACATTTCAACCTTCTGTCCAGAAGGAATTCCAAAATGTCTTCCATTTTGAGTATGACTGAGAAGCATGGATTTACATTTTCATGAGTATTTCTAGCTTTTACTTTGTAATGTCCTCTCTTTTTCTTGAATGTCCTATATTTCACATGTCTTGTCCTCCTTTGTGGCTGCAGTGATTCCTAAACATCTGACCTCTAGATGTTTTGGACTTCAACTCCCAGGAGCCCCAGTCAGCTTAGCCAATAGTCAGGAATTTATGGCACTGAAATCCAACACATCTTGAGGACCAAACTTTAGGAACCCACTAGGTTAGGACATCTGGTCACCCTGCTTTTGAATAACTGTAGGTTAATACGGCCATGTCTTCAAATAAGTAAACGTGCAGCACATATTGCTCAAATAGAAATGGCAGGGGAGGAGAAGAGTAGAGGAGATGACAAGGAGAAGCAAAGGCAGGAGCATGAAAAATAAAAAGGATGGATGAGTAGCTTGGCAGAGGTCTCTTACAAGGTTTCTTGGCATCTTTGATCTTCATGTCTTCACAGCCAGGAGTGGGCAACCCTTCACCTGAGTTCTTGTGCCCCGATGATGTCCTGGAGGACGAGGAGGAAGAAGAGGAGGAAGAAGAAGTGGTGGTGGTGCTACAGTTTCTTCAGAGGATGGGTGATGTTGTGGGTGTCTCTGTTGGGGTCAATCTGGAACTCTTTGGGAAGGGGGGGTGCAGCCTGACAGCCGCAGGGGAGGAGGGCAGGTGAGGAAGAGGAGGAGGAGGAGGAAGAGATGAGGAGGAAGAAGAGGAGGAAGAGATGAAGAAGAGGAGATGAGAAAGAGGAGGAGATGAGGAAGATGTGGATGAAAAGGAGATGAGGAGGAAGAGGAGAAGATGAGGAAGATGTGGATGAAAAGGAGATGAGGAGGAAGAAGAAGAGGACGAGGAGAGGAAGAAGAGGAAGATGAGGAGATGCAGAAGATGAAATGAGGAAGAAGAGGAGTTGGAGATTAGGGAGATGAGGAGGATGTGGAGGAAAAGGAGATGAGGAGATAAGAAAGAGGAGAAGAAGATGTGGATGAAAAGGAGATGAGGAGGAAGAAGAGAAGGAGGAGAGGAAGAACAGATGAGGAAGAGGATGAGGAAGATGAGATGAGGAAGGGGAGGAAGAGATGAGGGAGGTGAGATGAGGAAGAAGAGGAGCTGGAGATTAGGGAGATGAGGAAGATGTGGAGGAAAAGGAGATGAGGAGAAGAGGAAGAAGAGATGAGGAAGGGGAGGAGGAGGAGGAGGCGCCTCCGGGGCCTTGGCTAAGCCTTTCCTCAGAGATGCTGCGCTGCCGCCTCAGGGAGCCAACAGAAAGAAAAGGGAACCGAGGGAGGGGGAGGAGGAGGAGGAGGCCCGATGCCGAGCCGGCCCCACCCACCCACGGCACCGCCCGGCCGCCGGTTTCTTCTTCTTCCTCCTCCTCCTCCTCCTCACGGGGCGCTGGAGGCCCACCTAGCCAGGACCGGGTGAGGTGGGGCTAGGCCTCAACAGCGACCCAGCACAGAGTCCACCCTGCGACGACTGTCTCTCTCGCTGACTGACTGCGAAATGCCGCCGCCGCTGCTGCGTTTGTCCCCCCCCTCCGCCCCCTCAGGCAGGCAAGGGAAGATGGGAAGGAAAGGAAGGAGGAGGAAGACCGGCGTTAGCGTTATCACTCAGAGTCCTACAACTCCCATCGTGCCCCGCGAGGTTTCTTGGGCTCCGCGGCCATTCTGCGCTCCAGGAGCATGCCGGGAGGCTTCGTAGTTCCGAACGGTCAGAGCGCGAGCGAGAAGGACGCCATTTCCTTCTCGAGGAGAGAGTCTTCCCATAAGGTTGGAAAGCGGCAGCGAGGAGAACTTCCCCCCCCCACCTACGCGCAGGCGCACAAGTGCTCTCTCTCGCGCGCTCTGACGCGGCAACGGAAAAAGCACAGCAGTCACCCGAGAAAGAGGAGGCCAATGGCGAGGCAGGGCTGGGCAGCCCTTCCTCCTTTTTCTCTGGTGTGGCTTCTCAGTGGGGTTTCTGAGGCAGTGGTCGCGGCAATAACGCAGAAATAATGGCTAGGAGTCTTTAAAGGCTAAAGCGAGGGTTCGAATCACAGCTGAGCCATGAAAGCCCACTGGGTGACCTTGGGCAAGTCACACTCTCTCAGCCTCAAAGGGAGGCAATGGCAAACCACATCCCCCACAGAACAAAGTCCATAATTGGGTCTCCATAAGTCAGAAACAACAACAGTTGTCACATTTATGAGCTTCCATGGCTTACAGTGGAACAG
Organism: Phrynosoma blainvillii; assembly: GCA_026167975.1. Taxonomy (NCBI): domain Eukaryota; kingdom Metazoa; phylum Chordata; class Lepidosauria; order Squamata; family Phrynosomatidae; genus Phrynosoma; species Phrynosoma blainvillii. Next base: position 372,152,283 of record JANUYF010000002.1, read on the forward strand.
CAGGAAGGAGAAAGTGATATCTAGCACTGGCAGGGTGACCAGTGGTCCTCCTTTTCCAGGACATGTCCTCCATTTCAACCTTCTGTCCAGGAGGAATTCCCAAATGGCTTCCATTTTGAGCATGACTTAAGAAGCATGGATTTATCTTTATATGAGTGTTTCCACCTTTTATTTGGCCATGCCCTACATTTTTCTTGTGTGTCCTACATTTTACGGTGCCTTGTCCTTTGTGATTATGACATCTGGTCACCTGGGTGAGATGTCAGTAGTGAATTTCCCCCAGGGATCTGTATTGGGATGGGTGTATTTTAAGGCTGCATCTGCACTGCAGAAATAATCCAGTTTGACACTACATTAACTGCCGTGGCTCCATGCTATGGAATTCTGGAATTTGTAGTTTTGGCACTAGAGCTCTCTGACAGAGAAAACTAAAAGTCTCACAAAAATACAATTCCCAGAATTCCACAGCATGGAGCCAAGGTGCCACACTGGATTATTTCTGCAGTGCAGATGGACTCTTAGTCTTAAAGGTGCCACAAGATCCCTTTGCATTCTGATTTTCCAGACTAATATAGCTACGTCCTTAACATTTACTAAAGAGTGAGCTTTCATTCTTCCCACACACTCAGGTCCTCTAGGAAGAACTTAACTACAGTCAATGAAAACTAGACTGGTGATGACTTCCCAGAGGACCTTTTCAGCTGCCGCTCCTAAAATTTGGAATTACCTGCTGGAGGAGACTCGCCAGATTACATCCCTTGACATTTTTAAAAAAGCGATAAAAATGATTCTCTCTTCCGGTGGGCCTTCCCAGACTGACCTCTGTCCTGATCTGAACTAACTGCCTATTTGATCTAGCTCCTCATGACATTGCCATTGTTATTAACTGTTATTGTTTTTTAGTTAGAGGGATTGTATTGTAATTTTATATCGAAGGGAGGATGAGTCAAAAGGCTGGGGGTTTGGGATTTATTTTCTTGTTTTATTCCTGTAATTGTTTTAATCTTTGCCTCGATCCTCAACAGGGAGAGGTGGGATACAAATAAATAAATATTATATAATTATTCATGGCCTATAGTGAAAAAGCAGGAAGGAGAAAGTAAGATTTAGCACTAAGGGTGTTGTGAGCAGTAATATTGTAAGCTGCCCCAATTGCTTGGCAGAGGAACGGGGTATAAATAAATTTTATTATTATTATTATTATTATTATTATTATTATTATTATATTATTTACCTAGAGATATGTCTGTATTAGGATTGGTATCTTTTAAGGCTGCATCCACACTGCAGAAATAATCCAGTTTGACACCACTTTAACTGCCATGGCTCCATCCTGTAGAATTCTGGGGTTTCTGACAGAGAAGGCTAAACGTCTCACAAAACTACAGTTCCCAGAATTCCATAGCATGGAGCCATGGCAGTTAAAAGTGGTGTCAAACTGGTTTATTTCTGCAGTGTGGCTGTAGCAGTCGTGCATAAAATTACTTAAGTTGAGGGGTGTGTAGGCAGCCTAATTAATCAATTAATTCCAAGATCAGTGTGTCTCTAATGTGGCGTAATGCGGATGCAGTGGCTTAGTGGTTAAGACGCCAATTCTGATGATCAAAAGGTTGGCAGTTCGAGGCCCGAGTGCTGCATGATGGGTGAGCTCCCATCACTAGTCCCAGCTTCTGCCAACCAAGTAGTTCGAAAGCATGCAATTGCAAGTAGATAAATAGGTACCACTTCTCAATGGGAAGGTAACAGCCTTCGGTGCAGTCATTCTGGCCACATGACCACCAGAGTCATCTTCGAACAACGCTGTCTCTTTGGCTTAGTAACAGAGATGAGCACCATCCCCTACAGTCGGTTACAACTAGACGTTCATGCCAAGGGACTACCTTTACCTTTTTAGACCACCTAAATATCCTAAAAGCACCAGATCCTATCTGATCTTGGAACCTAAGCAGGGTCAGTCATGGTTAGTACTTGGGTGGGAGACTGCCAACAGATACCAGGTGCTGTAAACTCTATTTCAGAGGAAGGAATTGAGAAAACCACCTCTGAGTATTGTGTAAGAAACCACTACGAAAATCATGGTGTCACCATACGTTGACAGGCAACTTGAAGATACATACAGAGAAAGAGAGAATTGGCCGTGTTTGCTGACGACACTGGATTATTTTGGGTAGTCAGACCAAAAAGCAATTGGGAAGGGCTCCCAAACATCTCTCCAAACTGGGAGAACAGCTGTTGAAATGACCCATGACAGATTTAGCACAGCAAGAATAAAATGCATATTGGGGCAGAAACAGGGTGACCAGGCATCCTCATTTTCCAGGACACATCCTGCATTTCAGCATTCTGTCCAGAAGGAATTCCAAAACATCCTCCATTCTGAGCACGACTAAGAAGCATGAATGCATATTTATATGAGTGTTTTTAGTTTTTATTTTGTCATGTCTTCCATTTATCTTTAATGTTCCACATTTTGCAATGCCTTGTCCTCCTTTGAGGTTATGACATCTGGTCACCCCAGGCAGAAAGTAGCAACATTAGAGACACACTGATCTTGGAATTAACCAGGGGGTGTCAGGGGTGTGTGGACTGCACCCGGTGACACCTCAAGGGGGTGAGCACCTGGTGGGGCAGATATTCCTATCTGTCCCCCTCTGTCAACCAGGGTGGCTCTGCCATCCATCAGCTGCAACTATTGGTGGGGTTGGAGTGCTACCCTTCTGGTTCTGGTAGGACTGCAAGCTGACCAGGAAAGAGAATCACCTCCCTTTCCTGCTCTGCTGGCAGCCCCACTGAACCCAGAATGGCTTCTTGGGTGGAAGTGGCACCCCATATCCAATATAGCAGAAGCGAACTGGCTGGCAGAGGGGGGCAGTTGCGGGGTGTGCCAAGCCACCTGGGCTAACAACATGAGTTACCGCATTGTGACACCAACCCTAGCGACACCACTGAATTAAGACAAACAACTCAAACGAAAAAGATAATACACCAGCATTGCACAGTTATAGCAGTTTCATACCACTTTTAACTGCCATGGTTCTTTCTTAGACTGGAATTTGTAATAAGGGAACGACTTCAAATTCTCTCTACTGTAGTACCAACTCTCAACTTTTGGTCCTTCGGATACTTCACCTTCCCACTCTCAGAATCTGACTGTCGTGCATATTGGCTGGGGCTCCTGGGATTTGAAATCCAAAATATCTTGCCGACTAAAGATCAAAACCCAGTGCCCTATTGCACTCCCCTAAACTACGACATTACAAGACCTCAATAAAGAATTAAGCACCCTGTAAAACTACAAGTCTCGAAATTCTATAATTTATAAACTGTTAACACACTATTGTGTATCCAAAGGATGGTTGCTACAAGGGTGTAGCCAGACAATTTTCACTGGGGAGACAAAGACAAAAATTGGTGGAAAACAAAAGGATTGGGATGTCAGTCATTGTAAAAGACGTTTCCATGGGGAAAATGTTTTAATTGGTAATGGCAAAATATCACTCACTTAATGCATTTTAATTTAGACACTGTGTTGGAGTATGATTCTGGTGACCAGGGTTCGATTCCCAGCTTGGCCATAAAACCCATATGGACAAGGCACACACTCTCAGCCTCAGGGGAAGGCAATGGCAAATCTCCTCTGAACAAATCTTGCCAAGAAAACCCCACAATAGTTTCGTCTTATGGTCACCATAAATCGGAAATGACTTGAAGGCACACAACAACAAAGTTACGAAGCTGAAAAAAAGCAGAAGAATTTCAAAATATTTTACAGTGCAAAATAGTTTGTAAACCCACTAAAAGTGACTAGAAAGTAAATTAATATAGTGCAAGTCACCCTACTACAATGTTTGAACAACCAATAAAGTCTCTAACACACTGCGATTTCTCTGCAGACTTGTGGGGAAAAATGTTCACTTGAAATTCCCTCACATATGCTTATTTCAAAAGCCAGGGTTACTAAATTTGTTTTTCTCTGTCGAAGCACTGAATGCTTGCATGGTGTCAGCACGTGTGTCAAAATTGAAAATGCATTTTCACACACATCTGTAGATGAATAAAAAGCGAGAGATGCAGCACACATAGGGGTTGTCCACATGGGCCGAATAAAATGTCACACACCCACCCTTGGTGGGGAGTCCCGATGATCCGGAGCCCACTCCGTGATTCTAGTGTGAAGAGTCCAGACTATATCTGCCAGTTCAGCACCATATCCATTGTGTGTGTGTGTGTATATATATATATATATATATATATATGTATGTATGTATGTATATATACCATATCCACTGTATATACCCCTTAGAATGGCTTTGAAAAACACACAGTTTGCTCTGGATCTTCCTGGAAGATCTGAAGCCCACCGTTGTGACGCTGGGCAACTGTTTCCAACATGTCCTACTGTGCTGTCTGGCACTGTGATTGACGCTGACCTCTTGTGGCAATGGTCATGCCAGGTAGCACAGTGGGATGTGCATGTGAACGGCTGCCCAACATCGCAACAGAGGACCCCACATAATGGGGGGGGGGGGGGACATTGCGGCAGCTCAGGGTTCAGAATACTCCAGGTTGCTCACAGAGTTTTCTGGCCATTACTGACCTGGTCAGAGTTTACATGCATGGCAATGCTTCCTTGTAAATGTACAGTGTTTTCACAAGTTCATTAAGTGTTACTCTGGAGATTTTGCAAGATTGGGGCATATCCTTTAACTTCTTCAGTAGAAATGTTTTTACATGTTTCAAGTTTCTCAATTGCTGGAGAACCTCTGGCAAGTTCACACAGTGGTGTAAGCTTGCTTGAGTCAAGAAAGTTATCTTTGGTCCAAAACACCCTGCAGAAATCATCCAGTTTGAGACGGCTTTAACTGCCCCGGCTCAGTGCTAGAGAATCCTGTAGTTTATTGTAGCAACAGATCTCACTGACAGAGAAGGCTAAACGTCTCCCAAAACTACAGTTCCCAGAATTCCCTAGCATTGAGCCAGGACTGTTCAAGTGGTGTCAAACTGGATGATTTCTGCAGTGCGTTTTGGACCTTAGTCTGTATTCTTTCCAGCTTGTAGAGCAGCTGAAACGTGCATCTTCCTTTCCCAAAATCGAATTTGTCATTTTGCCTTCTATTGTATAAATAGCGCTGAAATGTATTCTCCTAAAAGTCTCATCATCTGTGGAACAATTTTCATGTATAACCTGGACAGTATTGCCTTCATACATCAGCATATTTATTTTTTTTTATCTGAGAGGCGGATTTACAAACCCTCTTTGGCAATGGTCTTATTCCATTTTCATGATCTGATTGGGCTCTGTTTGCAGACTTCAGTCTTGCTGCTTCAAAAATGTTTGAAACTTTAGACATTTTGCAATGAGGTAATTTCTTCTGAAACTGCTACTATGACATCAAGCTTGGGAAACAGCCATTGAAAATGATTGCAGAACAGCATTTGCCAGGTGTATAAATTTTAAAAGTTTTTTTCATGAAGTGAGAGAAAAATACAAATCTTGGGCAACTGGTCTTTTGCAAAAGTCCGGTTGCTGCAATATTGATGCTTGTATCACATTGTGGATTCAAAGAATTTGAAAAGTTGTACTATTTCCTTTTAACTTTAATATTTTAAACAATAGTTCTAAACAATAGTTCCTACCGATTCAATACTGTTCCCACAGACATTTCAGTTTATTGCCATTATATTTGGCAAAAATAACTGGCTTATGAATGAAGCTGTAGACTGCGACTGCATCTGGACTGCAGAAATAATGCAGTTTGACACCGCTTTAACTGCCAGGCTCAATGCTATGGAATTCTGGGAACTGTAGTTTTGTGAGACATTTAGCCTTCTCTGTCAAAGAGCTCTGGTGCCACAGCAAACTTCAGTTCCCAGCATCCATAACATTGAGCCATAGCAGTTAAAGCAGTGTCAAACTGGATTATTTCTGCAGTGTGGATGCAACTTGCATCATGAACTTGAAAGTACTTTTTGATTTGGACATCCCTTTTTGCTGATAAAGAATGGACTGACTAGATGTATGGTGGTTGAAGCAATGGACATGGGGAATTTATTTTCTGGCCCCATCTTGCAGCAGTTTCTGAGCACCACCATGTTTTCCTGACACAACAATTGCTCCATCATAGCACTGGTTTATAATCTGTTTTTATCAATCCCTGCACTTCTCAGTGTTTGCAAGAGCAATACCGCGTGCAGATTGATCACTGAGCTGTGTCATTTCTAACAGGTGCTCTTAAATACATTCCTGTAGAACAAACTGTACAACTAAGAAGTTCTCTATGCCAGCTTTGTCCTTTGTGCAATGTACTTTCAGTGTAAATAATTCATAGTCAGAACTGTTGACTCTGTTCACAATTTCTTGGCAAACTATATCCGCACAGACTTGGATGCATTCATTCTGAGTATGTAAGGAAGTGTAATGTGCACTTTTGAGGTACAATATTAACAACTTCTTGTTATTTCAGATCTTTTTTGCAAGTGGTAGCGCTGCTTTAGTCTAACAGTCTTAAAAATAAAACTAATGGTTGAGTTTTAGTACTCTCATCTAAATAACAATTAGTTTATGTAAGTGCAGTTGATTTATTGGAAATTGGGATCATGTATTGCAGAAGAACCTGGCTTATTACAAGTGTCCTACTTACCGCACGAAGACAGTTAATTGGTAGCCAGAAACTGTATAATGTCAAAAATACGTTGTGGTTGCTGTTAACTGCCCTCGAGTTGGCCCTGACTCATGGCGACCCTATGAATGAAACATCTCCAATGGCTCCTATCTTGCAGTGCACTTATTTAGGTCCTGCAAATTCAGGCCTGTGACCTCCTTGTTTGAGTCTATCCATCTGGCATATGGTCTGTCTCTCTTTCTACTGTCTTCTATCTTTCCTAGAATTATTGTCTTTTCTAATGAGTTGTGCTTTCTCAGCATGTGGCCAAAGTATGACAGCCTCAGTTTGATCATCTTGGCCTCCAGAGAGAGATCAGGCCAGATCTGTTCCAGGACCTATTTGTTCATCTTTTTGGCTGTCCATGGTATCCTCAGCACTCTTCTCATGCACCACATCTCAAATTAGTTAATTTTCTTCTTATCTGCTTTTGTCACTGTCCAACTTTCATATCCATACATGTTGATGGGGGAATACAATGGCTTGGACAACTCTGACTTTAGTTTTCAGATGTATAAAAATACTAACAATATAATAACAATACTTTTCTGTTTATCTGGATGTGAAGATACTGTATTTTAACCACAACAGGGAATCCTAAAGAGGGAGCCTTTACTCAGACTTTACTCTTTGAGGTTTCTACATCCAACAAAGGTAATTTTAAAAAAATGGGACTGCATTTGGCACGTTTTATCTAAACAGCATCAAAAAGTTTTCCTAATGTAACTGCATGGAGGCTTCTAGTAGCCTCACGAACGACAGAAACAACCTGGAAATTTAATATCTTTTTGCGTTGCTAATGGAATTTAAATTTTATTTCCAGGATTTAACAGCTCTTTGTTTCCCAGAGTCCACATGGCTAGAGGGAGGAGTCATACCATCTAAATTGAGAGCCACAACAACAGCAACATCTTACAAAATGCTAACATCAGTCCAAAACATACTGCAGAAATAATCCAGCTTGAGACCACTTTAACTGCCCTGGCTCAATGCTAGGGAATTCTGGGAGCTGCAGTTTTTTGAGACATTTAGACATTCTCTGTCAGAGAGCTCTGGTGCCACAATAAACTGCAATTCCCAGGACTCCCTAGCACTAAGCCGTGGCAGCTAAAACCAGTTGGATTATCAAACTGGATTATTTCTGCAGTGTGTTTTGGACCATCGCCATATTGTTCTTTCTCCTATATGACTTTTACCTGATGAAGAAGCCAGTGGAGCTTCAAAGGCTATAAGATGTATTTTGTGCATTTTGGCTGGCCCAATAAAAGTATCACTGTTTTGTGGATTTGGGGTGTTATTGTACTTTGCTATATGGCCAACATGGCTACCCTTAGATAGTATAAACAGTCTCATTGCTTTTTTTAAATACGGTATTCTGCATGAGAAATAAAATGCTGCATCTGCTGTGATAGAATACTCCAGCCAAAATCTTCCAATGTACCATTTGGTTGAAAAAGGTCCCTTTAAAAGCCCCTTCCTAGGCAGAATACAGCCTTTTTCTTAAGAAACCTCTGCACTTTGACATCTAGTCTTACTTAGCACAATACCTAACATTAGTTCTTACAAAAATTAGTTCTTTAAAATTAGTTCCTTAAAAAAAAAAAAGACTGCACTCTTCCTAGGAGGGGGATTTTGGCTTTAAAAGAATGGAGACAGAGCCATATGTTGAAGGAAGTGACTCTTTGAACGACTAATGGAGAGAAAAAATCAATACAATTCTACTTATTTCAAGTACCCTAAGGCCCTAGAAGGGGTGAGGCTAGCATGCTCCCTTAAAACTTAAACTACAGTCTAAATGACATCTCAAGAAAGATGCATCTCTAGATACAATAATCTGAAAACAGGAGGAAGGAATATCAACAATCTAAGATATGCAGAAGACACCACAGTACTAGCAGAAAACCTCACAGACCTGGTACACCTAAGGAAGATCAAAGAAGAAAGTGCAAAGGCAGGCCTAATGTTAAACATAAAGCAAACAAAAATAAAGACCACCGAGAACCTTCACAAGTTCAACATAGACAATGAAGAAACAGAAATAATAAAAGAATTCTCATACCTGGGATCAAACACTGATATAAATGGGGACTGCTGTCAGAAAATCAGAAGAAGACTAAGAATGGGGAGGCTGGCTATGAAAGAACTAGAAAAGATTCTAAAATGCAAAGATATACAACTCAGCATAAAAATTAGAATCATACAAGCCACTATATTCCCTATTACCATGTATGGATGTGACAGCTGTACAGTTAAGAAAGATGATAGGAAGAAAATCAATTCCTTTGAGATAATGTGCTGGAGAAGAGTGCTAAGATCCCATGGGCAGCCAAAAGGACAAACAAATGGGTCCTAGAGCAGATTAAGCTGGAAACCTCCCTGGAAGCCAAACAGACTGTCGTACTTCGGGCACATCATGGGAAGAGAGGACTCACTGGAAAAGACAATAATGCTTGGAAAAGTGGAGGGAAGTAGGAATAGAGGAGGGCCACATGCCAGATGGATAGACTCTATTAAGGAGGTCATGGGGATTAAGGGGTTGCAGGAATTAAACAGAGCAGTGGAGGACAGGGGGTCTTGGAGATGTCTCATCCATAGGGCTGCCATGGGTTGAGATCGACTCAAAGGCAGTTAACAACAGAAAAATTGTTCACAGTCATTTCAACTGCATCACTAAGATGCACTCATAAAGAAAGAGATCCAAACACAGTGAACAATCACATAATATATGCAGAAACAATAGTGTGAAAAGGGATTTGAGAAAGTAGACAAAAGGCCTAAGCAGACTGCCAGAAATAGTGCACATTAAATTGAGGCACTGCCCTGGCTCAGTGCTAGGGAGTCATGGGAATTGTATTTTTTTCTGGGACATTGAGCCTTCTCTGTCAGAGAGTTCTGGTGCCACAATAAATTACAGTTCCCATGATTCCCTAGCACTGAGCCAGGGCAGTGCCTCAGTTTAATGTGCACTATTTCTGGCAGTCTGCTTAGGCCCAAAGTCTGCGAAAGCTTATGCTACACTTTTTTCCATACAATTAATCTCAAAGGTGCTACAAAATCCCTTTGCATACTGATATTCCAGACTAACACAGCTATGTCTCTGAATTCTACCAATAGTATGAAGTTAATGAAAAATCAATTAATTGTAGTTAAACGTTGGCCAACTCTATACCTTTAATTTTAAAATTTGCTATCTGTAGGTATCACTTTTTAAAAGGGAATGCCTGGCAGCCTATTTCATAGGCAGATCACAATAAATTATGGCCCTGAGATTTCCAAGCCAAAACCTGAGACCTATGCACAGCCCCTAATGATGCCATGGCATGAGCCTTGGTATTATTGTATCTCTTTTTGGGTTATTTGGAGTCAACTTTAATTTAATATTGCAAACTCAATCACAATTTAAGTCCCAATATATATATTTTAACAACAGTTCAACAAATTATATATTACATTTGGCACATATGCAGTGTCTGAAAATCCCAAGCATCCAATGAGTTGCCAGTGCAGGGCTTCAAGGCAGGACTCTTCCACCTGTACTGCTCAGTTTGTTGCAACATCTAATGCACATCTTCAGTTCCTAAATAAAATAAAAGATACAAAACAAGTAGGAATGTATAATAGAAATTCTACTATAGGGAATGTATCCTTTTGTTCCCCCTTAAATACTATCTGAAAATACCACTACCTTATTAGATGAAAAGGTCCTATTCCTTATTCCTGGCAACTGCAGCAATTCTCCAGTCTTTCCTCTTCTTCTGAACTCAACCAGCAAGTACAGCCCCTTCCTTAGGGTTCCCCCACACACTGGGATAAACCAATACTTCTTAAGGATTACTTTGTCATTAAACATTTTGCATTAAGCATCAACCATAGTTGCTCATAATTTCCTATTCAATCAGGCACACATACACAGATAACATTTTCCTGGTTGGAAATGAAGACAGAAAATCTACAGTATATACTCAACTATAAGTTGACCTCACGTCAAGGGCAGGTTTCGGGGCCAAAATTATGGATTTTGATATGATCCGTGGATAAATTGTGGGGAAAACTTAGAGGCATGTAGCATACACACACCTGTATATATATATATGGGAGACATAACTGTTTGTGCTGGATGGATGAGGAGGGAACTACAGTAAATGGTGGCTGTGGGATGTGAGGGGAATGCGACCAGATCCAAGCAGGGCTAAGAAAATGAAGCAAAGAAAATGGCAACTACGTTAACAGTGATTATAGCCTTAATTTAAATTTGGTAACTTTGCCTGATTTTAACCCAAAAAAGCTGATACACAAAAAAACATACACAAATATCTTATTAAAATCCTTCAAACCCCTCTTCCTCTCAGCATTCATTTGAGGGGAAGTGCCAAAGACTGCCAGAGAGAGATCTTGTAGCAGCTTAGAGACTAACTGAAAGAAAGAAGCTGGTAGCATGAGCATTTGTAGACTTGAGGCTACTTCCTCAGATGCCTGTTTGGAGTGGAGAATTTCAGACGAACACAGCTAAGGTATGTCTTTGAATTCAAAACAAGCCTTAGTTGCACTAACCACCAGCCTTTTCAGGGTGAAGCAAGGAATGTTACTTCTTGATCCTCCTCAATATCTGATCAGCTTTCAGTACCATGATCATGATATCTTATCGGACTGGCTCCGGTGATGGGAGCAGAAGGCACTGGTTTTGGTGTTTCTGATCCTATCTACATTGTGACATTCCTTTTCAACCCTCTGGTTACTAAGATCTAGAGTGATACAGGGCTCCATGCTATCTTCCATGCAATTGTGTCATTGGGAGTTTTGAGGTTTGATACCATTATTGGGTTGATGACACTCAGCTTCACACCTCCTTGTAATCGGAGTCATCAGGGGCTGTACTGATGCTAGAACAATGTTTGGATGCTGTAATGGGCTGGATGAGGGCCAATAAACTGAAGCTGATTCTAATAAGATGGGCACTCTGTTGGTTGGTGGTTCCTTGGTCTTGAATTGTACAAGCAACCTGATTTTGATGGCATGGTACTCCTCCTAAGTTTGGGAGCAATCCTGGATCCATCTTTGCCACTGGAAGCCAAGGTGGATTCTATGGCTCAGAGTGCTTTGGTCTAGCTTCAGCAAGCCCAGCAGTTATGTCCTTTTCTGGACAAGGATAATTGGGCCACAGTACTTCATCTGCTGGTAACTTCCTGACTAGACTACTGTAGTGTATTTTGTGTGGCGTAGCCCTTGAAGATAACTTAGAAGTTACGGCTACTATATCACACACAGCTAGACTAGAAACCAGATGGCATCAGTGTTAAAAGAATTGCACTGGCTGCCAACATACTTCTGCTCTGAATTCAAGGTGCTTAAAGTCCTGAGACCTTGACATTTGAAGGAGTGTCTCTCCTTATATATGCCAAACTGAGATCTGGTGGAAGCAACATCTTTTGGGTCCTACCACTGGGAGCAATACAACACATGGCAATGCTCTGCTGTAGCATCCTGGTTGTTGAATGTCCAATTGGAGGCCTGATTGATGCTGGCTTCATTCTGGCACCCAGTTAAAACACAGCTTTTGTCAAAAACCTAAGCAATCTAATCATTTTGCCCACATCTCTGCAGGTACATGGGTTTAAATTATTTTAATTTGTTTAAGTTCTTAATATGATTTTATATGGTGTAGAAATTAGTTCATTGGTATTATGATTTTGGAAAAACAATTATTTGCTTTCGCATTACATGGAGTCTCCTTCTTTGGAAATCTTTAAACAGAGTCTGTATGGCTGTTGTGAGTTCCTGCATTGATTGCTTTGATTGTGATTTCCTGCATGGCAGCAGGTTGGATGGCCCTGGTGGCCTCTTCCAACTCTACGATTCTATGATTCTATAAGTTTAGTTACTTTAATAAACCAGAACACTCCACTGACCCAGACCTGGATTGCTCCAACACCTGCTTCCACAATCAGCTAACCCAAAAGCCTTTCTGGTCTGTCTCCCAACCCTTCCCTGCCCCACCTCTGTGGCATCATAAGAACCTACCCTTCTCTGTGGTTTTGGCTCAGCTGAGATGGTAACCCTAATTTTACTATGCAAAGCAATCTTGCTGCACCTTTGGGACTAAATTAAAGATAGAAGTTGGTAACATGAGTTTTCCTAGACTTGAGCCTGTTTCCTCAGATGCATTTGGACTCTGATTTTACTGTGGATAACACAATTACATATTTGCATTTTTAAAGATGCAGTCTTGTTTATTAGATGAATGGTTAACTTTGCATAAAGCCTGAAGACATTAAACAGTTTTACATATTAGCTCTTGTACTATCTTTTGCCATAGCCAGTTTTCCCCATCCTCCACTTTACTACATGGTACTTTTTTCAGAAATGGAAGGACTCTTAAGATCTCTTTCACACAGCACAATGATAACACATTGATACCATCTTATTCTTGACTGTGGTGGCTGGTGTTATGGAATGGTGCAATTTGTGGGATTTGTAGTTCAATGGAGCATTGGAGTTCTCTGGCAGACAATTCTAACCCAATGAAACTAGGCCTAATGAGAGAGATAGTGTGGTGCAGTGGTTTGATTGTAGGACTGACTCTGGAGACCAAGGTTAAGTTAGCTCGGTCATAGAAACAAGGTTCAACTAGCTCAGCTATGGAAACCCACTGGGTGACCTTGCGCAAGTCACGCTCTCTCAGCCTCAGGGGATGGCAATGGCACACCTCCTCTGCACAAATCTTAACAAGAAAACCCCATGATAGGGTCACCTTGAGGTTGCCATAAGTTGGAAATGACTTGAAGTCGCATAACACATGCACAGTGTGGTGGTTTGAGTGTTGGACTATGACTGGAGAACAGGTTTCAATCCTGGCTCAGCTGTAGAGACTCACTGGGTGACCTTGGGCAAGTCACACTCTCTCAGCCTCAGAGGAAGGCTCTCTCTGAACAAATCTTGCCAAGAAATCCTCATGATAGATTCCTCTTAGGGTTGCCATAAGTAAGAATCAACTTGAAGACACACCGCAACAAAACTAGAAATCCCAGGGCTCCATAGGATGGAATTATTTTTGTTAACTGCCCTCCAGTCTATTTCGACCCATGGTGACCCTGTGGAATTGTACCAAAGTGGTATAATTGGGCAGCTTGAATGAGGCCTTAATGGGGTTATAATTGCAGAAAGAGGAAAGTGAGGAGGGGACCATTCTCAGTGACCAGATGTCATAACTGCAAAGGAGGGCGAGGCACCGCCAAATGTAGGACATTCAAGACAAAAATGTAGCGCTACAAAATAAAAAAGCTTAAAACCACGGATGTATAAACGTAAATTCATTCTTCTGAGTCATGCTCAAAATGGAGGCCATTTTGGAGTTCCTCCCGGACAGAAGGCTGGGATGTAGGACACGTCCTTGAAAAGGAGGACTCCTGGTAACCCTGACAGGGGAACGTGGGGCAAAGAAACTCTTCCGCCTGAACTATGAACATTTCCACTGAATCACGTGACTCAAGGAGGCCTGGTAGCTGTGGAATGGCGACTCTACGCGGCTCTCGTGCGCACGCGCACTTCCTCGCCTTGCCATTGGCTCTCCGACACGTTGCCTCGGCAACCGGCCTCACGCGACAAGCATCGGTGGCGTGATTAAGGAGAGGCCTGTGGTGGTTATCACAGGAAAATGTGTGACGTCATCTCCCTGCGTCCAATAAAAGTGTGTCGAGGAAATGGTAGAGGAGGATAGGCATTAATATCCAATTAATGTTGCCTGTGTTCCATATATTTCAGAATAGAAGTCCTATCATCTCAAGCTAGCCCTTTGGCTTCTGCTACACTGCAGAATTAACGCAGTTGTAGACTTGTTTAACTGTCATAGCTCCATCCTACGTAATCCTGTGATTTTGTAGTTTGTTGTGGCACCAGGGCTCTCTGACAGAGAAGGCTAAATAGCTTTTAAAACTACAAATCCCAGGATTCCATAGCATTGAGCCAGGGCAGTAAAAGAGGTGTCAAACTGCAGTCATTCTACAGTGCAGATGCATCCTGTCAAGTAACTCTTTTTGCAGACTGCCAGAAATAGTGCAAATTGAGTCCACTTTAAATTGAGGCACTGCCCTGGCTCAGTGCTAGGGAATCATGGGAATTGTATTTTTTTCTAAGACATTGAGCCTTCTCTGTCAGAGAGCTCTGGTGCCACAATAAATTACAGATCCCATAATTCCCTAGCACTGAGCCAGGGCAGTGCCTCAATTTAATGTGCACTATTCTGGCAGTCTGCTTAGGCCCTAAATCTAGTCAGTCTTTAGCGCACCACAAGATTCTTTGGTTCAAACCATACTGGAGAAATAATCCGATCTGAGACCATTTTAACTGCCCTGGCTCAATGTTAGGGAATTCTGGGAACTAGTTTAGTGGGAGCCTTTTTTCTGTCAGAGAGCTCTGGGGCCACAAAAAAACTACAGTTCCCAGGATTCCTGAGACTGAGCCAGAGCAGTAAAATTGTTTTCAAACTGGATTATTTCTGCAGTGTGTTTTGGACCTTTGTTGACTTTGTTGCAACAAAGGAAGACTCGGGTCCTAAACGCGCTACAGAAATAATCTAGTTTGAGACCGCTTTAACTGCCCTGGCTCAGTGCTAGGGAATCCTGGGAGCTGTAGTTTATTGTGGCACCAGCGCTCTCTCACAGAGAAGGCTAAATACATTACAAAACTACAGTTCCCAGAATTCCCTAGCACTGAGCCAAGGCAATAAAAGTGATCTCAAACTAGATTATCTCTGCAGTGTGTTTTGGATCTCAGTCCCCTCAATTCATGCCAGTTTTTGTTAACATCAAACCCAAACATCTTGCAAGTTACTGATTAAGAGTATAGTTAAGCCAAGACGATTAATATTAAAGGAGTGCTTCAGAGATCCTGCTGGACAGAACCCTCCCCATGGAAAAATTCCTTTTCAGAGTTTTAAAAGATTTGATTTATATGCCAGTCAATTACACAGGGAAGCACAGTTTGATTTCTGTACCAGAAGAGGAAGAACAGCCTCTTTTCCTAAAAGATTTAGTAATAAAAAAACAGGGCTCTTTTGATTAGATTATATATGGCAAGCAGGATGACAGATCTCCTCCTTTTCCAGGACATGCCATACATTTAAACCTCCTGTCCAGGAAGAATTTCAAAATGCCCTCCATTTTTACCATGGTTAAGATATTAGTGTTTTTATATTTTATTTGGTAATGTCGTACATTTTTCTTGGAGTGCCTTGTCCTCCTTTGTGGTTACGATATCTGGTCACTCTGATGGCAAGAGGTGATTCCAGTATTTTATGGCACTTCCTAACTTGCATTCTTCTATCCACATATCCTCATAAAAGATTAATACATGTATCAGTGTATCTTGCATAATGTGTGAATGACCATTGACAATCCCTTCTTTCTTTTTCTATACACTGGGATTTAGGAGGAGCTTCTAGGCAAATGCAAGTATGTAGCTCATTTCTTTTAAAGGCACAGCCACTGCTCTTTCTTCGAAGGCCCCAAACATGTCTCCCAGTATTCAAGAGTGGGCATCCTCCAGAAATAGTATTTTGAACTACACTCCCATCAGCTCTAGCTGCATGGTTAATTTTAAGAAACTACTCAAAGATGTAGCCATGTTAGTCTATAGAATCAGTATATAGAGAGATCTTATAGCAGCTTTGAGACTAACTGAAAGAGGTTGGCAGCATGAACTTTTGTAGAGTACAGTCTACTAAAGCATCTGAGGAAGTAGACTGAAGTTTAGGAAAGCTCATGCTGCCAACTTCTATCTTTCAGTTAGTCTCAAAGGTGCTACAAGAACTCTCTATAAGAAACTACATATGTACTCCAAAATATCAAGAGGGCTTGCCTATAGGCACAGATCAGGAACAGTAATGTACGAGGGGATATCGTAAAGTAATAATTATCACATGGAAGTTATTATTATGTTGTTTTTTTGTTAACTGCCTTTGCGTAGATCTTGACCCATGGCAACCCTATGGATGAGACATCTCCAGACCCCTCTGTCCTCTACTGCTCTGCCCAGCTCTTGCAAACTCATATTCGTGGTCTCTTTAATAAAGTCAATCCATCATGTGGCCTTCCTCTTTCTACTTCCCTCCACCTTCCCCAGCATTATTGTCTTTTCCAATGAGCCCTTCCTTCTCATGATGTGTCCAAAGTACGACAGCCTGAGTTTGATCATTTGGGCAATTCTTCCAGGGAGGTTTCCAGCCTGATCTGCTCTAGGACCCATTTGTTTGTCCTTCTGGCTGTCCATGGGATCCTCGGCACTCTTCTCCAGCACCACATTATTTCAAATGAATTGATTTTCCTCCTATCTTCTTTCTTGACTGTCCAGTTCTCACATCCATACATGGTAATAGGGAATATGATGGCTTGTAGGATTCTAACTTTTGAGTTTAGTTGTATATCTTTGTATTTTAGAATCTTTTCTAGTTCTTTCGTTGCTGCTCTCCCCATTCTTAGTCTTCTTATGATTTCCTGACTGCAGTCCCCATTTCTATCAATGTTTGATCCCAGGTATGAAAAATATTTTACTATTTCTATTTCCTCATTGTCTAGGTTAAATTTGTGTAGATTCTCCATGGTCATTAATTTTGCTTTCTTTATATTCAACATTAAGCCTGCCTTAGCACTTTCTTCTTTGATCTTCCTTAGTAGTTGTTTCAGGTCTGTGAGGTTCTCTGCTAGTATCATGTCATCAGTATATTTCAGATTGTTGATATTTCTTCCTTCTGTTTTCACTCCTCCCTCTTCCATGTCCAAGCCTGCTTTCCTTACAATATGTTCTGCATATAAGTTGGGTGAAAGGATACAGCCTTTTCTGACTCCTTTGCCAATTAGGAACCATTCTGTTTCTCCATGTTCTGTTCTGACAGAAGCCTCTTGTCTCGAGTACAGATTCCTCATTTAAGACCAGGGGTAGGCAACCTTTTTGAGCCGGGGGGGCGGGTTGCTGTCCCTCAGACAATTGGGGGGTGGGGGGAAGCACCAAAAATAAATAAAAATTTTAAAAAAATTAATTAAAAAATATGCATGCACACTCTCTCAGCCCCAGAAAAGCCATGGCAAAACCCCTGTGATTTTGCCAAGAAAACCCCAAGAACAAGTAATAACAATAATCAAATCATCATGGCGGGTGGCAAGGCGGCAACGGCAGAACCGGCCTGGGGCCGGTCCAAAGGCCTCCGGGGGCCGCCTCCGGCCCCCAGGCCTTAGGTTGCCTACCCCTGTTTAAGACTATCAGATGTGTTGGCACTCCCATCTTTAAGGGTGTTCCATAGCCTTTCATGATCTATGCATTCAAAGGCTTTGCTGTAGTCTATAAACCACATGCTCATTTTCTTTTGGAACGCCCTGCTATGCCCCATTAGCTATTGTATATTTGCTATGTGATCCTTGGTGCCTCTTCCTTTCCTGAACCCTGCTTGGACCTCTGGGATTTCTCTCCCATGTATGGTTGGAGTCAAAATACTGCAACATAATGTTGCTTGCATGGGAGATTAGTACTATGGTTCTATACTTGCTGCAGCCTCTTGTGTCTCCTTTGTTGTGGATGGGGATGTATGTTGGTCGCTTCCAATCTGTTGGCCATTGTTTTGTTTTCCATATCTGTTGACATATGTTGGTTAGCAATATATACCAATAGATTGTCTGTTCCTGGAGTCTTGTTTTTGCCATTTCTTTTATTATTTATTATAATTAAGTAATTAAAGTTTAAAATTTAAATTAAATTTTATTATATTTTATTATTATGGTATATTGATGAAATTTTGTCATTGTCATCATTGGTCCCTAAGTGCATGATATAGAGAAAATCAGATCATTGTGTCCTTTATTTTTGTTACAGGTTGTGCCAGAAGTGACTAAAGTGTAAGATGGAGAAGTACGAGGGGGTATCATAAAGTAGTTAATTATCACCTGGATGTTATTATGGTATATTGATGAAATTTTGTCAGTGTCATCATCATCAAGTGACTTTTTCTTTTCCCCAAAATGAAAAATCTGTTGTGGGGTTGCCAATTTGACAACACAGTTGACGTCATTTATGAAGTGGAAGAGTGGTTGAAGGCGCAAGCTGCAGACTCCTACAATAATGGTATTTGGAGGGTCAAGAAATGCTGGGGGAAATGTGTAAATCTGGATGGAGACTATGTAGAGATAAGTTAACAACTACATATTAAAACAAACTTTCTGTCAAAACATTTTAAAGGTGATAATTAAAACTTTACAATACCCACTTGCAATGTGTGTTTGTGATTTACAAGGACCAAAGACAGGATTATAACAAATTGAAATGAGGCCTTTCAGCAAATCCATTTAACATTCTATTTGTTTGTAACATATTTATTTTAAAATTTACTTAATTGCTCTTCACTTAAACAATTTGGGGACAGATGAGCATGCGAGATTGTCAAAATATCAGAATGCTATTTGGTATACTCATTAATCTGCATTGTTCTGCATTTCGAGTGTGAATGACTTGATACCCCACTCCCATTGCTCTTAAAGCTGGGAAATTTCATCTCTTATATGCCTTGATGATCTGAGATATCAAAGAGAGAAGTTGGCGTACATGTTCAAATTAAAAGAAAAGAGATTCCACTTAAACATTAGGAGAAACATGGAGGGTGATGGACTCTTTCTTTGATAGTCTTTAAACAAAGCTTGGATGGGCATCTTTCATGAGTGCTTGAGGTATGTATTCCTGCACGGCAGGGGATTGGATTAGATGACCACTACAGCCCCTTCCAACTTTATGATTCTATGTATAAAATGTGAACATGAGGTCTACATTTCCAAGGCATCCAGGAAAGATATAACATGGCACAACAAACTACCTTTCCCTGAGTGCATAAGATATCAGAATGACATTAGGTATATTTGTATTGCAATACTTTACTCAAAAGTTCACCTTTTCAACCATTACAGCAACGTCCAATAAGGGGAGGAAAGAGAAAAATCTGAAGCCTCCCAAATGCGATGCTTTACTGATTATTTCAGATGAAGCAAAGACTTCTGTTTTTGCAATGTCAGAATGGTCAGTAAATATTAAGCTCACTTACCACACTTTCAAGGAATTCATCCAATTCATACTGAGGTCTGAACATTCAGGGATTTCAAAACCTACCTCTCAACAATCTCTGCATTTCTACAAACAGGGAATGTAGCGTTAGGACTATGACACATGAAACCAACTTCTTACAGGGATTACTTTTACAGATCATTATGGGCTTATCCAGTTTCTGGTCTCAATGGGAGCACGCCCACTGAATCAATGGAATGTACAAGAGAAGTGACTTAATATTTTGCAATTGGTTTAATGGGCCTACTTTAGATTTAGCCCTATGTGTCTTGGTCACTCTATATTCTTTTCCACTCAAAGGATGTGGATATGACTTTTTATGTGCAGAGCTTGGAAAAGCTACCTTTTTGTACTATCATTCCCAGAAATACCCAGCCAGCATGGCCACTGCCCATCCTGAGTGAGTACCTTCTTGGAGCTGTAGTAAAATTAAGATTCCAACCTCTGATTACATTACTATTATTTAAAGTTCACTCAGTTTTTCCTCATTACTTTAGTCCCACTGTCATTGCTCGTGCCCTCAATTGTAACCTTTTCAATTTGTCAATATCCACCTGCCATGGTTAATGCAATCCAAAGCAGCATTGCCTGTTTTATGCATAGGATTGTCTTATCCCCACAGCTTTGAACAAGTTTCTCAGCATATTATATCACAAACCATTTTTCTGCAAAAAGTTACAAATAACAAGACTCTGAGGGAGGGGAGTAGTTTCAACTCACAATATGCATGTTTCCCAAAGCATTCTATTTATTTATTTAAAAGAACAACATCCTACATATGCAATCCCAAATACACCTTCCTAGCAGTGAGTCCCACTAAAACCATACAGGATTGCACTGCACTGTGGAACAACTACCTAGAAAACATACGTTCTGTGCATACTTTGGGAGCATAACAATTTTTTTTTTTTGGTGTTCAGAATAAAAGATCAACAACAACAACATCATTGCTTTCTTATACGTGAAGTAGAAAACTATCAATTACTTTCTTCAGAAAAAGAAAACACAGCAGGCAGAACAGTACATCTTAATTAAAACTATAGGCATACTTCAGTTAACAAAGCCTCTGACAAAGAAGCTTCTTTTTACAAAGTGTTTTAATACCCTCGGGCCCTGCTTTTTCTCCTTGTCCTCTGCCTAGTTAGAATTTTTTAAAGGCGCATCAGCATTGAGAGGATGGAAAATAAAAGGCTGGAGAAACACAGACTTTGTGTGTCAGTTTGTATGAGTGTGTCTGCAGTAAACTGCAATGCATGAACTGAGAAGAATAAGATCCAGCTCTCGCCAACCTTGAAGTTGTTCTATGCATCTGCCTAAAACAGGTAAAATAAACAGCTGTTGCCTCCAGAATCTCTTACTGAGCATGTGTGAACAGCAAAACAAAAAGAAAATGAAAGCAGGTAAGTTACCTCACCAGCTACCTCCATCACATTAAAGAAGCATAGATGTTGACAAGCTGGAGCACGTCCAGAAGTGAGAGGTGTCTGACAGTGAAATATACTGCCTTGGAGTGTGGTGGAGTCTCCTTTGGAGGTTTTTAAACAGTAGCTGGATGGCCATCTTTTGGGAAGGCTTTGTGTAATTCCCACATGGCAGGGGATTGGACTGGATGGCTCTTGTGGTCTCTTCCAACTCTATGATTCTGTATTTATAAATGGAGCCACCAAAGTGGAATCGTAAAAGTGGAGGCTACTGAAATGTTTTAAATCATGCTTGGGTGCATTTGGAAGCTTTCAATTGGTCTCTACAATGTTCAAACTGTTTTTGTTTGCTTCTGCAAGGATTGCTGAACCTGGTTGTTTCATTTCACCTGTCCATATTGTTCTGTTGAATGAAAACTGTGCTGAAACATAGTAAACTGGCCTTCTTTTTTGTGGTGTAGGAACTATGAAACCATACCTTGAGGGTTCCAGCATGGTGCAGTGGTTTTGAGTGTTAGACTATGAATCTGGAGACCAGGATTCAATCCCCCAGTCGGACATGAAATCCACTGTGTGACCTTGGGTAAGTCACACGCTCTTAGCCTCAAAGGCAATGACAAACTTCCTCTGAACAAATCTTGCCAAGAAAATCCCATGATAGGGTCACCATAAGTCAGAAACAACTTGAACACACACAAAAACAAATTATCTCTTTTCTTTGCATATTATTTCCACCTCTGGTACCAATTTTTATGTTATAGTAATGCTCAGGAACATACGTACTTCATTAACTGAAGTACACCTGTAGATTGAGAACATTCTGATGTTAACTGGAACAGGATTTAAAGGGGCAGAGCAGAGAAATGTCCAAACCCTGTATCAAGCAGCAGGCAGCAAGTCTTTTGTCTTGTTCTTCAAGTAGTTCTTTCAAGGGCATTTCTCAGCCTCCCACTTGCTCCTGAGCCAAGACTCCAGTTGGCTCCTGGTGCCTCCAGTTCTTCCATTGTTCCTTCTTCAATGCCAGAATCCCACCCTTTCAGCTCCTTTTCTCATCTCAGAACTCTTCTGCCTGGTTCAGAAGGAAGCAGAGCCTCCATTGCTCAGAAGAGAGCAGAGACACATGCTCTGATCACTCCTTGCAAATAAAATGGCCTAAGGGGGAGAGCAGGAATAAGCCTGTTATTCCACTGCACCCTCACCCCAAATCTCCACAGCCCTTCACATGATAGAGGGGTAACTTCTGTGGCGAGGGACCATCTCTACTCAAGTAATCTCCCTACAGTATTTTGATCCTTGCATCAATAGCAGAAATGGGCAGACCTGTCAAGTTTGATTCTATGGATTCCCTCTATTAATTAATTAATTATTTTAAGGGGGGAACCCCACACACATACTTTTGTGTACATTTTCAAATGGATGGATTAATGAACACATGTCCCCATGGACTACTATATGCAACTATGCTTTAGAAAAATGTATGCAATATTTTTTCTGCACATTTTTGAAAGGTGCATCTTCTTTTTCTCGCCATCATGGAGCAGGGCTGACAGAATTCTCATCTTCATTTTACCAGAGGGAATGAACTCAATTAAAAAACATGCCCCATTGCAAACATTAAAGATTCTGATGTATGAAGGCTGAGTGACAAGAATTCAAGGGAGTGGGCAAGCCCAACAGGCTAACTATACATTAGACTATGAAACCTACCAACATTCTTCCACTTCAGGAGGAACTTAAAAAACTGTCCCAAGCTCAGGGTGAAAATAACAGTATATAGCATTTATGTAGCACTTTTAAAATATTCCAAGCACTTGCAACACAATAGATAGAACCTTGTAAGGTAGTTGAGTATTATTATCCCCATATTGCAGGTGAGGGTAAAGCTGAAGATGAAAAAGGCTTGCTTAAGGCTCCACTATGGGTATGGCAAAATGAAACATAATTTACAGAACTGGCTGGGACATTTTTGGAATTTTAGTGTGAAAAAAACAACAAACTTTTCTAAACTCTGGGTCCAAACAAGCCAATGCCTTTCTAATTCACACCTATCTTTTAACTACTGGAAGCCACTCTACAATTTTCTATAATCTCCACTAAAAAAAAGGGGGGGGATATGAGAGGATTAAGTTACAATGCCATTTGAAGGCTCTACTGATGTTACATGAACCCACAATGCATGTTAAAGACCAGGCAAGGTGAGGCTCCAAATGTTCTCAAGCAGTGCCAAACAGGACTTTTCAGATTTCCCTCCTTGGTTGCTTCTGAGGGTACAGTGTGATATTACAATACATCAGAGGTGTTGGTGCCATGAAACATTAACAGATTAAGATGTCTTATAATGAGTTAGACCACTAGTTCGTTTATTCAAGTACTGTCTACTCTGACTGGTTGAAGTGGTTCAAGGCAAAAAAAAAAAATCAGCCCCTGGTGATATCTTTTAATCTGGAAACACCAGAGATAAAACCCAGGACATTCTGCAGGTTAAAAAAAAATGTAAACTCTGTAACTTTAGGCTTAGGATATGAACCCCCTCTTTCCCCACAAATTTGGGAGACATTTTCAATCAAGTTACTAAGCATTAGCATGATGCAGGTTTATAATGCAAGATGCCAAGCTGACTGATTGGTTTTTGATGTGGCAACTAAAAAAGCCAATGCAATTCTAGGCTGCATCAATAGAGTATAATGTCTAACTCAAGGGAAGTAATGGTACCACTCTAGTCTGCATTGGTCAGACCTCACCTGGGAATAGAGCATTCAGTTCTGGATACCAGTTCAAGAAGGATATTGACAAGCTTGAATGTGTCCAGAAGAGGATGACCAAAATGGTGAAAAGTTTGGAAATCATGCCCTATGTGTGGTAGCTTAGGGAGCTGCGTATATTTAGCCTGGTGACAAGAGGTGCCATGACAGCCATGGTTAAATATTTGAAAGTATATACTGAAGATGAAGCAAGCTTGTTTTCTACTGCTCCAGAGAATAGGGCCCGGAGAAATGGATTCAAACTACAGTAAAAGAGATTCCACCTCAACATTAGGCAGGACTTTCTAACACTAAGAACTGTTTGACAGTGCAACACACTCCCTCGGAGAGTGATGGAGTCTCCTTCTTTGGAAGTTTTTAAACAGAGGTCGGATGGCCATCTGTCAGAGGTGCTTTGATTATGTCTTCCTGCATGGCATGGCAGGGAGTTGGACTGGATGGCCCTTGAGGTCTCTTCCAACTCTATGATGCCAAGGCCATCCAGGAGGCACACCAGGCCTGGTCTTGTTTGGGTTTTTTGGCCTATAGGAAACCCTGCCATTAACCGTGTAAAGGAGTATTCAAAGAGAGATCCGTGTTAATCTGTTTTAGAATAAAAAGACATATAAAAATCCAGTTCCACTTTTGTAAAGGAGATTATCTCATATGCAGCTTCCCATCAGCTGTAGAGTGACAAAACAAAAACACAGCACATGTCCACTGGATGATGGAGGATGTTTTATGTAGAGAAAAGGGAGCATCTTAGCATCATCACAGAGCTTGCGATAAATATTGTTCAGTCCAGGCCTCACAGTCTTTCCCCCCTTCCTTTCATCACACTTAACAAAGCTTCTGAGGATCTGGTAACAAATCAGAAGGTCAGAACACTGGGGGAAGCTCAGAATCCACATCCAAAAAAAGAACTCAGAAACATGTCTGAAAGTGGATGGCATAAAGATTAAAAGCAGTAATCAAGCAGCAAAAATAAAAAGAGTACTGATACTCTATGGAAAATTTTAGGATCCAGTTACAAAATAGATAGAGGCAAAAGAAGCCTGGACAACAGATCCTAACTAACTGCATAAAAAATTAAAGGCAAATAGGCCTTTATTTCCTATGATATTTTTACAGTATAAGTATGAGGTGATGGGACAAAAGATCTTTTGGAATATGGGGAAAGACTAACTATTTGAAACACTCAGGTTTACTTCTTATATAGTAGTTGTTATTATGGAGCTGAACCTCCAGAGAACTAGTGTTTAAAAATTACCCAGTGTGGGTTTTCTGATGCCTAGTCAGATGTGAATTCCGATTAAACCTCTTCCCACATCTGAGGCACAGATAAGGTCTCTCTCCTGTGTGAATTCGCTGATGTTTCTTAAGACATGAGCTTTGGCTGAAACATTTCCCACACTCTGAACATTTGTAGGGCTTCTCTCCTGTGTGGATCCTCTGATGTTGGATCAAATCTGAGATCCCACGGTAGTTCTTCCCACACTCAGAACACAGATAAGGTTTTTCTCCTGTGTGGATTCTCTTGTGTACAACAAGGTGGGAACTCTGAGTGAAACATTCCCCACACTCTCGGCAAATATAAGGTTTTTCTGCTGTGTGTATTCTCAAGTGTCTAATGAGATGGGAGCTGACCAGAAAGCCTTTCAGACAGACAGGACATCCAAAAGGCTTTTCTCCTGTGTGAATTCTCTGATGAGCAACAAGATTAGAACTCACACTGAAGCTCTTTCCACACTCAGGGCACTTATACGGCTTCTCTCCTGTGTGTATTCTCTGATGTGCAATAAGGGTTGAGCTTTGGGAAAAGCTCTTCCCACACTCAGGACATGTGTAAGGTTTCTCTCCTGCATGGATCCTGTGGTGCTTCACAAGGGCTGAGCTGTCACTGAAGCGTTTCAAGCATACCCGGCAAACGTAAGGCTTCTCCCCAGTGTGGGTTCTTCGGTGTCTAATAAGGGGCGAACACCGTTTGAAGATTTTCCCACAATCAGGACATCTATAGATTCTTCCTGGCTTCTGGGTTTTGGTTTTGTTGGGTTCCACTGCAGTTCCCTGTCGTGGCCGAGCTTTACAACGTCTCTTCTTTGGAATATATACTTGGCTTTCAGGACTAGGCTCAAGGTCAAAAGGTTCTTCATCTCCACGAATCTGGAAAACATTTATTTCATATTCTTCCAGAAAGGACTCACCTTCTTCAATCTGCTCATGATTTTCCAGTGGAAAACTCTCTTCCTCTTTCATCATGTTCTCTTCTTCCTCTTTAAACATGTTCTCCTCTTCTTCCTCTTTCACCAAGTTCTCCTCTTCTTCCTCTTTCACCAAGTTCTCCTCTTCTTCCTCTTTTACCAGGTTCTCCTCTTCTTCCTCTTTAATTATCTCCTCTTCTTTAATCAGATTCATCTCCTCTTCATCTATGATGATCACTTCCTCTACCATCAGGTTATCTTCTTCCTCTTCCTCTTGAACAATCTCCTCTTTGATCATGTTATCTTCCATTCTCATCATCTCTAGCCTGCTGGAGCAAAGCAATACTCATATCATGTAAGTGTAAAAAAGAAGTTGGGAAATTGGAGGCAAAATTGACAGCAAGACACATTGGTTTTTTTAGGAAACAATAAAATTAATCATGGGGAGCAGGATTCCCCATATGAAAAGGGAATATATTTAGGGGTACTTGCATTTTACATCATTTATTGTACAGGCTGAGTATCCTTTATCCAAATTTTTTGAGGCCAAATTTTTCTGATTTTTTCAGATTCCGGAGTATCTGCATATACATAATAAGACATCCTGGAGATGGGACCCAAGTCTAAACATTAAGTTGTATGTTTTGTATACACTTTATACACTTAACTTGAAGTTAATTTTATACATAATATTTTAAAATAATTTTGTGCATAAA
Source organism: Phrynosoma blainvillii (assembly GCA_026167975.1). Lineage (NCBI taxonomy): Eukaryota > Metazoa > Chordata > Lepidosauria > Squamata > Phrynosomatidae > Phrynosoma > Phrynosoma blainvillii. The sequence goes on from JANUYF010000002.1 coordinate 372,179,116, forward strand.
ACAAGTTTGTGAATACTGAACCATCAGAAAGCAAAGCTGTCATTATCTCGGCTATCCATGTGGATGATTTGGGAGTATATCAGGTTTCAGAATTCTGGATAAGAAATACTCAACCTGTACCTAAAGCATAACTGTGCATCCTTCAATCCTAACTTTCAGAATGAAACAAGTTTCTAGGCCTCAAAAATGCTTAGTATGAATTCAGCATTTCAGAGAGTTAAAGGTATTTCAATCATAATTTCAGTAATCTGTACAACAGTTCTATAAAGTAGACCAAATAATTGCACATTGGTTGCAAAAAGAGCAGTTGGGAACAGTTTGCTAAAATCACTTAGCAGGGTTATAGCCAAGGTAAGGTTTCAACAAGAGAGAGTGATAGCTCATACTCTTAGCCACTATGCCATACTGGTTTTTGCAACTGCAGAAAAGGGGGAAAACCTGAAATGTGTTAGAGAAATCAGAATGAAGATGAGCTGGCCATTCAGTGGCTGAGCATTCTTAGCACTTCTCATAATATCAGCAGGGATTGCTTTCCTAAAGCCAGTGAAATGAGGAAAAACAAGAAAACTCTTTTAACGCTAAACAAGAGCTTTGGGGGAATTAGAGGATGGGGAGAACCTTTCTCCCCTCTTTTATCACCAGTGATTCAGTAATAAATTTATTATTTTATTTCATGTTCGTTCCACCTTTCTTCCAGAGAGCTCAGAGCAGAGTGTAGGCTCATTTGCCTTCCCTATTATAAATCAGAGGAATTTGGAAATAAGAAGTGCTCTGGCTGGCAGGGGCTCTTCAAAGCTCCAACCAGAAAGAAGCAGTTTTTGGCCTTATTATCTAAGATCCTTGTACTAAGTACCAGGCAGCTGGGTTCTAGAATCTTTGTCTGAATCACAGCCGAATGTTTACCAGCTATCCAGTCAAACAGGCTGAGTCTCCCTTATCTGGAATTCCAAAATCCAACACTGTCCACATGGGCGGCTGAGACAGTGATAGCTTTGCTTTCTGATGGTTCAGTGTACACAAACTTTGTTTCATGTACAGAATTATCAAAAATATTATGTATAAAACTATCTCCAGGCTATGTGAATAAGGTGTCTATAAAACATAAATAAATGTCATGGTCAAATGTGGGTCCCATCTCTATGTTATCTCATTAAGAGTGTATGCAAATATTCTAAAATCCAAAATGCTTCTGGTCCCAGACATTTCAGAGAAGGGAAACTCAGCCTATATAAAGTGACTTATTTTGTATTTAATAGGCTGTGTTAGGAAGTTTCCCTTTAGTAAGGTGCCTGTTCATAGCTATATAGATGGGAAATGAATCACAACTGAGCAGCCTAATTTCCATTTATTTAACCACAGGGACTGGGAGCACTGGCCCTGGAACAAACTGTAAAAATGTGTTGTCCAGGGCTCTGATTCTACAACCTGCTACAAAGGGATGCTGGAACCCATCATTTAAAGGACTATGATGTTTTCTGCTCCTGTAAACCACCTGCTGCATCATTCATCACCAATAAAGTTTTTGTATAGCAGGGGTATGTGTCAGACATCAATACCAAGGTCTTGCAGAGACTTGGCACTGCAGCCGGTTCCAACTCTGAACAGACCTTTAACTGAAGATGCAAGGGACTCAATGAGAGCCCACTTGCATACAGATCTGCACCCTCTACCATCATGTCACCCTTTGCCTCCTCACAACTATAGGATAGGATGCGAAGGGACAATTAGTCCAAGGTCACCCAGGGCAGCTCCTGGCAGGTATCTGCATACAGGTCTCCTTCTACCTTCTACCCCTCCCATATTGCAATTCCCTTTTTCCTTGTATGTCCTGCCTTCTTTAGATTGTAACCCTGAGGGCAAGGAACTGTTCCTTTGTGGCTGAAGAGTGGGGTATAAATACACCATAAATAAATTAATCATTTAAAATGTTGTGAAGGATACTGGGCGATGCAATCCAACAATGACTAGAAGCGGATGTTGCCCACTCCTACTTTACAGAACAATGTCACAGCAAGAAATGACTACTTTGTATTAAAATGTTCACAGGTGTCCCAGAACTTTTCCCCACAGGGCTATAGTTATGGACGGACATAAGGGAAGTACACCTCCATAAGAATCCTGCTGCCTATGCAGTTTTGATTCACATCTGAAATTTTTAGTATTGCACAGAGTGAGACACTGAAAATTGTTCTTACCTAGGATTCTTATTTTGGCTGCATTTTGGTAACTCTGCCTGCCCATTTTTTCTTTGGATGCCTGAATTATAATTTCTTTTCAAAGACCTAGCCACATTAGTGTGGAAAATCAGTATGCAAAGGGAACTTGTAGCCCCTTTGAGACTAACTGAAAGAAAGAAACTGGTAACATGAGCTTTCCTAACTTGAGTCTACCGGTACTTCCTCAAAAAAGTAAAGAAGTAAAGAAGGTAACAAGATATGCAGAAGACACAATACTACTAGCAGAAACCAACAAGGACCTCGAATTATTGAAAAAGGTTAAGGAGGAAGGGGCCAAGGTAGGCTTAATGCTGAAGATTAAGAAAACAAAAATAATGATAATGAAAGATCTACAAGCATTCATCCTAGATCTAGTACTATCAATATACATCCCAATACACAAAAAAGGAGACACAAAATACTGTTAGAATAGAATATGGAGAAACAGAATGGTTCCCAATTGGCAAAGAGATCAGGCAAGGATGCATTCTATCACCCTACTTGTTCAACTTGTATACAAAAAATACCACATGAAGATCAGGGTTAAACTTAAAAGAAGGAGGAGTGAAGATAGGAAGATGGAACATTAGCAATCCAAGATATGCAGAAGACACCATACTACTAGCAGAATACATCACAAACTTGGAACAATTACTAAGGAAGGTTAAAAGAAGAAAGTGCAAAGGCAGTTTCTGCTGAACATCAGGAAAACAGAAATAATGAGCATGGAGGATCTACATACGTTCAATCTAGATCAGGGGTAGGCAACCTTTTTACGGTCTGGGCCGGTCCCCCAAAGTCCTTCTTTCCAGTGGGCTGGGAGTGGGGGAGTGGGGAATGGCGGCGTGCGCGCACCCCCGCCACCGCACGCACACCCTTGCGTGCTGCCGCCGCCGCCGCAGCACGTGCAGCCGCCGCCACCGCCGCACGCATGGCCACCATTTTATTTTCGAAATGGCGGCCACGCTGCATTTGCGCATGCGCAGGAGTACTGCGCATGCGCAAACGAGTCGCGGCCGCCATTTTGGAGAACAAAATGGCAGCCGCCACTCGCGGCTGCCATTTGATTTTCAAAATGGCGGCCGCGACTCGTTTGCACATGCGCAGTACTCCTGTGCATGCGCAAATGCATCGCGGCCGGACGGAGGTGAAAACGCGCGGCGGCGGTGGTGCGCGGTGGCAGCGGCAGGGGTCTGCCTGGGCCGGTAAGTCCGGCGACCTGGGCTGGAACCGGCCCGGGGACTGTAGGTTGCCGACCCCTGGTCTAGATAATGAGAAAACTTAAATAGTTAAAGAGTTCCGGTACCTTGGATAATACAGTGATAAGAACCGAAACAGCAGAAATAAAAAGAAGACTAAGAATGGGAAGGGCAACCATGAAAAAACTAGACAATATCCTAAAGTGTAAAGATTTACTACAATTGACCATTAAAATTGGAATGGTCCAAGCCATTTTATTCTCCATCACCATGTATGGATGTGAGAGCTGGACAGTGAAGAAAGTGGATAGGAAGAAAATCAGCTTATCTGAGATGTGGTGCTGGAGAAAAATACTGTGGACTGCTAAAAAGACAAACAATTGGGTCCTAGAACAAATCAAGCCTGAACTCTCCCTGGAAGCAAAGATGATAAAACTGGGGCTGTCATACTTCGGCCACATCAACAGAAAGAGACTCATCAGAAAATACAATAATGCTCGGGAAGGTAGAGGTCAGCAGAAGGAGAGGGAGACCACATGCCAGATGGCTAGACACAATCCGAAGCACTGGAAAAGACAATGATGCTGGGGAAAGCAGCAGGCAATAGAAAGAGAGAGAGGCCCCATGCCAGATGGTTAGACTCGATCAAAGAGGCCACAGGGCTGAAGCTACAGGAACTGAGCACAGCAATGGAGGATGGGGAGAGGGCTTATTCACAGGGTCGCCATGAGTCGGGGTCCACTCGAAGGCAGTTAAAAACAAAGAAAGTAAAGAAAGCAAGGAAGTAACCAGCTTCTTTCTCTCAGTTAATCTCAAAGGGGCTACAAGGTGTTGGTGTGTGCCTTCAAGTCACTTCTGACTTAAGCCAACTGTATCATGGAGTTTTCTTGGCAAGATTTGATCAGAGGAAGTTTGCCACTGCCATCTTCTGAGATAGAATAGCAGTGTTAGTCTGTAGAATCAGTATGTAGAGAGATCTTGTAGTACCTTTGAGATGAATTGAAAGAAAAAAGTTACCAGCATGAGCTTTCGTAGACTAAAGTCAACTTCCTCAAATGTATCTGAGGAAGGAGACTTTAGTCTCCAAGAGCTCACGCTGCCGACTTCTTTCTTTCAGTTAGTCTCCAAGGTGCTACAACATCCTCTGAGGCTGAGAGAATGTGATCTGCCCAAGGTCATCCAGTGGATTTCCATGGCCAAGCCAGGAATTGAATCCTGGGCTCTAGAGTTGTATCCCTTTTGTATATAATTTCTGTTGTTGCTGTTGTCAAATATATTTATTATAATATATTAATGGTATCTTATTAACACATTAATCAAAGCTTAATATTTTAACATATTAATAACATCTTACAACACAATCTCTTCATTGACACCCTTAACCTTATTTACATCCTTCAGAACTGTAATTTTGAATGTCCAACCCCACCTGCATTCTACAATGAAAAAGGGGACACAGCCTCCTTAACTTGTGGGGCGATGCCTTCATTCCCCTCAAATCTACACCCCCCAGGCCCCTTCAACACACACTGGGGGCTCCTCACTCCAAGGGTGACCAGATGTCCTCTTTCCTTTCCAGGATGTGTCCTACATTTCAACCTTCTGTCCATGAGTAATATCAATATGTCCTCCATTTGGAGCATGAATTTATATTTCTATGAGTGTTTCTAGCTTTTATTTGGTCATGTAGAGTGTTTCTTGAATGTCCTACATTTCACAGTATCTTGTGTCCTTCTGCAGTTAGGACAGGGTGACCAGATGTCCTCCTTTCCCAGGACATTCTACACTTCAAACTGTGGAGTATGACTAAGAAGCATAAATTTACATTTTCTATGAGTGTTTTGAGATGTGATTTTTGTCATGTCCGCCAATTTTCTTGAATTCCCTACATTTCGCAGTGCCTTGTCCACTTCTGCAGTTAGGACGGGATGAACCAATGTCCTCCTCCTTTCTCCAGGACATGTCCTACATTTCAACCTTCTGTCTAAGAGGAATATCAAAATGTCCTCAATTAGAGCATGAATTTATATTTCTATGAATGTCTCCAGTTTTTAATTTGGTCATGTCCTCCAATTTTTCTTCCATGCTCTACATTTTGCAGTGGCTTTGTCCCTCTTTGCATTTCGGACAGGGTGACCAGATGTCATCCTACTTTTCCAGGACATGCCCTACATTTCAACCTTCTTTCCAGGAGGAATTCCCAAATGTCCTCCATTCTGAGCACAACTAAGAAGTATGAATATACATTTCTATTCATGTGTTTAGCTTTGATTTGGTCATGTCCTCCCCCTTTGCAGTTTAGGACAGGGTGACCCAGAAGTCCTCCTCCTTTTTTTCCAGGACATGTCCTACAACATTTTAACCTTTACTCCAGGTTGAATTCCCAAATGTCCTCCAATCGGAGCACAACTAAGAAGCATGAATATACATTTCTATTCATGTGTTTAGCTTTGATTTGGTCATGTCCTCCCCCTTTGCAGTTTAGGACAGGGTGACCCAGAAGTCCTCCTCCTTTTTTTCCAGGACATGTCCTACAACATTTTAACCTTTACTCCAGGTTGAATTCCCAAATGTCCTCCAATCGGAGCACAACTAAGAAGCATGAATATACATTTCTATTCATGTGTTTAGCTTTGATTTGGTCATGTCCTCCCCCTTTGCAGTTTAGGACAGGGTGACCCAGAAGTCCTCCTCCTTTTTTTCCAGGACATGTCCTACAACATTTTAACCTTTACTCCAGGTTGAATTCCCAAATGTCCTCCAATCGGAGCACAACTAAGAAGCATGAATATACATTTCTATTCATGTGTTTAGCTTTGATTTGGTCATGTCCTCCCCCTTTGCAGTTTAGGACAGGGTGACCCAGAAGTCCTCCGCCTTTTTTTTCCAGGACATGTCCTACAACATTTCAACCTTCTCTCCAGGAGGAATTCCCAAATGTCCTCCATTTTGGAGCATGGATTTCTACAGTATTTCTATCAAATCTTTCTAGCTTTGATAGGGCCATGCCCTCCAATTTCTGCTTGGGAATGCCCTCCATTTTGCGGTGCCAGGTCCTCCTTGGCGATGAGGACCTGCTTCTTGGCAGAGGAAGCTCCTGGGAGTCCAATGGGACCCCTGGTTCCCTCTTTTGGGTATGGACAGGGCTACTACTCCACCCTTCTCCTCAGGAGAGAAGTCAAACCTTGATAGCAGAGATTTCTTTCCTCTCTGAGGCGCCCCCCAACCAAGAAAGCAGCCTCCGTTCGCCATTCCTTTCTCCTTCCTTCTCTCCCTCAATGGCTTTGTTCCCTCAGAACCTCCGTAACCTCCAAATGGCGGCTGAGTGGATCCCCCAGACCTGGACAAGTCCTCTTTGGGGCCTGAGTGGATCCCTCCTCTCGCTCTAATCTGGGCCTCGAAGCCGCACCGACCTCGCCCTCATGAAGCAGCTAATAAAAGGAAATAAAGGGAGTCCAGGGCTTACATACCACACCAAGGGAGCCTCCTTTTGTTCTTGGTTGCTTTCCCCTCAGGCCACCAACACCTTTTCTTTCTTCCCTTTTCTCCTTCTTTCCTTTCTTCTCTTTCTTTCTTCCTCGCCCCTCTCACTCTGTCTTTCTCTCTCTTTGGCCGTGGAGCTGCTGGGAAATCCGCAGCTTGGCCTCCCTCCCTCTTTCCCTCCCTTCCCCCCGGATGCCAAAGGGGCCATTGCATCCGGGGAGGAGGCAGGAGTCCGACATTTTGAGGCATCGGGGTCTGTTGTTGTAATTACCAAAAGATGAGGCGTCAGTTCCCCAGTCCGACTAAAAAGAAACCCATTTGATCAGGGGGAGGAGACGTCTCATATGGATGTGGAGGGCATGAATAAACAAACACTCATAAAGTGCATCCACACTTCACAAAATGATCCAGGTTGACAAAGCACCGCAAAATGTGCCACGTTCCCAAGGAAAAATATGGAGGACATGAACAAATTAAAGCTCCAAACACTCATAAGGTGCATTCACACTTCACAAAGGATCCAGGTTGACAAGGCACTGCAAAATGTACCACGTTCTCAAGGAAAAATATGGAGGACATGAACAAATTAAAGCTCCTAACACTCATAAAGTGCATCCACACTTCACAAAATGATCCAGGTTGACAAGGCACGGCAAAATGTGCCACATTCCCAAGAAAATATATATAGAGGACACGACCAAATAAAAGCTCCAAACACTCATAAGATGAACCCACACTGCACAAATGATTTGTTATAACCTATTTTAAACAATGTAAAGACAATGTATTACTGTAAAGAAATAGTTCACCAGTTACTGGGCAAACCTGGGTTTCTTGACTGTGAGGAGCCTGCAACTGTTATTTTAAAGTAACCACAAAGAATTAGCATGTGTTTCATAGACTGCAGCAAAGCATTTGATTGTATAGATCATGAAAAATTATGGAATGCACTCAAAGACATGGGGGTGCCACTACATCTGATAGTCCTGATGAAGAATCTGTACCAAGAACATGAGGCCACTGTCAGAACAGAATTTGTGGAAACAGAGTAGTTCCCAATAGGCAAAGGGGTCAGGCACGGCTCCATCCTATCACCCTACTTGTTTAACTTATATGTTGAAAACATCATAAGAAAAGCAGAATTAGAAACAGAAAAAGGAGGAGTTAAGATAGGAGGAAGCAACATTAACAAGCTAAGATATGCGGATGACACCATAATATTAACAGAAGACGTTCAGGAATTGGAACAGTTAACAAGGAAGGTCAAAGATAAAAGTGCAAAGGCAGGTCTGATGCTGAACATAAAGAAAACAAAAATAATGACCACAGAATAAATACACAAATTCAATCTAGACAATGAGGAAATTTAAATAGTGAAAATAATTCCCATATGTAGGATCAAACATTGACCAGAATTGAGACTGCAGTCAAGAAATAAGAAGAAGACTAGGAATGGGAAGGGCAGCTATGAAAGAACTAGAAAAGATACTGGAGAGCAAAGACATAAAACTGAGCACTAAAGTCAGAATTGTTCAGGCCATTCTATTCCCAATTACCATGTATAGATGTGAGAGCTGGACAGTGAAGGAAGCAGAAAGAAAGAAAATCAACTCATTTGAGATGTGGTGCTGGAGAAGAGTACTTAGGATACCATGGACAGCCAAGAAGACAAACAAATGGGTTCTTGAACAGATCAGACCAGGGCTCTCCTTGGAAGCAAAGAAGATCAAATTGAGACTATCGTACTTTGGCCACATAATGAGAAGGCATGGATCACTAAAAGAAAAAAATAATGCTAGGGAAGGTAGAAGAAAGAGAGGAAGACCACAAACGAGATGGATAGAATTGAACAGGGGGATTATGGGGAAGGGTTTGCAGGATCTGGGCAAGTCAGTAGAAGACAGGGATTCTTGGAGAAATCTCATCACAGGGTCGCCACGAGTCGGAATCGACTCGAGGGCAGCTAACAACAACAAACACTAAGTTGAACTTTTTTACCTAAGCTACTTTCCTACTAAATGTTACTCAACAGAGTTACTGTTTATTTGTCATAACAGAAGTCTCTGATTTAATTTTAGACATCACAGGCAAAAACAAACATGCTACCTAATATATTGAATTAATAAGAGGAAGACACTTGGGACCCTAGCCCTTGCACACTTAGAGTGTGTGTGTGTGTGTGTGTGTGTAAAGGGTGAAAGCAGAGATCTTAGGTAAGGATGAGGTAAAAGGTAACCTCAAAGTGTATAAGAAAGGTCCTGTCACAATGTGTAACTGCAAAGTTTATAGAAAGTTATACCATCCCTCCTTCTGTACCTGTTTGTAGATTACTGAAAAGACCTTTAGTCAACAATGTTTTAAGACATCCAAACCATGGAGGCAAGTAACTTTCTTTTCCAGTACTGGAAACCATAAACTAAAGTCTGCTCATTGTGACCATAAACTAAGTCTGCTCACTCTGAAATAATGGAAAATAAATCCTGGGCTCTGAATCAGTTAATTCTAAAGTTATGGCTTTGTGAACCACTATATTTCCTTCTAGAGAAATAAAGGATTTTTAAAAAAATCACTCATAGTTCTTCGTGTACCTGTGAAAAAGGCAGGACATAAATTTTAGATAGAAATACAATAGATGTGACCACCACAAATGGACATTTGAGTTCTTGATCAGATGGCTACCCTTTTTCTTGCTATGTATAACAGGAATGGGTGTTGTTTTTTTAATTACAACTTTTATTTAAAATTTACCTTAATTAAAATTTACCTTAGCCAGCACAGCCAATAGTTCGGGATTGTGGGAGTTGTAATTTGAAAAAATCTTAAAGGCTATATTTGCTTTTCCCTAAAATATAGCCACACAACAACTACTAATATGGAGCATGGATGGGGAAGGAGATAGATCTTAATCTGCTGATAGGTCTTGGGCAAATTTCTGGTAGATTAACAAGGGGTCCTGTCTATAGATGACTTAACAACAGTATCCATAAACTGACTTCTCTGCCTACCCAAAATAATATTGCTGAAATTTATTTATTGGATTTATATCCTGCTTTTCTCCCAAAATGGGATTCAAGGTGGTTTAATTAAGAAATGGGGTAACCAGAAGTTGATTCTTTTTTATGCTGAAGGACTGTAACCTTTGTTCAATTCTGGTACTCAAAAACACATTCTTGAACTCAGAATTCTTTAATGTGTAGTGTGCATCTTTCAAAAGGGTTTATGTAAGTCCACTCCAGCAAAACCAAGGAGTCTTATGGCACTTTATTGTAGTGTGAGGTTCTGTGAAATATAGCCAACTTCATATACCTGATAAGGCAGGCCATGAAAGTCCAGGGAATTTTATTCTACAATAAATATATTCCTCTTTAAGGTCCCAGTGAAATTTGTGTTGTTTCTTTTGTGTTATGTGCCAATTGGTGGCTCTTGAGATCCTGCTAGAAGAAATGATGTAGATCTGACAAGTCACTTGACGTTTTCCCACTCCTGTGTTATCAGGTTAAATACTATGATAGGATAATGTTAGATGTACAGTAATGAGCTGGGCTTTGTGTAGTTGCCAGGTGAAATAAGGAAGAGGGCTTCTCTTCTTTTAGTTATTGTAACAAAGAGGGAATTTAAGTGGGTGTTGCTTGGCTAAAATTCCTCCTTCTACACAACCACTAAAGTGAGAGAAGCCCTGTTCCTTATTTCACCTCGCCCTTTTCCACCACCACCACCAGCGGCCCAGGAGCCGAGGGAGCGGCTGGGAGAAGGCTCTTTAGTCCTCCCTCTCCACCACCACCAGCACAGCGGCAGCAGCATATTGTCCTCCCCCAACCCTCCAGGGGCAGCTACACAGCCCAGCGTTGGGACTAGATATCTTTATGCCCACAAACGCCAGGAGGGGAGACGGGGAGGTGCCGGTGGGAGCGGCACCTTCCAGAAGCTGGGTGTCCGGTCAGAAGAGGGGTGCCGGTGAGAGCGGCACCTCTGCGGACTGGGTGGCCAGACGAATCCTGAGCGTAGGCTGTTAGGACAATCTGTGTTTGCTATTGAGGGGAATAGGGGATGTGCCGATGAGAGCGGCACCTTCTATAGACAATTGCTAGTGCCAGCGCCAGGAGGGGAGAGGGAGAGGTGCCGGTGAGAGCGGCACTTCTCTAGAGGCCAAGTTGCCAACTGAGTCTTGAGCGATGGGAGAAGGGGAAGTGCTGGTGGAAGTGACATCTTCTAGAAGCCAGCCTGTTTGGGAGGAAGACTAAGGATATAGATGCCGGCTGTGGTGAGTCTATTAGAGTAGTGTGGGACAAGGGGAGATACGGCATTAACGGGGTGGGAATGAAATATAAGGGAAGACGAGATCGATATCTGAAATCTATCCCGCCTTCCACTCACCCTGTTAGCCTAAGAGAACTTATGGTCATCATTATTCGAAATATCAACCAAGGCTTCGACAGAATTGCCATCATCCCAACCATACCACAGACCCTTACCTTGCTCCTTTGCATACATCCCAACCATACCACAGACCCTTACCTTGCTCCTTTGCAATGCCAGGTTGGTGAGGAACAAATCTCACATTATCTATGATTTGTTAGAGGAGGAAAATGCCGACCTGGCTTGTTTTACGGAAACCTGGCTGGAGGAGGATAGCAGTGTAACCTGGGTCAAGACTCTTCCAGCTGTATATACCGTTAAAGAGCTGGTTAGGGAAAGTGGGCGAGGTGGGGGGTTGCCTTGGTCCATAAAAGCACTATTTCATTGACCAGGAGACCTATCTGGAAAATGAATCACATCGAATGTATTTACTTGACTCTGAAGGCTAGGGACAGTCTGGGGATTCTGTTGGTTTACTGTCCATCCGTTGCTTAACAGACTCCCTGGCCGAGCTGACACAGCTGGTCTCAGATCTGGTGTTGGAGTCTCCCAGGCTTCTTATTCTGGGGGATCTCAACATCCCCTTCACGTCTGGCTCATTAGATCTGAAAGGGGCAACTCAGGAGTTCATGACTTCCATGACAGCCATGGGCCTGTCCCAACTAGTCTCAGGTCCTACACATTGTGCGGGTAATACACTCTATGTGGTCTTTAGTATGGATCAGGAACATCCATGGGCAGAGGTAATTCAGACTTCTGCCCTGTCATGGACTGACCATTTTCTGGTTAAAGTGGGACTGCAGGCTACTACCCATATCCCTCTCAGGGGTGGAGAACCTATTAAAATGGCCCTCCCTCAAAGGCTGATAGAACCTAAAAGGTTCCAGGAAGCCTTAGAGGGTTTTATGGTTGGGAATGATGGCGATTCTGTCGAAGCCTTGGTTGATATTTGGAATAATGATCTCACCAGGGCCATAGACATTATCGCTCCTGAGTGTCCTTTTCAACCTGCTTCAAATAAAAAACCTTGGTATACAGGACATATTCACCAAATGAAGTGGGCTGTACAATGACTAGAGTGCTGCTGGCGGAAACACCGACGTTTATCTGACAAGACATGTCATAGGAACATGTTAGATTCCTATTGAGTGGCAATAGATGTAGCTAAGAATTCTTTCTATGCTGCACGTATTGCATCTGCAAAATCTCGTCCAGCAGAGCTTTTCAGGATAGTTAAAGAACTAATGCAATTACATCCTACCCTGAATTTGCTATTGGAACCTACTAAAGCCTGTTGTGATGCTTTTAATGACTTTTTTGTAGATAAAATCTCTCAGATAAAGGTCGATCTGAATGCGGGCATTATAACAGAACCTGTAAGAGAGATGTCCAGGGACTCTGTGGACTGTGTTAAACTGGATCATTTTGAGTTTGTCAATACCAATGAAGTGGACAAGCTTCTTGGAAGTGTAAGGAAGACAACATGCCCCCTTGCCCATCATGGCTGACCACCCAGGGAGGTGATGCAGTAAAAGCATTATTACAACTAATAATTAATACATCCTTCAGGGAGGGAAAATTTCCATCTGATTTAAAATTAGCGGTGGTCAAACCGCTTTTGAAAAAGCCCTCCCTTGAACCCTTGGTGAAAAATAACTATAGGCCAGTCTCCCTTTTACCATTCTTGGGTAAAGTGATTGAGAGGGCAGTTGCCTTCCAACTCCAGGCTGTCCTGGAAGAAACCGATTATCTGGACCCATTTCAAACCGGCTTCAGGGTGGGATACGGAGTTGAGACTGCCATGGTTGCCTTAATTGATGATCTCCGTCTGGGCATCGACAGGGGAAGTGTGACCCTGTTGGTGCTCTTGGACATCTCAGCGGCATTCGATACCATAGACCATGGTATCCTTCTGGAGCGCCTGAGGGAGTTAGGCATTGGGGGCACTGCGCTTCAGTGGCTCCAGCCCTACCTCTCAGGCAGATTTCAGATGGTGATGCTGGGGGACAGTAGCTCTACTAAAAGAGAGCTGACATCTGGCGTCCCACAGGGTGCCATCCTATCCCCCATGCTGTTTAACATTTACATGAAGCCGCTGGGTGAAATCATCTGGAGACATGGAGACATGTTATCAGTACGCTGATGACACCCAACTCTATTTCTCTATGTCTCTGACTGTTGCAGTGACTAAGGATGGCACCTCTCCTCTGGATGCCTGCCTAGGGTCGGTAATGGGCTGGATTTGGGAAAACAAACTCAAGCTGAATCCAGAGAAAACAGAGGTGCTCGTGATAGGTACCCCTAGTCCAGGGAGGGAGCTTTGTCACCTTGTCCTGGATGGGGTCACACTTCCCCTAAAGGACAAAGTTCGCAGTCTGGAAGTACTCCTGGATTCATCTCTACAGTTGTCATCTCAAGTGGATGCGATGGCCAGGAGTGCTTGGTATCAACTTCGGTTGATTTGCCAACTGCGTCCCTACCTGGACCAGAAGGACCTTGAAGCTGACTTGCCCTGGTAATCTCTCGATTGGATTTCTGTAATGCGCTCTACATGGGGCTACCTCTGTACCAAGTTCAGAAGCTTCAACTTGTTCAAAATGCAGCAGCCAGATTGGTCACTGGAACACCTAGATCTGACCATATAACTTCTGTGTTAAAAGCTCTACATTGGCTGCCGATTAGCTTCCGGGCACAGTACAAAGTTATTATCTTTAAAGGCCTATATGGCTTGGGCCTGAGTTACTTGAAGGAACGCCTCTCCCCACACAATCTGCCCTGAACTCTCAGAACATCAGGGAAGAATCTACTAGAATACCAAAAAACTAGACTTATTACGACTTCCCAAAGATTGTTTACGGCTGCAGCTCCCAAGTTGTGGAACAGCCTGCCAGAGGAGATCCGTCTTATCACCACCCTAGAGGCCTTCAAGGAGAGGCGAGCCTATCCACCTGACCTCCTTAAAGGGCCTTAAGTTAAACTTAAATTAAATTTGTATGACTATATGGCTTGGTAGTGGATGTTGATTAGCTTGTTTTATTGACTTTATAATTTGTTGCTTATTGATTTTTATAATGTTTTTATTGTATTTATTGTATTTATTTGATTTGATTATAATTTTGTATACTGTTGTTCATTTTATTGATGTAATCCCGCCTTGATCCGTAGGGAGTTGCGGGAAATATGAATAAAATTATTATTATTATTATTATTATTATTATTATTATTATTATTTCTAGTTTTGTAACTTCCATTAATCCTAGCCAATGGTGAGGAAAGCTGGGAGCTGCAGTCCAACATCTGGATGACCATATAGTTCCCTACTTCAGACCTGCCTCCCTGCAATGCATGGATGATGAGGACAAGAGACATAGGGCCTTATCACACGGGGTCCCAAGCAGAAGGTATCCAAAGGCAATCCAAAGCTAAAACGTTTTTCCTTTCCTTGTGTCCACACAATATCCAAAGGCAATCCAAAGCTGAAACGTTTTTCCTTTCCTTGTGTCCACACAATATCCAAAGGCAATCCAAAGCTGAAACGTATTTCACCCACTTGATCCGAAGTCAAAGGGGATCTTTTGACATTCGGATTTTTGTGGATGTACCAAGCGAGGCGCGGGAGGGAGCCTCCGCCGCCGCCTCCTCCGCAGCCAGAGCCGTCTCTCCGCCGGTGCCTTGGGCCGGCTGGAGGGCTGGCAAGTGCGGAGGGAGGGCGAGGCGCGGGAGGGAGCCTCCGCCGCCGCCTCCTCCGCAGCCAGAGCCGCCTTTCCGCTGGTGCCTTGGGCCGGCTGGAGGGCTGGCAAGTGCGGAGGGAGGGCAAGGCGTGGGAAGGGGCCTCTGCCGCCGCCTCCTGTGCCAGAGGGAGGGCGAGGCGCGGGAAGGAGCCTCCGCCGCCGCCTCCTCCGCGGCCAGAGCCGCCTCTCCGCCGGTGCTGGCTGGAGGGCTGGCAAGTGCGGAGGGAGGGCGAGGTGTGGGAGGGAGCCTCCACCGCCGCCCCCTCCGAGGCCCCAAACATTGCGCAATGGCCGCACCACCGCCTTCTCGAGGAGGCAGAAACATTGCGCTATGGCCGTGCAAGCGAAACGGAATCTGTCTAGTTCACTTTAACTTCGCTTATACTTCGCTTGCTGGCCAGCGTTTGATAAGGTCCATAATGGAGGTGGCACCACTTTTCTTTTAATGCAGTTCCTACTGCTTGAGGCTTAATTGCCTGAAGAGAGCTTGATTGAATCAGGGAGGATAGGGATCATTCCTGGACAAAGTGAGGGACAAAGTGTTGTAAAAATATACAGCACCATTCAATAAAACATTATAATCTCTTTCCAAGTGGTGTGACTTTCTCTGTGGACCATCACCTTTTTTTCGAACCTGAGGGGAAAAAATAACTGGGGGAATACAATTTCCCCAAGTCAGTACAATCACTGCAGCTTCCTTGCAATTCTGTGAATTAAAAACCTAACTTTTTTTTAGGAAACAGCACTATCCCTGACAAAAGGAATGAAATGCAAGACTAGGGATGCATTTACACTGTTGAAATATTGCAATTTGATACCACTTTAAGTGCTGTTGCTCCATCATGTGGAATCCTGGGATTTGCAGTTTAACAAGGTCTTTAGCCTTCTCTGTCAAGGAGTGCTGATACCTCACAAAACTACAAATCCCAGAATTATGTGGGATGGAGCCACAGCAGTTATGTGTCAAACAGCATTATTTCTACACTGTACCTGTACTCAGAGTTAGGAAGGGCGGGGGAGAGGAATGGATGTTGGATATAAAAAAAAGTGGAGAAGGGATAATGGGATAATGGCTTTCACACATGCAAAACACTGCTGCCTTAAGCAAAGAATTGCTCCCATCTTTGCCACCTCCTTATAAACTGCAGAGCAAGGATTTGCTGTCTCTAAAACCAACCTGTGGACACTGAACAATTGCCCTCAAATGAAGACTGCACCAAGAATGTATGTTTGTTATAACCTCATGATGTGCATAAACTCAGAAGAATGCCCAGACAGCTGTATACATTCATTATATGTTTTTCTAGTGCCGAGTTAAAAAACACCAAGACAGATCTTCAGCTTCCTCAGCTAACAGTGAATCACACCTGGAATGCAAGATCTGAACCTGAATTTTAAAAAGTATTGCTAACTTTGACCTCACATTGACCATTCAAATTTGAGCACTTCTACTTTGATTTCTTCCCACATTTCATAGATTATATGTCTGAACTCAGAATAAAACCTTCCCAAACAGAAAGAGTCAGATACTTTATAGGGTTTCCTCTGTGATAGGTTGTATAAGAACTGATTCAAAAGAATATGAGCAAACACACACCATTTGATACAGGCATCAGTGGGATGTGATATTTTAGAATAAATGTGAGAGATATCATACACTGAAATTGCCTGGTTCATTAAAAATTTGTTGCACATAAATACCTAGTATATATCAGGGAGGACAGGCTAAAACTACACTTCCTGAAATGCTAGCTTTCCACATGCAAGCATTAAAAAAAGTCCTAGTTGTGCACTCAATTCATGTGAGCTTCCACTTTCAATTTGAAATGGTTCGTCCTGCAAGGACCATGCCTTGTGTTCTTTTTCCTATATAAATGAAACTGTTCATACTTACAGGAAATCAAATCACTGAACAGAAGTTCTTGTACAATTAATACTAGCATCATATGATGGCTTTTCTGCCATGTGGATTTTCTGATGTTTAAGGAGGCCGGTAGAATTGCAAAAGCTTTTCCTACACTCTGAGCATTTATATTTTCCTCTCCTGTGTGTGTTTTTTTCATGGGCAGTAATGTTTGACCGTTGATTGAATCTTTTCCCACAGTCTAGGCACTTGTACGATTTCTCCCCTGTGTGAGTTCTCTCATGGATGATAAAATTCTCTCTCCTATTGAAACGTTTCCCACAGTCTGAGCATTTATATGGCTGCTCTCCTGTGTGGATCTGTGTGTGTTCCTTTGAAAGCGAATGATAATTGAAGCTTTTCCCACAGATGGAGCATGCAAATGGTTTCTCTCCCGTGTGGGTTCTCTCGTGTTCAGTAAGATGTGCTCTCCGACTGAAATTCTTCCCACACTCTGAGCACATGTGCGGTTTCTCACCTATGTGAATTCTGTGGTGTCTGGTAAGGTGGGATCTCCGACTGAAACTGTGTCCACACTCCATGCAACTGTATGGTTTCTCTCCTGTGTGGATTCTCTCATGCACCCAATTGGGCTGAGGCATGGTTGAAGATTTTACCACAGTATGAACATCGGTATGGCTTCGTTCCTGCCTGCACATTCAAGTTTTTAAGTGGATCAGCACTCTGCCTGGAGTATTTCCCACTGTCCACAGCAGTCTTTTTCCTTTTGCCTGCCTCAAGTCCATCACACAAAGAGCTTTCATTTAAACTTTTCTCGCATTCATAATGAAAGGCTTTTATTGCTGTCTGCTTTGGAATGTCTTCCCAGTGCTGCTCTGGTGCCTGCTGAATTCCAGATGTCTCTTCCACCTCAGGACACTGAAAGATCTTCTTTTCAGCTAGCTGACTCCTGGCCTTTTCTCCTATCTTGGAAAAGAGAAAGACATCCCCCTTTGGCCTCTGCAAAGACATCCTGTCCTGTTCCACTTCCTTCAGCCTTTCCAGAAGAAGATTCCCTTCCTCATTCTCATTCCTTTGGCCATTTCCTGCTGGAATAAACAGTTGTCAAGTGAATTTATCTGGCAAAACAGTAGCTCAGTGGTACAATATATATATACTGCAAGTAGAAGATTTAAGACAGGAGTTGGCAAAGCATGGTCTATGGGTTGCTTGCAACCCCAGGGCTGTTATTAATAAATAATAATAATAAAATTTTATTTATACCCCACCTTTAGCCGAAGCTATCAAGGCGGCTTACATTAAAAGTACAATCCCACCACTTATAACAACCATGAAACCCCCTTAAAATTACAATTAAATCAGAACATCGTAAAATTTAATATCTAAACAACAATAACACAATAAAATAATAAAACAATAAAGCACCGCCAAGTTACCACAGGGGCAAATTAACCCCTCTAAAAACCATATTAGAAGGAAAAGGGGCCTGTTATTGTGGCCGACAGGCCCCTTAGGGGTCAAAAACATTTTTTTCAAAATATTTTTTTCGACCTTTAAATGTCCCAAAATATCCTCAAGAGGGTGTTTGGCATTTTCACCTTTTTTTGGCATTTCCATGCCATTTTAGATTGAGCTAAGGTCTTTTTATAAAATAGTTTTATAAAATAGTTTCCTGTTTTAGAAAAAGCCTCTCCTGTGCTTAAAATGGCCCAGAGTGGCCATGGCAAGAATGCTTCTTTGCCCATAGAGGTTTTGTTTTTGTTTGCCATGTGGGGCAGCCCTCCAAGTTCCCCTTGGGGGCTAATGCAGCTTGCTAACCGCTCATAGCTGCCCACCCCTGATCTAAGGTTATATCTAGGAGTGCTTTAGCTGTGGATTCCTGCATGCAAGGTGGTTGGACTAAAGAACTCTTGGGATCCCTTCCAACTCTATGATTCTAATTAAAAAATAGAACATTTCCCATTAAAACTAGGGGGGCAACTATGGCTTTCTGTATGTTTTTAACCTCTTGTCAGTCCTAACATCACTGCTAATAGTAAGAGATTATGAGATAGTAATTCTCCAGAAATTCTCCAGCAGTCCAGAAATATTTAGAGGGCCATCACTGCCAACCCCTGAATAAAGAGGATAGCAACCCCATCCACATATACACATGCTCAGATGTGTATATGATTTTGGAGAATTACTATCAGCATTTGTCCAGAGTAGTGAGGCTCAAATTTTGGTCCTCCATATGTTTTGAGCTTCAACTGTTAGAATTCCCAAGCACTGGCCATGTTGGCTGGTAGTTCTGGGAATTGAATCCAAAACATCTGGAAGACCAAAGGTTGAGATCTACTGGATTAGATAAGCTAGTAGTATGACTCGGTGTAAGTTCAATGAATGTGCTCAATGAACCAGGCCTTCTATGGTTGGCCAAAAGAATGTGGGTTCCTCCAAATACTGATGAATTTACAATCCCATAATCTCCCTGGATGTGTCTGATGGGAACAGTAGTCTAGTGGGTCAGGTCTACAGCCCAGTTGAACAAGGTGAAAAGGAATCTCTTAACTGTGGACAACTGGTGGGCAACTTGTGCACAAGGGATCCAAACTCTGTTTATATATTCCAAGTAATGAATTGATCACCAAAGAGCCAACGGTATCCAAGAAAGCCATTCCAATTTGCTGCTCTGGTGCATTCACTTTTTAGTCTATTCCTCTGAAAACGTCTGTCTTCTTAGAAGAATAACTAGAATGTCATATCCTACATTTAGACTAAGCAGAAAAGTCTGGTATTTGCGAATACTTATTTAACAATAATGCAAAAACTTATTAAACTCAACATTTTTAATACCACACCTCTGAGCCAAATTCCCTTTAATTCTTTCCCAGACAAGCACAACTATGGTAACCATTTCACTATACATGCCACTGAATGGGTTGACAATTCCTCCAGCTAAACAGCCTCAGCATCCCCTCCTCCAGGATGATATTCTCCTAGATGTTGATCATCCTGCTAATTTCTGGAATCGCAGGCTATCAAGCCTCGTTGCTCCCAGACTTCCTCTTCCTGAGTTCAACAGCATCAGTGTCTCCATCCAAGTGACGGCAGACCACTAGAGATATCCAGCCTGGCAATTATACAACCCTGGCCTAACATATTCAAAAATAAATAAATAAATAAAAAACCCACCAAAGAGTGACACCTTTAGTGGCCAATTGAAATGCATATTGTGCATTTTGGTTGACAATAAAGGTATCACTGTTTGGTGGATTTTTGTTTGAATTTGCTAAATGGCCAACACAGCTACCCTTGCATGTTTCCTGGCCTAACATGTTCAGTTCCCCAACCACTACCACTTCATTTCAAATCTCCCTTTTTGGGGCATGTGCACAAGACAGTAGCCCATGAACCCCTTACCATTGCCCCAAAGCCCCCAACCCCAATTTTTGCCCCCAAATCATGCAGGAAGCCCCATAATGTATGAAAACATGAAAATGCCCCTACCCCATCACCACATGGCACCCCAGAATCCTGTTCTATTCCCAAATACATCTATTTTCTTCATCCGTCCCAATCAAAATGATGACAGGAAGTGACATGATGTTCTTCTCAAAATGGGGACAGGAAGTGGCATCAGGCCATTTCCTGTCACCATTTGGAGAGGGACTGCAGAGAAAATTTGAGTTATTTCAGCTGGTTAATTGAGGAAAAGGATGTCTACTTGACTCAATTATACCTACCAAGTTTATAGCTGGCAAGAGGGAGACAAGGGAGGGAAAGGATAGATTCCTCAGGCAGTTGCCTAGCCCTATGTTACAGCTTGCAGCATCCTTTCACGCCACTGATCAGCCAGTGCCCTGGCAGAAGTGTAAGTAAGTAAGTGTAAGTAAAGTTAGTGCAAGCTGTCCTTGCCCTGAAGTGTTTTGGAAGGCCCAAAGTAAGGCAAGGAGGTTCAGCGTATGACTTTCATGTCTGTAGGGCAGTGGATTTACTCCCCATTTTAGTCATTAACTTTTAAAAAGCTATCCAAGGTGCTGAACCCAACTCACAAAATATGCTCAGCACCCTGGATAGGTCTTTTAGTTTGTGACTAAAAGCCAGAGTGAATTCCTGGAAGCCACTAGCCACCACTGGAGATACATAAGCCCAGGTATTTGTTTAAACCTTCCTCCCAACCCTAGCACTAAATTTTTTTGGGTAAATTATTTGTCTGACTAGAATGTTTAGAAATACAATTCATATATATATATATATATAGAGAGAGAGAGAGAGAGAGAGAGAGAGAGAGAGAGAGAATTTTAACATAAAGGAGCACACAAGACAAGAGATCTATGCAGACTACATGCTTACCAACTTACAGTTACAAGAAAAGAAGGGGAGAGCAAAAATATCAGCATTCCTATTTGCATATCAAATAAACTGATACAATGACTTCTTGGTTATTTTCCTTGGTTCATTTCGAGGGATTACCTGGTAAATGGGGTGCAAGTGGTGGGATCCTTAGGTGGGAGTGATCATGTTCTCCTGGAATTTCTTATACAGTGGAAAGGAGTAGCTAGACATAGTCAGACACTCATTCTAGACTTTAGGAGAGCTGATTTCAACAAACTTAGGGAAACACTGGGAGTGATCCCGTGGGCAGGAATACTAAGGGAGAAGGGAGTTCAGGATGGATGGGAGTTTCTCAAAAGGGAGATACTGAAGGCACAATCTCAAACTGTTCCAATGAGAAGGAAAAATGGGAGGTGTCTCAAGAAACCAGGTTGGATGACAAAAGAACTTTCAACTGAACTGAGGGCCTTTGCAGACTGCTAGAAATAGTGCAAATTGAGTCCATTTTAACTGCCCTGGCTCAGTGCTAGGGAAATCATGGAAACTGTATATTTTTCTGAGACATTGAGCCTTCTCTGTCAGAGAGCTCTGGTGCCATAATAAACTACAATTCCCATGATTCTCTAGCACTGAGTCAGGGCAGTTAAAGTGGACTCAATTTGCACTATTTCTGGCAGTCTGCAAAGGCCCTAAGTTTTAAACGGGAGATGTATAAGAAATGGAAAAGGGGCAAAATCACTAAAGAGGAATTCAAACAAATAGCTAGCACATGTAGGGGTAAAGTCAGGAAAGCCAAGGCACAGAATGAGCTCAGGCTTGCTAGAGCGGTTAAGCACAATAAAAAAGGCTTCTTTGGGTATGTTCATAGCAAAAGAAAGAAGAAGGAAATGGTAGGGCCACTGCGCAGAGAAGATGGAGAAATCCTAACAGGGGACAGAGAAAAGGCAGAAGTACTCAACACCTTTTTTGCCTCAGTCTTCTCACAAAAGGAAAAGGGTGTTCAACCTAAGGAAAATGGAGCAGAGGATACAATAGGGGAAATGCAGCACAGAATAAGTAAAGAGAAGGTACAGGAATACCTGGTTAACCTAAATGAATTTAAATCTCAAGGGCCAGATGAACTACATCCAAGGATATTAAAAGAACTGGCAAATGTAATCTCAGAGCCACTGGCAATAATAATCTTTGAGAACTCCTGGAGAACAGGAGAAGTCCCAGCAGACTGGAGGAGGGCAAATGTTGTCCCCAGCTTCAAAAAGGGGAAAAAAGAGGAACCCAGCAACTATTGCCCAGTTAGTCTGACATCAATACCGAGAAAGATTCAAGAACAGTTCATTGAACAGAGAGTCTGTGAACATTTAGAATGGAATGCCATAATCACTAAAAGTCAACATGGGTTTCTCAAAAACAAGTCATGCCAGACTAATCTGATCTCTTTTTTTGATAAAATTACCAGCTTGCTACATGAAGGGAATGCAGTAGACATAGCATATCTTGATTTCAGTAAGGCTTTTGACAAGGTCCCCCATGATATTCTTGCAAGCAAGATAGTAAAATGTGGGCTAGACAATACAACTCTTAGGTGGATTAGTAATTGGTTGACTGACTGAACCCAAAGGGTGTTCAGCAATGGCTCCTCTTCATCCTGGAGAGAAGTGACCAGTGGGGTGCCACAAGGTTCTGTCCTGGGCCCAGTGCTATTCAACATCTTTATCAATGATTTGGATGAAGGAATAGGGGGCATGCTTCTCAAATTTGCAGATGACATCAAATTAGGAGGAATAGCTAATACCCTAGAAGACAGAATGAAAATTCAAAATGACCTTAATAGATTAGAAAGCTGGGCCAAAGCTAACAAAATGAATTTCAACACAGAGAAATGTAAGGTGCTGCACTTAGGGCAAAAAAAATTAAACGCATAGATATAAGATGGGGGACACCTGGCTTACCGAGACTACGTGTGAAAGGGATCTAGGGGTCTTAGTAGACCACAAGTTGAACATGAGTCAACAGTATGATGCCGCAGCTAAAAAGGCCAATGCAATTTTAGGCTGCATTAATAGAAGTATAGTATCTAGATCAAGGGAAGTAATAGTGCCACTGTGTTCTGCTTTGGTCAGGCCCCACCTGGAATACTGTGTCTAGTTCTGGGCACCACAATTCAAAAAGGATGTTGAAAAACTGGAGCGTGTCCAGAGGAGGAGGACTAAAATGATGAAGGGCCTGGAAACCATGCCCTATGAGGAATGACTTAGTGAACTGGGTATGTTTAGCCTGAAGAAGAGATGGCTAAGAGGGGATATGATAGTCCTGTTTAAATATTTGAAGGGATGTCATATTGAGGAGAGTGCTAGTTTGTTTTCTGCCGCTCCAGAGACTAGGACCCGGAACAATGGCTGTAAGCTCCAGGAAAAGAAATTCCACCTCAACATTAGGAGGAACTTCCTGACAGTGAGAGCTGTTCGACAGTGGAACACACTGGATTCAGTGCTGAGCCTGGAAGCCCAGGTATCAGTGGTGACCGGGAGTGCCTTTGCACAGCTAAAACCCGTGTGCCAACTGCGCCCATGGAGAAGTCATACTTGGCTACAGTGGTACATGCCTTGGTTACATCCCGTTTGGATTACTGTAATGCACTCTAGAGGGGGCTGCCTTTGAAAAGTGCTCAGAAACTTCACCTAGTCCAAAGAGCTGCAGCCAGGCTGTTAACTGGAGCTTGTTACAGAAAGCAGACAACTCTCTTGTTGCAACAGCTCCATTGGCTGCCAGTCTGTTTCCGGGCACAATTCAAAGTGCTGGTTTTGACCTATAAAGCCCTATACTGCTTGGGTCCAGGCTATTTGAAGGACCATATCCCCCTGTATGAGCCCCCCAGAGTATTGAGGTCATCGGGAGAGGTCTTTCTCTCTGTCCCACCACCCTCTCAGGTGCATTTGGTGGGAACAAGAGAGAGAGCCTTCTCAGTGGCTGCTCCCAAGCTCTGGAACTGCCCCCCTAAGGAGGCAGTAAATAAAGTCCCTAAGGAGGCCAGGATGGCTCCATCCCTGCTGTCCTTCCGGCGACAGGTAAAGTCTTTTTTATGCCACCAGGCTTTCACATGACATGAATGCGGTTTTGTTTTTCTTTTTAAAGAGTTTTAAACTTTAAATTTTAATAATGTAATGTTTGTAATTGTTTGAATTGTTTAATTGTTTTTAGACTTTGTATTTTTAATGTTTTATACTGTTTTAACTTGGACTGTTTTAGATTTGTTAGCTGCCTTGAGTCCCTGTACTGGGAGGAAGGTGGGATAATAATAATAATAATAATAATAATAATAATAATAATAATAATAATAATATAGTTCAGTGAAGTGAAAAAGAGGAAGGGAAGGAGAAAAAATAAATAAATGCATGCCCCATGTTTACACTAAATAAGAAAATGGAACATCTATTGAGTAGAATCCTATGAGGCCAGCTTTGGCTAAGTGTTCGGAGTTCTTCAGGATAAAAACAAATCAGTGTGCTTGTTTATGATAATTTATTTTTTCTGAATTTCTGATCAGACAAATTTGTGTTCAGAAAATACAAGGGGTGCTGCCATTTCAGGCATAATGGACAGGAGGAGGTATGGTGATGGAGGTAGGGCAAGCCAATGTAGAAGAAACGGAGAGAGACATCTCGTGGCTGCTCCTCCTTCTGGTTCACCATCTAACCAACAGATTCCTGGCTATTCTAGAAGAACCCCATCAGACCACAAAGGACTGCTGTTTAATCCCAGGTCAGTGACTGAGAAGAGCTGTGTGATTGTTGTATTGTTCTTTGCTGTTTATTGTAGTAAGCCGCCCCGATTGCATCTGCTGAGGGGCGGGATATAAATAAATATAATGATGATGATCCAGGATTTGATCCCAGACAAGCATGTATAACTGAAGCCTGTTTAACTGAAGAGGGAGGTGTCATCTTGACCCAGTTGTGCCCAGCAGGTTTCCAGGTGCAGCAGTGGGCAAGATCTGATGGGTGGGCAGAAGAGTAATCTATCATGAGTCTACTCCTCTATTGAGTTACCCCATCTGAAAATTTCCAAAGTTTGAGTATATACACTTGGCAATAGGGCAATGAGACAGGATGGGGAACCTGTTCTTGTACCATGCATCCTGCTATCCAACTGTCTCCCTGCCAGAGCTACTGGAGGTGATCTTGGAAGTGGTATTAATCTCTCCCAAACTTATTGTGTTGGGAGATTTTAACATCCATGCTATTCTGGGTAGTTAAAGGCCTGTTGCATCCTAAACCTCAGATTGCTAAGACTCCACAGAAAAGTTATGTGATGTATTTCCTAAATACTTTGCAGAGAATATTGCTCAGATTCATTCTAACTTGGACTCTACATTGAAGCTAGAATCTGGGAGGTAACTAAGGCACATACTTGTCCAGTTTTGATTAATGAATTTCAGGTTGTTCCAACATGATGATATAGACAATTTGGAGAGGTGAGGCCAACCACTTGTCTGTTAGAGCCATGTCCTTCCTGATTAATTGAAGTGGCCAGAGGAGGACTGACCAATTGGGTGATAGAGGCTGTAAATACTTCTTTGAAAAAGGGTTATGTTCCAAACTCTCTAAAAGAAGCAATTGTAAGACCTTTGTTGGAGGGGAAAAAAAACAACCTTCATTGGACCTCATCTCCCTAAGTAACTATCAGCTAGTCTCCCCTCTCTAAGTAAGGTCCTAGAGCAAGTGGCGGCAACAATTCCAGGCTTTCTTGAATGAAAGAGATTACCTGGACCCATTTCAGTCTGGGTTCAGGCCTGATTATGTGACAGAAACAGCCTTGGTTGTCTTGGTGGATGACCAACAATGAGAGTTGGATGGAGGAGTGAGTTCTTCTGGATCTTTCAGCAGCATTTGATACCACCAACCATGGTATCCTTCTGGGTTGTTTGGCTGATATGGGACTGGCGGGCATAGATTTGCAGTGGTTCCTGTCTTTCTTGGCTGAACATTCCCAGAGGGGGGGACCATTTTGGCCATTATCCTGTAGGGTTCACCAGGGATCAATACTGTCTCCTGACAGAGGAAAAGGAGAAAAAGGAAGTCCTGGGCAGGTGTTAAAAAGAATTTGCAAAAAAGGAGCTTCACTATCAGAGAATGTGTTAATTGAGGTATCCCTCTAATTCATTTGAACTCCTCCTTGATATTTTTTGTAATGTGATCCAGGTACAGAGGAAATCCTTACCCAGTAAACTGGCTATCCTTTCACCTTCTAGCATGGCTACCATGTATAGCTGCATCTTCAAGGAGTCTGCTTTGGAGAAATTGACAGTCTTTAATTTTC
The DNA here is from genome assembly GCA_026167975.1 of Phrynosoma blainvillii. NCBI lineage: Eukaryota > Metazoa > Chordata > Lepidosauria > Squamata > Phrynosomatidae > Phrynosoma > Phrynosoma blainvillii. Next base: position 372,205,598 of record JANUYF010000002.1, read on the forward strand.
CATTGTCATATTGTGAGTTTTGAATAAAAAGTTGGCTGAAACATGTTGAACTGCTCTTCTTTTTTGTGTGGTGTAAGAATCAACCCCTATTCTTTCCATGTTACTTCTACTGCTGGCACATCAACTTTGGTCCAAAACATACTACAAAAATAATCCAATTTGAGATCGCTTTAACTGCTCTGGCTCAATGCTAAGGAATCCTGGGAATTGTAGTTTTGTGAGACATTTCACCCCAGAGAGCTCTGGGGCCACAATGAACTACAATTCCCAGGATTCCACAGCACTGAGCCAGGGCAGTTAAAGCGGTCTCAAACTGGGTTATTTCCACAGTGTGTTTTGGACCTTTGTTAACTTAGGTTAACTTAGGTATTATCCAAACACGTAGCCCTGTGAGTCTTGTGCAGCAAAACTTAGGGTAAAAGTCATTATATGCCTTTCTTGATCCTATTACCGTATATTTCACCCCACTCCCACAACTATGTAAAAATGTTTTAAACCTGAGCATTTATTATCGTTCTGCAATGCATCTGAAGAAGTGGATTTATATCCACAAAACCTCCTGTAAAAATAAAAAAAAAACAGTTAGTCTTAAAGGTGCTGCCACATTTCTCCCCCCCCCCTTCCTTTCCTCCTTTTTATCAGGTGTCTTTGTATGTGTCCTTCAGGTCGCCCAATGTCTTATGGCAACCTCATAAATTTCATAGTTTTCTTAGTCAATAAATATTCAGTTTGGTTTGGCCAGTTCCTTCCTCTCAATATACACCACAGCAGCTGGTATTCATTGGCCATCTCCCATTCAAGTACTAACCAGAGCTGACTCTCTTTAGGTTTCTATGATCACAGGGGTGTTGTTGTTAACTGCCCTCAAGTCGACTCTGGCTGCATCCACACTGCGGAAGTAATCTGGTTTGACCCCACTTTAACTGCCATGGCTCAAGGCTATGGAATTCTGGGAATTGCATTTTTTGTGGCACCACTCTGGTGCCACAAAAAACTGCAATTTCCAGAATTCCATAGCCTTGAGCCATGGCAGTTAAAGTGGGGTCAAACCAGATTATGTCTTCAGTGTGGATGCAGATTTTGACTTCTAGTGATCCTGTGAATGAGACATCTCCAAGAAATCCTATCTTCAATGACACTACTCAGTTCCTGCAGACATAGGGCTGTGTCCTTTTTTATTTGAGTCTATCCATCTGGTGTGTGGTCTTTTTTTCTTCCTCCTGCTGTTTATCTTTTCAAGCACTGTGGTCTTTATCATATGCTGTGGCTGGAGAACAACAGGCTCAATTTAGTAATCGGCTTCTAGGAAGAGTTTGGGTGCCTTTGGGGGTATTTAAGCAAAGATAACTGGGTGTGGCATGGTGGTTTGAGTGTCGGATTATGACTCTGGAGATGAGGGTTTGAATCCCTGCTATTTCAAAAGATCCAGGAAATCAAAGAAAAATTCAATCCAAAGACTGGGATGCTCTATGACAGGGGTAGGCAACCTAAGGCCCGGGGGCCGGATGTGGCCCAGCAAGGCCTTTGGACTGGCCCCAGGCCAGTCCTGCCGCCGCCGCCCCCCCCACCGCCACCGCCCCCCCATGATGATATTGATTACTGTTGTTATTACTTGTTCTTGGGGTTTTCTTGGCAAAATCTTCATAGGGGTTTTGCCATGGCTTTTCTGGGACTGAGAGAGTGTGCATGCATTTTTTTTTAAAAAAAATTTAATTCTTTTTTAATTTTTATTTTTATTTATTTATTTATTTATTTATTTATTTATTTTTGGTGCTTCGGCCCGTCAATTGTCTGAGGGATAGCAACCCGGCCCCCGGCTCAAAAAGGTTGCCTACCCCTGCTCTATGACAATAAAAATAACATAATTCAAGACCAGGAGGGAACAAAAAGATGTTGGATGCAATACATAGAAGAATTCATAGAATCATAGAATCATAGAATCATAGAGTTGGAAGAGACCACAAGGGCCATCCAGTCCAACCCCCTGCCATGCAGGAACTCCCAATCAAAGCATCCCCGACAGATGGCCATCCAGCCTCTGCTTAAAGACCTCCAAGGAAGGAGACTCCACTACTCTCCGAGGGAGTGTGTTCCACTGTGGAACCGCCCTTACTGTCAGGAAGTTCCTCCTAATGTTGAGGTGGAATCTCTTTTCTTGCAGCTTGCATCCATTGTTTCGGGTCCTAGTCTCTGGAGCAGCAGAAAACAAGCTTGTTCCCTCCTCGATATGACATCCCTTCAAATATTTAAACACGGCTATCATATCACCTCTCAGCCTTCTCTTCTCCAGGCTAAACATCCCCAGCTCCCTAAGTCGTTCCTCATAGGGCTTGGTTTCCAGACCCTTCACCATTTTAGTTGCCCTCCTTTGGACACGCTCCAATTTCTCCACATCCTTTTTGAATTGTGGTGCCCAGAACTGGACACAGTATTCCAGGTGAGGCCGGACCAAAGCAGAATATAGTGGCACTATTACTTCTCTTGATCTAGACACTATGCTTCTACTGATGCAGCCTAAAATTGCATTGGCCTTTTTAGCTGCTGCATCGCACTGTTGACTCATGTTCAACTTGTGGTCCACCTGGATTCCTAGATCCCTTTCACAGGTAGTCTCATTCAGCCAAGTGTCCCCCATCGTATATCTGTACTTTTCGTTTTTCCGCCCTAAGTGCAGTACCTTACATTTCTCTGTGTTGAATTTCATTTTGTTAGCTTTGGCCCAACTTTCTAGTCTGCTCAAGTCATTTTGAATTTTGATCCTGTCCTCTGGGGTATTAGCTACTCCTCCTAATTTGGTGTCATCTGCAAATTTGATAACTATGCCCCCAATACCGTCATCCAAGTCATTAATAAAGATATTGAATAGCACTGGGCCCAGGACAGAGCCCTGTGGCACCCCACTGGTCACTTCTTTCCAGGTTGAAAAGGAGCCATTGTTGAGCACCCTTTGTGTTCGACCAGATAACCAATTACAAATCCATGTAACAGTTACTTTGTCTAGCCCACATTTTACCAACTTGCTTGCAAGAATGTCATGGGGAACCTTGTCAAAGGCCTTACTGAAATCAAGATATACTATATCCACAGCATTCCCTTCATCTACCAAGCTGGTAATTTTATCAAAAAAAGAGATCAGATTTGTCTGGCATGACCTGTTTCTCTGAAACCCATGTTGACTTTTTGTGATTATGAAATTATCTTCCAGATGTTCACAGACTCTCTGTTTAATGATCTGCTCCAGAATCTTTCCGGGTATTGATGTCAGACTAACTGGACGATAATTGTTGGGATCCTCTTTTTTCCCCTTTTTGAAGATGGGGACAACATTTGCCCTCCTCCAGTCCGCTGGGACCTCTCCTGTTTTCCAGGAATTCTCAAAGATTATTGCCAATGGTTCTGATATTACATTTGCCAGTTCTTTTAATACCCTTGGATGCAATTCATCTGGTCCTGGAGACTTATATTCATCTAGATTAACCAGATGTTTCTGTACTATCTCTTTACTTATTCTGTGATGAAATTCTCCTATTCTGTCCTCTGCTCCATTATCCTCAAGTTGAGCACCCTTTGCCTTTTCTGAGAAGACTGAAGCAAAGAAGGAATTATACAAAAGAGATGACAAAATGAAGGACACATGGAATAAAGAGCCATATGAAGATGAACCCAAATTCTAAAAAGTGAGGTGGAAACTGGAATAATAGAAATAGCAAAAAAATTAAAAATAAATAAATAAAAATTACCAGGAACAGATGATATTCCAATTGAACTACTGCAATCCACATTGACAGAGTCAACTCAAGTGCTAACCAACATATGTCAACAGATATGGAAAACAAAATGATGGCCAACAGATTGGAAGCGGTCAATACAGCAACACCAGCTGTAGGGCTGAGGAGAAGACTCCAGGGACCCTTGGGACCGCCCTCCATCTCCTGGTGCCTTTAAAAAAGGCAACCCTCAGCAGCACAGCAGCAACACCAGCTGTAGGGCTGAGGAGAAGACTCCTAGGACTAAATATCCCGGCCTCAGGATCTCTCCTCCTCTCGCCCTCTACATTGCCTCTATAGCCCCAAGAAATGGAAGTGGTGGGGTGTTTTTCTTTTGTTTGTTTGTTTTTTGTTTTTATCGGTTTGTATTTAAATTTTATATTTAATGGATCTGTTATTGTTTTAATTGATATCTGATCTAATAATGTTTTAAGGGGGTAGGGAATATACTGTTTTATCTTTGTTGTTCTTTTAACTGTTGTAAACCGCCTAGATTGGTTCGCCATAGGGCGGTATAGAAATAAAAATTATTATTATTATTATTATTAATATACATCACCATCCACAAAAAGGGAGACACATGAGACTGCAGCAACTATAGGACCATAGCACTGATCTCCCACGCAAACAAAGTCATGCTCAGAATTCTGCAACATAGACTCCAACAATACATGGAGAGAGAAATCTCAGATGTTCAAGCGGGGTTCAGGAAAGGAAGAGGCACTAGGAACCACACTGCAAACATATGATGGCTAATGGAGCGCACCAGGCAATTCCAAAACGAAAATCAGCATGTGCTTTACAGACTATAGCCATGTTGGCAAACCTATGGCACACGTACCATCTCTTGCACGCAAAACCACTTTGGAGGGCACGCGGAGGGACGGGAGGGCGGGAGAAGAGGAGAAATAGGTACGCGCCTGCTCTTCCTCTTTCCCCGCCCTCCCATCGCTTCAACTGCCTCTTCAAAGTTCCTCCACTTCCCCCAACCCTCCTGTGCCTTCAGCTGCCTCCCCAGAGACAGCTGAAGACTTGGGAGAGCAGGGGGAGGGGGAGGAGGAGGAATAGGCGTGCACCTGTTCCTGCTCTTCCCTGCCATCTTGGGCCTTCAGCTGTCTCCAGAGAGGCAGATGAAGGCACAAGAGAGCTGGGGAGGGAGGGTGCCTGTTAATCTTCTTCGCCCCCCTTCCCTGCCCAGACCTTCAGCTGTCTCCAGAGAGGCAGCTGAGGGCCTGGGTGGGGGGAAGAGGAGGTTGTGCCCCCGAAGGTCCCATCCCCTGGCACTAGGTAACACCTGGTGCTGGAACACCTCTAAGTTTGGGCACTCAGTCTCCACAAATTTCGCCATCACTGGACTATAGCAAAGCCTTTGACTGCATAGACCCTAAAAGGCTATGGAACACCCTTAAAGACATGGGAGTGCCAACACATCTGATAGTCCTGATGAGGAATCTGTATTCAGGACAAGAGGCTCCTGTCATAACAGAATACAGAATGGTTCCCAATTGGCAAAGGAGTCAGGCAAGGCTGCATCCTATCACCCTATCTGTTCAACTTGTATGCCGTACATATTATAAGAAAAGCAGGCTTGGACACAGAAGAAGGAGGAGTGAAAATAGGAGGAAGGAAGGATCATCAACAATCTAAGATATGCAGATGACACCATAATACTAACAGAAAACCTCACAGACCTGGAACACCTACCAAGGAATGTCAAAGAAGAAAGTTCAACCTAGACCAGTGATGGTGAACCTTGTAGAGACCGAGTGCTCAAACTTAAAGGTGTTTTATCCGGTGCCAGGGGGATAGGATTTCCGGGGGTGGGACTTTTGCCTTCCAGGGGGCATGACCTCCTCTTCCTCCTACCCACGTCCTCATCTGCCTCTCTGGAGACAGCTGAAGGCCCAGGATGGCAGGGAAGAGCAGGAACAGGTGCACGCCTATTCCTCCTCCTCCTCCCCCCCAAGTGCTCCTAGATCTTCAGCTGTCTCTGGGGAGGCAGCTGAAGGCACAGGAGGGTGGGGGGAGGTGGAGGCACTCTGGAGAGGCAGCTGAAGCGACTGGAGGGCAGAGGAAGAGGAGGAGCAGGCGTGTGCCTGTTTCTTCTCTTCTCCCGCCCTCCTGTCTCTCTGCGTGCCCTCCAAAATGGCTTTGCATGCCATAGATCAGGGGTAGGCAACCTAAGGCCTGGGGGCCGGATGCGGCCCCCCGAGGCCTTTGGGCCAGCCCCAGGCCGGTCCCGCCGACGCCGGCGCCGCCCACCATGATGATATTGATTATTGTTGTTATTACTTGTTATTGGGGTTTTCTTGGCAAAATCTCCACAGGGGTTTTGCCATGGCTTTTCTGGGGCTGAGAGAGTGTGCATGCATATATTTTATTTATTTATTTATTTATTTATTTATTTATTTATTTTTTGGTGCTTCGGCCCCCCAATTGTCTGAGGGACAGCAACCCGGCCCCTGGCTCAAAAAGGTTGCCTACCCCTGACATAGATGGCATGTGTGCCATAGGTTCACCAACACGGATCTAGACAATGAAGAAATAGAAATAGTAAAAGAATTCCCATACCTGGAATCAAACATTGATAGAAATGGGGACTGCAGTCAAGAAATCAGAAGAAGATTAATAATGAGAAAGATGGCTATGAAAGAACTAGAAAAGATGCTAAAATGCAAAGATATACAACTCAGCACAAAAGTTAGAATCATACAAGCCATTGTATTCCCTATTACCAAGTATGGATGTGAGAGCTGAACAGTCAAGAAAGATGATAGGAAGAAAATCAATGCCTTTGAGATAATGTGGTGCTGGAGAAGAGCGCTGAGGATCCCATGGACAGCCAAAAGGACAAAGAAATGGGTCCTAGAGCAGATCAAGCCAGAAACCTGCTTGGAAGCCAAGATGACCAAACTGAGGCTGTCATACTTGGGACACATTATGAAAAGGAAGGATTCAATGGAAAAGACAATAATGCTGGGAAAGGCTGAGGGAAGTAGGAAGAGAGGAAGGCCACATGCCAAATGGATGGAGATCATGGGTATGGGGCTGCTGGAATTAAGCAGAGCAGTGGAGGACAGTGTCTTGGAGATGTCTCATCCATTGGGTCGCCATGAGTTGAGATCGAGGGCAGTTAACAACAACAGCAATTGGCCATGTAAACCCACTGAGTGGTCTTGGGCAAGTCACACTCTCTCAGTCTTAAGGGAAGGCAATGGTGAACCTCCTCTGAACAAATCTTGTCATGAAAACCCCATGATAGGGACACCTTCAGGTCGTCATAAGGTCGAAATGACTTGAAAGGAAACAACAATTGAGCTATACCCACACAATAAGAATAATGATAATAATAAAGAGAGTTAGCATGGTACAGTAGCATGAGCCTTGGGCTTGGCTTTGGAAATTCAGGGTTGAAATCCCTGCTTGACCCTGGAAGCCTACTGGATATAACCTTGGGCAAGTCAAACTGTCTCAGCCTCAGAGGGAGGCCAAAGCAAAAAACCCTTTGACCAAATCTTGCCAAGGAAACCGCATTATAGGTTTTCCGCCATAAATCAGATATGACTTATAGGCACAACAACAACTGACCTGTACCCTTACAACAACAACAACAACAACAACAACAATGAGAGTGTAGTAGTTTGAGTCTTGGACTCGGCTCTGGAAAAATCAGGGTTCAAATCCCTGCTTGGCCCTGGAAACCCACTGGTGTGACCTTGGGCAAGTCACACTCTCTCAGCTTTAGAGGATGGCAATGGCAAACACCCTCTGAATAAATCTTGCCAAAGAAACCCCATGATGAGTTTACTTTAGGGTCACCATAAGTGAGATACGACTTGAAGGCACAACATCAACAACTAACCTGTAGCCAAGTAACAACAACAACGAGAGTCAGCATGGTGCAGTAAGTGTGGTGTAGCAGTTTGAGCATCAAACTAGGTTCTGGAAATTCAGGTTTCAAATCCCTGCTTTGTCTTGGAAGTCCACTGTGGGTGACCTGGGGCAGGTCACACACTCTCAGCCTCAAAGGAAGACTATGGCAAACCTCCTTAGAACAAATCTTGCCAAGACAACCACATGATAGCATCACCTTCAGGTTGTCTTAAGTTGGAAATGACTTGAAGGCACACAATAACTGAGCTATACACATACATTAATAATACTGTAATAATAATAATAATAATAATAATAATAATAATAATAATAATAATAAGTATGGTGTAGTAGTTTGAGCCTTGGTCTAGGCGCCCTGCTTGGCCATGAAGCCCAAGTCACACTCTCTCAGCCTCAGATGGCAATGGCAATCCTCCTTTGAACAAATCTCGCAAGGAAACCCCGTGACAAGGTTGCCTTAGAGTCGCCATTACTTGAAGGAACACAACAACAACTACTGGATTCCAAGAAATCGTCTTTTTTGAGTTGCAAATGGACGTTAAATTTCCTTGACTTTGAAAATCTCCCAGTGGGCACATTGTATCACATGTTGTGGGAGTGTAAGCAGGCTAAAAAATATTGGAACGAAATTCATCATATTATGGAAAAGATTTTAAATTGCAAGATTGTCAGGAAACCTGAATTTTTTTTATTAAATATAAACGATAATGATGGTTTGGAAAAGAAATACGGCAGATTATTATTTTACATGATTACAGCCTCTAGGATGACTTATGCATCAAAATGGAAACAAATAGAAATTCCTGAGAAAAAAGAATGGATATGGAAATTGTATGGCTTAATGGAAAACGACAGACTAACTCAAATTTTACAAAAAAAAGAACCCATGTCATTCATAGAAACTTGGAAACCATTTATTGAGTATCTTAAACAAGAATATGGACAAATTTGGGGATTGGAATTGGAGCAATTGTTTAACTTGAAAGAATATAAGTTTGAGTTTTACATTATATAAATGTTTAATTAAATTAAGGAACCAACAAATAGTTCAAATCAAAGTGTTCGATACAGTAGGGTTTATAAGGTCAAAATACAGAATAACTACGAATACATTGAAAAAAACCCTGAAGGGCGAATAAGTGATAAGGAGATAAGATTATAGATAAAAAAAATGAAAATAATAGAATCAGTTGCTTATAGAAGGAAGTAAGAATACTTTGTATTAAGAAGACTATGTTTAATTATTGACAGTGTTTTAACAAGATTTCTATTTAATGTTTTTTGTAATTTTGATTTATTGAGTAGATTCTGTTCAATAGTATGTTATGTACGATACATTTGAGTGTTTTTTTTATTTTATTTTAATCAATAAAATTTATTTAAAAAAAATAAAATAAAATAAAATCTCCCAGTGATTGCATGGCCAAAGATGCCAGCCTGCAGACAGCCCTCCCTACCAACTGAATTAAGACCCGAAACAGAAAATGCAGGCCTATGACTTCCATTTTTTCTTCCTGTTTCTCTGATGAACAAGCCAGTGTGACTTCGAAAGCTTGCAACATGTAATTGTGCATTTTGGTTGATATCATTGATTGGATGTTATTGGATTTGCTATATGGCCAACACGGCTACCCCTAGATGTACCCATACAATAATAATAATTCTGATAATTCTGATGAAGATAGTAATAATAATAATAATAATAATAGTCTGGTGTAGCAGTTTGAGCCCTAGACTTGACTCTGGAAATTCAGGGTTCAAATCTCTGCTTGGCCATGAAACCTACAGGGGGTGACCTTGGGCAAGTCACACACTCTCAGCCTCAGAGGATAGCAAAGTTAAACCTCTTCTGAAGAAATCTTGCCAAGGAAACACACACGATAGGATTACCTTAGGGTCACCATAAGAAATTACCTGGGGGCACAACAACAACTGAGCTATACAATAATAATAATAATAATAATAATAATAATAATAATAATAAAAATCAGGCAAGATGTTACAAACCAAACAGGAGAAACACAATTGGAGATGCTAGTCAGATGCCTGCATTTGTTGTTTCAGTCTTTAGTTAAGATGGTTTTTGGTGAGAAGGATCTCTTTTGCAGGCAGGATCTTTCTTCATCTGGGCATATGGCTATTGGGAGATTTGCAAAGTCCAGGAAATTTAAAATCCATTTGCATCTTCAACCAAGGTAAAACAATTTTTTTCCTTCTTAAATCTGGACTGAATTTGCATGTTTTACCTCTACATCTACCAAAATATTCCCGATGCAAATACATGGAAACTTCTTGAGGAATCCATTGTTCTCTGCCACAAAGAGGCCTGTGGCCTCACTGGAATGGAGACATATTGGATTGCAAAAGAGGGATCCCTGTTGAGATGCAAATGGATTTTTAAGTTTCCTGGACTTTGCAAATCTCCCTATAGCCACAGGGCCAGAAAGAGGAGGACCCTGCCTGCAAAAGACATCCTCCCCACCAAAGACCATCTTAACTAAAGAGTGAAACAACCTGTAGGCATCTGACTAACATCTCCAATTGTTTTTATCCTGTTTGGTTTGTAACATCTTGCCTGATGAAGAAGCCCATGGAGCTTCGAAAGCTTACAAGTATCCTGTGCATTTTGATTGGCCAATAAAGGTATCACTGATGGATTTTTGCAAAATGGTTCAAGTATATTGTGCATTTTGGTTGGCCAATAAAGGTATCACTGATGGATTTTTGCAAAATGGTTCAAGTATATTTTTGTTTGAATTTGCTAAATGGCCAACACAGCTACTCCTGAATATTTTAAATTATTATTATTATTAATCATCATCATCATCATCATCATCAGTCTGGTGTAGCAGTTTGAGCCTTAAACTTGACTCTGGAAATTCAGTGTCCAAATCCCTGCCCGGCCATGAAACCCTTGTGACCTTGGGCAAAAGTCACACTCTCTCAGCCTCAAAGCAAGGCACTAGCCAACCCCCTCTGAAGGAACATGCCAAGGAGACCCCATGACAGGTTTCCCCTTAGGGTCGCCATAAATCAGAAAGGGACGAAGGCACAGTAACACAACCACCACCCTCCCTCTCTTCTCCTCCCTTGGGCCTAAGCCGGGGCCTCGCCAGCCGCCAGAGGGCCCCTCTCTTCCTGCTCCGGGGAAGGGAAGGGAAGCCGGGCCTCCTTCCTTCCTTCCTTCCTTCCTTCCTTCCTTCCTTCCTTCCTTCCTTCTCAGAGGCGGAGTTTCCCCCGTCAGCCTCCGCCGCAGAACATCCGGATTAAGCGCCAGGAGCCTCTCCTCACCCCAAGCTCCAGAGAAAGAAAGGGGGGAGATACGCCCCCCCTCTGCAACATAGTCTGCTCCAGACTCCGAACCTGCTCCTCCGCTTCGCAGGTGAAGGTGGGCGATTCCATTGAGAGATGGAGGGGGGGAATGGGGGAAGAGAAGAGAAGAGAAGTGAAGTGAAGGCTGCCAGGCCTGGAGGGTTTTGAGGGAGAAAAGGAGGCGGCATTGGTCCCCATTTCCCTTCATCCTAACTGGCCCCCCTCCATTTTGTGCCTCTCTTGTGATGAAGGGGGAAAGGAGGGCGGTGGGTTGGAATGAGAAAGAGGGAAGGAGGGAGGGGGACGCCATTATCATCATCGTTATTCTCATCCCCCTCATTGTTTTGGGAGGGAGGATGGTTAATTCGGATTCTACCCCCCTTTCTTCTCCTTCTTTTTGTTATTGTTGTTGTTGATTCGGGGTGGAGTCAAAGTGGGATTTTGTTTGGATCAAGGGCGAAGGTGAAATGTGTCGCCTGAGGGAGGAATCAGGGGGAAAGGAAAAGAAAATAAATAAAATAGAGGGATCGATTTGAAAGGACAACAATGGCCAACCGCTAATTCGGAGTGGCTCCCGTTGGTTCCCCCTCAGGCATCCACGACAAAAAGAGGAGCAGTTTCACATCGCTTTCTGGCTTTTTTGGGCCGCCCAGTTTGGGGGGAAATTAAGAAAAAACCCCAACACTGATCAATTAGAAACCTCTTTGAGGGGTGGGGAAGATAATGATGATGACAACTATTATTGTTATTATTAGCCATTCTTATTGATATGGAGGGTGGGATGTTGGAAGTGAGGACAGAAGATGGGATCATTTTGTGTGGATTATATATCCACACTATTACACACACACACACACACACGTATATATACACACACACATGCTCACATATGTATATTGTGTAGATTATATATCCAGGAGTGGCTGTGTTGGCTATATAGTAAAGTACAACAATAACCAAAGTCCACAAAACAGGGATACAAGTCAACTTATGTCCACCCCATGAATTTCATAGTGGACTGTTTAGGAAAAGATGGAATCGCTTGATTGTGTGGATTATATATCCCCATAGTATGTGTGTGTGGTTTATACTGTATATCCAGAGGTAGCTGTGTTGGCTATATAGCTAAGCACAGTGACATCCACAGTCCACAAAACAGGGATAAAAGTCGACTTGTGACCACCACATGAATTTCATAGTGGACTGTTTAGGAAAAAATGGGATCACTTTATTTTGAGGATTATATATCTTCAATATTATATATATATATATATATATATATATGGTGTGGGTTATATATCCAGGGTAGGCGTGTAGGCCATATAGCAAAGTACAATAAACGTCCACAATCCACAAAACACGGATACAAGTTGACTTACAGCCACCACATGAATTTCATATTGAACTATTTAAGAAATGATGAGATCACTTGATTGTGTGGATTATACATCTACAATTGAGATATATATCTATATCTATATCTATCTATATATATCAACAAGGGTAGCCGTGTTGGCCATGTAGCAAAGTACACTAACATCCCAAATCCACAAAACAGGGATCCCTTTACTGGACCAGCCAAAATGCCCAAAATACATGTTACAAGCTTTCGAAGCTCTGTTGGCTTTTAAACATCTTTGCGTGATGAATAAACCAGTGGAGTTTCAAAAGTTCTTAGAACATATATTTTGGGCATTTTGGTTGGCCAATAAAGGTATCCCTATTTTGAAAAATTTGGGTGTTAGTGTGTGTGTGTGTGTGTGTGCTTTCAAGTTGATGTGTGGCCACCCTGTGAATTTCATAGATTATTTAAGAATAAATATCTAGCACTAGCCTGTTTCTTTGATGCATCCTAATAAATAGTAGGTAATTTCTGAGTTTTCTCCCCTCGCTTTCTAATTTGACTATTGTTTACAGGAATTAAAGCCTCTGATGTAATTAAGAAATGTTAGCAAAGCAATCTGCAGTATCAGTCTTAAGTACAGTTGAATTTATAAAACTGCATTTATATGCACAACCTCCTTTCTTTGGGGACATATATTATTAAAAATATAGAGAAAAGGTTGTTTGAGGTGGTGTTCTAAAATAGTCGTGGTTACCATGAAATACAAGGTTAGGAGACAAAATCAGCAAGGTGCCAACAGTGACCATTTCATTTTGAAAGAAAGATCCTGTTGTGACGGAGCAGCCTTTAAGATCACTATAGCCATAGACATGAAGTTGTGCCATTAAACTCTGTAGGACTTAATTCTGTATAAATATGCATTGTATTCTACAGTGGCTTGGAAGAATACCATTACTCCAAGCAGTGGGTCTTTTATTTATTATTAATTTACTGTATTATATTCCTTCAGTGCTCTTAAAGACTCTGCTCTTTGCAAGGCAGCTCACAATATTTTAAAAATAGAATTTAGCATTAAACACATTATAGTCACCTTAAGTTTAAATTTGAGGCAATGGAATTGGGTGACAAAGTGCCAATTAGTCTATTATTCTGTGTAACAGTGTAACTGTTCTGGGTAACTGTGATAATTTTCCCCCTCAAGATCAGCAGTGTCTTGTGATACTCATTGTAAATTTCCCTTATCCGTTTGATAACATTTTTGACAAAGTGGCCTCTGATCCACAGCAACCTACCCACAGTAGATCTGTTTTTGAAGATGATGACAATGATGCTGTTAATCTTATATTATACGGAGTTATGGTGCTGGGTGTTATCAGTACGCTGATGACACCCAAATCTATTTCTCCATATCTCGTTCGTCGGCCTCGAATTCCACTGGCACCTCTTCTCTCAATGAATGTCTTGGGGCGGTAATGGGCTGGATGAGGAAAAATAGATTGAAGCTGAATCCAGACAAGACGGAGGTGCTCACGGTAGCGGCCCTGAAACCAGGAATTGGGTTGCAACCTCCAGTCCTGGATGGGGTCACGCTCTCCTCCAGTGACTGTGTTCGCAGCTTGGGGGTGCTCCTTGATTCGTCGCTCCTGATGATAAATCAGGTTAATGCGACGGTCAGGAGCGCCTGTTATCAGCTTCGGCTGATACGCCAGCTGCGCCCATTTCTGGAAGTAAGGGACCTCGAGACTGTGGTGCATGCGTTGGTAACCTCACGCCTCGACTTCTGCAATGCACTCTACATGGGGCTACCCTTGTCCCTGGTTCGGAAATTACAGCTAGTACAGAATATGGCAGCCAGACTTGTCTCAGGTACATCTCGGAGGGATCACATAACTCCAGTTTTGAAGTCCCTCCACTGGCTGCCTATTAGCTTCCGAGCCAGGTACAAGGTGTTGGTGATCACCTTTAAGGCCCTAAATGGCTTGGGTCCAAGCTATCTCAGGGACCGCCTGCTCCCATATAATCCTCCCCGCGCTCTTCGATCCTCCGGGAGGAATTTGCTCCAGCCACAGAAATCTAGGCTTGTAGCTACCTCCCGGGGGGCATTCTCTGTCATTGCGCCTAAGCTCTGGAACGGCCTGCCGGACGAGATCCGTCTTTTAACATCTTTAGACAGCTTTAAAAAGGCCGTCAAGACGGATCTCTTCCGGCAGGCCTTTCCAGACTAGGTATATTGAACTGAACTGATCTTACCCTTGATTAACATTCCTCCATGCGATGATCCTCACGTGGCCCCATCATGTGATGGGAGGATCGTCAAACCCAGGCATACCAGGCAAACCAGGCTCACGGAGTCTCTGGGCAGGAGGGCTTTATTTATTTTAATTAGATTTAATTTGTTTTATTGTTTTTACACTGTCTTAAATTTAATTCTGTTTTAAGGGGGGGAGGGATTTTTATATTGTATGTTTTTGTAATGTGTATCTTTTAACTGTAAATGCCGCCCAGATTGGATTACCAAGGGGCGGGATACAAATAAACTTTATTATTATTATTATTATTATTATTATTAATCTTGAATTTGCCTTAATATCCTTTGTTTTTAATCAATGACGACCCACTTTGAACTTTCAGCCTCAGTTTGTCAAAATGATCTATTCCTGGAGAAGGGGAATAACTTGAGGCTTCTAGACAGACGAGGTGCAGAAGTTTTGAAACTTTGTTAATATGAGGAAAAAGTATTTGTAGTTGCCTTTGTCCCTTTTCTTTCTTTCTTTCTTTCTTTCTTTCTTTCTTTCTTTCTCTCTCTCTTTTTTTTTTTAACCCACTCCCAAATCTTGGAAGTTAAATGCTTTAACTAGAACAGCTAAAACAGTGACATTTCACACTTTGTGCTCCTTGCCTGCCAACCAGTAGCAGATTGTATAAGTGCCTCCATTCTGCAAATAAAGAGGCATTGAGAGCAGCACTACTGGGGAATGGGGCGGTGGTCCTGCTCCCTAAATATTTAGCTGTTCTGTTTTATTATTTACCTTTTGGCAAAACTCTTCCTTCCTTTTGGATCCTGCAGAACAAAATTTTGGGGATGGGGTGGGAAGCACATGCATTGGGAATCTATGGGAGTCTAGCTTTTGCATAATATAGTATTCATTAAGATCTCTTTCTTTCCTGCGCCACCATGGAACCATAATCTTCAGTGTCCCATTTTAGGGAGGAATATTAGCAAAAGTCAGTAATGTAAACATTCTTAAAATGCTGTGAAGCCTATTCTGTATTGAATCTGGCAGCTATGGAAACCAGGAACAGGCCAGTCACACAGGTGCCTGGAAAGAGCTGGTGCTTCATAAGCATTTTAACAGAAACTTTGCCACTGATGTTCATTATTTTTTTAAAAAAAAAGATAATTGCCTCTGTAATGGGTTTGGAAAAATTGCTTTTTATAAATCCCCCATTCCCTCTACCAGCCTGGTCAGTAATTTGCCTGGAGGACTCTAAGAGATGTTGTCTTCAATAGAGCACCTCTCTATTGAAGCTTGGTATAACATATGGGAAATAGTGCTTATGGAAAAACTGTGCAAGATATTTCTTTATTCCATTTATTTCCTGCCTTTCTCCTACAAAAGGATCTAAGGCAGCTAATAAAAATGACCTGTTGGAGCTATACTTTTTTTCAATGTGGTTTCCTTTTACTAATTTCATCAATGACAATTTCATCCTCCACAGTCACATCTGGACCAATGGAGAGATGCTTTAGTTGAATGGTACATTTTTTTCATGCTGTGAACATAGGAACCAAGGATTTCATATAAATATTCAAAATCATATTTTGAGGGGAAATAATGTTAATATGCAAGGCCTGGTGAATTTCTTGTTTGTAAAAAAAGTTACATTATGTCATGTTGTTAGCAACTTAATAAATAATTTTCCATTCTCTGCCTTTTTGCAAGTAGTGTATACATCCTTATTCCTGTTGGTGTGAACAGGGTAGTGTGCCCAATGTTTCCATTTCTTGGTCCTGCCACAGTTTCTGTCTCCATCTGATTCATTCAGATGTCTAGTATGACATCCTCAGTGCAGTGATTGTTTGAGGTTGCCACTCCTGTGTGATGTTGTGGTACTTGAGTGTTTTAACTTAGGGCCTTTGCAGACTGCTAGAAATAGTGCAAATTGAGTCCACTTTAACTGCCCTGGTTCAGTGCTAGGGAATATGGGAATTGTATTTTTTTCTGAGACACTGAGCCTTCTCTGTCAGAGAGCTCTGGTGCCACAATAAACTACAGCTCCCATGATTCCTTAGCATTGAGTCAGGGCAGTTAAAGTGGACTCAATTTGCACTATTTCTGGCAGTCTGCAAAGGCCCTTAGTGTGTTTGGCTACTCTTGGGTATTGATTCTGCTCAGCCTAAGGGTTACATAGACCATGTGCTTGGGAAAAGATATCCAATCCATCCAAGGAAAAATGTGCAATTTAAGTATATCTATAACAAGTATGATGCGTTGGCCCACAAGGCCAACGTGTATCTGCAGTGTATCTAAACCCAAGGCTACCATCCAATACAAACAGGCTATATTTATCTAATACAACCTGACTGCTCACAAGACTTCAACTATAATAGGGGATAGACTTATCAAACAGTGCTGGTTCTCTTCAACTTAATCCCACATCTTCAGGAAAGGAGGGTGGCCAATCTTACTGTCTGTACAACCCTCATGCTTACCATCTTATATCTCAGTCCAGAAATATAATAATTTTTACTGTTGTATGCATAGCTGTGAAAGCTGGACAGTGAAGAAAGCTGATAGGAAGAAAATCAACTCATTTGAGATGTGGTGCTGGAGAAGAGTACTGAGGATACCATGGACTGCTAAAAAAAACGAATAAATGGGTCCTGGAACAAATCAGGCCTGAACTCTCCCTAGAAGCTAAGGTAACTAAACTTAGGCTGTATGTAGAGAGATCTTGTAGCACCTTTGAGACTAACTGAAAGAAAGAAGTTGGCAGCATGAGCTTTTGTAGACTTAAGTCTACTTCCTCAGATGCATTTGGTGGAGGCTGTCATACTTTGGCCACATCATGAGAACACATGGCTCACTAGAAAAGATTTACAAGGTATAGGGAAGGAGGAAAGGAGGAAGATGACATACTAGATAGATAAACTCAATCAGAAAAGCGATGTCTCTGACCTTGACCTGAACAAGGTGGTTGAGGATAGAGTGACTTGGAGGACAAATTAAAATCTGATTGATGTGTTGAACACTTCTGAGGGTAATTCAAGGAGTGATTTAGGTCCTGATGGTATGTCTTGGAGATCAATAAAAGCTTGGTATGCTGAGAGTACAGTCACAGTTGTAACAGATAGATCCCACTTTCAACTGTCATAATTCTAGCGGTCTAGCCTATGAAATCTTGGCATCTGAATTTTGCTTAGGTACTTAAAATTATCTCCTGGGTACCTCCTAGGGCAACAGTTCTAGAGATATCTAGCAAGGAATTCTCAGGATCTCCCCTGGACAAATTCCAGGATTCTGTAGGGTGATAGTTAAAGTGAGATTGAACTACTGTAACTGAATGGTGTGGCTACACTATCAGACCGTTGGTTCATCTGCCCTGCGTTGTTGATACTGACTGTGACCTGCAGGCAAAGGATGTGCTCTCCAACTGGGCTACTGTCCCTCCTAATCTTAAGGGTGGTTGCGGAAGGGTGGCAGTGGTGGAATCCCATAGAGCTGCATTCTGTTGTACATTAGGTTGTGTAAAGAGAAATGAAGTACTAGAAATAAACGGGAGGAGTATTGGTTTCTCTCACGTTTTCCTCTAAAAGAGTTCTCCCCCTTTTCCAGTGGAAAAAGAATGGAAATTGAGGGAAATAGCCTATGAAATATTGTCTTTTGGAATTAGTAAATTTTGTGTTTCTTCCCCAATCAAGCATTTCTCTTTGTATTATTGTGTTTTATTTGGTATCAGAGAAAGGTAATTCCTGTATATTTACTAAACCCAAAATGCATTTCTGCCCCAGAAGCAGAGCATGTAGCAGTATGCAACTCTCTCTCATTCAGCCATAGAAAAACACTGAAAATTATGGGGAAAACGGTTCTGTTTTCCATAGATAATAATTAGAGCAGGGGTTCCCAGCCTGGGGTGTCCATACCCCCAGAGGGGTACAAGATGGAATTTCAGGGTGTGTGACAAAGATACTTGGGTGAAGCTGGATTAATTTCTTTTGTCAATCAAGACAAAATCTAAGAATCGCCTGAATCCACAGGCAGACCTGCGGGTCACAGCCAGCAATAAAAGTGCCACATTTTGACAAAATAATGAATGAGAAGCAGGGGCAAAGATGTTGTTGTGTTTTATGTTCATAGTTTGGATTGATTTTACTGTTTACAGGGGTTTTTCTTGAATAAATGCAAATCTAATTGCTCAATTTAGATTTGCATTTTATCCACTGAGTTTATTTTTTAAAAGTTTTTTAAAGTTCAATTTAAAGGGGGTGCAAACCTTAATCAAACATTTCCTAGGGGTGTAGGACATAGAAGAGGTTGGGAACCACTGAATTAGTGTGTGCTGGACTGTATATTTGCCATATCTCGGCTACCTTTCTATTGTGGAAATGCTCTTCACTATTTTATCACTTCTATGGGCCGGTCAGAACACACAGTGCTATGTATGTGTAGAACACTCTGAATCACACATATGAGAAAAGGCTGGGAATATACTTAAACTTTACCATGCCTGCAGAGGTTGTAAAACTATGTACTAAATCCAGCTGAAAGATCTTTAATCAAGTTCTTCATGTCAGGGATGATGGGAGTTGTAGCTCTTCACCTCTGGCTCTAACTCACCACCTTGTTATGCAGCAGAGCTGACCAGCTTTGATCAGTGGTTGATGCTTCTTTCCCAAGCAGCAGAGTTTCAGAGAATAGGCTGAAGACCCTGACAAACTCTCCAAGCCTTCTCACTCTTCTTCCTGAGATGTCTCCAAACCTCTCCAGGATTCTTCTGGCTCTTGTATCTTCCCTCAAGACACCAGACAACTCAGTAGTCTTATATAAAAGATCTACTTTATTCTACTATATACACAAATACTATATGCCCTACAAATCACAATCTCTACACTTCACAATATCTCCAAAACTACTCCACAATGTACATTAGCAAACATTGCAATTTATAGCCATTGTTAGACACCACCCACCAGTCAGTTTCCACCCAGTGGGTGTGTACATACATCTTGATTGGTCCACATAGATCATCCCATACCTAAGACCAACCCAAGTGTTTCATCACTTTACCTTGACCACTTAATGAGTCTCAGGTGTTTGCAATCTATCACAGGTGTTCTCAATATACCTTCTATAACTTTGTCCTTGGCTCTCAAGGCTTCTTAATTATATTATCTTTTTCACCTGTGTATCTTCCTGATTGCTCCTGCTTAGTCACTTTGACATTCACATACATATTTTTATTTCTATTACTGTATATCCCATGTTGCTTTTTCCTTAACACTTCACTTGTCTCTTCACCTACTGTTGGCTAGTTATTTTTTGATACAATCAAAAGAGAGAAGCAGCCTGTTTCCTTTGCGGGCTAGTAGTTTAAGGCATGCCCAAATTTAATTACAAGGCATTACAACAAATTAGATACATTAATTGATTGCGTTAAAAGTAGGCCAACAGCTTATCTTGATACAGAATTTATGTTTTTGTGGAGCAGAAGCTACTTTCTGCCTCCAGTTTTGGAGAATTGCATCAGTTTTTTCTATTGCAGCCAGCCTTCCACATTTGAGGCTTTGACTTTTGTGGATTTGATTATTCACGGATTTGATTAATATGTTCTCTCTAGGAATC
Organism: Phrynosoma blainvillii; assembly: GCA_026167975.1. NCBI lineage: Eukaryota > Metazoa > Chordata > Lepidosauria > Squamata > Phrynosomatidae > Phrynosoma > Phrynosoma blainvillii. The sequence continues at coordinate 372,225,760 of JANUYF010000002.1, forward strand.
TCTAGGTCCTCCACCGTGACTCTGTGGTCAGCTTTCTCCAAAAGCTGCACTAGAGAAGCTAGTGATTCCTTGAGAGAAGACTTCTCTGAGCATTTGTAGGTCCTCCAACACAATTTCTGGCAGATGTATAGAGTTACACTGGAGGACCAGAGATTCCTAGAGGTGTTCTTTCAGCTAAAAATAGTGTTGTTGTTTTTTTAATATTTGCAGTTTTTCCATTTTCATAGGAGTCCTGCACCCCTAATCCCAGCAAATGTGGAGGGCCCACTTATGTTCATTTTAGATCACTGCTGTAAGGACTTGAAGGTAATCTTCTGTTAAAAACAATGTTGAGATGATTTACACCTCTTTGAACTCCAACAAGAAAACCACTGCTTAGAACATAAGAGTTCAAGAGACGGTCTCTCTTTTTTCTGCCCTTTGTTGTAGAACAGTCTTTTCCATTCTGGTGCCCTGGAATGCAGTTCCCATCATTCACTACTGGCATGATGTACAGGACATGGTAATTGGGGAAGACTGCTGTATAGTATTTGTAGCCCCTGTCAAGTAGGCATCAGATCTTGGCTGATGTTGGCAGCTAAGCAGGGTCAACTCTAGTTAGTACAGATGGGAGAATGCCAGCAAATACCAGGCACTGTAGGCTATATATCAGAGTGGGGAACTGGCAAAATTATTTCTAATGCTTCTTTAAGAAAACCCTATTAAATTCATGGAGTCACTGTAAGTTGACAGGCAACCTGAAGGCACATACATACGATATATGTATACACAAAGACTAGGACTGAACAGGCATGAGACCTGAGGCTTTTGCTTTGTTTTCCCTACATTCCCTAAGATCCATTTACCAGAACCAAATCCAGGTAGGCCATGAACTAGGAGGAAAATCCTCTGTTTATTTGAGATAAGCCCTCTGTAAGCATGTTTCACATTACAGCCTTGGAAATAACAAGGGAGCCTCAACCAGGAATTTGTTTTCAATACCAAACCCAAGCTTGTAGTCTTTTCTCACAAAGATCCTTTCATAATTTTTCTTGAGAAGTGTTATTTTTGCAGCCTGATAGTTCAGGCTTAAACAAAAGAAAATATTTTTATTGTTATTGTTAAAACAATTGTAATTAGAAATCCACATCAATTTCCACAGATAACCCAGAGATCTGTCAGTAGTTCCTGATCTACCTTCTGCCAACCTCTGTTCTAGAATGACCTACTCTCTGCTATGATATTTGAATAACAAAAGATCTACTCTCTTTTCAGTTAGTTTCCATCCCTCCCAAGTTGGTTTTCTGGTTGGTGTTTACTAAAATTCTGTGCTGGCTAAGGATGGTGGTCCAAGATACTGAGGGCACTGATTTAGCTGGTCGTGCTAATAAAAGCCAGTGAAAGGACAAACACTGAATAGTTTTGATTTGTTCTTGGCAGGTGCTGGTGAGCCTCTGAAAATACATTTTCGGCCATGGAGCAATGGGTGTACCTGGACCCACGTCAGAGGGCCTTGTATCGAGATGTCATGCAGGAGAGTTATGAGACAATAATGTCTATTGGTAAGGATCATTCTCCCCTTTCCTTTCACATTTCTGCATTTACTTTCAGTTTGCTTACCTTCTCCTACTTATTTTCTCCTGAATAAGATGATCTCTCTTTCCTAACTTCCACCAACAGTAATTGCAACTAGCAATATATTCAGGAAACCACAGGGTCTTCCACAGCTTCCTCTTCTTTTCTTGCTTCTGTGAGAGTTCCTTGGGAAAAGCACTCCCAAGAAACTCATCCTGCTCCTTTTCTTTCTATCCATATGACAGCCAGTGTGTCATAGTGCAGTGCAGGCCTGGATGACTTGTGGCCCTCCAGATGCTGTTGAGACTGCCAACTTTGGCTAGCTTGACTAATGGTAAGGGATGGATGGCAGTTACAGTCCAACACCATCCAGATCTTCAAGTTCTCCATCCCTGTTATTAAGAGTATTATGGTAGGATTGGGAGACCCAAGTTCAGATCCCCACTCAATTATGAAACTCAGTGGGTGACTTTGGTCTCATTAATTTTCTCTCAGCCTAACCTGCCTTTCAGAGATATTGTAAGAAAGGATGTTTTGGCGGTGGGTGGAAGAATTGAACATTTGGGGTCTGTTAACTGCCTTAAAAACACATGTGCTAAGGGGCAGAATGGAACTAGCTTAAATAATAAACAGCCTCGTCTCCCATGTTTTATGTGTAAATTCAAAGATGTAGAGTTGGTTCTTGTTGCAGAAGCAGACAAGGCTTCTTACGTTGCTCCTTCTGTGCCTTCGGAGTGAGAGGCTATCCTCTTGCCGCTCTTCCCCAAGTGATCTGAATTTCAGAAGAGGATCTCCATAAACTGGTGTCCTGGCAACTGGACTGGTGAGGCCCTGGACATAATGCTGCTTCACATTTTTGTAGAAAAGTGCTTCATGCACATTCTTCAAAACTCCTGTGGAGAGCACAAAGGTCCATCAGTGTTTCCTGTTTGCATCTCAGAGGTGAGATTACTTGGAAGTTCACGGAGTTGCCATGAATCGAAGGCAGTTAAAAACAACAAATCTTAGCTTTACCATGGCTGTTTAGTGGATTAATAAAGTAGATAAGAATTGGACCAAGGATGTTTGGTGTCACAGTTTGTTCTCTTTGTTGTTGGTGGGAATGGTTTAAAGTCCCAGATATTTCAAAGGAAGGAGCAAGCTAAACCACCTCTGAGTAATCCTTGCCTAAGAAAATCCTATGAAATTCATGGGGCCACCATAAATCAACAGGTGACTTGAAGCTACATGTGCGCACACATCCCATAGTAGGCAAAAGCTTAGCTGGAAGAAATATTTAATCATTCATTCTAGATCTTAGGTGCCAACATGAGAAAGCAAATCAAACTTGGGTTCATCTGCTTCAGAAGGGAGGACTAAAACCAGTGGATTCAAATGACAGGAAATTATATTTCAGTGAAACATTGGGAAAGACCTTATTTCTTGGGGGCTACCACTTTCACAGCCCCATTCTGTATGAGGAAAAAATGCCCAGAAATCACTATTTGACTATGGCATTGAGTGTCTCAGAAGGCAATAGACTTTCCTTTGCTCAAAACTTTTTAAGCTGATGTAAGTTGGTTATTTGTCAGGGATACTACAGTTGTGAGTTCTCTGCATTAGCAAAGGGGAATGGACTACGTGATGCTTAGGATCCCTTCCAACATGACAGTTCTATGATCATACTGGGCTTCTTCGGTGCTGGAGCTGCTAAGATTTGAATAAGCATTTCGGTTACTGAGGAGCCAACAGACAAATTCTAAGCACCATGATGACTTTGTTTGTTGTTGCTGTTTGCCTTCAAATCATTCGACTTATGGTGGCCCTATCATGGGGGTTTCTTGGCATGTTTCTTCAGAGGGGGTTTGCCATTGCCATCCTCTGAGGCTGAGAGAGTGTGACTTGGTCAAGGGCTGAATCGGGGTTTTACCCCTGGTCTCCAGTTCAATGCTCAAACCACTGCACAATGCTGGCTCTCCTGTGATGGGATGGTAATTCTTTCAGCCATGGTTATAGCATTGGCCATAGTGAATAGCTAACCTGTCTTGAATGCATGAAGCATCATGCACAACATTCCACCCTAGGATACACATTCCAAATAGCAGGCCACTTTTGCAGCAGCTCCAAAACCAGATAAACAGGCCATGTAAACCCAGCATTTGTGTGCATTGTCTCTGCATAATGACACTTCCTTTGAGGCAGGAGGCTCAGAGTGAGATGTTTGAGGATTTTGTGCCCCTCTCCTAGCTGCTGTTCTTCCTTGTGACTCAATATTGGGGCTTTCCCCCATATCTGGGAGGCCTTTGCTCCTCCATTTACATGTTCTAAAGTGGCTTTGACAACTGTGGCCCTCTGGATACAGGTGCCTTGCACTCCTATGACTTCTCATCATTAACTGTAGGGACTAAGGCTGGTGGGACTTGCAGTCTAGCAATAGAGAACATGTTCTCTACCCTTCTATGCACTATGTGACAGAAAGGGGGATCATGCCAATTGGAACTGGTTAGGGGGCAGATACTGAGGTTGGCCTTCAGACATCACCTTGAGGCATTGACTGACTCCGTTCTAAGATAAAATGCTGAATGTTGTATGGAGCAGCAGCTGAGAGAGGAACATATGCACCTTTCCATCACCCATTGCTCAGAAGATACATACAGTTGTATATAAAATATCCAGTGCTTGGGAAACCTTTTTTGTGTGATACAAACTGATGGAAATGTCTCAGATTTTGTGCCTCTTCTTTCTGATTTTATACTGGGTTAAAATAAAATTATCTGGGGAGCTGGTATAAAAAATCTTTGACTGTGCTGAGAGGTGACAGAAAATATTCTGGGATAAACAAAACCTGTATGGATTTCCAAAATAAAATTGAAAAGAACAGAAACAAAATTTGGGACTTTCTTGTCTTTTTAATAGGCTCTTATAAGACATAGCAGATGTTTCAAGAGGTTGTGTTATTTGTTGCTGTAGTTCTGTTTAAAGTGTATGTGTGTATGTGTGTGTGTTTGCTGTCTGAAATTATTTTCAAGCAATTCCTGATGCCAGCTGCATCATTTTCTTCCCACCCTCAAGTTGGTTTTCTTTTTGATTCCAAGACATTGCAGCAGCAGCAACAAAAATCTCCCCTTCCTCTCCTGTTCAGCGGGAGTCACCTTCCCAAGTACTGGTGCAGAGGATTGACATTTCAGGCAGGAGAAGATGCTGCAGCAAGATCTGCATGCCTACAAAATAAATAATAATAATAATAATAATAATAATAATAATAATAATAATTTTTATTTAATACCCCGCCCCTCTGAGCACAATCGGGGCGGCTTACATCATAAAATTATCAACAACAGTTAAGAACAATTACCTCCCCCTCCCCCCCTTAAAAAATTATTAAACCCAATACAGTTTAAAAGAAACACAATATAAGGAGGTAAATTCCTCCATTAAAACAAGTAATACATAAAGAAACAAAAAGAAACAAAAAGTGCCGGCGGATGTCGGATGCTGGCTCAAGAAGGAACCCCATCACAGAGGAGGGGGACATCTCGGAGGGAAAAAGATTCTGGAGCCAAGCTAGTGAATTAATTCGGGAAGGCCTGCCGGAAGAGATCCGTCTTGACAGCTTTCTTGAAGCTGTCAAGTGATGACAATTGGCGGATCTCCTCCGGCAGGCCATTCCACAGTTTGGGGGCAACTACAGAAAATGCCCTCTGGGAGGTCGTCACCAGCCTCGTTTTTTGAGGCTGTAACAGATTCCTCCCAGAGGACTGGAGGATACCCTCCCTGTAGAGCATTAAGCACTCCTCTTTTTGGCTCTGGATTAATTTCAGTCTTATAAGAGCCTTCTAGGTTTGGAAAGGGAGATGATAAAAGAACTATTGGACTCTGTCTTTTTCTAAAAGCAGGATGATCCATCAAGCCATCTGTATATTCAGACCAAAGATAATTAAAGAAGGATGTTGACAAGTTGGAGTGTGTCCAAAGAAGGACAATCAAAAGGTCTGGAAACCATGCCTGATGAGGAGAGACTTAGGGACCTGGATATGTTTAGTTTGGAGAAGAGATGGTTAAGAGGTGATATGATAGCTATGTTTAAGTATTTGAAGGGGTGTCATGTTGAGGATGGAGCAAGCTTGTTTTCTGCTGCTCCAGAAAATAGGACACAGAGCAGTGGATGCAAACTAGAGGAAAAGAGATTCCACCTCTTCCATTAGGAGGCATCCTGTCAGTAAGAGCTGTTTGGCATTGGAATACACTCCCTTGGAGAGTGGTGGAGTCTCCTCCTTTGGAGGTCTTTAAACAGAGGCTGGATGGCCATCTGTCAAGAGTGCTTTGATTGTGTCTCCCTGCATGGCAGAGGGTTGGACAGGATGGCCCTTGGGCTCCCTTCCAACTCTATGATTCTGGCAGAGGGTTGAACAGGATGGCCCTTGGGCTCCCTTCCAACTCTATGATTCTAAGTAAAGAATAGGTGCACCACAAAGAAGGAGCCTGTGGATCAGACAGGCCTTGACCACTCAAGTAAGCAAGCTAAAATGTATGTAACAGAGGAAGGAGAGAATGGGCAGCAACTATAACTTAACCTCCCTTTTCAGTTCAGACTGAATCAACTTTACTTGGACTTGAATCCCCAGACGAACATACTAAGGCTGTCAGCTTTGGTTGGAAGCTCAGTTGACACAAATAGAGCTGAATGCTCCTGTCTTTAGCTACTTGGATGTGACCATGAGAAGTATTGAATTGAGAGCCTTTAGCTTTCCCCTGAAGCAGCTGCATTCCATTACTCTTCCAAGAAACATTCACACCTGGACACTGTTTGCATACCTATAGTTCAGAACTAGAAAAGTCAATCTGAGGACTATAACCTTCAAAATTCCATGCTGGTAGGATTTGTAAATTTAACTGTTTCAACTCCCATCTTGACGTGTACTGAAGGACAAGATTTGTTGTATTAGTTCATTCCTTTCCCCCATGCGCTGAGGGAAGGTGGATCCTAGAGATACTGTGAAGAGGAATTGATGTCAAGGTCTGGAAAAAAATAACTGGGAGAAGCCAGAGGGCTTTAAAAATTAGTATATTTTTGGTTCACTTTTTATGGAAGGAGTGGGGAACCATTTACTGTCCAGATGTTGGTAACTACTATTCCCATTGTTCTTCACCATTCTCCAGGGAATTGGATTTTATCAATATCTAAAGGGTTAATTATTCCCCAGCTCTGTTTCAGAGTATTCACCCTCCCCAAAACAGCTTACAACTGTTCAAGTGACAATGCAAGCAAATGCCACTATAAACTATTAAAAATAGAAAACAAAACAATAACAATATTTAAAACAGCAGCAGCAGATAAAGCCACTGCTAAAACACAGTGCAATAAAATTGCCCTAAAGCAGACTGGGATTCAAAAATCAGCACAGAGGAAGCAATGCAGATGGGTGAGGAGCCAACCACTGTGAAGGATATTTGAATGTAAATGGCTATATGTACTGGGTGTACCTTAATCCTGGATTTATTACCATGTATTTCAAGAAACTCTGTGTGGTGCAAAAATTATATAAATTCCTTTTGTTGTTGTTTTTGTGATCTTTCTGAAGGTAGTTGTTCTGAAGAGTTCAGAAGAGTAGCACAGGTCTTAATATCCTAACCAAGTATTTTAAAAACCTGGCATGATCAGGAGTCAGAGTGTTGGACTAAAACTCATATCCCGGTTCAGCCATGAAGCACATGGTGTAACTTTGGGGCAGTCATTGGTTTTTAGCCTACTCTGCTGGGTTGTTGTGAGGACAGAATTAGAAAAGAAAACCATGCACACTGACTTGAGCTCTTTGCAGGAGGCATTTTGTGCCACTTTTAAGATTATCAAGATGTGTGCAATGTAGGGGTTGTAGTCCATCTAATCTTGTTAGTTTTCAAGGTGCCACTGGGTCTCTTGTTTTTGAAGTAGTTGAGAGAAAAAACTAACAATAATAGTTCTTTCCCCCCTGTCCTTTGTAAGACATCAGGCTTCGCTCCCATTCCATCCTCTTCTTTAATGCAAGAATGTTCTCTGTAACTTCAAAACATACATCTCCCTTTTTTTTTTTGCTCCAAAATTAGGATAGAACACTTAAAGCAAAGATTATGGAAATAGATACAACTCTTTGTGAACACAGCAAAAGCTAGGCTTAAAAGTAATTTATTAAACAGTCTGTATAGCCCATGCTGGATTTAGGAACCAGCTTTTAGAATAACAGGATACAAATCCATTAAACTGTTGCAGTACAGTGAAAATCTTCTTACCTTGGAGAAGGTTCTGATTCTGTTCAGCGACATATATATTTGGGGGGGGGGGGGGAAAGCTATTTAAGTTATACAAAGGAAGACCTGCTCTCTGGATATACAAAAAGGAAGACACTTTTTATTCTTCAGTCTTTCCAGGAAGAGCCTTGATATGTTACCACAACTGTTGACACACCTGGAACCCCTTAGCCTGTTTCTACAACAGTGGTATGAAATGAAGCTCCTTATATAACTTCAATTGCAGCCTTGTGGTTTAATAATCTCTCTAGGTTTTCTTTGTTAAAAATCAGGTCATCCAATATCTTACATTTTCAGGAACTCAGAAAATGTCTGTGTATGTAACACAGCTTGGAAAAGTAAGCTTGTGGAACGAAAGTGTTGGCATGGTCTGGATACTGTGCATTGTAGCCAAGGAGAGTAATACTTCCAGGTTCTGCTGTGGAGCATTACATCCCAAATCCTGCCCAGAATTTGGAAAAGTTATTTGCTTGAATTAAAAATCCTGGAATCTTTCAGCCTGCTTCACCAGGCTGGATTCAAAGCAAGAAATGGTTACTGTTTTTCTTTTTCTACAGCTACCAGGCTAGCTGCGAATCCTGGAATTTGTAGCCTTGAAGACCTGGAACTATCTATTCCTTGATAAGACAGGTATAGAGTTAAAGTTCCACTTTTTTTCCAAGGTAGGTGGGGCAACCTGGAAGCTTTTGTTGGAATTCAGATGTTACCTCCAAGGCAGAGAGAAAAGGTTGCTTTTCAGGTGGGCTTTGTTTCTAAAGAGTTTGCCCTGGAAGCCTCTGAAAACAGAAGGTTACCCAGCTTTGCTCTTTCCAGGGCCTCAAGGGATGTATTTTCAAAACCCCACCCACAAGGGAAGTGATCATTTCCAGCTGATAAATGGTCCTCAACCTTCCTCCCTGACTGTCTCCTTGTGAGGCAGAAGAAGGGAGATAGTCTACTCTGATGGACGAGGAGGAGATAACTGTGGCGGAGGCTTTGTTATTAGGGCTGACCAGCCCAACTGGTTAGTAAGACTTATTTATGTCAAAAGGGAATAGGGGAGAGTTGTATTTTGCTTTTGTTAACTGTGTTTTAAAAGTATTCAGGGGCAGCTGTGTTGGCCATTTAGCAAATTCAGACAAAAATCCGTCAGTGATTGGCCAACCAATATTGTGCATCACTGATAGATTTTTGTTTGTGTTTTGAAAGGTAGCTGATGTCCCGCACATTCCATGCTGTATTCTTTTCCTCTCGGTTTGGTGAAGTGTGTTTTTCAAAAACTTAGCTGTGTGAGTCTTGGAAATCGGTATTTCAATTTGCAGCACCTTTGGGACTAGCTGAAAGAGAGAATTTGGGAGCATGAGCTTTTGGAAGCTTGAGCCTGCTTCTGAAATGTGCATCTGGGGAAGTAGGCTCAAGTCTATGACACCTCATGCTTGTGTTTGTGTGTTTTTGTTTTGGTACTACAGCAGGCTGAGGGATTTTTGGACTTCTTGTAGTAGTAGTAGTAGTAGTAGTAGTGTGCCTTCAGGATATTTCTGACCTTTGGTGACCCTAATGTGAACCTATCACAGGGTTTTCTAGGGCTGAGAGTGTGTGACTCACGCAAGGTCACCCGGTGGGTTTCTGTGGCTGAGCAGGAATCAAACCATAGCCTCCACAGTCCAACCACACTGGTTCTGTTGGACTTGTAGTTCAAAAACTAATTTTAACATTCTCAGAGAACCTCTTCCCCCAGTGGCTGCTAGTCTCTTTAAGTCCTTTTTTATGGCTGTGTTTCCCTCTCCATAAGAATTCTCTCCTGATTAAGGGCCTGAACAGACTGCCAGAAATAATCCAGCTTGAGACCACTTTAACTGCCCTGGATCAGTGCTCAGGAATCATGGGGACTGTAGTTTTTTCCTAAGACATTGAGCCTTTTCTGTTAGAGAGCTCTGGTGTCACAATAATCTACAATTCCCATGATTCCCTACTACTGAGCCAGGGCAAAGTGGTCTCCAGCTGGATTATTTCTGGCAGTCTGTTCAGACCCAGTCTCCTTTTTATGTCTGTCAGACCTGCTTTTTTAATGTTTTGCTTCCAGTTCAGTCCTCCCTGATCACCCACTCTTTCCTTAACCACATTTCTTTCTGCATCCCAAAGGTTTTACCTAATCCCATTTCTCTCCATCTTCTCCCTCCTCTGCCCAGGAATCAAAGCATGAGGGTCCTGTTCCAGTCATCTCCCCTTCCCTCTTTCATTGGCACCACTGCACCCACCACCATCGTCCCAGGCATTTATAACTGTTTGGCCTTTTTAAAGATCATTTCAGTGTGTCTGCTTCTTGATGGAGATGGGGTGGTGGTGACTTGGCTGTCAGTTGGTGGATCAAGGGAAGGTTCTCTTTATATGTTCAGAAGTACTGTTTTCTCAGCACAGGTCAGGTATGGAGGGAGGGTTTGGGTGGGGTGGGGTGGAGAGGCATTAGCCACTATTGGCATCAGTCTCCTTATCACTCTTCTCATCACATTTGCCTCTTGTCTCCTCATTGCCCAGACATGCTATTGTTATTCCTAAAGTACTTGCAATCAATAGAACCTGATACAGCCTATTGAAAGAGTCTAAGCTGCCCCCCTCCTATTATCTTTTTGTTCAAATGGGGCCTTGGCAAGCAACTGGTGGGTGAGAAATGTGTTGACGTTTTCTGTTTTTTTGTTTTACCAAGTGGATGCTGTCATTTTCTAGATCAGTTATTATTTAATTGTGTTTTAATATTAGAACTTGCTTGGTTTTTTTTATTGTATCCTTAATCAGAGGAAGTGAGTCAGACACTTGGCTGGAGGAAGAGCCAGCAACCAGTCACTTTCTATATAGCTGCAGCCCCTGTCTCTGGAGCTTGGCAAACAGGGGTGTTTAGTGAGGGAGTTTTTGAGGGGGAAGCCACTGTTTCAGTGCTTCCTTAAGACTACTGAACATGGACAGTGAAGGAGCCGCTGAAATCACCTGCAACAGCTGTGGCATGTTTGTGTTCTTGTCAATGGATGTGAGTTCACTTGCACCAAGTGCAAATTGGTAGCCCTATTGGCCAGCAGCTGGAGGCCCGGGTATGTACACTTCAGCATATTAGGGAGCAAGAGGTTTTCCTGGACAAAGCGGAATGGACTGTCCTGGATGGGGAAGACACAGAGGAAGTTTCTGGGGAGGAGATCAGTTCCCATACACAGCAGGTAGACAGTTGGAGCAATATGACACACAGAAGTAGGAAAACCACGGATTGTTCTGGGAGCTTGCAGCTACACAACCGAATTGAAGCTTGCTCCTTTATCAGGGATGACGCCAGTCCTCAGAGTAAGTGCAGGAGACCTTGGTATATTCAGCACAGGGAATAGCCATTGCTAAGCCTCGGAATAGGCATGTAGTGGTTGTGGGGAGCTCCTTGCTGAGGGACACAGATTCAGTGCTTTGTGGGCCTGACAGGATGTCTCAGGAGGTGTGTTGTCTCCCTGGGGCAAAAATCCATGATGCGACAGTGAGGCTGATAAGACCTGTCAAGCCTACTGACGGTTACCCCTTCCTTTTGGTTCATGTGGGAACCAATGATACTGCAAGGCACAGCCTTCACAATATCATAAGGGATTATGAGGCTTTGGGTAGGAGGCTGAAAGAGCTGGATGCACAAGTTGTTATCCCATCTCTTCTCCCAGTGGAAGGGCAGAGCCAAGAAGGGAGAGGAAAATAGCAGAACAGAACTGAGTAACTTGGAAATAGTGCAAATTGAGTCCACTTTTAGGGTTAGGGTTAGTGCTAGGGAATCATGGGAATTGTTTTTTTTCTGAGACATTGAGCCTTCTCTGTCAGAGAGCTCTGGTGCCACAATAAAATACAGTTCCCATGATTCCCTGACCCTAACCCTTAATGTGGACTCAATTTGCGCTATTTCTGGCAGTCTGCAAAGGCCCCTAGTCCCTTCCTTCTAATACTCAGAGAGTCCACTTTGATTGAGAATGCAGACTTGTGGACAATAGATACTATTTTATTTTAAAGAAATTGTTTTTAGATCTGGTTCATGTGTTGTCCTTGTACCAGAACTATAATAAAATGTACGTTCATTTATTTTATAATAGCCCCTAAAGAAGGCCAGTTGGTGACAAGGAATGGGTTGCACCTCATACCAGTTGGCAGAAATGTTTTTGCCAACAGTCTCAAAAATTTGATCAAGAGGGCTTTAAACAGAGTTTATGTGGGGGAGGGACACAGTAATCTGGAGGGCAGCTGGAGAAATAGTCAAACATTTATAGAGAGAACAAGGCAAATAGTGCAAGGACCCAACAGTGGGAGGAAAAAAAACTTTACATAGGCAGTAAGGGGAATGTTACACTAATGCACAGAGCATAAGAAATAAGATGAACTAAAACTCCTAGCACAGCAAACCAAATACGATATAATAGGCATCACTGAAACCTGGTTGGATGAGTCTCATGATTGGAATGTAGTAATAGTGGGGCATAGCCTTTTAAAAAGAAAGAAGGGTATAGCCTTTTAAAAATGGATGCAAACTACAGAAAAAGAGATTCCACCTCAACATTAGGAAGAACTTCCTGATAGTAAGAGCTGTTTGACAGTGGAATACATTCCCTCGGAGTGTGGTGGAGTCTCTTTTGAAGGTTTGTAAACAGAAGCTGGATGGCCATCTGTTGGGGGTGCTTTGATTGTGTATTTTTGCGTGGTGGGTGTTGGACAGGATGGCCCTTGAGGTCTCTTCCAACTTACATTTCTGTAATCAGCTTCACTGTGAACTACTTCAGTTTTGAGGAGAAAGGCAGGCTATAAATCCAGTAAAAATAAATTGGTGATATGCAGGGTTTTTTAATGAACCCTCTCCTACTGCCTGCAAGATTCTAAACTCAAAGCTAAATACAAGTCAGTAAGACAAGGAAAATGAGAGGCAGGGTTCTGTCTTTGTGTTCTTTTTTCTGTCTCTCTTGACTTGGGGTTATTTTTTGTCCTTTCAGCTGCTGATAAATTGTTAAACAGCAGTAACAATGAAGACGAAGAGGATGATGAGGATGAAGAGGAAGAGGATGAAGGTTCAGAGGAGCTGCGACCAGGCACGTCTCAGAGCTCCCCCAGGCGGGTCCAGGCCTTGCCCCACCAGGTCACGCCTCAGCTGCAGAAAATCATCCCAGTGGTGAAGAAGGACAAGGCCACCCAGCGTGGCCATGCTCTGAAGAAAAGTCTGGAGAGCCGCTGCTCAGATTGTACAAGGACCTTGCACACCACCAGCCGGGGCCGCCAGCGGAGTGAGGCCAATGCTGCCCGGGAGAAACCTTTCCAGTGCACGGACTGTGGGAAGAGCTTCATCTGGAGCTCACACCTGGAGCGCCACCGGCGGATGCACACTGGGGAGAAGCCCTTCAAATGCCTCAACTGTGGGGAAGCCTACAGCCAGAACTTCCATCTCCTCCAGCACCGCTGCTCCCAGTTGATAGAGAAGCCCTTCAAGTGTGCCGAGTGTGGGAAGCGCTTCGCCCAGAGCTCTGCCTTGGAGAACCACCAGAAAGGCCACACGGCCATTAAGCGCCATAAGTGCACTGACTGTGGGAAGTGTTTCATTTGGGCTTCCCACTTGGAGAGGCACCGGCGAGTCCATACTGGCGAGCGGCCCTTCAAGTGCCCTGAATGTGGTGAGACGTACAGCCAGAGTGCCCACCTAGCCAAGCACCGGAGGAATCACATGGGCGAGCGGCCTTACAATTGCCCGGCCTGCTGGAGAAGCTTTGCTCTGATCTCAGAGCTGGAGGAGCATAAGAAAACCCACCTGGGTTGCGAGGACTGTGGGAAGGTCTTCCGGAGCCGTCAAACACTGATGCGGCACCAGCGGGGGCACCGACGGGAGCGCACCCACCTCTGTGAGGAGTGTGGGAAGGGGTTTGTGTGGGCCTCTCATCTGGAGCGCCACCGCCGGGTGCATACTGGGGAGCGCCCTTTCCCCTGTCCCACTTGCGGGGAGAAGTTTGCCCAGAAAGTCCACCTCCTTCAGCACAACAAGACCCACTCACATACGCGGCCCTACAAGTGCGGGGACTGTGACAAGCGCTTCGGGGACAGCTCGGCATTCCTGGCCCACCAGCGGGGCCATGCCATGGAGAAGAACCACAAGTGCCAGTACTGTGGAAAGAGCTTTGCCTGGAGCTCCCATCTGGAGAGGCACCTGAGGATCCACACGGGGGAGAAGCCCTACAAATGCCCTGACTGCCCCGAGCACTTTAGTCAGACCTCCCAGCTCTTCAAACATCAGCGCAGCCACCTGGGCAAGAAGCCCTACAAGTGCAACGAGTGTGGGCGCAGCTTTAGCACCACCCTGGAGGTCATCATCCACCAGCGAACCCACTTTGGGACCAAGGCCTATCGCTGCTCCAACTGTGGGAAGGGCTTCACTCGCCGGGCCAACTTGATCAAACATCAGAGGAGCCACATGAAGGAGAGCCCCTGAAAAACTTGGCACTGGGCCCACGGGGAGTGTGTGGAGGGCACCTGGCTTCTCCTCAACCAAACAATCTAGACACCCCGACAAGAGAAAGCCCTTCTTTTGTGTGTTCTGATTATGGGGAGACTCCTGTGTTTCATCTTCTCTTGTGGCAACACCAGATTAACCTTCAGACAGTCAAGGGATATTTAGGAAACAAGAAAACGCACAGTTAACCAACAAGGAGCTCATTGAAAATGCCAATGGAGTGGTGTGGCTGGCATCAGCCTTTTTTTCTTCTTTCTATTTTCTGTTTTTCTTTTTTTTTCTTTTCTGTTTTGGATAGAAGACCAATCAAGATGGTTTTTAAAAAAAGCAACCATGTCCTTTGCAGAATTGATTCAGACACAGAATCCGCACGGATGTCTGATTAGCAATTTGTTTGACACTGTATATAGAAATATACCCCAGTTTTGGGAAAACAAAGAAGCTTTACTGGCTGCTTATCCCTATATTATAGATCAGAAATATTGCGTGAGATAGACCAACTCCCTTCTCATTCCTCCTTTATAATTTTGAACTTTGGATAACAAAAGCTTTAACAAATGCCACGGACTGACCTCCAGACCTTAAATGCCTGACAGGCAGACTGAGACTTTACTAGATACTAGAGAATCCATGTGGAGGTGGAAAAATGAAATTTCAGTAAACCTCTTGAATGCAAAGAAAGCTTTATGGACTTATTCAGCTCAAAGAATCATGATTGGTGGCCCCATGACAAATGTTCTTGTGAGGCTGGCCAGTAATGCTTAGAGAGCATTGCGTGATGCATTAGTACATGATTACCCAGAGATTGTATTCATGTAAAATGACAGCATTAACTAGACAAACAGTGTGGCTTCCTGAATAGTGATGCCCCAATTGGTTTCCTATCATTCTTGGAATCCCAGCTACTCTCCCCCCAGCTTACCAAGAAGACTTCCAAAGCCAGAAATTCCTGGAGATTTTTTTTTACCATGAACTAAAAAAACAACAACAAAAAACAAAAAAACTAGAATTGATGGAGATATTTGACTGCTCCCCAGTTTGCAGACTGGGAGATGAGCGAGTATGGAGCTTAGGTGCCACTGTTTAACTGTGAGGGCCTGTTTCTGGTGCTTTTATCCCTTAAAGCTTTTGGTGTTTTGGTCACAGGGGTTAAAAAGTGCGTGGGTTAAAAAGCGTGTGTGGGCTGGAGGAAGCGGAGTGGCTGAGCCAGGGAAGAAGATGCCAAAGGATGAATGCCACATACTGAGGGACAAAAGCCCATGAGAAGCTAAAGGGGAATTGAGCTTTGATAAATGAGGAAATGCTGAGTGTTGTCTGGTAATGGGATATTTTTCAGAATTTGAATCCAGAGCCACTAATCTCTCTTTGTATGTTAGGCAATCAAGCCCATTAACAGCCTGTGTAACACCCCCCCCCCCTTTAGATTTCTAAGTGGCTAGATTACATTTCCTCTAGGCCTTTCCTTAGCCTGGAATAAGATTTGTGTTGTTTTTTTTTAAAGGAGGGGGGAAGAGGAAAAAGGAGAAAGACACTCAGATCTAACAAGAAAAAAAGGTCACATATTTGATTGTCTGAGAAAGATCAAAACCTACAAAGAAGCATTGCTTTGGGGGGGGCACACAAACTTAGAAATGTAATGAACGCTGAGCAGAAGGCTGTCCCACGGGGAAGAAAACATGGAAATCAACATCCTGTCATGCAGGATTAATGCCTGATGCACTAAACAACTCAACTGAGAGTATAAGTGTGTCTGGAAGGCTATGGGAGAGAAGAGAGAAAGGCTTTCCTGAAAATCTGAGGCAGCCCCACAGTGGAGTTGGGATACTCTCTCAACCTTGGGGACCTGCTTACCTGCTTTATGGCAGGGGAAGGTGGTCACTAGAAATTCTGCCCGTATGCTCTGTTGGGCTGTAGAAGATGTCCAGATTGCTCTGACACTGTGGTCCAAAACACACAGCAGAAACAATCCAGTTTGAGACCACTTTAACTGCCCTGGCTCGGTGCTAGGGAATCCTGGGAATTGTAGTTTGTTGTGGCACAAGCTCTCTCTGACAGAGAAGGCTAATGTCTTGCAACATTATAGTTCCCAGGATTCCCTAGCATTGAGGCAGGGCAGTTAAAGCCGTCTCAAACTGGATGATTTGTGCAGTGTGTTTTAGGCCTATGGGACTTATTCAGTGAGGAACTCTGCAGCCTGGGAAGGTTATATTTTTAGGGGGAAGGTCAGCTTTCAGAATTCTTCGGCCAGTACGGGTGCTAGCCGTGAGGCATTCAAAAGAGTTGTCAACCAAAACAGTAACTTGACCAAGCTTTGTGAGACACTGAGGAGGGCAGTGGCCTTTTCCCTCGCTGCTGAGGGAAGTTGTTTCACCCGACGACGGCTGTGCCTCCCTCCCATACGGCTCTCCCACCACCTACCTCAGAGGATAGGCTGAAAAAGTTCATCTCTCACCCCACAAATGTCCTGCTCCCTCTGACATTTTTGCAGCAGAGAGGCCTCAGGAAGGGCAGCCTTGCCTGGAAGCAGGAGGGTGGTCTTGGTAATGGTGCTGCTGTAAAATTTGAGCACCATAAGCTCCTCTGGACCCAGCAAGAGAGTGGAGTATTGTGGAGAAGATACCTTGCCACCCAGAATGAGCTCCTTGGCTTCTATTACTGTATCCTGGTCCCTTTTATTGTTGTATTGGCCTGGCCCTCCCAGCCAGCTCTTTTGCTGTTGTGTCCCTTCTTTGTCAAAGGTTTATTTACTTTATTTCTTTTTGGGGGAGCAGAATCTCGGCCACAATGTGCCCCTGTTGATTTCCCCCTCCTTCCCAACTTCCTTTCCTCTTTTTATTTTCATCCAAAGGCAGCATCTTTTGTTGTTGTTGATGTTGTTTAGGGCCCTCTCCTTCCCCTCTTTTCAACTGACATATAGAAGAAATTAAAATAAATAAATTCTAAGCTCTGATTACTTTGTTGTTGGTTAGGAGTAATAAAGTTTTAAAAATGTAGCTGAGGCAATTCTGGTTTTGTCTGGTGTGCGTTTGTGAGTCTAGGCCTGTTTGACAAAGTAGACTGTAAATCCCAGCTTTCCTAGTCAGTGGTGAGGAATGTTGGGAGGTGCAGTCCAACAACATCTGAAGGGCTGTACAAATCACATCCCTGTCCAGAAAAAGGAAATAAAAGCTTTGGACTGCAGGGATGGGAAACTTGTGACTCTCTAGACGTTGTTGGACTGCAACTCCCATCCTGCTGAACATTGCTATTAGTGAAGGATCATGGGCGTTTGAGTTGCATCTGGAGGGCCTGAAATTCCTCACATCTGCATTAATTGATCACCAGGTCTTTAAGCAGAGGCTGGATGGCCATCTGTCGGGGATGCTTTAATTGGGAGTTCCTGCATGGCAGGGGGTTGGACTGGATGGCCCTTGTGGTCTTTTCCAACTCTATAATTCTATGATTCATTATCTAGCTCCAGCAGGACAGCCACCATGTATGTATATTGCAAAGAAAGTAAAACTGGCTTCCAAACTGCATGTTTGAATTGAAAGG
Source organism: Phrynosoma blainvillii (assembly GCA_026167975.1). NCBI lineage: Eukaryota > Metazoa > Chordata > Lepidosauria > Squamata > Phrynosomatidae > Phrynosoma > Phrynosoma blainvillii. Next base: position 372,243,584 of record JANUYF010000002.1, read on the forward strand.
TGGATCCCAAGTCGAAAAGCTTTAGTGATATCTGGTTGTAGTTGTGACTTTTTAGATTAGACCTGGGGTCTGTGCCACCTGTAGTCCCAATATTGTAAATAGATGAGGCACACATCCTCCTTACACAAAAAACAAGCCATAAATTCATGCGTCATTTTAGCTTAAATCCAATTGTTGGTTATAATTTAAAGAGTAGAGCCATTGACTTAATAGGAACTTGGTAAGATCAACACTTACATAAGCTCTACTGATTCAGTGAGTCTTTAGATAAAAATTGGGTTTAGGCCTGAATGTCTAAAATATGAAATGATGTGCATAAAATGCCAATTTAAGTAACAAGTACAGATATGATTGAGGCTAGTGTTTCATATAGACAGATATCCTGTGTTATATTTATATAATCTTTTAAACCTGGTGCATACATTTTCATTTTAAAACTTTGACCTTCCAGATGTGTTGGGCTAAAACTCCTGTAATTGTTGGCCATTGGCTGTGCTGGCTGGGGCTGATGGGAGTTGTAGTCCAAAGCACAGAGAGGAGCAAATTGATCTCCACCAGTTTAAAACAGGTGTGGAAGTTCTCCAGGTGTTGGAGTGCAGGTCAGCCGCCCTAGCCATTCGAGCCAATGGGAGAAATGCTGAAAGCTATAGTTCAACATGTAGAGGGGGTGTCTAAATGTCAACCTTTGTTTTAGAGGAAAGAGATCTGGTTGAATATACAAGGTTTGTAAATGTGTGCATGGTGTGGAGAAACAGCTATAGTCTTCCCCCTAACCGAGCCAGGAACCCTGTGAGAATGTTAGGACTGCCATTCTTACTGTCATACTATAAGTATGGTTTTGAATGGTTGACTGTAATTCCCAGCTTCCCTAGTCAGTGGTGAGGAATATTGGGAGGTGTAGTCCCAACATCTGTACATTGGCTGTACATGCCAATACACAAAGGGTGCCATGCCAGGCTGGGGGAAGACTATACTAGAAGGGGGTTCATCCAGTGAAATTGTTGAAGAGTAACTTTGAAAAGAAATAGTGGGCCCTTGGTATCTGCTGGTGCTTAGTTTCAGGACACCCCTCAATCCCTGTGGATACCAAAAGCTATGGATGCTCAAGTCCCATTATATACAATGGAGTAGTAAAATGGGGTCCCTTACAAAATATATATATATATATATATATATATATATATATATACACATACACACACACACACACACATATATATATATATAGCAAAATCGAGGTTTTGCTTCTTAAAAATTTATTGGACTGTGGAATAATTTCAAGCTGTGGGTAGTGGAATTCATGGCTAAGAAGGACTGACTACCTTACATTCGTAGATTTGGCATAAAGGTTGGATATAAATAGAGACAGAAAATAGCAAGTGTGTTAGATGGCATTTATGAGGGATCTTAGAATTAGGATGATGGGAGATGTAGTCCTGCACATCTGGAGAGCACTAATTTCAGGAAAACTGGTTAAACAGAGAAAGGAGTGAGAAGAAAGGAGTCTGGAAGCAGGATGTGTGTGCTCTGTGCTTTCAATGGATGGTGACACTATTGTAGGGTTTTCTTGGCAAGATTTACCCAGAGGTTGTTTACCACTGAGGTAAGGGAGTGTGACTTGCCCAGGGTCAGTTGGTAAGTTTCCATGGCCAAGTAGGAATTTAAACCCTGATCTCCCAGAGCCCTAGTCCAACACTCAAACCACTACACCATGCTGGCTTTCTGGAATTGGGATATTGGATGCAGTTTTGTTCCTTAGTACACTTCAGAAGCATCATTGATGTGCAAGGATTTGCCTGTTTGGTCAGCAGTAGATCACTTTGGCTGGCACCCTGTTGGTGTCTTTACACATGGGCAAGCTCCCTTATGGAAGTGGTTGGACATTTTTGTTGGGTGTATGTCTGCATTTAGTTCACTGTCAAAGTAGAGCTGCACAAGAAGTGCCACTGTGTATGCAGATGTGCATTCCTGGCTGACATAAATCCATCTCCCCTAGTTGAATAGGTGAAAGTACTCCTTCAACTGCATTCAATGGTACAAAACTGCCATTCCACACCAGGGTTATGAAGTACAGCAAATGTGTAACTCCATGGCGAGCATCCTGTTAGTGACATGCACACATGTAAGTCACTTTCTGAACAGGACACTGGGCAATTCTCTTTTCCTTGCGTTGGGTGCCTCCAACTCATTTTTGACTTATGGCGACCCTAAGGTGACCCTATCATAGGGTTTTCTTGTCAAGTTTCTTCAGAAGGGGTTTGCCATTGCTGTCCTCTGAGGCTGAGAGAGTGTGACTTGCCTGAATCCAGTGCTCTGTAACCTAGCGCTCTGCCTCAAAACCTCCACTTGAGGCAGCAATACATGGGCCAAGGTCCTACAGGCTGCCATGAAACCCTGTGAGAGGCTGCTGCTTATCAGTGAGAAAGGGAAAGCAATTCAGATGATGAATATACAGCTACTCTGGGCTGTTGGTGGAAGGAAAAGGATGACCCACTCCAATCTGTGAATGCCCCCTTTTTGTCTCCCTCCCAGCTGAGTGAAGCAGTTGCTTCATGGTCTGACTTGCTTCCCTCTACTTCCCACAGATAGCAAACATATGTTGTATAATGGAATGTACCCAAAAAAAAATTCAGAAGAAAATCACCTTGTGCTTTATAGATCATTGCAAAGCCTTTGTGTAGATCATGAAAAACTATTGATTATCACCATGGAAAATGACTCATTAGAAAAGACAAATGATGCTAGGACAGGTAGAAGGCAGTAGAAAGAGAGAAAACCCACATGCCAGATGGTTAACCTCAATCAAAAAGACCAAAGGCTTGAGCCTGCAGGACGTGAGCAGAGAAGGAAAGGACAAGGGGTCTTGGAGTTGTCTCATCTACAGTCGCCATGAATCAAAATTGACTTGAGAGCAGTTAACAACAAACAACAATATAACAACAGACAACAATATATGGAAAAACCAAAGGTTTCCAATTGACAAGGGGATTCAGGCAAGCCTGCATTTTATCACCCTCTTGGTTTAACTTGTATACTGCATATAGAAGTATTAGACTTGGAGGAAGGAGGCATGAAAATTGAGGGAAGGAGCATCCACAATTTGAGATATCCAGATGACACCATAGAACAGTACTTGCAGAACATGGCAAAGACTTGGAACAATTACTGAAGAAAGTCAAGGAAGAAAGTGCAAAGGCAGGTTTACAGCGGAACAGAAAGAAAACAAAAATAATGACCAGAAATGATTTACATAACAATGAAGACACTGAAATAGTTCCAGATTTTCCATACCTTGGCTCAGTCATTAAACAGAATGGAATAAATAAATCAGAAAAATAGGACATGGAAGGGCAGTTATGAAGAAACTAGACAAGATTCTGAAGTGTAAAGATACATACAGTAATTGAATTGTTAAAGTTAGGACTGTCCATCCAATTTTGTTTCCAATTTCTAATTATGGCTGTGAAAGATGGACAGGAGAGAAAGTCGATAGGGGGGAAAATAAATTCATTTGAAATTGTGGTACTGGAGAAGAATTCTACAAATACAGTCACCCCTCCATTCTCGCAGACTTCAAGTCTGTGGTTTTGCATCTTCACAGAGGGGCGACCTCCGTTTAAATCAATGGGGGCATGCCCCATTCAAACCTATGGGGCTTGAATATTTGTGGATCTCTATTTTTGTGGGTGGGTGTGTCCGGAACGGATTCCCCACAAAAAGAGAGGGTTGACTGTATTGTGGAGAGCTAAAAAGATAAATAAGACTGTCATACTTTGGACATATTATGAGAAGGCATGACGCACTAGAAAAAATTATACTTGGGAAAGTAGAAGGCAGTAGCAAAAGGGGAAGACTGTATTCCAGATGGAGGGACTCATTCAAGGAAGCCATGGCCCTGGGTTTGCAAGACCTGAGCAGGGCTGTTGATGACAGGTTGACTTGGGAGGCCTCTCATTCATAGGGTTGCTATAAATCGACATCAGCCTGATGGCAGTTTACAACCACTACTTCCCACTAGTAAGCAACAGCAACAGCCCCTTAGGTTTGACAGCTGTTGGGGTGTGTGTGAAGATGTGGAACTCTGTAGGCAAAGCTCACTAGACTTCTACACTGTTACACTGAGCTTTCCAGCCTTCCTGGCCTAAAAAGAGATAACTATCCAGCCTGGCTCTGTAACCTGTTAGGTCTCTTCCATTCCTTATTCTCACAGGCTGCTAAATCATAAAGATGACAAGGGGAACAGCTATACATTTACACACTGTCAAATAAAAGGAGCACCATAAAATAATGATTCCAACTTTGGATCCCCAGATGTTGGATGACAACTGGTGGAATTCCTGACCATTTGAAATGCTAGATGGGGATGCTAGGAATTACAGTCCAGCAGCATCTGGGGATCCAAGGTTTTGAACTACTGCTCTGTACATGACTTCCTTTAGTGGAGAGGCAAGCCACTGTTGTCATCATTTCCAACTTGAACCTATAGGTGAACCTATCATGAACCATGGCAAGATTTGTTCAGAGGAGGTTTGTCATTGTCTTCCCCTGAGGCTGGGAGAGTGTGACTTGCCCAAGGTCACCCAGTGGGTTTCATGGTCAAGTTGGGAATCGAACCCTGGTCTCCAGATTAGTAAATGGATAATAAAAGTGCACAAGTCAGTAAACTGCAATGTTCAATATTTTGAAATGCTACAGCTTCCTGGTTCAACAGTTACAGGTACGACGCCCAGAAAAAGACAGATAGAACTGATCTGCAGATCTGAATTATATTCATCAAGGGCAAGTTCCTTGACAAATACGAGATCAATAAAAATTTTGGATATATTAGTCTGAAAAGAAACGGCGACTATAGCAGAAAATTCTTTTTCCATGAACTTGGATAATTCTGTAAATTGTACATATATACTTTAAAAAATTTGTTTTTAAGGTTCTAGTTTTTAAGAAATCCTCACAACAATAAGAAGGTTAAGGAAGAACAAAAGCAGGAAAGTGTATGGAAAGCATGGTCCCAGAGAAGCAGATGGTTCCAACAAAGAGAATGGCAGCTGGTGGGAAGTTACAACCAGGGCTGCTGTACTTGTATATTTGAAAGGATGTCATATTGAAGAAAAAGCAAGCTTGTTTTCTGCTGTTCCAGAGAATAGGACGCAGAGCACTAGATTCAAACTACAGGAAAAGAGCTTCTACCTAAACATTAAGAAGAAAATCCTGATGGTAAGAGCTGTTTGACAGTGGAATGCACTCCCTCAGAGGGTGGTGGAGTCTCCTTCTTTGAAGGTTTTCAAACAGAGGCTGGATGGCCATCTGTCAGGAGTACCGTACTTTGATTGTGTATTTTTGCATAAAGGAAGTTGGACTGGATCGCTCTTGAGGTCATCTCCAATTCCATGATTCTACTCTGTGCTTAGCAGAACTGAATAAACAAAATCCAGAAGTATTACAGAACAGGTTATACTTCACTCAATTTTTTGCCAGGAACTCTAGTATATTGTGATATGCGCAAATTATGTAGGCAAGGATTGCAACTAATTTTAATTGGTGGGATGACTCAGTTGTTGGTTTGATTTGACTACACAGGTACTAATCAGTCAGCAGATAAAAAATAAAAGTCAAAGTCAAGTACTTATAAAAGCTATCAATGGCAAGTAACATTAGAAAAAGCATTTCCCTCTTGTGTCGGATCATTATATCATCATGACAGCTGCTGCGTCTACAACATGTGTTGCTCCTGGTAGTTGCAGGATAAAGGTATGTCAAACTCTTAAGCCTCAGTCCCTAAGTACTGAAACCATTGTTCTTCTGCCATCTGCTAGAACCTCTGTCCCACCGCACACTATAAGGATTAGAATATTTGCTTTTTTTTCCAAAATTAAAAGTGAATTTTTAAGGAAGTGGAATTCTACAGTTGCCCTCCGTTCTCGCAGACTTGATGTCCGCAGTTTTGAATATTCACAGAGGGGCAACCTCCATTAAGATTAATGGGGTGTGCTCCCATGGGGGCACGCCCCATTCAAGCCTATGGGGCTTGAATATCAGAGAATCTCCATTTTTGCGGAGGGCTCTGGACATCCAAACTGAACACTTTCCAGGTAGACAGAATACAAATATTGGTCCTGTTTATAAACAGTGGTCTAGAATATACATACAGTCCTGGTTATAAACAGTGGTTGTTCTCCACGAGCCTATTCCGTTCACAACAATTCTGAAATATTTCTATGACACCAAGGAGCTTGAAATGTGCTCTTAAAAACAAGAAATACTTTTGTACCAGATCCAGCACCACTATCATGCAGAACACAAACATACAGAATTTTGGGTTATCATCACCAACTCACTTAAAACATGGATGTTTATCTGTTCACAGGAGTCGCCACATGTCTGAGAACATCACACACAAAACAAAACATTTGTTTCTGATTCTGGGACTGTCTAGTTTACTGCAGGATTGTTGTGTCTGTCTGTGTCACATGGAAATGCAAAAGACTGGATCAACCCAAGGCTGATGAAGGTATGGGCTGCCTTCCCTGCAGGGTTGCTTGTGGGCTTCTTTTTTCCTTTGTCTTTCCTCTTTCCACTGCTTATAAACTACTGCTTCATGCACATGTTCTGTGGCTCAAGGAATGGGAAGTACATCTTGGGCTCCAGAGCATCCAACTTCCTGTGGATGGTTTCTCTCTGTATATGTATGCTTCACTTCTGTATAACAGAAATGGTATCAGTCTACCTCACTGGTCTAATCTGCACTGCAGAAATAATGCAGTTTAACACTGCTTTAACTGCCATGGCTCCATGCTATGGGATTCTGGGGTTTGTGGTTTGTTATAACACCAAAACTCTCTGATAGGCTAAAATGCTCGTGAAGTTACAAATCCCAGAATTCCAAAGCACTGAGCATTATTTCTGCAGTGTAGATTGGACTTCTGTTGTGGGGAATGGAAGCCATCAGAAGACTCTCTTTACAGATTAAAGTGGTAAAACATTTTACAGTGTTAGACAGGTTATGATTTTGTAATTAATTCCTTCCTTCCCAGGGAATGAGAGAAATTCCCTTGTGGTGGTGGTGGGATTACTATTCACAGAATCCCTGAGCCTGCATGGGCAAAAAGATGCAACTCTCCACCTTCAGGCTGCCTGGGAAATGCTTGGAGTTGTAATCTGGAAACATTTTCTAAGATATATTTTTGATGCATAAGCACCCTATGGCCATCAGCAATCTGCTTCCTTCCTTTACCCATGCAACTTTTACTCCTTAAACCTCCCTCAACAGTTGAGCTCCATGCTGATACATAACTCACTCCTGATCCACAGCACTTGTTCTCTCTTCTGTGGGCTTTTTTGCCCCAGGGCCTTCATCATTTTTAGCAGCTGCAGCAGCAATACCCAGATATGGATCAGAATGGAAGAAAGGTTCCCCTGTCTTCTTACCCCAAGAGAATGGAGGGTGTTTGGCACTTCCAAAGAGTGTAAGGGGACCATTTAGCAAGAGGAGGAGCTTGGCACCAGCTTTCAGTCAAGAGAAGTGAGTAGTAAGGGGTACTGCAGGAGGTGGTTGGGTCCAGTTTTCTGCAGGATCTGTCAAGCTCTCAGACACCTGCCCAAGGGCATTTCCCCCCACGGTCCTCCATGCATCACCAGGAGATTTGGCTGTCCACTGGAAAGGGCTGGTTGTATCCAAGGTGGATGGCCAGACTTCTTGCTGCTCCATCACAGGCCTCCCTTCTCCTTCCCCCTCCTCCCACCAGGTGGCAGTTGTGGTTGACAGTAAAGCACTGTCTTGATCTTCGTTGTTCTGTGGCTGGTCTGGGCCCTGGGTGGGGATGGTGTGGGCACGCTGGTGCCGGTTGCGATGGGAGCTACGGCCAAAACATTTCCCACAGTAGGCACAAGGGAAGGGCTTCTCTCCCGTATGTGAGAGCTGGTGGCGGTCAAAGTGTGAGCTCCAGGCAAAGCCCTTGCCACAGACCTCACATTGATAGGGCTTCTCACCGCGATGGAGTCGGCGATGGCGTTCCAGCACAGTTGTGGCACTAAAACCTTTCCCACATTCAGGACACCGGTGAGGCTTGGCCTCAAAGTCATGAAGGCGTCTGTGTGTGGCCAGTGTAGTGCCTAATGTAAAGTTCTTGCCACACTCTCCACAACTGTGGGGGCGTGCTTCAGTGAGGACCCGTTGGTGGTGTCCCAAGTGGGACCTCACAGCAAACCCTTGGCTGCAATTCCCACATGTGCAGGATTTCTCCCCAGTGTGGATTCGTTTATGTCTATCCAAGTGGGCACTCCACTCAAAGCTTTTGTCACCGCCAGAACACTGTTGGGGCTTCCCACTGGCGTGAGTGAGCTTGTGCTTGGCCAAGGAAGCAGGATTTCCAAAACCCAGGGCACATTCTGAGCAGCAGTAAGTCCTGTCTTTATTGTGAACAGTGCGCTGGTGCTTGAGGAGGGCAGAGTACCAGCTAAATTGGCAACCACATTCTGAGCACTGGTATGGCTTCTCCCCCATGTGGACACACTGGTGTTTGAGTAGGTTAGAACGCAGGCTGAAGACCTTCCCACACAGGGTGCACTGGTGATGGGGCTGCCCTGTCTCAGTCTCCTCAATCACGTCCTCATGCCCCAGAGGGGTCTGGGTGCTCTTGTGTTTAAACCGATGAGGGTGGGTGATGTGGTTAACCCGCTTGCCGCAGTCCACGCACTTTGAGGGGGGCACCTCTTCAGGCAGAGCTGATGTTGTGTGAGTCCGCATGTGGCGGTCTAAGTGTGAGCTCCATGCAAAGGCCCGCCCGCACTCATGGCACTTGTATGGTTTCTCCCCCGTGTGAATCCGTCGGTGCCGTTCAAGGTGGGAGCTCCAAGCAAAGCTTTTCCCACAGTCCACGCATTCATGGGGTTTCTCCCCAGCGTGACTCTTGCGATGCCGCTCCAGAGCTGCCGGGTCGCTGAAGCACTTACCACATTCAAGACAGCGGTTGGGCTTTTCTCCACTCGGTGCATGGAGCCGCTGATGAGTCAGAAGGGTGGAGCTGACACTGAAACTTTTCCCACAGTCCGGGCATTGATATGGCCGCTCCCCTGTGTGGGTTCTCTGATGGATAGTCAGGTCTGAACGCTGAATGAAACTCTTTCCACATTCCTCACATTCGTAGGGTTTCTCTCCTGTGTGGATCTTCTGGTGTTTCATCAAGGCAGACTTGTGGCTGAAGGTTTTGCCACATCTGTGGCAGATGTTGGGGTTTTGAGGTAGCAATGGAGGTGATGAAGGAAGAGGAAGTGGGGGACTCTCAGCCTGGGACTCACTACTCACGGCTTCATCTATGGAAGTCTGAGAGGTTTCAGGAGCAGACTCTACCTCTTTGGAAACTTCTCGCACAGGATGCTCTTCCTCCATATCCTCATTTGTTGCTGCAGTAACTGAGACAGGAAGAAGAATTAACCAGAGTTATGCAAATAGAATATGAGTGGCTGAGTTTGTGAGATTTCTTATCCTTCTCAGCCTTAAGCAATTTCCTACTTCCCAGTTAAGGGCTTGAAAATTGTTCTTTCCTTTCTGGACTAGATCCCAGAATCCCCCAGTTAGCTTGGCCATTAGTAATCATGCTGTCTGAAAACTGTAGTCCAAAATTTATCTTTTATAAAGAGGCATGAAATATGTGCTTTAAATCAAGGATGGTCAGAATTCAGGACTGGTGGATTTAATCTTGTGTTTTTGCTTTTGTTTTAAACTAGTAACCCAAGGTTTCTACCAACTGGAGTTGGATGCAAAACAACAGCTAAGTGGTGGAGCAAGATGCAAAATGGTGGCTCTAGCATCTCAACCAACCTCCTACTGTATTCCAAGATCTATGCGGGAGGTTACCTGCAGATGGAAGTAGAAACCTGTGTCTACGCCTCTCCTGCAAGTGTTCATGCAGTCAGAATCTCAGAAGTCCCTTCTGACTTAAGGTGACCCTAAGGTGGCCTATTATGGGGTTTTCTTGGCAACATTTATTTAGAGTGGGTTTGCCATTGTCTTCTGACAAAGTGTGACTTCTCAAGGTCACCCAGTGGTTTTCCATGGCCAAGAGGGGATTCAAAACCCTTGTCTTCAGAGTCATAGTCCAATGCTCAAACCACTACCCAAACTGGCTAACCAAGGTTGTGAAACCTGTTCCCTAAAACAGTTCAAGTACCTTGGACAGGGCCTTTAAAATTTGGACTCAAATAAATTCCTGAAGTAATTTCCTGAAGGAAATTCACTGTTCACTGACATAAGAGTCACCAGCTGCCATTGAGTAAGGCTGCATTATTTAGACTTTTCTTTCTTGTGGTTATCTTCTTAATTTGGATTAACTGATTTTAATATTATGATGGTTTTATTGCTTTTTAACTTTCATACAGTCTTAATTTTAAAATTATGTCTGTTGTAAGGTGTCCCAAACTGGGGGAAACATGGGAGAGAGAGAGAGAGAGAGAGAGAGAGAGAGAATTTAAGGTTCCTTCAGGTCAAAATTCTAGGTACTCTTGCATGTTTCAATCCACAACTGAAGAAATGGGTCACACCATTCTTTGTATGTATGTATGTACGTATGTATGTATTTACTATCATTTATATGCCAGCTTTCTGCCAAAAAGGGACCCAAGGTGGCTCACAAATAAAAAATGTTTTAAAATGTTACAATGAAAATTCAGAAACAATTAAAATCATCTTGCTAAAACAGTATAAAATTACATGAAAAATACAAAAAAATTAGAACATACACCTCATATAAAAGACTAAGAAGAAGAGCCCTCCCTCCATTCCATCCGATGTCATCTGGGAGAGAGACACCAGGCCCAGCACCATCGGGCCTAGAATAAGAAGAAGAACCTTTATTTCTTAAAGGATGGGTGGGATTCGGGATTTTTATATTCTGTTTAGATTGTATTAATATATCTGTATGAAATTTTAATGTTGTAAGCCGCCCCAATTGCTCTGCAGAGGGGTGGGATATAAATTATTATTATTATTATTATTATTATTATTATTATTATTATTATAAAAGCCTCTCTGACAATGATTACCTTATTTTCCTGCGTATAAGACTACTTTTTTACCTGCAAAATCTGTGGCTAAAGTGGGGGGGTCGGATATAAGGATAATGAGGATAGATGTGCTAAAACTCTATATTTTGACTGGAAAAATGGGGAGGTCGTCTTATACATGGGTCGTCTTATACGCCGGAAAATACGGGTATATATTAAAAGCCTGCTTGAACAAAAATGTCTTTGCCTGCCAGTGAAAAGAAAACAAGGAGGAGTCCAGCCTAGCCTCCTGAGGGAGGGAGTTCTATAGGGTGGAAGAACCCATTGAGAAGGCTCTCTCATGAGTCCTCACCAAGGGAGCCTGTGATGGTGGTGGGACCAGGAGAAAGCCTTCCCCTGTGGATCTTAGGACTGTTGCAGGTTCGAATGGGGAGAAACGGTGTTTCAGATAGTCTGGACCTAAGCCATATAGCACTTTATAGGTCATGACCAGCACTTTGAATTGTGCCCAGAAATGAACCGGTAACCAGTGAAGCTGTTTCAACAAGGGAGTTAGTTAATCTGGCTCTAGTCAGCATTCTGGTCACATTTTGAACCCGCTGATTCTAAATCTTGGAGAAATTATTTTAAAGCCACTATCTCTTTTGCTATATAAATGCATGCTGAATAAAGAATGTCAATGAAGCATACACAATTTAAAAAAAAAAAGTCAAGCACAAACTGGGCTTCCTGGTGGCAGAACTTGGATAAATCCAAGAATTATCAACCTCTTGAACAGGCTCAGGACTCACCTGGAGGGAGGCTTCCTTGTGATTGTAGTTCAAATGTTGCTTCATTTCCTCTTTCCAATCGGGACAGCAAATCAGGCTTGGGCAGTGGAAATTCTTATCAAAGAAAAAAGGGGATGGAATGCAAAAGAACTGCTTAGTTCAAATGTATAAGCTAAAATAAAGAAAGCAAGTATCTGCATTTCTACAGATGCAATAAGTCTATAGGTAGGCAGACTTTAGACCTGAATGACTTGACAAACTCCTTAACTAAGATCTGCTAAGCTAAGGCCTAACTGTTTAACAACAGAAAGAAGGAACTACCTCCCCCCTACACCCCAAGCAATTTGGAAATGACTCAAGAGTGCATGTCACTGTGAAAGGGCAGTAACATTGGTTCTGGTACTGAAAACTAAGTAGTACTGAACAGAGACACACTGTTCCTATATTTGGGGTATATGTGTACCCCTTTCCCTGTCCCATGGCCATACTAAATGGGTACGTGTGTTCTGGCAGCTGTCATTAAAAAGTCATTAAAAAAAAAACCTTGTTCCTATCTTTGCTTTTATCTGAAAGTTCCCCCTTGATGTGTGAAGACCATCTTTACTTGGTAGTCAGGAAACCGTACTCTGAATATGTTTGGGAACATCTCTCCCTATGCTTATCTATTTGTTTCTGGGCTGTGAGAAGTGATGATCCTTCATCCATTATGGCCCAAATTGAATTCTGTCTATTATCACTAATTCTTCAGACTCCTTCAATGTTTAATTATTTATTCAGAGTGCCATAGGAAAACTCAAAATGTCCTGCTAATAAGAAATTTAGACAAGCAGAGCTGTTACTTACATAAAGATTGGCCATGTATCCATCCATGTGTGGTCATTATGCAAACTTAGGTTTTGATGCTAAGAATGGAATTTGACATTTCAAAAGTCTTAATGCAGAGGTGTAAATCTTGCAGTCAGATGTTATTGGATTGCAACTTTCAGCATTTCTTACCACTGGCTATGCTAGCTAGAGCTGCTGGAACTTGCAGACCATCAACATTTGGATGGCTGTATAGTTCCCACCCTATCTTAATGTGTATTCTCTCTCTCTTTCTCCCTCACCCCTATCTAGTTCACATGATGAAAAGAGCTGCTGAGTGAAGGATTATGCATAAAATGAAAGCTTCCATACAAACAACGTGGTGCAAGATCAATTTAGCCCTTTTTATTTTCTGGGCAATCATCAAAATACACACTCCAGGTTATGTCTCCCTTATCTGGAATTCTGAAATCCAAAATACTCCAAAATCCAAAATTGTCCACATGGCTAAGATAGTGACACTGTTGCTTTTGGATGGTTCAGTGTACACAAACTTTGTTTCATGCACAAAATTGTAAAAAATATTATGTATAAAATTATCTTCAGGCTATGTGGCATAAGGTATATACAAAAGACAGATGAATGTCATGTTTAGATTTGGGTCCCATCTCCAAGATACCTCATTATGTATATGCAAATATTCCATAATTCAAACAAAAAAAAAATCTGAAATCCAAAACAATTCTGGTCCCAAGCATTTCAGATAGAGGAGAGACAACCTCTATTATAATTTTCGGCATGCACACATATACACAATGGGCAAGATTCTACATTATCTTGGCATAGTGTAAATATCTACTGGTGGAGTTATGCTGCACTCGCACTACACAGTCCTAGTACTGAATACCACCACAGCTCAAGCACAGAGTGCACATAGCTGTCATGTCATGATGCAATGCCCAATGTGCAGAGGCAGCACACAATTCACACTGGCACACTACTCTAGCAGCATTATTGTACATCTGCAACAGTTCCACATGGGGACCTGCACTCTCACCACCATCAAATGGATATGTCTATTCTACATTCTACAATGTCCAAAAAAGCCACTCCACATCCATAGCACAACTTATGGCTGTGTCACTAAAGGATTTTGGCCACAAAGTCCTGTATACAAAATGTATACCCGTACCCAACAAAATGGACTTTTCTCTGAAGATGCCAGCCACAGATGCTGGCGAAACATCAGAAAGAAACTCTTCTAGAACATGGTCACACAGCCCGAAAAACCCACAAAAAACTAAAATGGACTTTGTTTCTAAGATAGCATGAAGACAGGCATCACTCACTTGAGAATGGACACTATCAAGCTAGATAGCAACCCCGCCCCAGACATTTAAAGGATTAAATGAATAATACAGAGATGAATCCAAGTTGGGCTTCCCAGACTTCCAATTAAAGAAAATAAATGGATACTACCCAGTGCCATCAGTGTCTCGTAGCTCTCCTGCATGACATCCCGATATAAGGCCCTCTGCCGTGGATCCAGCAATACAAATTGCTCCATTACAACCAGCAGCCAACAGACTGTAGATCACAACTTCTGAAACAGCAAACAAAAGTCCCATCAGTCAAATGTCAAGTAAAGCAAGATATTTGATATGTTCCCAGTAGTAAACCAGTGTGTGGGAATTAGCATGGTGTAATAGTTTGAGTGTTGGTCTAGGACAGGGGTTCCTAACCTGGGGTGCCCGGACCCCCAAGGGGTGCGAGATGGAATTTCAGGATATGTGACATAGAGTGGATTGTGTCCTTGAGTGACAAGTCACAAGTTATCACTCAGCCATCCAGAGACAGACCTGTAGACTGCAGTCAGCAAGTAAGTTCCACACTTTGACAAAATCATTATTGAGAAGCAGGAGCAAAGAAGTCATTGAATTTTATGTTCACAATTGGGACTGATTTTACTGTTTATATTTTTTTTCTGAACAAATTCGAGTCAGATTGCTCAAACTGGATTTGCTTTTTATGCACTGAGTAAAAAGCTTATTTTTAAAACGTTCAGTTTGTTCACCCAGAGTGTTGTATGTAGTTCAATTTGTGGCTGAAAAATTAGAAATTAGACTTCATCTTCAGATGTGATACTACTTTTGCAAGGCTGAAAACATTAATCAAATATTTCCCAGGGGTATGGGGCATAGAAAAGGTTGGGAACCACTCATCTAGGATTTTGCAAGCCCAGTAGCCCAGTCACAGTACACGATTATAGCACAATTAGACCCCTCTCCTGAATTGTACATGTCACTGTGCTCAAGCGCCTGATGTTCTCCATCATATTGTATTGATTTGCCCATTGTATACAATCCCTAGGGAAAAATTGTTAAGGAGGTTATTGGAAATGAATATCTGTTTGGATAGATTATCAGTGGAATTCTTATTGGAAGATCAGATCCATATATTACCAGGCTAATGGCCAATTTTCTGGTGGAAGCAACAAACTTATGGCTTAAATTTCCTAAAAATTATACTTGATGTTTTATTGTAAATGTATGTTGTTGTATGCTTAATAAAGGTTGAATAAAGAATAAAAATGTGTACTATTATTCTATTTAAGTATCTTGGTTCCATCCTATGGAAACCTGGGATTTGTAGTTTGGTAAGACACTGGAGTACTCTGGATTAGAATTATAATTATCCCTCCACCAAATAAATAAATAAAAATAATCCCTGTGAATTTTGGTGGCACAGTGGTTAAATGCCTATACTGCCTATACTACAGCCACTCACTCACAAACCACAAGGTTTAGGGCAGGGGGTAGGCAACCTAAGGCCCGGGGGCCGAATGTGGCTCCCCGAGGCCTTTGGACCGGCCCAAGCCGGTCCAGCTGCTGCCGCTGCCTGCCATGATGGTATTATTGTTGTTATTACTTGTTCTTGGGGTTTTCTTGGCAAGATCTCCACAGGGGTTTTACTATGGCTTTTCTGGGGCTGAGAGAGTGTGCATGCATATATTTTTAATTAAAAAAATATTTTTATTTATTTATTCATTTATTTATTTTTGGTGCTTCGGCCCCCCCCCCCCATTGTCTGAGGGACAGCAACCCGGCCCCCGGCTCAAAAAGGTTGCCTACCCCTGGTTTAGGGTTAGGTTCAATCCCAGCCAGGGGCTCATCAGCCTTGCATCCTTCGGTAGGATGCTAAAATGAGTACCCAGCCTGATGGGGGCAATTAGCTTACAGTTGTAAACCACTTAGAGAATGCCTAGTGTGGTATGAAGCAGTATAAACGAAGCTGCTATTGCTATTGCTATTGAATCCTAGAATTCCAAAGGGAGGAATCATGGCAGTTAAAATGGAATAATAGTGCTTTAATGGCAGTGTGAATGAGCCCAAGATTCGATTCCCCACATAGCAACTGTATGACCTTAGACAAGTTAGAGCCTTAGAGAAAGGCAATGGCAAACCTTCTCTTAATGAATCTTGCCAAGAAAACTTTACAAGGAGATTGCCATAAATTCAAGAACTGAAGGCATGCAACAACAAAAAAATTGGTGTGCGTGTGCATTCAAGAGTTTTGAGGAACTGTATTTTATATTTGATTTGATTGCTAGCTTTCTTGGCAAGAGATTGGCTAGAGGATTGATGTTACAAGGCTGAGTGCTGATTTGGGTATATTTTTCAAAACTTAAATCACTGAAGCTTGAATAGAGCACTTTTGTACACTTAAAGCTAGTGCGGCAACTGTGAACATGCCTGGAGAAGTCGGATCTGCCCATGGTTGTACATGCTTTGGTTACATCCCATTTGGATTACTATAATGTGCTCTATGTGGGGCTGCCTTTGAAAAGTGCTCAGAAGCTTCCTCTGGCCCAAATAACTGCAGGGAGATTGTTAACTGGGACAGACAAGTCTCTTGTTCCAACAACTTTGCTGGTTGCCAGCCTGCTTCCGGGCACAATTAAACTGCTGGTTTTGACCCATAAAGTCCTATACAGCTTTGATCTGGTCTATTTGAATTTTATGTTCTCCCTGTACTAGTGTATTAGATTAGTTTCAAGATCATCATGAGAGGCTCATCTCTCTGTCCCACTACTTTCTCAGGCTTGTTTGATGGGAACAAGGGAGAAGGCCTTCTTGGTGGCTGCTCCCAAACTTTGACTTCCTCCAAGAGGCCAGGATGGTCCCATCCTTGCTCTCCTTCTGGCAGCATGTTAAAACATTTACAAACTGTTGAGGTTGGGCTCTTAGGACCTTATCAAACGCTGGCCACGAAGCAAAGAAAAAGCGAAGAAAAACAGAAGTAGGAATAAATTCGGTTCCATAGCGAAACGAAGGGAATATTGCCCTTTTGGCCATTTCGCAATTAATACCAAGGCTCCCTTCTCTCCCGTCACAAAAAGCCGGGAGGAAAGGCAGCCATGGGAACCGGGGAGGAGGAGGAGGGCTGGAGGACTGGAGAAGGGAAGGCAGCCCATGGAGAGAGAGAGATCGCCTCCCTCTTCCCTCTTCCTCTCCTCCTCTTCTTTCCAATCCGGTTTGCCTTTTGCCAAGGCAATCCCTTCCCCTCGCTGGGATTTTCGCCCTGCCCACCAATTCGCAATGAATGCGAAGGCTCCCTAGGTACTTCCTCTACAAACCGAATGTCAAAATCTCCCTACTCCTTATGGATTAGCTCCGTATTCTGCCGAGTTCTGGGGCAGCGTCGTGTGTAAACACGGGGGAACAATACGGATTAGCTCCGTGTTCTGGGGCAGCGTCGTGTATAAACACGGGGGAATAATATGTATTAGCTGTGGATGCCCTTCGGATTAGCTCTGCTTCAGACCCCATGTGATAAGGCCCTTAATGCTGTGTGGTGCAGGTTTCGACATTTTTTAATGGTCTTTTTATTAGTTTTTTGTGGGTTTTTCAGGCTGTGTGGCCATGTTCTAGAAGAGTTTCTTTCTGACGTTTCGCCAGCATCTGTGGCTAGCATCTTCAGAGAAAACTGGAATGGAAGGGAATGGGTCTATATATACTGTGAGACCCTGAGTAGGGAGGAGTGGTTCCCAGGTGAACTGTGTGTTGTTCTGTGTTGAATAGGTATTGTTCTGTTGTTAATGGATGGCTTCCAGGTGAGGATATGCAATCAAGGAGATTGTCTGCTATTGTCTGCTGGGAAAGCCCCTGACCCTGGTTGGTTTCCCATTTGCACTTGCTGAGTGCTGATTTTCTTATTTTGTAGGACTGGTAGCCATATCTTGTTTATTTTAAGGATTTCTTCTTTCCTGTTGAAGTTATCCAAGTGTTTGTGGATTTCAATGGCTTCCCTGTGCATTCTGACCTGATAGTTGCTGAAATGGTCCAGAATTTCTGTGTTTTCAAACAGCATTTTATGCCCAAGATGGTTTATAATGTGTTCTGCTACTGCTGATTTTTCTGGCTGGCCCAGTCTGCAGTGTCTCTCATGTTCCTTGACTCGTGTTTGTATACTGCGTTTGGTGGTCCCTATGTAGACTTGTCCACAGCTGCATGGTATGCGGTACACTCCTGCAGCTGTGAGAGGGTCTCTCCCGTCCTTCGCTGAGCGCAGCATTTGTTGGATTTTCTTGGTTGGTTTGTAAACCATTTGGAGGTTGTGTTTCCTCACTACTTTCCCAATTCTGTCTGTGACTCCTTTGATATATGGTAAAACTACCTTCCCTTTGGGTGGCTGCTTGTCTTCAGTCCTCTGGGTTTTTCTGGGTCTGGTAGCTCTTCTGATGTCTGAGCTGGAGTAACCATTTGCCTGTAGAGCCCGGTCTAGGTGCTTCAATTCCTCTTCCAAGAAGTGGGGTTCACAGATGCGTTTTGCCTAGTCTACCAGTGTTTTTATTGTGCTTCTTTTTTGTCCTGGGTGATGGTTAGAGTTCTTGTGCAGGTATCTGTCTGTATGTGTGGATTTTCTGTATACTGTGTGTCTCAGACGTTGGTTTGGTTTGCGGATGACTAGGACATCTAGGAATGGCAGTGTTCCTTCCTTTTCTTTTTCCATAGTGAATTGGATGTTAGGGTAGATGTTGTTCAGGTGATTCAGGAACCCAACCAGATCTTCTTCTCCATGGCTCCAAATGGTGAAAGTGTCATCCACGTATCAGAACCAAGTTGTGGGCTTTTTCGGTGCTGTTTCCAGGGCTTGTTTTTCAAAGAGTTCCATGTAGACGTTTGCGATCACTGGACTTAGAGGGCTTCCCATTGCTACTCCATCTCTCTGCTCGTAGAATCCATTGTCCCACTGGAAATAGCCAGGGTCTCACAGTATATATAGACCCACTCTCTTCCATTCCAGTATTCTCTGAAGATGCCAGCCACAGATGCTGGCGAAACGTCAGAAAGAAACTCTTCTAGAACATGGCCACACAGTCCGAAAAACCCACAAAAAACTATGGATGCCGGCCACGAAAGCCTACGGTCTTTTTATTGTTTTAATGCATTTTAATATTTTAAATTGTTTTAATATATGATGGTTTAATTATATATTTTACACTTTCATTGAGCTTTTTGTAGAGTTTTTAATCTGTATTATTTTAAAATATTGTTAGCCGCCTTGAGTCCCATTATTGGGAGAAAGGCAGGATAAAAATGAATAAAATAAACAACTAAATAATAGCAATGTAACAAGTGTTTATGAAATATAAAATATAAAGGTAGTGTAGTATAAAACTTTGTGTACTGTGAAATGTTTTTGTAAAGCATAGGCACTGACTGATTCCAGGCAAGAAGCCAATCTACAGTAATCATAAAGAGATAAGCCAGTGAGGAAGTGTAAACAAAGAAATGACTTATTACAAACACAACTGTAAAGGATTACTAGTATCAGATAGCTGATGCAATCAGATGAAAAGCAGCCAAGAACCACTAGTCTCCAAATATTATGTCACAGAGTAAAAGCTAGTAAATATCACTAATCGGATTGAATGATTCGAGGCTGGGATAGGTATAAAACCGCCCCAGAAGAGACAGAAGCTAGACTGACTGATAAGCTTCAGCTTCGGACATGGATATGGGCAAGTATACAGCTCAGATGCGGATAACACTGTTTCTAACTGATAAGACCCAGATCATGCTGGTAAGAGAGAACCTCTGCTCTCAAACAGGCTAGATATACCGTAATTCTTATCTAACTAACTACACACAGTCAGCCTCCTCCATATCCACGGATTCTTTATCCACTGACTCAAGCATTCATGGCTTGAAAATATCTTTAAAATATATATAAATTCCAAAAAGCATACCTTGATTTTGCCATTTCATATAAGGGACACCATTTTACTATGCTATTGTATTTAATGGGACTTGAGCATCCATGGATTTTGGTATTCACAGAGGGTCCTGGAAAGAAACCTCAGCAGATACCAAGGGCCCACTCTATACAGGTTGCAATGCCCATGGAAGACATAATCTTCCATGTTTGCTTCTGTATTTCCTTCACAGATACTATATGTACCGTCTATGTTTTAAGTACAGGGATGCCTGCTAAGAAAAAGCAGAAAATATTTCCTCTATAGAGGATGACTGCTACGGAAAAGCAAAAGATACCAAAGTTTAGTCCTTATGAATGTATGATGTCCAACCTGCAATGTAATGTCATGAATGTAATGTGCCTAGACAATGAAAAATCTGAGCGGTGTGTATATTTGTATATCTATGACTGTATATAATAAACAGCCTAAAAGAAACAAAAAGCCTGCTCATTGTCCCATACCAAATATCCTGAGATTACAATACTTAAGAGAGCTTAAGTGGACTGTTGATGCTAATCCTGTCTCCTTGGACTTTTCTGTGGTCCAAAAGTTGGTAACTCAGGTGATCAGATAATGATAAGAGGGGCCTGCACAGATACAACATATCTGACAAAAAGCAAAGTCCTCAGGGGTAGAAAACCATGCCTGTATCACAAAACCTGCACAACTTTAACAGCTGTGGATAAAAAGGAATTTCAACAGGTTTATCTTCCATTACAGTTACTAAAGGTGCAGAACCCCTGTTGTCACTTGCCTCTGACCACACTATTTTGGGATGCTGGTCTGAGAGGCAAACTAGAATGAATGAACGCAAATTTATATTGATTGCTTTGATTTGATTGACATCCTCCTTTCTCTCGGTATGGAGGTGGCTAACAATATCAATATAAATAGAACAGAGTTAAAGCAATACATAATATAATGTTTAAAAACATTTATATTAAAAACATAAATTCACAACAATTTAAGAAGCAGTTAAAATGTAGTAATGACAATGAAAAAGTAGAAATAAAAACAGCACACCTTGCATTTTTATGATTCTAGTCAAAAGACTTTCTGCAATGACTAGTTAATATCAAGGTCTTGGCATACAAGAAGGTCTTTGCCTGCCGATAGAAAAAGAGCAGAAAGGGAATAATCCAAGTCGTTCTTGGGAGGAAATCCCACAGACTCCGAGAAAGCTCTCCCTGGTGTCCTTATCAAATGTTTCTGTGATAGTGGTGGGATTGAGAGAGAAAGTCCTTCCCCAAAGACCTTAAAAATCAGGCTAGCTCATCCAAGGAGATACAATCTTTCAGATAGCACTTTGCATTGTGCCTGTAAAACAGTTATTCCTAAACAAATAGTTATTCAAATGTTCCCATACTTGTGCCTTAAGAGTACGGTTTTTCCTCTCTTTAGTGTTAGGACACAAAAAGCCACATCTGTTGAAGATTTTGCGTTTGTATCAGTCTCTTGTTTTAACAGCTGCAGCATGGCCAGAAATTCCACAAACCTTCCCAAGTGAGAGAGAAGCTCAACATTGAGTAAGACCTGTTGAATGTCTGCCTTCTGTAAAGATAGGAAAGGCACAGGATCACTGCCATTAAAAGACCCAGTAACCCTCTCTAGAAGCTGTCAAAGGTACCTGTAAGAAAAAGGAATTAGCACTCATCCACCAGAAATAAATACTATAGTCAAATCTGAATATATTTTGGATTGTAGCAATGCATTTGGTCTGCAAAATGTTATGGTACTATTAGCAGTGAAATATGTCAGTTATTTTTCTGATAATGCTTGGTATATAACCTCCCCCCCCCACAATAAAACAATCTCCTTTTTAGAGGTGCAATCAATGTATAAGCAAAGGCAAATGCTAAAATAAACTCATGTTGGTAAATGAAATCTATTCAAATGCAAAAAATACACTTATGCTGGTAAATGAAATCCACTCTATGGGTCCTTGCCAACGCATTCTCCATCCTCTCAAAATAAAATAAAATAAAATAAAATAAAATAAAATAAAATAAATGGTGCAGGCTGAATCTTCCTTATCAGGAATTCCGAAATCCAAAATACTCCAAAATCTAAAACTGTCCACACCGGTGGCTTAGACAGCGACACCTTTGCTTTCTGGGGGTTCAAAGTTCCCAAACTTTGTTTCATGCACACAATTATTAAAAATATTGTGTACAAAATTACCTTCAGGCTATATCCATAAGGGGTATAAGAAACAAATGAATTTCATGTTTCGACCTGGGTGCCATGAAACTCACTGAAGTCATACTCTCTCAGCCTCTGTGGATGGCAATGGCAAACCTCCTCTGAACAAATCTTGCCAAGAAAACCCCAGGATAGGGTCGCTATAAGTCGGGAACAACTTGAAGGCACACAACAACAACCTATCTCCAATATATCTCTTTATGTGTGTGCAAAAATTCCAAAATCTGGGGGGAGGGGGAGAATCCAAAATCCAAAAACACTTGGTCCCAAGCATTCTGTATAAGGGAGACTCAACCTGTACTGTACAAGTGGTTTGTCCAAATTTTCCTTTCATAGTTAACAAGAGGTCCATTTTCCCTCCCTTACAGTCATGTCAATGGGAAGGAAAGCCTCTTTTGTGTTGTGTAAAATCTAAGCACACACACACACAGAAAGGGAAGGCTAATAAAATGGAGTCTTTTTCAGATGCAATTCCTCTCTGCTTCTGCTTCTGCTGCTGCTGAAGGGCTGAAAGAAACCCTTTCCTCAGTTACCTGGGCTCTCTGGCTGCTGAGGGCTTAAAGGCCGCAGTGCTCAGGAAACACACAAACACACTTACACAATGTCTCACACACACAAAGATACACACTCTCTTCTCCTTACAGGATTCAAGAGGAGAAGGGTGACCTAGGAAGCTCAGCCTCCTTATATCTGAGTGGGAAGAAGGGATGCTGAGAGAGGCAAAGGAAGAAGGCCTCCCATCCCTCAGCCACAGCCAGGGCCCTCTGCTGGTCTTTCCTTTCTTTTCAACATATATATGTCTTCCTTCTTCAGGTGGCTCTTTCCATCCTAGATTTATAAGTGCATCTACATGGCACGTTTTACTTAACTGTAAATTATTAGAGAATTTTTAATAAAAGGCTGCTAATCTATTCCGGCAGGCCTTTCCTGAATAGATATCCCGGCCATCAAGAGACAGCCCAACCTGTTCCCCTGATTCTGCGGCAGTTATTTATTTGTCTATCGGTATTATTATTTTAAGTGTGTTTTTAAATTGTCATTTTTAATAGTATTTTAAGGGGTGGGCGGGATTCGGGTTGTGTTTTATATATACTGTATAGAATTTTAACTGTTGTTAGCCACCCCGATTGTTGACAGAGGGGTGGGGTATAAATAAAATTATTATTATTATTATTATTATTATTATTATTATTATTATTATTATTATTATTTAATGTTGTAAGCCGCCCTGGTTGCATTATGCAGAGGGGCAGGATAAGATAAATTTTATTATTATTATATTATTAATATATACAGATATAGCAATACTTTTTTTCATAGGCTGAGGGGCAATGCAGACGGGCAAAAAGGGGTGCTTTGAGGGTGACTTCTAGGTGTGGCCTTTAGACGACGCACGCCTAAAAGTCTCCAGGAAAGCACCCTCTAGCTGTCATATGACGAGAAAAGCTGCTCCAAAAAGGAGCCGCTTTTTTCCTCTCCTTTGGTGAAGATGCGCACCTTCGCGTGTGTGTATATATATGCAGCGACACTGATGCACCAGAAAATGGCCATATAAATGCACTGTCGCATGTGTGGCAGAAATTGACTCGGTGATCCAGAGCATGCGCCCCACGATGCAAGCTTTAATTTAAAGCACCTATGCTTCCAGGTGTGGATGCACTGGTACAGGTATGCTTGAATATTAGAACTCTAACCCTAATTGTAACCCTACACATGCCCCCTAGCAACTGTTCTCTGTTATGACAATAAATGCATTGTGTTGCATGTATGCTTGCTGTCAGCATGCACAGCAGTTTGCATGAAAGAGGCTTTTGTGACCTCTTCTGTGCACGTGTGCAGGTGTGCATAAGACCTGCACACCACTTCCTGGCATGATGAGGAGGCTCCTGAAGTAACGTTTGTCTGTGTGTCCTGTTGACCATCTCGCTTGCATGACCACCAGCTGCATGTATCAAGTCTGTCCACACAAACCTCCCTTGCATGTACCTCTCCCCTCCCCCCTGATCTGTGTGAGATATGTTTTGTGGAGGATGATGGAGTGTCTTTTCAGTTGACAAACCCATTCCTTCATGCCAAGGGTGGCACAATCAGACAGTGGCACCTGTCTACTGCACCCACT
The DNA here is from genome assembly GCA_026167975.1 of Phrynosoma blainvillii. Classification (NCBI taxonomy): domain Eukaryota; kingdom Metazoa; phylum Chordata; class Lepidosauria; order Squamata; family Phrynosomatidae; genus Phrynosoma; species Phrynosoma blainvillii. The sequence continues at coordinate 372,267,738 of JANUYF010000002.1, forward strand.
TCTTGAGGGGAAGCAGAAGTCAGCAAATCCTTGCATGATATGTGGATGTATGACAGAACCTGTGCAGGTGCACAGTGATGCCGAATTTCAGTCACCTTTGTACACAGAGAATGACAGACTGTATACTAGCCTATGACTGGTCCTATGCACATGCACAGGGATGTTTCCCTGCACAGATGTGCTGGTGTGGAGAGATGGTCCTGCGCATGCATTTGAGAACAAAAAATTAAAGCAGCCGCTGCCAGCCCATGCGGTTGCTCCGTCTTTCCTTTGCAGCATCCTTGGGGCTGGTGGTGCGGTTGCTGGGGCTTCAGTACAGCCTTTGAAAAGCTGCACTGACTCCCCCCAGTGCGGTTGCTCCATCTCCATTTAGGGCAACCTCAGGGCAGGCAGTGCGGTTTCTGAAGCTTAGGGAAAAGGCAACTTCAGGTCACTTTTTCCTGCCCGTCTGCAGGAATGTAGCCCCTGAGTTACATTTTATATTTTATAATACCTAACTTTTTTCTTTCTTATACAAAATAGATAACAAAATGAAGGACACGTGGATCGAAGAGCCGTATGAAAACGAACTCTAAATTCTAAAAAGAGAGAATTATTATTATTATTATTATTACGCTTTATTTATATAGCGCTGTAGATTTACACAGCGCTGTACCTACAGTCAGTAAAATAGATAAAAATAGATAAAGAAAGCCTGCCAATGTCATACATTCTACAAAATAATAAAATAATACATATTAATACAAAGAAGGAAACAAACTAAAAATATCAAATGTTTTAAAGCTGCGATTAGGGACATTGCAAAAAAATAAATAAATCTATAGTTTTTTGTGGGTTTTTTGGGCTGGGTGGCCATGTTCTAGAAGAGTTTCTTTCTGACGTTTCGCCAGCATCTGTGGCTGGCATCTTCAGAGAAAACTGGAATGGAAGAGAATGGGTCTATATATGTACTGTGAGACCTCTCACAGTATATATAGACCCATTCTCTTCCATTCCAGTTTTCTCTGAAGATGCCAGCCACAGATGCTGGCGAAACGTCAGAAAGAAACTCTTCTAGAATATGGCCACACAGCCTAAAAAACCCGCAAAAAAACTATGGATGCTGGCCATGAAAGCCTACGACTTCACAATAAATAAATCATCAGGAGGAGATGATATTCCAATTGAACTGCTGCAATCCACATTGACAGACTTAACTCTAGTGCTAACCAACGTATGTCAATAAATATGGGAAACGAAACAGTGGCCAAAAGATTGGAAACGATTGATATACATCCCCATCCACAAAAAAGGAGACGCAAAGAACTGCAGCAGCAACTATAGGACCATAGCATTAATTTCTCACACAAGCAAAATTATGCTAAAAATTCTGCAATACAGACTCCAACCATACATGGAGAGAGAAATCCCAGACATTATCTATTTTGTATAGGAAAGAAAAAAAGTTAGATATTATAAAATATAAAATGTAACTCAGTCTATGAGAAATAATATTAAAAGTATTGATATATATGTATATATTATTAAAAATTCTCTAATAAACCAGATAATATTGAAGTTGTACTGTCCAATGAATATACAACAGAAGAACTCGGGTCTTGTGGTCTCTGGGAATGCAGTAATCTGTCTCAAATATCACAAAAGTCCTTTGGAAGGCAATTATGCAATTAACAATATAAAATTGTCGTATATTCATTTGACAGTACAACTTCAATATTATCTGGTTTATTAGAGAGCTTTTAATAATATATCGTATTTTCCGGCGTATAAGACGACCCACGTATAAGACGACCCCCCCATTTTCCCAGTCAAAATATAGAGTTTTAGCACCTCTATCTTCATTATCCTTATATCCGGCGTATAAGACGACCCCCCCCCACTTTAGCCACAGATTTTGCAGGTAAAAAAGTAGTCTTATACGCAGGAAAATAAGGTACATATATATCAATACTTTTAATATTATTTTAGGCAACTGGGTATGTTTGGCCTGGGGAAGAGGAGGTTAAGGGGTGACATGGTAGCCCTGTTTAAATATTTGAAAAGATACATGGAAAAAAGAGCAAGTTTGTTTTCTGCTGCTCCAGAGACTAGAACATGGAGCAATGGATGCAAACTGCAGGAAAAGAGATTCCACCTCAACATTAGGAAGAACTTCCTGACAGTAAGAGCTGTTTGACAATGGAATATGCTCCCTGGGAGAGCGGTGGAGTCTCCTTCTTTGGAGGCTTTTAGATAGAGCAGGGGTAGGCAACCTTTTTGAGCTGGGGGCCAGGTTGCTGTCCCTCAGACAATTGGGGGGGCCGAAGCACCAAAAATAAATAAATAAATAAATAAATAATTAAAAATGTTTTTAAAAATTAAAAAAATTCTATGCATGCACACTCTCTCAGCCCCAGAAAAGCCATGGCAAAATCCCTGTGGAGATTTTGCCAAGAAAACCCCAAGAACAAGTAATAACAACAATAATCAATATCATCATGGTGGGCGGCGGCGGGGGGCGGTGGTCTGGGGCCGGTCCAAAAGCCTCAGGGGACCGCATCTGGCCCCCGGGACTTAGGTTGCTTACCCCTGAGATAGAGGGTGGATGACCATCTGTCAGGAGTGCTTACATAGTGTATTCCTGCATGGTAGGGGATTGGACTGGATGGCCTTGTGGTCTCTTCCTATGAATGGTGGAATTTTTTCAAATAATTTTATCTGACCTGCTTACAAATCTATGACAGATCTGATCTAGGGTGTAAAGATCCATGATGTCTGCGTAATTTATGAAAAAAATTAATTCTGCTTTGGAAAAGGGGGAATAGAGGTATTTTCTCCTCTTTCCCCTCTCAACTTGAGCCAGTTTGGGTCTTTACAGACTGCCAGAAATAGTGCAACTTGAAGCCAATTTAACTGTCCTGGCTCAGGGCTAAGGAATCATGGGAACTGTAGTTTATTGTGGTACCAGAGCTCTCTGACAGAGAAGGCTCAATGTCTCAGAAAAAAATACAATTCCCATGATTCCTTAGCACTGAGCCAGGGCACTTAAAGTGGCCTGAAGCTGCACTATTTCTGTCGGGAAACAGCAAAGATCTCATGGCCCCAGATTTTGTGATACAAGTGCTTCCTTTAGATTTCTCAGATATTTGTAAAAAAATACTAGAACTCAGTAGCTTAATTCCATTACAAAGTGTTATTTATTTTCTTCAGAATCCCTTGGAACTATAGTTTTAAAGACCAGCAGTCTTTTAAACTAGCAGTAAGCTGTAACAAGATCAATTAAAGTACAAATCCCAAGACTGGGGGAGAGGGAGAAAACCAACAATCAAACAGGTAAAACATCTTTATCTTTGAAAATATGATGTTTTGTATTTATCTATTTTCAAAGAGTCAATACAGAAGGAAAAGGGGAAGTCCTATATGTGTGAATATAGAAGCTTTTTTTGTTCCAGTAAAGTGTTTTATCACAGTACACTGTTATAGTGCTATGACTGCCTCCTATGGAATTCTGGGATTTATATTTTAGGGAGGGGCATTTAGAATTCTCACCCAGAGAGCACTTAGGCTTCACTATATTACAAACCCCAGAATGCCACAGGAGGCAATCATAGCAGTTAAAGGGGAATAATAGCACTACAACAGGGTAGTGTGATATTGTCATTTCCAAAAAATCAACAGATCATTCTTTCAAACTGATCCTAGTTTGAAGACCATTCCACTTGAAGATCCCCTTTGCAATCCCCTCTGGAGTGGACTCTCTCATGTTTTACAAGACTTGAACGCAGACGAAATCTTTTGTCACAAGCGGAGCACTGATAGGGCTGTTCACCTGTGTGGGTTCTAGAATGATAAACTAGCTTCGCTCGCTGATTAAATTTTCTCCCACAGACTGGACAAGCAAAGGGTTTGTCTCCAGTGTGGATTCTTTGGTGAATAGTAAGGCTTGATTTTACCCTGAAGCTCTTGCCACAGTAGCGACACTGGTGAGGTTTCTCTCCTGTGTGGATTTTCTGGTGAACTGCAAGAGCTGACCGATAACGAAAGTGTTTGCCGCACTCATAGCAGACATGGGGCTTCTTGTCTGTGTGAATCATTTGATGGTTAATGATGGCTGATTTGCTAGATAAGCTTTTCCCACAGTCCTTGCATGGATAGCTTTTCTCTTGTTTGGTAGAGGCACCATGTGTAAGGAAGGCTGAGCAATTTGGCTTCAATTCAGTAAAGATCTCTGTACAACCTGTAATGTTGCAGCTGAGGCCAAGGCATCTTTCACATTCATGCTGCTTATAAAATGATGTCTCACTTGCTCTAGGTTTGGCTGTTTCCACAAGTGAGGCAGGAGGCGGATACATCTCTTGCTCAGTTTTTGGGTAGATTTTGGGATGGTGCTTTTTCTTTAAACTACGTCCAGATGTTTCTTCTTTTTTCCTTGCGTGTTCTTCCTGCCATATCCTTCCCTGTGGCCAGCAGGGCCAATTCTTATAGTTATCATCTTGCTTAGTATACTGAGAAACAATGCCATTCCCTTCTTTTGTAGGATCTTCCTGGCAAAAGTCTCCTCCTTCTTTTATTTCCACAATGATAATATCTGGAAAGTGTGCATATTTTTCTGTTTATGTAAATCAAATATCAACTGTAGGACACAAAATTTCCCCACACCTTCAACTTACCATTGCCACTACTATATCTGCCTTTTATGAGCTGCTGGTGAGTATCATTTCAAATCAGGCTGTTCATCTATTTGATGCCTTCTCAAAGAGAGCTTGGAAAAAACTATCTTTAGGGCTACAACGTCCAGAATCCATCACCGAGCATGACCAGTGGCCATATTGGCAGCGGTTGCCTCTACACCATAGACATAGTGTGGTTTGACACCATTTTAAGTGGTGTAATCTGTGAAATCCTGGGGTTCGTAGTTTTACAAGGTCTTTAGCCTTCTCTGCCAAAGAATGCTGGTGCCTCACAAAACTACAAATCCCAAAATTCTGTAGGATGCAGACATGCCAGTTAAAACGGTATCACACTGGATTATCTCTACAGTGTAGATGCACCTGGAAAATTTGGAAAGTCATGGTCCGGAAAGGTTATTTTTCCCCAATCTATTTGCAGGTGATGTTTTGGACTGAAGCTCCCATCATCTCTGCCCCTTGGCTGTTGCTTCTGACTGGCAGCAGCTTTGCTAAGTCCTGCAGTACAGTCCTATACCAAATAGTGTTATTTGTTGAATTGCAAATGCCAAGGATCACAGCAAAGTAAGTGATCTATAACCCTGCAGTGCACCCAAGGTGTTTTGCATCAACAATATAGGCAAGCACAATATTTGGAGTTTATCACATGGGGCCAACTGCAAAAATCCCATGCAGAAACAGGATTTAAAAAATGAAAAACCCTGCAAAAGTGGGTAGTTTTTCACACACAACGGGGTTAATGTGATATTAACCTGAACAGAAAGTAGACAAAACCCGCCCCTTTTTACTTTCAGGATTTTCCAAAAGTAAAAAGGAGCAGGTTTTGTCTACTTTTTGTTTGGGGTTAATATTGCATTAATTCTCATTAACGCTAACGTTGTCTGAAAAACAACCTGCAAGTTTTTTATAATTTCTGTCCAGGTTAACCCCAAACGTCATCTGAAAAACTACCCGCTTTTGCAGGTTTTCTTCAGTTTAAATCCAGTTTCTGCATGGGATTTGTCCTGTATGATAAACTCCTTTGCCAAGATGAGTCCATGCAGTTATTTTGGAATATGCTTCTCACCAATCAGTGGTCAGGGATGAGGCATACCTGGCTTGGGAAATACTAGTAGACTAATACATATTGTATTTGGATGCAAAGCTGATTCTTTGAACTAAGAATTAAGCCATCAGGATAATCTTATTCCTTTTTTTATCTCTGTTAAAGAGGAGACTATAGATTTAAAAGGCTGGCCATTTAAGGAGCCAGAATAATTCTATAGGGAAAACAATTCTGCAATGGTAGGCTTTATTATATCCTGTTCTTTTTGTTGCAAACTGCTTTGGGTCTTTTTTCAAAGCATTATAAAATGTAAGACGTTTTTAAATTTAATTATACTCCTTAGCATCCTGATGTGTTAAATTTACAAAACAAGACTGCATATTCAAATTTTTTTAATAATGCATAAATTATCTGTGTTGAATGATCTATTCTAGAAAGAATACACTCTTGCTTAAGAATAAAAGAACCGACCTTTCAATCAGGCCACTGTGCCCTATACTCTGTCTCCTACAACTGATGGCCAGATATGGGGTAGTCATAAACAAAGGCCTCATGGTAACTGACTACTTCTATTTATCCCCAAGTAAGGTGCTGCTCAGTAATGGGAGAACCTCTGCCTGGCTCAAACAAAAGCAAACTTCTGCGGCCTTTTCTAATTTGTATGTTCTTCCTCCTTAATAGCTCTTGCATGTTCAGCCCACTTTGGGTCTGTTTGGCCACATGTGTCCCAGGTATCATCTAGAAATGTTGTAGGGTATGCACTGGCCTCAGAGGTGACTTTGAAGGGCCCCACTCCCCCACCACCAAAAGAAAAACCAGTTTGTTAAAAACGTAGCAAAATTGCCCCCTGCCCCCTCTAGGTCATTTTTGGACATAACCTTTTCCCATTTTCACCCCCAAAGTATTTTTAGACCCTTTGGTAATGGTGTTGTGAGCTTTCAAGTTCTTTCCAACTTATGGTGACCTTAAGGCAAAGCTACCATGGGGTTTTCATGGCAGGTTTTATTCAGTGAAGGTTTGCCATGGCCATCCTCTGAGACAGAGTGTGACTTGCCCAGAGTCACCCAATACATTTACATGGCCAAGCCGGGTTTGCCCTGTTCTCCAGAGTTCAAGGCTCAAACCACGACACCACATTGGCCCTGGAGAATCCTAAAAATTATCCTGAGGACCACACTTTCCTCACCCTTGCTTTAAAGGCTCTGAGTACTGCAGTTAATTCTTGACGTGATGGCTTTTGGGCTGGTGCAAAATGAAAATCCCATCTTCTGTTTACTACTACTACTACTAATAAGATAATAATAAAATTTATTTATACCCCGCCTATTTGGAAATCCAATCAAGGCGGCTACTTTTTACTACTTGTAAAAAAAAAAAAAATCTCATTCTTAATTTACCTGGATTGCTGAGAGCACAAGTTGAGACCGGGCACATGGATCCATGCTAGGAGAACAACAGAAGAGAATGAGGGACATGCACAATGAATTAATCCTTTCTCTCTCATTCCAGATCTCATTAGACTCCATCTTTTAACTTTAACTTAAAGTCTTTAAACTTTTATATATTTTAATGTAATTTTATACTGGTTTTAGATTATTTTGACTGTTTTAAATTTTATTGTAATTTAAAAAAATGTTTTTATTTGTGAGCCGCCTTGGATCCCTTTTGGGAGAAAGGCAGCATACAAATAAAATAAAACATCTTATCTCCCTTTTGCTATCTTTTCCCCAAGTCCTACTTACCTGTATTGACTCCAGTTTCTCCCTCTCAGACTGTGTGATGCTGGAGGCTTTTGTTTCTGGTGTATCATTATTTAAGACCCGAAGTACTGAAATTAATAAGGAGGAGGAGGAGAAGGAGGAGATGTAGCTGCTATTATTATTATTATTATTATTATTATTATTATTATTATTTAGTTCATTTATATCCAACCTTTTTTTCCAGGATCAAACTCAATGCAGCTCACAACAAGATAATAATTATTTATATAAGAAAAAGGATTTTGCACTTGGATTCAGAAGACATGTAACCATTGGTAAATTGCACAGCCTCCAGCAATTAAAGGCTGAGACCTTACAGATAGGCACATACCTATGCAGAGGGGGACAAATGAGGGCTTGGCCCCCTAAATAAGAATTCTGCTCCCATAGTTAAATTTTCCTTCAGCCCCAAAGTTCAAGCACTGAAATAAGTCAGCTGAGCATTTAGAAATACAGTTTAGGCATCCAAAGAAAAGGGACAAGTAAACTGACTAAAGGAAGGTGATTCTAGGTGTGAACGATTTTCAGTGTCTCATCCTTTGCAGCATTAGAAATTTTGGGACAAAAGGATAATTTCATTTGTTGGGGGAGTATTCTAAATGCGGGGAGCAATATCCTTATTTTGCCCCGTTTGTAGCTATATACCCTTGCTGGCATTGCTTCAGCATAACATAAAGATCCACCTGCAGAGCTACATTATACAGAACCTACAGTAAATACCAACACAGCGGTATGAGTGATTGATGCACATTCACACACTATTTTGTGTACTTCAATGCACTATTGCATGTGCAATGGTCTCACATGCACAACTCTGCTTACGCTGCTGTCAGCTGGATATTATAGTTATGCACTTTCCAAACCGCCCCCCCCCTCATGTGTAGTGTAACTTATGCCTGTGTATGGCTGCATGTGCAGTGCAGAAATAATCCAATCTGATACCACTTTAACTGCCATGGCTCCATACTATTGTAGTTTTGTGAGATATTTAGCCTTCACTGTAAGAGAGATCTGGTGTCACAACAAACTACAAATCCCAGGGTTCCGCAGCATTGAGCAATAGCAGTTAAAGCTATGTGTAATATCCAGTAATAAAGGAAGGCGAGGATGCTTACCCTTGGATGTCCCATTCTCCTCTTCCTCCTCCACAACCTCCCAGTAAAGGGTATTTTGTTTGGGGTCCATCAAACCACACTCACTCTTGGTGAGGGATGCAAGCTGGTTCTCAACTTTCATCACTGGAAGCTGAAAAGAAAAGCACATCTTTTCACAATACTTCATAATATACACTGACGGGAGGCCATGTGTTTACTGTACTGTCACAAGAGTGCTATAAAGGGAATGGGGATTCATACTTCCAAAATGTTTCCTTCCTTTGTTTAAAAGAGAACAGATTCCTAGAGTTGGGCAGAATATAGAAATATTATTTTTCTGGACCGTAGTTCCCAGAATCCTCAGGTCATCTTGGCAAGTAGGAAAGCTGTCTAGAGGTTCTGAGAATTATAGTCCCCAAATGAAACCTTTCCATGCTGTGCTCATGACTTTAGAAAAACTTAAAAGAAAGAGTAATCTAAAACTTGGCAAGGCTACAGGAGAGGTGTGCCTATTGCTGGGATGCGGGTGACAAAATGTATTGTCCTCACAGAATTCTGCCCTATCACATGAAATTTTCCTTCAGTTTCCAACATTGCAGAGAATGAGACATTGATAATTCTAAATACCTAGAACTCCTCTAACATTTGCTATCTTCACATTCTCTTGGTTTGGTCCTTGAATGCTTTTCTCTCTCTCTCTCTTTTTTTTTTTTTTACCTTGGAGGAATCCCTAGAAATAATTGTCAGATCTCCCTTGATAAAAATTATTATATCTACAGCTCAATTTTTTTCCTTCCCAATTACAATCTCTAATAGAATCCTTAGTAGTCTCTCAGGGCTTGTCTATACAATTAAAATACTCTTCATTCCATTGAACAGAATGCAATCCGGTCTCATGCAATTCTTAGGAGTTCAGAATTTTTGTGTTTTGTGTTGTGTGTGTGTGTTTGTGTGAAAAAATCCTTAAACTCAGCAGAAAAAGGCTTCTTTGTATGGATGCAGTTTGCTGCACATTTCTGGTAGATGGAGGGTGAGTAGATGTGAATTTGCAAAGGAAAGTGAACACAAATAACCATCAAAGTGAACGTGTGAAAATCCGCAGCAATTAGCATAATACATTTATGTGTAGACTAGCCCTGAGGAGGCCTGAGGGTTCCAGAAAACTGTAGCTGACAAAACCCTGGCCTAAACTATATTTCTAAAGGCTCAAATTAAGTTTTAAATTACTGCAATTCTAGAAATGTGGGTACTGAAGGAAAATTTCATGGTGGGAAGGTGGAGAATTCTTACTTGTTGGGACAATGCTTTCATTTTGCCACTCCTGTTGCTACACCACTGGTCTACTGAGCCTTTACATGGCACTTTATGTGTAGCTAGGAGTAGAAATATATCTTTTACCAGCCTTTTCCAGGGCTATATCCTGGGTAAGACTGCTTGGTACAAATTTGTAATTTAGTTCTGAGTGATAAAAATTAGTATCTGCTTTTTAAGGTAATGCATTTCTAATAGAAGGTGGGGAACCTCTGGCCTTTCAAATATCTTGGACTACAGTGCCCATAATCCCTTAAGACTGGCTATACTGGCAGGGATTTCAGGAAGATGAAGTCTAAAAACATTTAAAATTCCAGAGTTTCTCTATCTCATTTTAAAAACAATTATGTAATTTGTATAATTAGAATTGACCATGGTGCATCTACACTGGATACCACTTTAACTTCTGTGGCTTCATTCAATGGAATTCTGGAGTCTGTAGTTCACTGAGTTCTTTAGAATTCTCTCTTGAGCTGTATCTACACTGTAGAAATAATGCAGTTTGACACCACTTTAATTGCTGTGATTCTATCCTACAGAATCCTGGGGTTTGTAGTTTTTTTGGGGGCAGCAGCACCCTTTGGTAACAAGGGCTAAAGATCATGTAATACGACAAATCCCAGGATTTCATAGGATGCAGCTGCAGCACTTAAAGTGGTATCAAACTGCATTACTTCTACAGTGTAGACACGCACTTGGACATTTCTAGGAAGTCCCCTTGACCTACAGCAGAGAATTTTCAGTACATCCCCAAACTACAAAACCCTGGATTCCGAAGGATGGCACTAGGACACTTAAAGTGATATGAAAATGCTATAACTGAGGAGTTTGACTACACTACAAGTTAGGCTCAAATCTGGATACCCCTTTCAGGATTCTGCACCTTGACGCTGTCTGCTGATCCTTGCTGCTGCAGGAGAGCATCCACTAGCTCAGCTGCCTCTTTGCTGTTTCCTGGCCTTCTAGCTTTCAACCAAGACTGCATGTCCATTGGAAGTAGAGCCATGAACTTTTCCAGGACAATCTTGTCAATGATCTGTTCCTTGGTTCTCTCTTCAGGGCGCAGCCATCCATAAACCACACTGTTCAAGCGGGACAAGGTTTCTAGAGGAGTTTCCCCAGCTGGAATAGTGTTCAAACAGGATCGCTGCCATCGAGATTCCAATCTGGTTGAAGGTGGGCTTAAGTGGGATTTCCTATTAGGTTCAACATGGGTAACCACTGGATCTTCTCTGGAGGGGAGACGTTGCTGAGAAAACTTTCTAGATAACAGAAGGTCTCGTAGGAAAACCTTGTTGGTCTCAAGCCTGGATTGAGCCATCATCATCCCAAAGAAAATCCTTCCTCACAATCTGTCATGGCAAAAAGAAGAACAGAAGCCTTGTCAGTCAGAAATCTCGTTGTGTGATAAATTTCTCTCAGATTCTCGGACTTGCTAATCACTATATTATACTGACTGTAGCTTTCATTTTATCCAAACATACCTCAATTAACAATGTGCCTGGTAAAGAATCTCCTTTTTACAAAGCTTTTTTATGTCGGCCCACCCACTCCCTTTTCCCTATTGTCCTTGGTCTATCTGGACATTTTTTAGCAGCATCAGCACTGGAAGTATGGTGAAGGAAGGCTGGAGAAATACAGACTTTCAGTAACAGACTGCAGCAGCAGGTCTGCAGTAAACAATCCAATAAGGCATAAACTAGGAAAGTGGGATATTACTGTAGGTGTTTAAGCAGAGGCTGGATGGCCATCTGCCGGAGATGCTTTAATTGGGAGTTCCTTCATGTCAGGGGGTTGGACTGGATGGCCCTTGTGGTCTCTTCCAACTCTGTAATTCTATGATTCTATGATTCTACTACTGTAGCCAAGTGTGTTTGCATATAACAGGCAAGGTAAACAGCAGCTGCCACCAAAACTCCTTACTGAGCACATATGAACAACAAAACAGATAAAAGGTTAGAGCAGATAAGCCTGCCTCACCAGCTACCCCCAATATGTTAAAAAAACACATAGATCTGGCCACTGAAATGGAAATAATAAGAAATGTAGAGGCTGACAAAAGAAAAAAATGTATTTCTGCATGCATGCTGAAAGAAGCTTTTGACAGGTCTCTAGAAAATTCATATATATATATATATATATATATATATATATATATTTACTAATGCAAGCATATCTGACCTGGCTTCTTTCATTTCACATGCACATATTGTTAGCGTTTAATAAAAAGTTTGCTGAAAATCGTTAACATGGCTATTCTTTATTGTGGGGCAGAAAGCCATCTCCATTCTTTCCATGTTATTCTGCCTCTGGTACCAAATTTTCTGTTGAAAGAGTAATGCTCAGGAATGAATCTACTTTGTTCAATGAAGTAGACCTGTACTTAAATTACAGACTGCTGCTGTCCATCTGGCACTGGTTCAGAACACAACTGCTCATCCAGGTCCACGTTATGAGAAAGAAATATATGATTGAAACTTGTGCCAACTCTCCTGATTATGCTGAGTCCTACCTGCTGGCTGAGATGCAGACTTTAATTGATGGGAACGGAGGACAAGATAGAACCATGAAGGACTCCCACAAAACTCTAGACTCTGGAATATATAAATCTCATCTTCATGAACCTGTAGATATTGTGGAGCTATTGTCACCGGTTTTTGAAAAGCAGTTTTGGGTGGTTGGAGGAAAGTGACATGATGCTGAGCAACCTTCCCTAAGCTGCCACACTGGATATACTGAATTATAACCCCATAATCCAAGTGTTCTGCCTGTGGATAAGGGGAATTTAAACCCACAAATGAGCCAAACTTTAACCTAAGGTTGGCCAGACCAGTGACATCAATAACACTGATGATGGTGTATCTTTCTCCCAAAACAGAGAGATAAAACATGAAAAAGATGTTAAAGCTAATTTTCCTTTTAAAAATATATATGACATATTTATTATTTCTACATTAATCTGGATCAGGGGTAGGCAACCTTTCCCCTTTAAGGGCCGAGGGACTTCAGCTCCCAGAAGCCTCAGCCATGTTGGCCAATAGTCCCATGTTGGCCAATAGCTCCTGGGATTCTGGGAGCTGAAGTCCCTCGGCCCTTAAAGGGGAAAGGTTGCCTACCCCTGATCTGGATGGACATTCCAATTAGTTATTTTAGGGTGACTAGGTCCACACCTACTTACCTTCAAGAAAGCCGCAATCTCTTGTATTCTTGGGTTATCGATTGGGCCCTGAGCTCATTTGTTCCAGTCTATGCAAACATACCAGCAATGGCCTGGCTGATAAAGGTGAATTTCTATGTTTCACAATGTAGTGATAATTGGAGGTATTCACTTGATAATTTGCTAGAACAAATCATTAGTATCTACCTCACTTATTGCCTTAGGCAGTGATCCAACAATGTGAGCCAAATCTGGGAGGCAAATAAAACAATTGTTAGATTAAGAGGGGAAAACCCCCACAACAGCTTTAATTCAAAGACTAATACATTTATGGTGGTACAGTATAAATTATTTTAAACAAGGAGATGCATTAAATTAATGAAGCTATGTAAAACCCACTGTGTGATCTTGGGCAAGTCACACTCTCTCAGGCTCAGAAAAAGTCCAACTCTCAAACCACTACACCACTCTCTCACACTTACACCCAGGTAAATATACTTAAAATTGTAGTCAGTGGGCCTTTGCAGACTGCCAGAAATAGTGCAAATTGAGTCCACTTTAACTGCCCTGGCTCAGGGCTAGGGAATCTGGGAATTGTATTTTTTTCTGAGACATTGAGCCTTCTCTGTCAGAGAGCTCTGGTGCCACAATAAACTACAGTTCCCATGATCCCCTAGCACTGAGTCAGGGCAGTTAAAGTAGACTCAATTTGCACTATTTCTGGCAGTCTGCAAAGGCCCAATGTCTTCAGGCTATCACATTCTCCTCCACTCTTCTCCAAACCCACAAAGGCATATTCCATGGTTTCTATACTCAAAATCAATATGCCTTGCCTCACAAACACCTACTCCCTGTTCTCCCTCATCCTGAAGAGTTCACCATAAGTCAAAAGTGTGCATACTAAGGTTAGCAGAAGAAAGCCATTGTTCCAATGATTCCATAAAATTAACAGGATGGTTATGCCTTAAAAAGACTTTGAGTCACATTTAGTATTTCCCCATCACTGGTAGGAAATAGCAGAAATATGATTTCATTTTCAATTCCAAGCTTAAACTTTGGAAAAAAGTTGAATGAATAAAAGGTGTAGTTATGTGGGAGGGGAGGAACAATGAGGATGCTATTTCCCCAAATAATAATTCTAGCCCATCAAATAACATTTTCCTTCGGTCCCCAAATTTCTTATATTGCAGAAAGTGAGACATTCAAAATGGTCCATACCTAGTACTCTTATTTGCTGTCTTTGCATTCCCTTGGTTATATTGTTTTCCCCCCTTTTCTTGGATGCCTAAACTGTATTTCTAAATCCTCAACTTAAGTTTAAGTCATTGCAGTGCTAGAAATTTGTGGGCTTAAAGGAACATTTAATGGGTGGAGAGAATTCTTATTTGAGGTGTAATATCATAGTGGTTTGAGTGTTGGCCTGCAACTCTGGAGACCAGAGTTTGATTTCCAGTTAGGCCTCAAAACCCACTGGGTGATCTTGGGCAAGTCACACTCTCTCAGCTGCAGGGGAAGGCAATGGCAAACCTCCTCTGCACAAATCTTGCCAAGAAAACCTCATGTAGGTTCGCCTAAGGGTTGCCATAGGTCAGAAACAACTTGCAGGTACAGAACAAGAACAACAATCCTCATTTTGCCTCCTCTCCATGGCTGCACACTCCTGGCTAGTGAATTAATTCTTAATATAATAAACATTACAGTATGTGGAAGAAATGGAAAGACAGGTTTTATTTCTCAAATTGAGTTCAGAGACAAAGGCCCAAAACACACTACAGAAATAATCCAGTTTGAGACAGTTTTAACTGCCCTGGCTCAGTGCTTGGGAATTCTGGGAAGACATTTTGCTTTCTTTGTCAGAGAGCTCTGGGGCCACAATAAACTACAGTTTACAGGATTTCCTAGTACTGAGCCAGGGCAGTTAAAATGGTCTCAAACTGGTTTATTTCTGCAGTGTGTTTTGGACCTATGTGATTCATCCCTCCCCTCTAATGCCAGACCTTTTGTCTATTGTTCGATATGTGCTTACCTGAAAAGAACATATTATATGTTCTATATGATCTTACCTATACAGAACATATTATATGTTCTATATGATCTTACTTGGGCAGAATATATTATATGTTCTCTATGTGCTTACCTGGACAGAACATATTATATGTTCTATGTGATCTTACCTGGACAGAATATATTATATGTTCTATAATACGATCTTACCTGGACAGAACATATTATATGTTCTATATGATTTTACCTAGGCAGAACATATTATATGTTCTATATGATCTTACCTGGACAGAATATGTGCTTACCTGGACACAGAAAGAGATCTCATGAAAAAAAATTTATCAGCCTCTTTTCACCTCAAGGTCTCTTTTCATCAAGCTTTAGCAAACACATCCTCTTCTTTCTGCATCCTTTACAACAACCAACCAGCCAGTTGTAGGAAAGGGATTATAAACCTGTGGGAAATTCAGCTTCTAACATAAAACACAGACAAGATTAGGAACAAAAAGACAGAAAAGCAGGCCCTCCTTCCCCCATTCATGAGCCAAATGCCCCCTACCTGGCTGGGAACAGTCCTCATCTTTTCAGCCCAGGAAATAGGTTTGTCCCCCAACCAGAAAAACAACACTCCCTTTTGTACCTTTAAGGGTCATTTGATGGGCAGAAATCAGCACTCCAGAAGCTTTTCACAGGCCCTTTCCTGGAGAAACCACTGCCTTCTTTTCCCTCTTTGTTGACCAAAATTGTAAAGGGCCCAAAGATCACACATTCCTTTGTTCATTTTTCTCTTCTCCTATCATTTCTCTGCTTTTTGTTGTTGTCAAGTCCTTCCCAACTCATGGGGACCCTAAGGCAAACCTATCATGAAGTTTTCTTGGCATGATTCGTTTAGAGGAGGTTTCCCATTGCCTTGCCCTGAGGCTGAGAGAGTGTGACTTGCCCAAGGCCACCCAGTGGGTTTCACAGCCTAGCTGAGAATCAAACCTTGGTCTCCAGAGTTGTAGTCCAAGACTCAAACCACTATGCCAGGCTGTCTCCTTTTATATGTTCTTTATTTATTACATTTATTTCCCGCCTCTCCCCGCAAACTCAAGGTAGTATACATCATCCTTTCCTTTAATCTGTGCAACAAACCTTGGAGGTAGATTAGGTTGAGAAACAGTGACTGGCTCAAGGTCAGTGAGGGAGAATTTGAACCTGAGTCCTAATTAAGAATGTGAAAAAAGCTGGGAGGAAACTGGAAAAAAACAGGGGAAAAAAAACCACAGGAACTTTTTTTTAATTGAAAAAAGGAAGAAAATCAATTATGGATTTTTTTTATTTTAGCATGATTTAGGGGAAAAAAAGAAAAAAACCCTATATATATATATATATATATATATATATAAGCCTTAGGCTACTTGCGTTCTCCTTGCATCCCATGAATTTGCATCTGATGAAGAGGGCTGTAGGTATCTGCTGCACTGAAGAAATAATGCAGTTTGACACCACTTTAACTGCTATCCATGACTCAATGCTATGGGAGTCTGGGATTTGTAGTTTTGTGAGTTACTTAGCCTTCTTTGTCAGATTGCTCTGGTGCCACAACAAACTACAGATCCCAAGCATTGAGCTATGGCAGTTAAAGTGGTGCCAAACTGCATTATTTCTACAGTGCAGATGCAGCTAGGGACTGTAGCCATGAAAATCTACGCTACAGATTTCTTTTTGCCATTCTCAAAGGTGTTATTGGATTCCTTTATATCTTTTCAAACTAAAACAGAGCTATCACTTTGAATTAACTCTCCCTATAAGCCTGTGAACATCTTCCTCTTCTTCCTCTCTCCTTTTCCTCCTTTCATAAGATGCGTTTAAACTACATTTATGAAGGAATTAATATTTTTTTGTTTATTTACTTTATTAAACATTTAGACTTTTTCCTAGGCAGTGTGTGTGTGTGTGTGTATATATATATATATATATATATGAATGAAAGATAATACATCCTAACCATAAAGTCGACAACATCAAAATGAATGTTGCTTGGACACACCAGAACACTTCAAGATAATATAAATGCCAGAGGTAAGATAATTCAGAAGATAAACAAGTTAAAGGGCCTTTACAGACTGCAGAAATAGTGCAGCTTGAGGCCACTTTAACTGACCTGGCTCAGTGTTAGGGAATCATGGGAATTGTATTTTTTTCTGAGACATTGAGCCTTCTCTGTCAGAGAGCTCTGGTGCCACAATAAACTACAGTTCCCATGATTCCTTAGCCCTGAGCTAAGACAGTTAAAGTGGCTTCAAGTTGCAGTATTTCTGGCAGTCTGTAAAGGCCCAAAATAACACCACAGGGAATAAAATAGTTTTATCTTAAAGAATCAAATACTTAAAAAACTGCACAGGGGAACCATTGATATCCTCAAGGCTGGATCTGTGCAATGTGCTCTACATTTGGCTTCCTTTATACCAAGTCTGGAAACTTCAACTGGTTCACAAAATGGCGGCCAAACTGATTATAAGTACACTAGGAGTGGTCACTTTACATTGATCTTAAAATCACTCCACATTTTTGCCATTGCCAGGACTAGGGACCAAAACATACTGCAGAAATAATCCAGTTTGACTTGGAGAAAGGAAGAAGAAGAGAAAGAAAGAGAAGAGAGGAGAAGAAAGATGAGGAAAGGTAATAAAGGATGAAAGAATAAGGAGAGGTTGAAGAGAAAGGAAAGGGCCAGAAAGGAAGAAAATGTAATATGAACAGATGGAATTATAATAGACAATCTATTTAAGTGATATATTGAGATAATTAAGGTATCCTTTTTTAACTTGAATGTTTGGATATATTTGGACTGTAAGTTACGTTGGTTGAATATAGAAGAATTTTATAGTAACAAATGTTTAATAAGTAAAATAAGTATTGTTTATGTAAGGACTGAATGTATATTTTAAAGTTTTAGTTAATAATAATAATAAAAAAAAGAAATAATCCAGTTTGAGACCGCTTTAACTGCCCTGGCTCAATGCTTGGGAATCCTGGGAACTGTCCTTTTGTGAGATATTTAGCCTTCTCTCTCAGAGAGCTCTGGTGCCACACTAAACTACAGTTCCCAAGATTCCCTAGCACTGAGCCCAGGCAGTTAAAGCGGTCTCAAACTGGATTATTTCTACAGTGTGTTTTGGACCTAGGTTGGCAACAGTCAGCCAGAGGACTTCTTCTTTAGCCGCCCATAGACAATGGAATGACCTGCCGGAAGAGATTCAACAGCTGAATACATTGACTGCGTTTAAAATGCCATTAAAGACATATCTCTTTCCGGCAGGCTTCCCTGGTCAATTTTAAATTATGACTTTTTAATTTGGATATTCTAAAGAACATGCTCTTATGAGTGCAATTTAGTATTGTTTTTTTATGTGTTTTGTACTCTGCCTTGAGCCTTGAGGACAGGCAGGAAAGAAATAAAATTGAATGATGATCATAGAATCATAGAATCCTACAGTTGGAAGAGACCCCAAGGGCCATCCAGTCCAACCCCTGCCATGCAGGAACTCAAAATCAAAGCATCCCTGACAGATGGACATCCAACCTTTGTTTAAAGACCTCCAAAGAAGGAGACTTGATGATGACGATGACAATGAGTAGTAGTAGTAGTAGCAGTAGTAGTATGATTAGTAGACCAACATCCCCCGAGAGAACATTACGGGGGCAGGATGGATTGAGGCACTACCTCCAAAAAGTATGTTTCTCTTGTCATTACCTTGTGGACTTCAAAGACAATTAAAGCTGAGATCCCAAGGATGATCTCAGGCACAAGAATATATATATATATGTATGTATATGTACATGTATATATGTATATATGTATATATATACACACACACAGTTGCCTCTCTGTTCTTGTGGACTTCAAGTCTGCATCCCTTGCCCATTTGTGGGAGGCGAACAGAGATTGACAAAATGGGGCACGTGCTCATGGCGTGTGCCTGTTCACTCCCGCAGGTGCGTTCCTCCATTCAAGCCAATGGGGCTTGAATATCCACAATTTTCTATTTTCGCAGGGGGTGTCCAGAACGGATCCCCTGCAAGAATGGAGAGGTGACTGTGTGTGTGTGTGTGTGTGTATATATACATATACATATACATATATATATGGACAGGTTGCTCACCTGTAACTGTATTTCTTTGAGTGGTCATCTGCGAATTCACACAAATGGGTTATAGCTGCGCAGGCGCAGATATAACCCATTTGTGTGATTCACAGAGACCACGAAGAAGAAATATATACCGTATTTTCCGGCGTATAAGACGGCTGGGCGTATAAGACGACCCCCCACTTTTCCAGTTAAAATATAGAGTTTGGGAACAGTATGACTTCCAAAACTGTTGCTGTTGTTGCTGTGCACCTTCAAGTCATTTCCAACTGATGATGACAATAAGGCAAACCTATCATGAATATCCTTATACCTGGCTTATAAGACGACCCCCCACTTTAACCCCAGATTTTGCAGGTTAAAAAGTAGTCTTATAAGCCAGAAAATAAGGTGTGTGTGTGTGTGTGTGTGTGTGTGTGTGTGTGTGTGTGTATATATATATATATATAAGAGATACACTACAGTAGTTCCTCCACATTTGCTGAGTTTAAAGGTAAAGGACCTCTGTGAATGTGGAAAAACCACAAAAACCACAAACAAAAACACACTATTCTTTTTACCTAAAAGAACACCTCTCTAGGAATCTCCAGATCCTCCAGTGCAATTCTATGGTCAAAATCTGCCAAAAGTTGATCATAGAATCCATGATTGAGGACCTACAGATGCCTAGAAAAGTGCTGTCTCTAAGAACTTCTAGGTCAGGGGTAGGCAACCTAAGGCCCGGGGGCCGGATGCGACCCCACAAGGCCTTTGGACCGGCCCCAGGCCGGTCCTGCCGCCTCCCGCCATGATGATATTAATTATTGTTGTTATTACTTGTTCTTGGGGTTTTCTTGGCAAAATCTCCACAGGGGTTTTGCCATGGCTTTTATGGGGCTGAGAGAGTGTGCATGCATATATTTTTTAATTTTTTACATTTTAAAAAAAATTTTTATTTTTATTTATTCATTTATTCATCTATTTATTGTGCTTCGGCCCCCTAATTGTCTGAGGAACAGCAACCCGGCCCCCGGCTCAAAAAGGTTGCCTACCCCTGTTCTAGGTTCTCGAGCACAACTCTATGGCCAACCTCTGGCAGAGTTGCATTGGAGGACCGAGATTCCTAGAGAGACATATTAATCAAAATCACAAATAATCAAATCTGCAAAAGTCAAAGCCGCAAATGTGGAGGGCCAACTGTACATCCTAATCGTAAAGCAACAACATCAAAAATAGTGCTTCCCATTCACAGAATCCTGCAAACTCCCTGACCGAGCTGACGACCCTGGTTTCTGAGTTGCTGTTGGAGTCGCCCAGACTTTTAGTGCTGGGCGACTTCAACATCCCGCTCGAAACCAGTTTACAGGACTTATCAGGCGCAGCTCGGGAGTTCATGGATTCCATGACAAACATGGGCCTATCCCAATTGGTCAACGGGCCCACGCATTGTGCTGGTCATACCCTTGATGCAGTCTTCAGTACGGAGCAGGAACATCCGTGGGCGGAGGTTACAAAAACCTCCGCATTGTCATGGATGGATCACTTCCTGATCAAGGTGGAACTAAAGACTATTGCTCGCCCTCCCGGGGGTGGTGGACCTATTAGAATGGTCCGCCCTCGAAGGCTAATGGATCCAATTGGTTTCCAGAAAGCCTTAGAGGGTTTAATGGTGAGAAATGCCGGTGATTCTGCCGAAGCTTTGGTTAATACATGGAACATCGATCTTACCAAGGCTATCGACACGATCGCCCCCAAGCGTCCTTTCCATCCCGCTTCGAACCGTAAACCATGGTATACAGAAGATCTTAGGAGGATGAAGCGGGTTGGACAACGACTAGAGTGCGAATGGCGAAAGACTCGTCTCTTATCCGACAGAACTCGCCTTAGGAAGCACCTTGACTCCTATAGGGAGGCTTTACATGCAGCGCAGAAATCTTTCTGCTCTGCACGTATTGCGTCTGCAGAGTCCCGCCCGGCAGAGCTGTTTAGGGTGGTGGGGGATTTGACGCGGATATCTTCCGCGCCGAGCCCTCTACTCAACCCGACGACAGCCTGCTGTGAGGCATTTAACATCTACTTTGCAGATAAAATCTCTCGGATAAGAGCCGACTTGGACACTAATGTTTTGGCAGGATCTATGGATGAGGCGTCCAGTAACTCCGTTGATGGCACTTTACTGGATCAATTTCAATTTGTGAGTACCGAGGACGTGGACAAGTTGCTTGGAAGGATGAGGAAGACAACTTGCCCTCTCGATCCTTGTCCATCATGGCTGGTCGTCCAGGGTGGGGGCGCGTTGAGGGTGTTCCTTCGGGACACAATCAACGCGTCCCTCAGGGAAGGCAGTTTACCATCGTGCTTAAAAGAGGCGGCAGTTAGGCCACTCTTAAAAAAGCCTTCCCTGGATCCCCTGGACAGAAACAACTACAGACCAGTCTCCTTGCTGCCATTTTTAAGCAAGGTGATCGAGAGGGCAGTTGCCTCCCAGCTCCAGGCTATCTTGGATGAAACCGATTATCTCGATCCATTTCAAACTGGCTTCAGGACAGGATTTGGGGTTGAGACTGCCTTGGTTGCTCTGACCGATGACCTCCGCTTGAGCATCGACAGGGGGAGTGTGACCCTGCTGGTGCTCTTGGACCTCTCAGCGGCTTTTGACACCATTGATCATGCCATTCTCTTGGATCGGCTGAGAGAGCTAGGAATCGGAGGCACCGCTTTGCGGTGGTTCCGTTCCTTCCTCTCGGGCAGATCCCAGAGAGTGAGGCTCGGAGACAGTTGCTCTTCTAAAATAGAGCTTAATTGTGGCGTCCCTCAGGGCGCCATCCTGTCTCCGATGTTATTTAACATTTATATGAAACCGCTGGGAGAGATCATTCGGAGGCATGGAGGGCGGTGTCTTCAGTACGCTGATGACACCCAGATTTATTTCTCCATGACCAAATCATCGTCTCAGACGGCCAATGGCATCTCTCCTCTCAATGACTGCCTTGGAGCGGTAATGGATTGGATGAGGAAAAATAAATTGAAGTTGAATCCAGACAAAACGGAGGTGCTCACGGTTACCGGTCCGAAGCCGGGTCCGGGATTACAGCCCCCTGTCCTGGATGGGGTCACACTCTCCTCCAAGGACTGTGTGCGCAGTCTGGGGGTACTCCTCGACTCGTCGCTTCACATGACTAACCAAGTGAATGCGACAGTCAGGAGTGCCTGTTATCAGCTTCGGCTGATACGCCAGCTGCGCCCATTCCTGGATAAGAAAGACCTGGAAACTGTTGTGCACGCGCTGGTAACCTCACGTCTGGATTACTGCAATGCACTCTACATGGGGCTACCCTTGTGCCTAACTCGGAAACTTCAACTGGTGCAAAACATGGCAGCCAGATTAATCACCGGAACATCTAGGAGGGAGCATATAACACCAGTGCTTAAATCCCTCCACTGGCTGCCAATTAGTTTCTGGGCGCAGTACAAGGTGTTGGTTTTAACCTTTAAAGCCCTACATGGCTTGGGTCCAGCTTATCTTAGGGACCGCCTCTCCCCATATGAGCCCCCCCGTGCCCTTCGGTCAGCGGGTAGGAATTTACTGCATCAACCGAAGTCGAGGTCTGTATATACCTCGCGGAGCGCATTTTCCGTTATTGCCCCCAAATTATGGAATGGCCTGTCGGATGAGATCCGTCTTATTACAACAGTTACTGCTTTCAAGAAAGCAGTTAAGACGGATCTCTTCCGGCAGGCCTTCCCGGAATAACCCTCCCAGAGGACGAATATTGATTCCTCCCCCCCTCAAAGCTCTCTGCTGTTCTGCCGTTCCCTGCATTTGTATTGTTTTGTATTCTATTGTATTTTATTGTATTTTATTGTTATATTCTGTGTTTTAATATTACTAAGTTTAATTCTGTCTTAAGGGGAGTGGGAGGGAATGGGAGGAGGGATTGGGATATTGGATTGTTTTAACTGTACTGTCTTAACCGTTGTAAGCCGCCCCGATTGCGATGCAGAGGGGCGGGGTAGAAATAAAACTTATTATTATTATTATTATTATTATTATTATTATTATAATGATCACTGAGTAACATCACATCCTATGGTTATTGTTATATTTGTTATTGTGTTGCACTGTAATGTTTGACTCTCTTATAAAGACTTGGCAATCAATAAAAATGATTAAAATAAATAAATAAATAGTGCTTGGATGCACCAAAACACTCTAAGGTAATATAAATGCCAAAAGTAAGATAACTCAGCATATAAACACATTAGAATCACACCATGGGGATTAATAATAATAATAATAATAATAATAATAATAATAATAAGACAGATCTCTTCTGGCAGGCCTATCCAGAATAAACTACTCATCTATCCTGATCCCCCCATCAGACATTTTTGTATACCCGCGCCTCGCCCCAGAGTGCCTATTGTTTTAAAATTTGTCTTTAAAATCGTTTATTGTTTAAGTAGTTTTAACTAAGACTGTATTTAATGTATTTTTAATGGGGGGTTAATTGTGATAGTTCATATTGCTTTTGTAGGGGTTATTTTATGTATTTGATTTTAGATGTAAGCTGCCTTGATGGCTACGGCTAAAGGCGGGGTATAAATTTATTATTATTATTATTATTATTATTATTATTATTATTATCATCCCGCCCCTTTGCAAAGCATTAAATAATTTTTTTGCAGAACAAAAAATAGTTTGTCTTAAAGAGTGAAATACTTAAAAACTGCACAGGTTAAACTCAAGGCTGGATGTCTGCAATGTGCAAGTCCAGAAGCTTCAACAGTGGTTCCGAAAATGGCAGCAAGATTGATTATGAGTACATCCAGGAGTGATTGCATCACACCAATCTTAAAATTACTCCACTGGCTGCCAATTAGTTTCTGGACAAAGTACAAAGAGTGTTTGGAGGAGTTTGCATTCCATCAGCTATGAAGTTGCTGAGCCTTGTAGAAGAGAGGTGGAAACCATGAGGCTTTCTAGATGTCGTTGGACTACAACTCCCAGCAGCTCAGGCTAGCATAGCCATGTGGTGAGCAACCAAAGTTGCCGTGGCGTAGCAACATTTTTGGTGAGGAGGGGCTGCCCAATCTCCCTCTTGTTACAGAGTTTTATAGGTTAAAACCCGCCAATTCTGGATGCAAAAATCAAATGAATTGGAAGGCAGGCATACCATTATAATGCCTGGGGGACCTACTTGGCTCTCTGCTGATGTATCTTTTGCCTAGAGTTTAGGGGAAAAATTTTTTTGGACTGGCTAGAAGGTTCCAGGAGTTGTTGGCTAAAACAAAAAGTCTTAATTCCCCCCCTAATTTTGCCTTAGTTGAAGTTTCTGGCCATCTTCAAAGGCTGACCCATTTATAATGCATTTTGTCATTGTTTCGTGCCACCAAGTAATTTCCGACTTACGGTGACCATCAGGTAACCCTATTGCAGGGTTTTCTTGGCAAGATTTGTTCAGAGGTTTGCCTTTGTCTTCCTCTGAGGCTGAGAAAGTGTGATTTGTCCAAGGTCACCCAGTGGTTTTTGTGGCTGAGCAGGGATGTAAACCCTGGTCTTCCAAAGTCCTAATCCAAGGGTGCAACTACACTGTAGAAATAATGCAGTTTGACACCACTTTAACTGCCATGGCGCCATCCCACAGAATCCTGGAATTTGTAGTTTTGTGAGACACCAACACTTGTTGTCAGATAATACAAATCCCAGGGTTCTATAGGGTGGAGCTACATCACTTATAGTGATGGCAAACTATTATTTCTACAATACAGATGCACCCCAGCAATCAAACCACCACATCACACAGACTCTCATATACAACATTGTTGTTGTTGTGTGCCTTCAAGTTGTTTCCAACCTATGGAGACCTATCCATGGGTTTTTCTTTACAAGTTTTGTTCAGAAAGGCTTTGTCTTTGCCTTTCTCTGAGGCTGAGAGTGTGTGACTTGCCCAAGGTCACCTAGTGGGGTTTTCATTGGTTGACCAGGAATTTCAACCCTGGCTTCTACGGTCATAGTCCAATGCTCAAACCACTATACCACGCTGGCTCTCATATAACATTGGTGCCCTTGGTATCTGCTAGGGGTTGGTTCCAGGACCCTTTGTGGATATCAACATCTGTGGATGCTCAAGTCCCATTAAATGCAATGGCACAGTAAAATGGTGTCCCTTAAATAAAATGGGCAAAATCAAGGTTTGCTTTCAGGATTTTATATATATTTATAATATTTTCAAGCTATGGATGCATTAATCCGTGGATAAAAGATCCATAGTTACAGAGGACTGACTGTATGTGCCTTCATGTCACCTTTCGACTTATGGGTATTACAGTTATTCAAACAGGAGGTAATAAGACATAACCAGGGCATGGATAGGGTCGTAGCTGGGATACCAGCCTGTGCTGCTAAAGGCACCGGACCTTTTGGATGAATACAGCCCTCTCCAAAACAGGCTGAATCCCTCTCATGCAGTCTGAGGACCATCCATGAGCAATGCCTCTCTTACCTGAATGAAGCATGCATTTGTTAGCACTCGTCCAGTCTATTAACAGTATACTAATGGACAAAAAACAAAGCTTTGTTTAGATGGAGTAGCTAATACCCTAGAGGAGAAGATCAAAATTCAAAATGACCTTAATAGATTAGAAAGTTGGTCCAAAACTAACAAAATGAATTTCAACATGGAGAAATGTTGGAGAAATGCACTTAGGATGGAAAAATGAAATGCATAGATATAGGATGGGGGGCACTTGGATTAACAAGACTACATGTGAACGGGATCTAGGAGTCTTAGTACACCACAAGTTGAACATTAGTCAACAGTGCGATGCGGCAACTAAAAAGGCCAATGCGATTTTACATTACATTAATAGAAGTATAGTATCTAGATCAGGGGTTGGCAACCTATGGCCCACGGGCCACACCCAGCCCGCCGACCACCGCTAACCGGCCCCCACCGTGCATGTGCAGCCCCCTGCCGCCACCGCTGCGCATGTCGCAGCTGCCATTTTGTTTGGCAAAATGGCAGCCGCGACTCGTTTGCGCATGCGGAGAGGATCAACATTCAAAATGACTCTTAACAGATTAGAGAGCTGGACCAGAACTACTAAAATTAATTTCAATAGAGAGAAATGTAAGGTACTACATTTTGGCAGAAAATAAATAAATAAACTGCACATGGTATGGGTGACAGCTGGATTGACTACAGCACATGCAAAAGGGATCTAGAAGTCCTAGTAGATCACAGGCTGAACATGAGTCAACAGTATGATGCAGCAGCTAAAAAAAGGCAATATGATTCTAGGCTGCATCAATAGGAGTGTAGTGTCTAGAGCAGGGGTAGGCAACCTTTTTCAGGCGGGGGCAGGTCCGCAGAACAGCTCCCTTCCAGCGGGCTGGGGGGGGGAATGCCGGTGCGCGCCCACCGCCCCGCGCGTCGCAGCCATTTTGTTTTCCAAAATGGCAGCCATGACGCGTTTGCGCATGTGCAGGAGTACGCATGGCTGCGCAGTAGCCAAAACTCGCAGCAGCGGCAGGGGTTGCGGGGGCCAGTAAGTGCGGGGCCCCGGGCCGGAACCGGCCCACGGGGCGTAGGTTGCTGACCCCTGGTCTAGAGTGACTGAGGGAAGTAATAGTGCCACTCTATTCTGCTTTGACCTGGAATAATTTGGGCACAATTCAAGAAGGATGTTGAGAAGCTGGAGTGTGTCCAGAGCAGGGCGATCAAAATGGTGAAAGTTCTTGAAAACATGGCTTACGAGGAGAGACTTAGGGAGCTGGGTATGTTTAGCCTAGAGAAGAGAAGGTTAAGAGGTGATATGATAGCCCTGTTTCAGTATTTGAAGGGATGTCTTACGAATGATGGAGCAAGCTTGTTTTCTGCTGTTCCAGACACCGAAACACAGAGCAATGGATTCAAAATAGAGGAAAAGAGATTCCACCTAAACACTAGGAAGAACTTCCTGATGGCAAGAGCTCTCTGACAGCAAAACACAATGACTCAGAAAGTGGTGGATTTTCCTTCTTTGGAGGTTTTTAAGCAGAGGCTGGATGGACATCCGTCAGGGTGCTTTCATTCTGTGTATTCCTGCATGGCAGACTGGGGTTGGACTAGATGGCTCATGGGGTCTCTTCCAACTCTGATTCTAAGAGAGAATTTCAGCAGGTGCTGCGTGACACCTGGTCACAGGACACCTACTAAAATTCTCTCATCTGTACAACCATTGAAGGTACAAGAGCCCTCTTCAGTTTTCAGTCTGGGAAATCTATGCAATCCTGGATGGATAAGGAAACTTGATTGTTGGTTGCATAATTTTAATTTTAAGGGGTGGGAGGGTTGGGGATTGGTTGATGGAACGTTTTAATCTGTATCAGTTTTAACCTGTTGTATGCCGCCCCAGTTGCTGAAGCAGAGGGGCGGGTTAGAAATAAAATTTATTATTATTATTACTATAATGATTGCTTAATTTTCTTCTCCTGTACAGCATCCAAATTCAGAGCTGAGCTCAGGCCTTACTGCAGAATTTCCAATTACAGTTGGCCCTCCGTTTTCGTGGAGGATCCATTCCGGACCCTCCCACGAAAACGGAGATTCAGGAATATTCAAAGCCCATAGGCCTGAATGGGGTGCGCACCACTGATTTCCACAGAGATGACCACTCTGTGAATATGCACATCTGTGGACTTTAAGTCTGCAAGAAAGGAGGGGCGACTGTAGAGAGAATTCTTCCATGCCAGGCAAAATTCCTTCAAAGACTGTAGCCAGAACATACAAATTCAAGGCGAGAAAAATGTTTTGGTGTTTCCATTTATTACCCTGTGGATCTGTGTTCAGTTTGCACATTTGAAAACGCAGTGGGTAAAGCATGACGGAGATAATGTCCACAAACTCAAAACTGGAATTGAAATGCATTAAATGGTTTATTGATACCTAAAAATACAGAACCAGGAAAGGAAAGTAGTGGGTCAGTGCCAGAAAGGGATGGGTAGACTTCTTTAAGCTTGTTAAATCCAGTTTGCTGTTGCATTTTGGGACTCACAGTGCCAAACAATAACATCAAATAAAGCAAGGGCCATTTAAGACCACATGAGACAAATTAAAAACAATGAAAAAGCAGAATCCTTCTGTGGCAATCTTAATTACGAAAGGAATAAAAAAAGAAGTCTGGGACTGTACAGTCAAATAATACATAAATCAAGGATAAAAATCATATAGGCCTTCAGATAGTGTTGCAGCTCCCAGCATGCCTCACCATTAGCTATGCTAGCTAGGTGCTGATGGGAATTACAGTCCAATAACATCTGCAGGAGCACATGATTGCCGTGTCTAATGTAAATTAACATAGACTGCATCCGTGCTGCTGAAATAATCCAGTTTGACACCACTTTAACTGTCATGGCTCAATGTTGGGATTTGTAGTTTTGTGAGACATTTAGCCTTCTCTGACAGAGAGGTCTGGTGCCACAACAAACTACAAATCCTGAGATTCCATAGCACTGAGCTGTGGCAGTTAAAGTGATGACAAACTGGGTTATTTCTGCAGTGCGGATGGAGCTGTAGTGGCTGAGAAAAAAGTTCCACATGCAGAACTCACCCACCAAACCCAATAGTTTAGCTGCAGGAGTCCTACCTGCCACACAAAAGCCATTCGGTGACCAGTGGAGAAGAGGGGACATCAGAAAAGCATCTGGCTGTGTCCAGGACCCATTCATACTACAGAATTATAGCACTATGCACCATCTTTGACAGCCATGGCTCCATCCTATGGAATCTGGAGATTTCTAGTTTGGTGAGGCGCTAGAGCCCTAGAGCTGAAAAAATGGAATGCTGCTTCCCAAACTGCCAATCCAAGATGGAAGCATGACAGTTAACTGCCTATCCCTGGAACAATAGTACCATAATTCTGGAGTGTAAATGGGCCACTGGTCTCAGCAGATACACTATTCTGCATCTGGCTAGATGCAGTGGTCCCCAAACTTCACTCCTCCAGATGTTTTGGGCTTCAGCTCCCAGAATTCGTGACCATTGCCAAGGTGGCTGGGGCTTCTGGGAGCTGAAGTCCAAAATACTTGGAAGACCAAAGTTTGGGAACTGAGCTAGAGGAACATAGTCAGATGCTTCTCTAATGCTCCCTGCTTTCCACCAGTCACAAAACATCTGTGTGGATTCCCCCATCCACCTGCAATAAATAAAAGATGGGGGTGTGTGAAATTCTGACCTCAGCAAAAATGAAAAAAATGTCTTAGGATGGCATAAATTGGATGCACACCATTTTAAGCTGCTAACCCAGCCAGAGAAGCCAGGAAAGGGGGTTGATGCGCTTGTAATTCCAGTATGCTACTGAAGGGAGCAAGTCAAACTGGCACTTCATTTGGTCTCTCTTCCATCCTAGTGGTCATCCACACAGACACAAGCATTGGTGAGCTGGTGGCTTCCATATCAGTGGGATGGAGAATCTGTTCTGTGTTTCAATCCAAACTTTAAAGGAGATATCTACATTGCTGAATCCTACATCTAAAAGAGATTTCACAGGTTAAATAGCCCCATGAAAGTTCAGAGTAAAAACTGGACAGACTCACTACCCCACTGATACAGAAGCCAAGAGCTGCCACTGGACACAAGAATCTTTTCTTGTTACCAATCACTAAAACAAATACAGGTCTGAAAGCTTGCAAATGTTTTCCAAGAAGGCAAACAGAGGTGCACCTATACTGTAGAAATAATGCAGTTTGACACCACTTTAAGTGCCACAGCTCCATCCTACAGGAATAATGGGATTTGTAGTTTTGTGAAATACCAACACTCTCTGGCAGAAAGTTCGTAAAACTACAGATTCTAGGATTCCATAGGATAGAGCTACAGCACTTAAAGTGGTGTCAAACTGATTATTTCTACAGTGTAGATGTACCCCATGAATACTGTCTTCAAAGGTGGTGGATCCATTGGCCTAAATTGACTGCTACTCTCAATTACAATAGATCCCTTGAATCAATGGAAGATACATTAGTGTTTTGCCTTGCTCCCATCATTTCCATGCACTTCCTTTTGGGAGTAATAACTGAATTTAGTATGCAAAGGGATCTTGTAGCACCTTTGACACTGAGTGAAAAAAGTTGTAGTACAAGCTTTCGTAGACTGGGTCTACTTCCTTGACCAAGTCTACAAAAGCTGATGCTACAACTTCTTTCACTCATGTTAGTCTCAAAGATGCTACATGATTTATTTGCATACTGATATTCTAGAATAACACAACTATGTCTCTGAACTGAATTTAGGCCATTGTCTATGTTAGATCTTTTGAAGTTGTATTTTCCCAATATGCTGGGGCTAGCACCTTATTTGTACCCGTGGGTTACAATCATCTCTCTCTTTCCTGAAAAATTCCCAGGGACTGGCAGTCAATGGCTCAGGGACCAGCACTGGTCCATGGAATACCAGTTTGAGTAGCATGGGTCTAGACCTATTTCAACCTCCTCCTCAAAGGAGCAGCCTTTGACCTCTCTCTCTGAACCAGTTGGAGAGCTTCTTTCTCATGAATTAGGAGACAGATTCAGGGGGCTGGCCCCTCTAGTGATCTTCAGTGATGACCACAGCCCTGCTATGACATTGGTCTGAACAGATTTCCCACCTAATTTGGCCTCAATGGCTTTAATATCATTACAGTGCTGCACAAGTTGAGCCTTGGTGTTTCGGGAGGTATCTTCTAAATTGGAAATCCGATGTTCAGCCTCATCAGTGCACCCAGAGAGGCTCCCCAGGGCATTCTGGATACCAGTTATTGTGGTGTGCAGGCTGGACACCACAGACTTAATTTCTGCAGTGTCTGCAGCCACTTGCTGCAGTACACCAATTAGCTGGGCCAGAGAAGGCTCAGTGGCCATTTTGTTTAGAAGTGGTGGAGAAGAAGATCTCTGCTGTGATGCCAGTCCTTTGGGGTCTGGTGAGGAAGCGTCAACCTCTGAGGATATTCTGATTGTCTCTGTCGGCAGATGCAATACTTCACAAGTTTGGATGTGAGGTTTTAAGGGACAGTACTGTGGGTTTTCCTTTAGGCCTTTTTCTTGTTCAAGAAGCCTACAACTATAGGGTCTGTAGCAGCTCTGGTTTTCCCAATTTAAATGTTTCTGAGATTTCCGTCTTGCATGAATTCTCTCATGTGCTCCAAGAACAGATTTGACACATGTGCTTCTCCTATTAAAATATTTCTCCTTTCCCCCATTTTTCTTGCGTTTTGTAGAAGAGGAGAGGCCATTGGAGTTTTCCCCAGATTCAGAACAGTTGAGCTCTTCAAAATTCTGGGGCAGTAGCTTTTCACATTTCAGACATGTATTCAGGTCTTCCCCACAGCTGGTTTTCTGACTATCAACATGCTCTGAGGTTTCCTCTTGATCTCCACAATCAATGCATGTTTGCTGGATCTCTGTATCTAGTTGGCCAACGGGGTGAAACATCTCTTTTGCAAGTTCCTCCGAGGTATTTCCAAAAAGAATGGGTTTCTCCTGATGTTCTTCACTTCCTGAGCTGCTGGCCCGGTGCCTCTTCACACTATTTTCCTTCTGGTTCTCACTGGTTAAACCTGCAATCCCATGCAACTCGGTGGGACTAAGTTTTGAGCTAATGTGTACAGAATCAGGCAGCAAATCTTGCTCAGGATTCTGGGAAATCTCTTCCTCTGACATTTCCAATGATTCCTCAGGCAGAACCACACAGTCAGCCTGTCCCCCATTCTGGATTTTCTCATTACTGACTAGATTTAATGGTTTATTTTGTTCTGCACCATCAATAACTATGCAAAGAGCCTCCTCACCTGGTCTCACATCTTGAAGAAATGGGTCCCACAACCATTTTTTTAAAAGAACAGATTCTTCTTCTCCCCTTTCCAAATGGTTTGAATTCTGCCTCTCCATACTGTTTTGATCCTCTATGACTGAATTTTGTTCAAGACTGTGGATATTCTTCTGTTCTGATAGTTCATGTAACACTCCAGGTAGTTTCAGGAGTTCAGAATCTTCCTCAATGGGACCTTTCCGACCAGCAAGAACCGTTGTGGATTCACTCTGTTTCTCACAATCAGTATAGAGGGAACAGGACTCCTGTCTCAGTTCAGTATCTGGATGAACTGTGCCTCTAACCAGTTTCCTCAAAGCCTCTCTAAAATTAACAAACTGTCCCTCTTTTCCTGAGCTGTTTTTCTGTTGCTTTTCCAGACAATTCTCCCTGATCAAGTCCTGTTCAGGGCTTGGTGAAAATGCCCTATGTTTTTCTGACATCTCCACCAGAGGTTCAGCTGTTTCCTGCCAAGAGTCCGCTTCTTCACTTTTGCTATCTGGCCCACCACCTGCTGAAGCAAAGAAATGAAGCAAATCAATCCTTAAACCCATAAGGATATGTCTGCACCAGAACCTCTCAACTGCTATTCAGAAGTTTTCAGAAAATTAAGTATTATCAAATTAATATTATTCACAAAGTGTCCAGGACACTGTAGGCATCTGCTGGAGTTTGGTTCTAGGACCCCCCATGGATACCAAAATTCATGGATTCTCAAGTCCAATTATACACAATTACATAGTAAAATATTATCCCTTATATAAAATGGCAAAATCAAGCTTTGCTTCTTGGAATTTTTTTGTGTGGCAATATTTTCAAGCTGTGGATGGGTGAATCTGAATACAGAATCCATAAATATGGAGCAGGGGTAGGCAACCTTTTTTGGTCCTGGGCTGGTCCCCCGAAGTCCTCGTCTCCGCTGGGCCGAGGGGGGGGGGAATGGCGGCCTGCACGCTCCACCGCCTCCACGTGCGCTGTGGCCTCCATTTTGAAAATCAAAATGGCGGCCGTGACACGTTTGCGCATGCGCAAGAATACTGTGCATGCGCAAACGCATCGCGGGTGCCATTTTGATTTTCAAAATGCCAGCCGCGGCGTGCGCGGCCGCACAGAGGAGAAAACGCGCCGCAGTGGCAGGGATCGGCCTGGGCCAGTAAGTCCGGCGACCTGGACCGGAACCGGCACGGGGGCCGTAGGTTGCCGACCCCTGATATGGAGGATGGGGTGGTGGTGGAACCTATGTTAGTTTGTTACAGCAAATAAATAAATAAATAAATAAATAAATAAAAATGAAGAACCTTGTGGTGCCTAGGCCAAAATAACTAACAAGTTATGGCATACACTTTTGTAGACTACAGCCCACTGATCTGTCTCTGGACTCTCCACTCCACCCTATGCATTTGAAGAAGTAGGTTCAAGTATACGAATGCTCATACTACCAGTTTCTTTCTTTCAAATAGTCTCAAAGGTACTACAACATCTCTTTGCATACTGATTTATAAATTGTGTTTGTCTGCAACATGTC
The DNA here is from genome assembly GCA_026167975.1 of Phrynosoma blainvillii. Classification (NCBI taxonomy): domain Eukaryota; kingdom Metazoa; phylum Chordata; class Lepidosauria; order Squamata; family Phrynosomatidae; genus Phrynosoma; species Phrynosoma blainvillii. The sequence goes on from JANUYF010000002.1 coordinate 372,301,240, forward strand.
ATAAGACCCCTTATTGTTTATAACTGTGCTATAACTGAGTGAAAAAGAACATGAGTGCCTCACCCATCCCTTACAGCCTGTAATTCTACTAAGAAACTTCAGGCAGTTTAGATAGACTTTATGGCTAGGCCTAACAGCAAGGACATACTCAAAATGACTTGTTAAGCATCATGTTTGGACAGATATTTAAAGCCATGGCTGGAATCCTGCTGGTTACAGCCTCATTGAATCAACGGTTGAATGGTGAGTCAACATGCTGGTAAATTCCAAATAATTCAATGGATCTACTTTAGTTAAGAGTAGCAACAGGAATTAGGCCAATGTCGCTGCAGACCAACTTGTTCCACTTTACTGGGATTAGGTGGAAGGTACACCAGGATTTACTGGTCACCCCTAGCTCCACCACAGACTTCTCATAGTGACTTGGGCAAGTCCATCTCTTTCAGTTTCCACCCCACCTGTCTGTTGTTGTGTACCCTCAAATCATTTCTGACTTATGGCAACCCTAAGGTTAATTAGGTTGTTGGAAGAATTTGTATAACGGGGTTTTCTTGGCAAGATTTGTTCAGAGGAGGTTTGCCATGGCTTTCTTTTAAGTGTGAGAGTGTGTCATGCCCATCACAGTTACTCAGTAGCTATAGACATATTAAATTTTTAAGCCTAATAGTCCATCACTTGGATTTTCTTCAGAGTCCTTACCTAGGCAGGCCACATTGTCATAATTCTGATGCATGATATTCCAATAAAGGTTTTTTTCTCTGTGGCTAAGCAGAGCCCATTCATCTGTAGTGAAGCCCACAGATACATCTTCAAAGGCTATTTGGTCCTGAAACAAGCAGAAGGATATCGGATGAATCTTTTGGAGGCAGAATTACTGAGCCATCCCCTGTTCCACCAGAGACTTCCCACATGGTCTCAAACAAGTTCACTTCTTCAGTCTCCATTCCCACTGAAAAATGGGAAGATATGATGCACAGGGAGATATGCATGGTAGTTGCTCCTTAAGATGCCTTAAGCTCACAACAGCAATGACAACAACAGACAGAAAACAGTGGGATGAGCAGGACTGGCCCAAGATCTTTAGCTGCCTGAAGCAAAGAACAAGAGGGTGCCCATTCCCATTCCAGTCACAAAAGCCAACTGGATCGGCAGTTGGGACAGCATTGTCCATAATATCTGAAGGAGGCAGGCTAGAATAGCGGCTGCAGTTTACCAGCCATATGAGGGGGGTATCGTAAGTAATAATGATCACCCGGAAGTTATTATGGTATATTGATGAAATTTTGTCAGTGTCATCGTTGGTCTCTAAGTGCATGATGTTGAGAAAATCAGCTCACTGTGTCCTTTGTTTTTGTTAAAAGTTGTGCCAGAAGTGATTAAAGTGTAAGAAAGAGAAGTACTAGGGGGTATCGTAAAGTAATAATTATCACCCGGAAATTATTATAGTATATTGATGAAATTCTGTCAGTGACATCATCACCAAGTGACTTTTTCCTTCCCCCAAAATGAAAAATCCATTGTGAGGTCACCAATTTGACAACATAGATGATGTCATTCATGAAGTGGAAGAGTGGTTTAAGGTGCAATCTGCAGACTTCTACAATGGTATTCGGAGGGTCAACAAACACTTGGAAAAATGTGTAAATCTGAATGGCGACTACGTAGAGATAAGTTAACAACTACAAATCAAAACAAACTTTGTCAATTTTTAAAAAAGGTGATAATTAAAACTTTACGATACTCCCTCGTATAGGACGCAGTGCTCTGCCCTAACTTCTTGTTGTGGCCCTGGCATCTGCTACTTGAGGCAACCGCCTCACTCTGCCTAATGACAGGATCAGCTCTGAGATGAGAGATGATACACCTGATGAAATTTCCCAAAATGTAATAAATTCCAATCAAAGAAGCAAGTTGTACTGGGGCTTTGTGATCCATATATATTAGTTACATCTCAAAGGATATGATTTGAGTCTAAGGCTCCTGTAGGATAGGGGCATGAATACACTCGAGGCAGCTGTTCTTAACTATGGGTCCCCAGGTATTCTTGGGCTGCAACTCCCATCATCCCCAGTCAGTATGGCCAATGATCAGGAATCATGAGCGTTTTAATTCAACAAAAGCTGGAAATCAAAAGTTGGAAGCCATAGGTTTAGGGTAAAAGAGATCCCCAAGGCAAGATCTTTTTCCCTGCCTAGGCTGGGGGAAGCCAAGTGAGAATTTTAGGGTCAAGGACCACGCCTCAGTGGCAGAGTACGTATTCTGCACTATTTCTTAGGCTCAGTTTCAACCCTTAAAGCAAGGACTGATGGGTGTATGGCACTCCAGATTTTTTTTTACCATAACTCTTTGGATCCTTTGCCATTTTGGGTGAAACTGATGGGAGTTGTTGGGTGAAGCAGATGTTGGGTCAGTGATGGTGGATGATGTCAGTGGGCAGTAAATCCATTCCAGGATTTACACTAGCACTAAATAAGTTATCCATGGTGCAGAACCTATTTAGGAATAGTACCCTGGAGAGCCTGGATTAAAACCTGGAGTAGATTCACCATCCCACTTACATGGGAGATATCAACCGCCACTGGTGAAACTGATGGAGGTTTAGGGTGCAGAGTGAAACATGGAGGAAGGAGAGAGAAGGGAGTTTCCCCATTTCTGACTTGAAACTACTCAGGAAACAGGGCAAGTAAAGGTCCATGGGTGCATCTATACTGTAGAAATAATACAGGTTGACACCACTTTAATTGCCATGGCTCCATCCTACAGAATCCTGGGATTTGTAGTTTTGTGATGCACCATCACATTTGCACAGAAGGCTGAAGACCCTGCAAAACTACAAATCTCACAATTCCACAGGATGGAGCTACAGCACTTAAAGTGGTGTCAAACTTCATTATTTTTATAGGGTAGACGGACCCCCGTTGCCTCCAAAACTGGAAAGCCAGTCCCTGTCTGAGATAACGACAGTAGCCTACATGGACTTATGAATTCCACAAGTTCAGTACAGTAGACGCTTTGTAACTGCTGGGGTTTGGTTCCAGGACCCGCTATGGATACCAAAATCCATGGATACTCAAGTCCCATTAAATACAAGGGCACAGTAAAATGCTGTACCTTATATAAAGTGGCAAAATCAAGATTTGCTTTTTGGGAGTTTTATTTTTTGGGAATATTTTCAAGCTGTGGATGCTTGAATCAGTGGATACGGAGGGCTGACTGTATTTCACATTTGGCCCCAACAACAGAATTATTTGCTTTGTCATGAGCGGATGGACACACATCAGCTGAAAAATCACCTGGGTTGCTGCTCCTCTCTCCCATCGTGTTTTACCTTGTGTCCTTTATTGCAGTTAGATACCATAACGTCTAGAGCTGATACTACCTCATTTTGCTTAGCTATAATGTTTATATGAGTCTCAAGACCATTTATTATCATTTGTTTCTATCCTATTCCACGTTACCACCCTTTGCAAGCCCTGGTTCCCACCGCCCATTTCTCTGTTTACTCTATGAACACCAAGGAAAGGAATGATCAGTCAGCATCAGGCTTCACGCTTACTGAAGGGCTGAGGATTAAAAATAAACTCCAAAGCACATCTGTTTGATAAAAAGCACATGTGCTCACATGTATCAGTCAAGAAGCAGCATTCAAGCTGGACATACAGCCAGATCGTATGAATTTGTTAGCTGTGCATGGATCTCCTGGTTCAGCACGTGGTCAGATACCAAGAGCCAGGGGAGATGAGACCAATAACAGAAAAAATAAACAGGGAGAGGCAGGAAACATTTTCTTCTGTCAGGGCTCTCTGCCCTTTCAGAGATCTATGGCAAGCCTGGAAGTGCTTCCCTCACAATGTCTGCTTACTAGAGGCAGCTTGGCCTGCATGTTGCAGAACTTTAAAAGAAGAAAGCACAGAAAATCTGCTAGGAAAAAAAGGCTGGCACTGTCAGACAGGGGTGTACTTTACACGTGTCTGCAAAGTATATGCAACTGAATCCAGATAAAGTTTTCTGTTCAACACAAGCCCATGAATCCTTAAGACCCAGGAGTGGCTGGTGGTTTCCATGTCAGTGTCATGGTGGATCTACTCTGGGTTTTAGTCCACACTTTACAGGAGTTTCCCCCACAAGAGGTTCAGCACCTTGGATACCCTTATTAAAGTCTGGACTAAGACTCAGTATGGATTCACTGCCTCACTGTCATGGGAACAACCAGTCACCACTGCCAGAACTACTCTTCTTACAATCCCAGGCAAAAACCCTTTCTAAAAGAAAGAAGCCTAAAGAAGATGGCCCTCCCTTCATGCCATCTGGCATCATCCAGCCTTGGAGGGAGTGAAAGGCAGGCCCAGCGGAAAAGCGGGATATAAATACAATAATTAATTAATTCTTGGTATAAGAAAAAGCATCACAACAGACAGCCATTTCTGGCCAGAAATTCATTCTTCTTTACAGCAGGGCTGTCTGCACTGCTGGTTGCTTGTTCATAAGCACTCATGAACAATACCAACCAATACTATATCTCCCAGCCTAACTTTAGAATGAAGTACAGTGAGTCCTTCACATTCACAGGGGTTAGAGGCACAGTACTCCTGTGAAAGTGGAAAAACCACAAATAAAAAGCACTATTTTCATTTACATGAGAGAACACCTCTCTAGGAATCTCTGGGTCCTCCAGCACAACTTTATGGTCAATATCAAGTGGAAAGTGACCACAGAATCACACTGCAGGACCTACAGATGTGTAAAGAGTCATGCTGGAGGACCTAGAGATTCCTAGAGAGAACATAGCCCATTTGGGGAGAAAGGTAAGATATAAACCCCCCATTTAAATAAACAAATAAGCGTTAATCAAAACCAGGGGTAGGCAACCTTTCCCCTTTAAGGGCCGAGGGACTTCAGCTCCCAGAATCCCAGGAGCTATTGGCCAACATGGGACTATTGGCCAACATGGCTGAGGCTTCTGGGAGCTGAAGTCCCTCGGCCCTTAAAGGGGAAAGGTTGCCTACCTCTGATCAAAACCATGAATAATCAAATCCACAAAAGTCAAAGCCGCAAATGTGGAGGGTCCACAGTACATCACAATTTCTGCATCTTAAAGAGAGCTCTGCTCACTGCCCCCTTAGCATATTTAATACCCCGCACCTGAACAGTGTGGTCTGGTAGCCGCTCCTTGAAATAGGCCTCAGCCAGCCAAGCTGCCTCCTTGCTGCTGTCAGGTTCCCGGGCTCTCACCCATGTCCGCATGTCCACTGGGAGCACATCCAGGAACTGTTCCAGGATGACCATGTCCACAATCTGCTCCTTGCTGTGCTCTTGGGGACACAACCATTGCTGAGCTGCCTCACTCAACCTGGAGAGGACCTCCTGGGGAGCTTTCCCATGTGGAACAGGACTTGTGCGGAAGCTCAGCCGTCCGGCTTCCTGATGGGCCCAGGACAAAGATGAATGGTATGTGCTTGCCTCCTCACGGGGAACGGGTTTGGCCTTGCAACTCTCCTCCATGGCTCCCTCCCTGGGACTCTCAGTGCAACCAGGAGATGACGGAGGAGGGGCCAAAGATGGGTCTTCAGCCGCTGTTTTTGCAGGGGTGGGAGTCCGCAGACCAGATGTACTTTGCCGGAGTGCATTCAGACACGCTCTCAAGCGTTGGATTGTCTGTTTTGGGTTATTCTGGATACAGGGCTTCTTCTTAGCCACGACTCCTAGTGAGGCCTCACAGTTTGGCATAACTGCTGCTGCACGGGTTGATTCTTGGCTGGTGACCATTTCTTTGGGGCCACAGGTCCTTCTTTTTATTTTTCCTGTGGCTTCATCAGGAGGGTGACGATGCGGGAAGTACTTTACCACCTGGCCATCACGCGTATGGACCCTCCCCGTGCAAGGATGCTTCTGGTGGTCGGCACATTTCCATAAAACTTTGCCGGCGCTTGCCCGCTCTTTCCTATGCAGGTATCCTTTGTAGAGGAGCTGGTCTCGACCTTTCTGGTTCTTGACGTACTGCAGGGACATTTCCCCCTCGAACTGTAGAAGGGAGGGATGGAATCTGGAGAATCCAAGTGGAGTAAATAATAAAAAGAGGGCAAAGGGAAAAAAAATGAGCTGCCACAAGCCCCCTCTTAAGAGGCAAATCGATTTGTGTGTGTGTGTGTGTGTGTGTGGTTGTTGGCAAAGTCCAGAGAGGTCTCCTCCACCCCTAAACAGAGGACCAGGTCCCCCTTCTGATCTGGCTTTTAGTCAGACCCAACATTGGCAAGATGCACAAACCAAGCTGCACCCATTTTCTCCATGATCTTCTTTGAGAAGTGATTTTCTCAGCTGACTCAGAAATTTGGTGGCTAATTCAGCTTGAGTTAATTCCTTTCCTCATTACATCCCATGTCCTTCCCTTTCCCCCTCTGTGACAGAGATTTTGAGTTAATTCCTTTCCTTTTTCCCTCTGTAATGAAGAGCTTAAGTTAATTCCTTTCCTTTTCCTCTCTCTAACAGGGATTTTGACTTAATTTCTTTTCCCCTCTGTAACAAAGAACTTGAGTTAATTATTTTCCTTTCCCCCTCTCTAACAGGGAGTTTGAGTTAATTCCTTTCCTTTTTCTTTCTCTAACAGGGAGTTTGACTTAATTCCTTTCCCCCTCTTTAACGAAGAATTTGAGCTAACTCCTTTCCCCCTCTCTAGCAGGGAGTTTGAGTTAATTCCTTTCCTTTTTCTCTCTCTAACAGGGAGTTTGACTTAATTCCGTTTCTCCTCTGTAACGAAGAACTTGAGTCAACTCCTTTCCTTTTCCCCTCTTTAACGAAGAACTTGAGTTAACTCCTTTCCCCTACTTTCTAACAGGGATTTTGACTTAATTCTTTTCCCTTTCCCCCTCTGTAACGAAGAACTTAAATTAACTCTTTTCTCCCCTCTCTAACAGGGATTTTGACTTAATTCCTTTCCCTTTCCCACACTGTAACGAAGAACTTGAGTCAATTCCTTTCCTTTTTCCCTCTCAAACGAGGAACTTAATTCCTTTCCCTTTTCCCTCTCTAACGAAGAGTTAATTCCTTTCCTCCTTATGCCTCCCCCGACGTTACTCAGCTCAGAGCCCCCTTCCTTCCTGGGAGACTGAAGAAGCAGCAGTAAAGGCAGCCGCCGGCGGACCTCACCCTTGCAGTTCTCACTCCGGTCGGAAGCAGTGGGCGACCACGTGACTGCCCAGAAAACCCGCACGTATCCGGCGAGCATCCGCATCAGCCGCCGACGATTGATTAGCCACGCCTCCTCTGATTCGAGGGCGGAGTCGGCGTCGGATCAGCTCGGGCGTCGATTGCGAGGGCTGAGTGGAAGCTGAGCTGGAAGTGAAATCTCTGCAGGCGAGACAAAGAAGGCTGTGTTCGTTTAGGGCCGCCGGATTAGAGCGCCCTCTAGTGGGAAGGCGATGCCATAGTACTAGCAGAAAACCTCCCAGATCTGAGATACTTACTAAAGGAGATCAAAGAAGAAAGTGCAAAGGCAGGCTTAATGTTGAACATAAAGAAAACAAAAATAATGACCACCAAGGACCTTCAAAAGTGCAGCCTAAACAATGAAGAAATAGAAATAGTAAAAGAATTCCCATACCTGGGATCAAACATTGATAGAAATTGGGACTGCAGTCAGGAAATCAGAAGAAGACTAAGGGCCTTTGCAGACTGCTAGAAATGGTGCAAATTGAGTCCACTTTAACTGCCCTGGATCAGTGCTAGGGAATCATGGGAATTGTATTTTTTTCTGAGACATTGAGCCTTCGCTGTCAGTGAGCTCTGGTGCCACAATAAACTACAGTTCCCATGATTCCCTAGCACTGAGGGCCTCAGCAGACGGCTTATTGAGCCGTCTTGGAGGCCCGGAAGAGGAGGAGCCACCGCACGAGCGGCGCTCCTTCCTCTTCCTGAGGTCACCCTGGGAGCTGCCGGCCCTCCGCACGGCCGGCGCTTCTGGGGCAACCTCCCGCCGCAGCAACCGCACGCGCTGCGGCGGAAAAGGCAGGGAAAGTGCGCCTTACGCATTTAGGGTGCACTTTCCCTGTCTTGTGGAAGGAGCGCTGATTTTGCGCTCCTTCCAGGGACGCCGCAGGAGCGCCGCGGTCCTGCTGCCGAGGTCCCGCGGCGCTCCGGACCAGGGCGTCCCCGACGCCCTGGTCTGCATCCCCCCTGAGTCAGGGCAGTTAAAGTGGCCTCAATTTGTACTATTTCTGGCAGTTTGCAAAGGCTCTAAGAATGGGGAGGGTGGCTATGAAAGAACTAGAAAATATTCTAAAATGCAAAGATATACAACTCAGCACAAAAGTTAGATACATACAAGCCCTTGTATTCCCTCTTACCATGTATGGATGTGAGAGCTGAACAGTCAAGAAAGATGATAGGAAGAAAATCAGTGCATCTGAGATTATGTGGTTCTGGAGAAGAGTGCTGAGGATCCCATGGACAGCCAAAAGGACAAAGAAATGGGTCCTGGAGCAGATCAGGCTGGAAACCTCCCTGGAAGCCAAGACGACCAAACTGAGGCTGTTGTACTTTGGACACATCATGAGAAGGGAGGACTCTTTGGCAAAAACAATAATGCTGAGAAAGGCAGAGGGAAGTGGGAAGAGAGGAAGGCCACATGCCAGATGGATGGACTCTATGAAGGAGCTCAAGGGTATTAAGGGGTTGCAGGATTTAAGCAGAGCAGTGGAGGACAGGGGGTCTTGGAGATGGCTCATCCATAGGGTCGCCATAGTTAATAACAACAACAGCTAGTGGGAAGATCAAGCCAAGTTTGGTTTCTGCTTAGGGCAACCAGAGGAAGAAGAAAGAAGAAGAATAAGAAATTATATATTAATTATTATAAATTATTATTATTATTTTATTCATTTATATCCTGCCTTTCTCGCAGTAATGGGACTCATGGGAGCTAACAACATTTTAAACAATACAGGTTAAAAACCTTACAAAAGTTTGTTGTTGTTGTTAACTGCCTTTGCGTTGATCTTGACCCATGGAGACCCTATGGATGTGACATCTCCAGGCCCCCCTGTCCTCTACTGCTCTGCCCAGCTCCTGCAAACTAATATTTGTGGTCTCTTTAATCATAGAATCATAGAGTCAGAAGAGACCAGAAGGGCCATCCAGTCCAAGCCCCTGCCATGCAGGAACTCCCAACCAAAGCATCCCCAACAGATGGCCATCCAGCCTCTGCTAAAAGACCTCCAAGGAAGGAGACTCCACTACTCTCTGAGGGAGTATTTTCCACTGTTGAACAGCTCTTATCATCGGGAAGTTCTTCCTAATAACTGGAATCTCTTTTCCTGTAGGTTGAATCCATTGCTCCAGGTCCTATTCTCTGGAGCAACAGAAAACAAGCTTGTTCCCTCCTCAATATGACACCCCTTCAAATATTTAAACAAGGCTATCATATCACCTCTCAACCTTCTCTTCTCCAAGCTAAACATCCCCAGCTCCCTAAGTCATTCCTCATAGGGCTTCGTTTCCAGACCCTTCACCATTTTAGTTGTCCTCCTTTGGACACGCTCCAGTTTCTCCACATCTTTTTTGAATTGTGGTGCCCAGAACTGGACACAGTATTCCAGGTGAGGCCTGACCAAAGCAGAATAGAGTGGCACTATTACTTCTCTTGATCTAGACACTATACTTCTACTGATGCAGCCTAAAATTGCATTGGCCTTTTTAGCTGCATCGCACTGTTGACTCATGTTCAACTTGTGGTCCACCTGGATTCCTAGATCCCTTTCACACGTAGTCTCATTCAGCCAGGTGTCCCCCATTGTATATCTGTGCTTTTTGTTTTTCCACCCTAAGTGCAGTACCTTACATTTCTCCATGTTGAATTTCATTTTGTTAGCTTTGGCCCAGCTTTCTAGTCAGTTCAAGTCATTTTGAATTTTGATCCTGTCCTCTGGGGTATAAGCTACTCCTCCTAATTTGGTGTCGTCTGCAAATTTGATAACTATGCCCCCAATACTGTCATCCAAGTCATTAATAAAGATATTGAATAGCACTGGGCCCAGGACAGAGCCCTGTGGCACCCCACTGGTCACTTCTTTCCAAGTTGAAAAGGAGCCATTGTTGAGCACCCTTTGCGTTCGACCAGTCAACCAATTACAAATCCATGTAACAGTTACTTTGTCTAGCCCACATTTTACCAACTTGCTTGCAAGAATGTCATGGGGAACCTTGTCAAAGGCCTTACTGAAATCAAGATATACTATATCCACAGCATTCCCTTCATCTACCAAGCTGGTAATTTTATCAAAAAAAGAGATCAGATTTGTCTGGTATGACTTGTTCCTCTGAACCCCATGTTGACTTTTTGTGATTATGAAATTACCTTCCATGTTCACAGACTCTCTGTTTAATGATCTGTTGGCTTCCAATGCCTAATGGCTCCTAGCAGTGGGAGCAAATCAACAAAGTGAAATTTTTAGTGCACAATGTGATTATCCTGATAGGTGAATTGAGCTGCAGTCAGGATGTTGGCTTATTTCTCTCCCAAGTCCTGGACTGCCTCCTTTTGCTTCTTTGGGGAGAATCAAGCCAGAGCATCAGTTTAGGTACTTCTGCTGGATGTAGGTAAAGTCAAGAAACATCAGAACTCCCAAATTGTTTGCCCAGAGGTCACTCAGTATGAGTTGCTGTTCTAGACTTTTCAAATTTAAGACTGAAAGGAAGCAGGTCTAGAACAGCAATTCATACAGAGTGACCTCTGGGCAAACAATTTTGTAAATGCCCTGTGGCATATATGCCTGAATGAGCCATTATGAGAGCTACCAGAGACAGAAAAGTTACATGTCTGCAGAGAAGACATGTTCAGAGCTGCACAAGAGTTTTGTAATTAAATTTTCAGAAGAGATGTCGTGTAGAAGATAGAGCAAGCTTATTTTCTGCAGCTCCAGAGACTAGAACACGAATCAATGGATTCAAATTATGCTTCCCCTTCCCAAAGATTCCACCTTGAGTATTAGGAAGAAATTCTTTACTGTAGGAGTTGTTCAACAGTGGAATGGACTGGGCAGTGGATTCTCTTTCTTTGGAGGCCTTTAAACAGAAGTTAGATGTGTACCTTTCAGAACAGCTTGTTATATATTCCTGCATGGCAATGGGTTAGATTGGATGGACTTTATGGTCCCTCCAACTCTATGATTCAATGAAATTTAATTCTCCCGAGTCAAAGTAGAAGTGACTGTGCATGAAAAATAAGCATTCTGAATTCAAGATAATGCACAGTTTGGGGCTCCTCAAAAGGATGGACTCCCATGTTCTTCACATGATTGGTTTGATGCTTGCTTCACGAGAGCCTTGGCCATTTCCCAGGAGAGGAAAGAGAACTGATCTAACAACTATCACCCTGTCATAAAGTTCATCCAAACATAACCCAGAATAAAGTTCAGTGTTTGACTAAGGCTGCTGTTCCTCCCAAGCTGTAAAGCAGGAGTGGGGAACTTATTTCACTGAAAAGCTGAGTTCAATTTCAGAGAAGTTTTTTGGGGGGCACATTCCAGCAATGGGTAGGATCGGAAGCCAAAGGGTACAACCAAATAATAGACCAATGTACTTTAGTCTGAAACTCTTCCTACCAATAACGAAGCCTTCGGAGGGCATTTCAACTGTTTAGAATGGGGAAAACCTGTAGAAAAGCTGGGAGCCACCAACAGAGAGGAGGAAACCTGAGAGGGCCAGATTTGGCCCCAGAGCCCATGGTTCCTCACCTCTGTTCAAGAACATGAGCATTCAAAGTAGGATCAGAACATGAATAGGATCAGGCAGAAAGTTCCCGAAATAAAACTCCCTCAGGAATGAAAGGTCAAGAGTGGCACAGAGACCAGGGCACTCACTGGTATCTAAATAGTTTCATTTTTCCGTATGTGTTCACCCATATACTCTCCTGTCAACTCTTTATTTGGCTTAGCAGACTGTATGAGAGACCACAAATTGTCTCTGGTTGGCAAAAGTAAAAATATCACATCCTCACATTGTTTGACGTGAAAGATCTCAGGAGCTGTGAGGAGCACAGTGGTGAAGGCTATACTTATTAATGGCTCACATAATTTAAACACTGTATTAAGTTAATCAGCAGGAATGGAAAACAGCTAGCAGCCAGGTCATGGTGTATTTAATGCAGAAATAAATCCAGGGTGTGGGACTGGCTGCAAAATCTAGTTACCTGAGAATCTCAACTTTGATTAAAAACAGACACGAACGCACACACACACACACACACACACACCAAAACTAGTCATTTTGAAACCATAAAGACTAGGTATTTGCTACTTATTTTAGGTTTGAAAACTGGTGGGCAGATCTCAAAAGCCAATGCCTAAGATTGCCAAGGGATGGGACTAAAGTGCCCTGTACAACTTCCTCTCTAGAACTAGTCAGCCAGCTTTTAACTGCTAGTAAAATGTAATTATGTAAAATAAGTACCTAGAAATATTAGGTACCTTGTACTAAAATGTAAAATTTAGTCATTCATGGCACAGAATCCTTAGTCCAAAGTATCTCCAATCCCTGACCAGAGTTTTGTAACAGCACACATGCTTTGAACAGGCAAAGGTCCTCCATCAATCTCTGCATTTAGCAAGTGTGCTCTATAGGAATGGGGCTGGCTTTCCCCATCATGCCCAGGAAGAGATCCAAATAAAAGAGATTAGGGTAACAAATAGAAAAAGAAGAACGCTTGGCCATGTTGAGCTGTGGGATCTTGTCAGGTTCTCAGCTGGGATGGTTTAAAATGCAACCGCAGGGCACTGCACATCTCCCATCATCATCCTTTCATGCAAGGTAAATCCAGAGCAGGGAGAGGCAAGACTTGGGTGCCTGCCCTAGAGTCACCTCCTTAGTCACTTGGGAGTCTGAACAGAAGCAAGGCGGCCATCCACCATAAAGGGAAGGATCTGAGGGTGATTCCTATTGGCTGGCTCTCCAGAAATGAGGCAGTGCTGAGCACAGGACTGTCTCTCTGGACAGCAGGAACAGACTGATCTGAGCAGAAGGAATCTAGTTGGTGGATCTGTGTTTGGGGGCTCACAGCCGTCTTCATCCCCTCCACCCTCAAGCCTGGGGGAGCCTTCATCGCTGCAACTAGGCATAAAACCCTAGAGCTCTTCTCTGTTGCTGAGGAGATTTGCCAGGAATCCTCTGTGCCACTCCCCACCTCTCGATTTGCACAGTACTTTACTCTATAATGACTGTGATGGCAAGGGGAGAGTGCCCTAGCTTCTCCTGTGTGTCACTAGGCTGGACATGTCCAGAGTTTTCCAGCTGTTCCACAGCCAGTGGTGGGCCTAGGTCAGACTGGGGAGGCCCAGTGGCTGCTTCTGGGTGACTCTTGCTCTTGTGGGCTGTGACGTTATCTTTCTTCTCAAACTTCTTGCCACAGAGGTCACAGGAAAACTGGTAAAAGGAGTCGGCATCATGCTTCTTCATGTGCCAATTCAAGGAGGCCTTCTGGCGGCAGGTGAACCCACAAATCTCACATCTGTGGAGGGGAAAAAGGAAAGAGGGAAGGGCTTTACTACATGTGACTGAGGTATGAAATTAATGGCCTCTGGGAGATCCATGGTTTGGCCTTCCCTTTCTGCGTATGCCCACAGAATAGGGCTTCTCTGGTTGGTCATTTTGAACAAATGAAACATTCAACAACTGATATATGTTTTGAGGTATTGGAGAGGTTAAGTAAAAAAATTGAAAATTGTTTAAAGATAAAGTGATAGAATGGATTAGCACTAGAGGGTCTGAATAAAGATTTGAAGATACAATGCTTAATATTTAAAAAAGTCTAGAATGGATGTCTTAGGGAGTCAAGTATATTTAGGTTGGAGAAGACCAAGAGGTGACATGATAGCCCTCTTTAAATATCTGAAGGGATGCTGGGTAGACGATGGAGTGAGCTTGGAGCCAAATTGCAAGAAAAGAAATGCTGCCTAAAGTTTGGGAAGGATTTCTTGACTGTAACAGCTGTTTGAGAGTGGAATAGACAGCCTCGGAAAGTGGTGTACTCTCCTCCTCTGCATATGTTCAAACAGAGGTTGGTTGACCATCTTTCAGGAAAATTTTAGTTATATAGTTCTGCATGGCTGGGGGTTTGAGTAGATGGCCCTTGTTATCCTTTCCAATTCTATGATCCTAATAGAACTAATAATATAATACATGACTACTCATCATGATTTGTATATGAAACCTGAATATGGTTGCCAGAGTGAAAAGTGGAGAGGGCTCCTGTACCTTCAATGGTTATGGAGCATAGAGAATTTCAGCAGGATTGCTTGTTACATGATTGTGTGAACAGAAATCCCTGCTGAAATTCCCTCTTCAACACAACCCATAAAGATACAGGAGCCCTCTCCACTTTTCACCCTGGAAACCCCAAATCTGAAAGATCTTCAGAGGGAGAATGTCACTGACCACAAGATGCTGGTGAGCAACAGCAAGTCTGCACCTTTTTGGCAAGAGTTTCCTGGAGGGATTTCTGATGGCTTTTATGGAAAGCATGGCTAGATGGGCTCTCCCTCCAATCATCCTATGGGTCACTTCTGCTGTTCTTATGTCACGACTGAGACTGGAAAGAGCTGGAGAGGGGGGAGAATACCCACTGTAAAGGTTTTTCTCCAGTGTGGATTCGTCTATGGATGATCAAGTTGCTGCTTGTCCGGAAAGAGCGGGCACAAAACTCACAGATGTAGTCCCGTTTATCTGCAAGTCCAGAGGGAAAGAGAGCATGTCACTGGATATTCTGAGCCAGAGGTAACAGGTTCCATGGCAACATTTAGGCAGTATTTTCTTCTTCAAACTATCTGGATCAGAATAGGATTCCTGTGCCTTTAATAATCTTTAAAAGATAGCTGTGTTTTTATCTTGCTAATTTAAAAAAAGGGGAAGGAAGGAAAAAAATGGAGTCTTGAGGTACTTTTAATAATAATAATAATAATAATAATAATAATAAATTTTATTTTTATACCACCCTTTGGCAAACCAATCCGGGCGGCTTACAGCATTAAAAGCATACAACATAAACAATATATTTCCCTTCCCCCTTAAAAAGTTATTAAACTGTATATCAATTAAAATCACAATAACAAATTAAAAACAAACTAATACCAACCAATTAAAAACCCCTGTAACTACAGTTCTAAAAAGGGGAGCTATGGAGACGCTGCTAGGAGGAGTGGGGGAGATCCCGAGGCCGGAATATTTTAGTCTGGGAAGGCCTGCTGGAAGAGATCCGTCTTGACAGCCTTTTTGAAGCTGTCCAAAGATGTTAGTTGATGGATCTTGTCCGGCAGGCCGTTCCAGAGTCTGGGGGTGACAACAGAAAAAGTCATCTGGGAGGTCGCCGCAAGCCTAGATTTTTGAGGCTGCAACAAGTTCCTCCCAGAGGACCGGAGAGTGCAGGGAGGATTGTATGGGAGGAGGCGGTCTCTGAGATAGCTCACCCTCAGAAGCAGTGGTGCACTGGGTGGCCTGTCCACAGAGCTCCTGCAGGTACAGTAGTGGCAGCTGAAGCTCTGGGGACAGGCCGTCCCCTTTTCCAGAGCTTCTCAGTGTGGGGATTATTATTAATTTATTTATTCATATCCTGCCTTCCTCCTGGTATAGGGACTCAAGGCAGCGGCTAGCACGTGAACAGTGGGATGGCCTGATTTGTGCCCAATCCAGTTGTTTGTATGCCAAAAAACCCCAAGCTAACCCCAGAGTTTCAGGGGAACGCTGGAGCTTTCTGTGATGGCCAACAGCAGATTGTTTTGGACTAAAAACACAAGCTTATTTTACCTTAAAGCTCTCACTGCAAGCAACTAGGCCTTAAGACACGTCAACATTTGAGAATGGGATTCGCCACTCCTGTCCTTCAAGTGAGTTTGTAGATGTAGGATACTCACCACTATGCAGTCTCTCGTGTTCCTTGAGGTGTTTCTTGAAGTTGAAGGACTTGCCACAACTGGGATCTGAACAGGTGAAGGTTTTTTGGTGAACATGCTGGTATTTCTTGTGGTGCTGGGGAAGGAAACAGAGTCAAAACTGTATAAACTACACTAAATATTGTGACTTTAGGCCTTTACAGACTGCCAGAAATAATGCAGCTTGAGACCACTTCAACTGTCCTGGCTCAATGCTAGTGGATCATGGGAATTGTATTTTTTTCTGGGACATTGAGCCTTCTGTCAGAGAGCTCTTTCACTCAAAAATAACTCTTTTATGATTTCCATTTTGGCAGCCAGATTTACAAATCTACGTTTTTTAAATATGCCAGTGTGGTATAGTGGGTTGAGCATGAGACTACAACTCTGGAGATCAGGGTTCAATTCCCAGCTTGAGCATAAAAACTCAGTGGGTAACCTTGGGCAAGTCACATTCTTTCAGCCTGAGAGGATGGCAATGGCAAGCCCCCTCTGAAGAAACTTCCCAAGAAAATACTACAATAGGTTCACTTTAGTCACTATAAGCCAAAAATGACTTGGAGGGATATAGCAACAACAAGTGGTAGCTGATGAGGCAGGCTTATTTGCTTTTCCCTTTTTTCTCTTCATGTGCACTCAGTAAAGGATTCTGGAGGCAGCTACTCTTTACCTTGCCTGTTGTAAGCAGATACACACAGCTACACTATAATCGACAAACAGAATCCTGCTCTTTTCCAGCTCAAGCTCCCTTGTTTATGCTGCCGCAACCTGTTCCACTAGCCCTCCTTTACCATCTTCCCAAAGCCGATGCTACTAAAAAACTTCGAACTGTACAGAGAATTAGATGGAAAAGGGAGGCTGGGTAATTATTTTAAAAAGCTTTGTAAAAGGGGGCCATTTGTCAGAGACTTTGGGGGGAAGCAGACGGGGGGCACGGGGCTGCCCCAGGAAGCTGTGGATCAGGGCCGAGGCATCTGCATTCAGAAGGCTGCTGGCGCACCTTTGGCGCCTCTTCCACTGCAGCATCCTCGGAGCGCCGGGCATGCGGAGGGCTGGCTGCTCTGACAACGTCTTCGGGAAGGGGTTGGGGCGCCCAGCGTGTGGCTGCCCCTCCCCTTCCTTGCCCTGAAGACGGTGCTTTGCGCCGTCTGCTTAGGCCCTCAGTTAATTGGAGTATGCTTGTACTATCATAATATAATTTTTCTGTGCTAATATTATTTTGCAAAAAATAGAGGGGGGAAACCTTCCTGAGCCAATAGGACATAAATACCAGAGATGGTTTGCATTCATTGCCTCTTTCTGTGGACACTGCAATCAAGGAGGTACTACAGACACTAAAGGCTATGCATGTTCATCAGCTTCAGCACTCTTGATTCATCTGGGTGCCTACAAGCAGGACATCAGGGAAACAGTGCAGAGCATGGAGAAGTTACTTTTTGGGATTATAACTCTTTGTAAAAATCCCCACTCTGCTATGTTGTTCACTGGGTCACCTTGGGCCAACTGTTCAATTCTTAACCCAGGGGTCGGGAACCTACGGCCTGTGGGCTGGGTGCGGCCCAGAGGCCTTGGGACCGGCCCGTGGCCGGTCCTGCCACTTTGGAAGGGCCCACGGAGGTTGCACAGCTGCTGTTGGGCCTTGGAAAGGCCGCACCGCGGCTGTGCCGGGCGAATTCGCCTGCCGCGGGCGTGTGGGAGGCCTTTTGCAAAGTCTAGGGAAGCCCCCCCGTGTGTAGGGGCTTCTAAAATGGCAGCTACATTGTGCGCGCATGTGCGCGCGACGCAGACGCCATTTTGGAAGCCCCCATGGCGGCTGTGCAGCCGCTGTTGGTCCTTGAGAAGGCCGCACTGCGGCCGCGGCGGGTGAATTCGCCCGCCGCGGCGGGGGGATTTTTCCAAGGCCCAGGGAAGTCCCCCACGTGTGTGTATGTGTTCCAAAATGGCGCCTGCATCACGCGTGCATGTGCACGATGGCGCCGTTGTGCGCATGCACACGAGCCTGGGTGCAAGTGTGCGCGCACGTGCAAGCCCCCGCCCGACCCTCCGCGCTGCTTCCCCCCCACCGGCCCCCCAGCAACAAAGGTTGCCAACCCCTGTCTTAACCTAACCTCCCAGCCATCATGTCTACTAGCTTGGGGATTCTGGGAGTTTAGGTCCATAATTTTCCCAGCTCTGAAATAAGTACACCATTGTGCACTCCAGGAATAATGCCTTGGAAGTTCAAGCGGTGTACAGAGGGATCAGACCAAAAGCCTTTCTAGACCTGTAGAAGTCCATTTCACCCTCCCTCCAAGGAGCTCAAGGAGGTATACACAGTCTCCATTTGTGTTCTCACTACAACCCTGTGAGGTAGATTAGGTTAAGAAATGAACAGCTGGTCCAAGGTGACTCAGTGAGCTCCATGGCAAAGTGGGGATTTGAACTTGGGTCTCTTGGATCCTAGTCCAGAACTCTAGCCATTATGCCACTCTGGCTGGAATGAGAGACAGGACAGGGCTTTTGCCACTAATCTGTCACTTACATTCAAGTATTGCCGGTTGGAGAAAATCTTCCCACAGCCATCATAGTCACAAAGAAGGATCTCTCGCTTGGCTGCCTTCCTGCAAAAAAAAAGAAAATAGGAAGGAAGAAGAGACCCTTAAAACTTGCAATGCTAAACATCACAACAGAATTACAGAAGTATACCACAGTACTTCTAGTATACAGAATTGTGTTTGCAGAACTGTGGAAAGATGTCTAAGGCTGGTCACCAGCAGCTTGAAAAAAAGGATTTGGTCAACTATTGTCCAGTACTGGCCAATTATTTTTTAAAACATTTATTACCAAAGCAAAAATATCACTTTAAATATCAATTCTGCAAGCCAACAGAAAATAACTGTAATGAATTAACAATGTCAGATGAGCTTTCTATAAATGTGAATGGTTCATGTAACCATCTACACAACTTTTTCTTTCTTTTACCCAAACATCATGGCATTTGAAAAAATGCAATTAAAAATAAGACCAAAATGAAAAAAAAAAAGGTACTTCTGGGAGAAAAAAAGGCCTCAAAGTCAATTTTAAAGACAAGAGTACCTAAGGCGGCAGCAGGTCATTTCTTCAAACATCATTAGATTCAATGATGCACAAAATATGTCACAATAGCTTGCCAGTTATTTTACCATAGTCATTTTTATCTTTGTGTTTATTTAAGACATTAAATATAAAGTAGCCCCTCCCAATTCGCAGGGGATCTGTTCTAGGTCCCCCTGCAAAAATGGTGTCTTGCAAATATTTGAGTCCTATTGAAAATAATGGTGTGCACGCCCATGGTGTGCATGCGGGGCTGCGTGTGGGCACGCACTGCTGTTTTGTCCCTTCCTACTTGTCCCTCCCGCAAAGAGTGAGAGCACGGACTTCAAGTCCGTGAACGGGGAGGGATGACTGTATATATATTGCTAGCCATTTTGAGCAATCCTCCTTTCTTGTCATAGGAGAGGTGAGGTATAAATCTATTATACACACATAAGTACACATATATCATTAAATAATATACAATCAACTGATTAGTGTCTAGTCCTAGTTAGGCACTGAGTCAGAGGTCTTGTTCCATGGTGCTTAGACCTTCTATCTTTGTTACATTGGCTTTGTTAGCCAAGCTGGTTATGAAAACGCCTTGTAGAGTTGAAATGCCAATGAGCGGTACCCACCTGATTCTCTTTGGACCAATCTGGGCCACATCTTCAACATTAGGCTGTGTCCATTTCTTACAGCTGTAAAGAAAGAAAAGAGTATAATAAAGAAAATGTTTCCTCCAGAAAAGCTCTCCATTTGCTGTTGTAATCCAGTTTGACACAACTTTAACTGTAATGGCTCCAGCATATGGATTCCTGGGAACCTGTGGTTTGTTGTGGCACCAGAGCTGTCTGACAGAGAAGTCTAATCGGCTCACAAAACTAAAATTCCCAGAACTCCATAGCACTGAGCCATGGTAGTTAAAGTGGTATCAAACTGGATTATTTCTGCAGTGCAGATGCAGCCTTGGTTGGTCCCCACCCAGTTTGAGAAGTTTTGGCATCTGGCCCTGCCTGTCTGTTTTTCAGGCTCACCACCTCCCCTCTTGTCTCACTCATTTACACCAGGCTTGCACCCTCACCCCACTTCGCCACTCTTTTCCTCAGGAGGGTCTTGGCTAGTGAGACACATTTCACCAGTGGGCTGTTCCTCTTCTGGAGGGATCTTGCTTCCCTTGGCCAGGTTGTGAAGTTGTTGCTTAGAATCCCTACATGAAAAAACAAGATGGAAGACAAGTGTTTGCCTACAAGGCCTAGTTCACCTGCAGCAACAGATACATTAACTAAAACTAAATTGAGTAGTAATTACAGATCGATAGAGAAGGCATCACCGTATGCTTTAAATGGAGAGGTGAGGGCATGAGGTAGAAACTGTTGTCCAACAACCAGAGAGCACCATGATTTCCAGTCTTGATTTAGGTCTAAGAGTTCATTCCCATAGTCATTGTATTTACAAGAACATCCTTGTAGATTTCATTTAAATTATATCCCTGAGACATGGAATTTAACTAATGGTCAATGTGAACAGATCCTGTGTGTTCGTACTGTTGCCAAAAGATTTGTATGCCAAGGCTGGAGAAGATAAAGATTCTCCATCTATTGAGAAATCCTACTTCTTTAGCTACTCAAGAACATGCTGCTTTATAAATGCCAATTTGAAGAAAATGTATTTTTTGGAAAGAGTTCCATATGTGACTATTTTGAATAGTTACATGAATATTGTGAATACTAGTTTATTTCTATTTTAATGTTGTTTTTGTGTATGCCTTTAGCTATATTGTATAGTTGCCCCTCCTTTTTCGTGGGGGATCCGTTCCAGACCCTCCATGAAAATGAAAAATCGTGGATTTTCAAGCCCCATTGGCTTGAATGGCCGTGCGCTCTTGCATGCAGCTGTGCATGTGCGGCATGGGTACACGCACCATTTTAACCCATGGGGATCGTCCCTCCGTGAATAATCAAGACCGCTAAAACAGAGGGGCGACTGTACTTGTTTTATATTGTAAGATGCCTTGAGACCTAGTTTGGTGACAAAGGCAGGGTATAAAGATTGTGATGATGGTTGATGACAATGCTGATCCCATGCCCATATGTTATGAACTCCACCCTTCCTCTCTTTTTCTTCTTTTTTCTTTCTTTGTAATCACGCTTTTTAAAAAACTCAACTAAAAAATTAAAAACAAAAGCTCCTGTATGTTTCAGGCATGTGTACACCTCATCCCACTGTCTCTCTCAGCCTCTCATTATACGAATGGCAACTGTCAGACCATTTGTGAGCTTTTAAGTTTGCACAGAAAGAATATCTCTGAAAGGCTATTCTCTTTCCTCAAGGTACCTTCCATTGAAAAATCATTTAATATCTTTGCTCTGGTGTAGGAATATTTTATTTTAACTGGGATGTATTTTTAATTCACAGGGTGCTGCAAGTGCATCATTGTTTTGATTTAAGTTTTTAAATCATGTGGTCTATGCTGTCACGTCTGAGGATGCTTTACGTCTTATGAAGACTGTCCTAAAAGGCAGCACAGAAATCATGTAATGAATGAATGGATAAAATAAACTTCGTTGCCTATTTATCATGCATCTGCACTCAATGAGAATCTGCTCTTATCTGCTCCACTGGAGTTGTAGTCCAGAAAAGGAACCTTCCCAACTTTCCAACTTCTTCCCTGAACTCCTTACCTCTCTAGAGAAGGATGGTAATTCTCATCTTGCAAGTCATCTGCATAGGCCAGGTTGTCTTCCTCTTCCAAACCATCTTCCTCTCCTTCTTCATCTCCTCCTCCTTTTTCTTCCTCCTCTCGTTGGTCCGGTAATAACTGAGGCGTCCCCTCCAGTGGAGCCAAAGTGCTGAAGAAAGTCCCCAAAAAGTGAGAGGAAGGGATGCAGAACTCAAAAAGGCCTTCAGTCCAAAACAGATCTCAGTTCGCCTAGTTCAGCCACATCCTATCTCAAAGGCAGAAGAATTCCTCATCACTAACACATCAGTTAGCATTTTGTTGGTTACATATGCTGAGGTAATCCTTAGGTATGCCAGCGTATGTCCTTTTAGCAGTGTTGTGGAAGGAGGTGTCAAATACCTCCTTCTGTAACAAATCTTGCTCTCAGCATGCAACAGCAGCAGGTGGGGGTCAAGGCCTCCTGTGTGCAGCTCCACCTGTCCAGCTGTTCATTGGCTACAAGGAGTGTGCCTGGGTTCATTCCAACTGCCCTTGAGCATCTGGGGAAAAAGGAAATCTTATGTGCCCATTAGAGCTCTAAGATCTTCAGGAGAGGCTTCTTTCTCTGTTCCACAACTTTCTCGGGCTCATTTGGTGAGAATAAGGGAAAGGGCCCTCTTGGTGGCTGCTCCCAGACTTTAGAACTCCCTCAATAGGGAGGTCAGGATGTGCTGACCATCCTTTGCTGACGTTCTCTCAGCAGGTTAAAACATTTTTAAAGAAACTGGGCTGTTTCTAAAATTAAAGTATTCTGTACTCAATGAGAATCTGCTCTTGTCTGCTCCTCTGGAGTTGATGTCTTTTTAAAAAAGTATTTTTTACCTCAGCATTTTAAAGGTTTGTATTTGAGTGTTGGACTACACCTCTGGAGACCAATTTGATTCCCCAGACAGCCATGAAACCCACTGGGTGATCTTGGGCAAGTCACATGCTCTCAGCTTCAGGGGAAGGCAACGGCAAGCCTTCTCTGAACAAATCTTTCCAAGAAAATCCCATGACAAGGTCTCCTTAGAGGCGCCATAATTTGGGAATGATTTGAAGGCACACAACAACAACAAATGGAGTCTTTAAATTGATTTTAATGTTTAATGTTTTAACTTTATACGTTGTTAATTCTTTTTAAAAATAACTCCTATATTCATACTTTTATTGATGTTTTGTATAGATTTTAATGTGTACTGTTTTAAAATATGTTGTTAGCCAGCTTGAATCAGGAGAAAGGAAGGATATAAATGAATAAAATAATAAAAAATAATAATGTTGACAGCAGACGGCACCTTCTTTCTTGGCTACTCAAGGGGAGAGAAACCTGGTCAGTGAGTGGCCAGAGGGTCAGGGCAATTGGGAAAACACCCACTTCCCAGCTGCTGTGTACATGGGAGGAATGCAGGAAAGAGGGCGCAATCTCCACCCCAGATGATGTTGTACAGTTGGTCCTCTACGCCTGTGGCTTTGACTTTTGCGGATTTGATTATTAATGGATTTGATTAATATGTTCTCCCAAGGAATCTCTAGGTCCTCTAGTATGACTTTGTAGTCAACTTCTGCCAGAAGTCATGCTGGAGGACCTAGAGATTCTTCTCTAGGCTTTTGTAGGTTCTCCAGAGTAATTTCATGTTCAACCTCTGGCAGTTCTTGACCACAGAATTGCCCTGGAAGACCTAGAGATTCCTAGAGAAGTGTTCTTTCAGGTGTGAAAAATAGTGGTTTTTATTTGCAGTTTTTCCACTTTCACAAGGACTCTGTGCCTCTAACCTCAGCAAATGTGGAGAGTCCACTGTAATTGTAAATGCACACTCCTTCAACAGGCAGAACATATCTCAGCTGTTACTGGCAGATACCTGTCCAGTTCGATTTTTATCTTGTTTGTATAAGGCGAGGAGCCTCATTCAAAGGGAAAATAGATATAGTCTATATGGCATGCAGATGTTCTTTTTTTAGTACGGCCAGTTAAAACAAGGACAGGCAGCAGAAGGAAAAGGTTATTTCCCACAGAGTTGCCACTAATTGAAATGGACCACTTACAGCTGGATGTACCAATGGATCTCATGTTCACTTGATACTTCATCCACTACACCATGCTGGCTCATGCAGAACCTTGTCTAATTCCTTTAACCTTCAGACTTAAGCCCTAAAGCAGTTTCAACATCCTACTGACATCGGAACCATCTGCAACCACGGAGTATGCCTTGAGGGAAAGTGAAAGTTAAAAACACAAGCCAGGAGGTTCATCCGACCAGCTCTTGAAGAGATGACCAATCAGCCTGAGAAAATTATTAGGGCAGCTATACCCCGCCCCCCAACATCTTGGGGGGGGAAATTTAAAATCACTACATACTACAGAGCAAACTAACCTGCTATCTACATCTGTATACAGCATTTGAAAAGCCAAAAAGCAATAAGAGAAGAAACTTACTTTTCAGGCACTGGGAGTTTTGTTCCACCTGGAATTATTTCTTCGGAGGGAATAGCTGAAAGGGAAAACATGCAACAATCAGGGTGACCAGGGTGAAAAAGCCACATGCTGTGATCAGCAGGACTATACATTTTGTAACCTTGTAAATTAAGAGATGACCAGCTCATGGAGCAAGATGAACATGCTATAAAGGGCTCCAAAGTACAATCATGCACATCTAAGTTGCATTTTAAACTTTTTCTTTATTAAACAGAGCTTGTTGTTCCTTTGTTTAAGATAATAATATTAAGTTAAGAAATACACAAAATTACTAGAATTTATCAGAAACACCAAAGGCACTAAAAACTCTCAAAGATTTTGTGGGTAATAGCTTCATAGCTTCCTACCCTTTATTCCCAGACCAGAGGTGTGGAAACTCGGGCCTTGGAGAGAAACAAGCCCTCTTGATTTCTTCAGATGGCCATGCTCCCTTCTCCATGGCACCAAGTGATGGCTTTATGGGTTATATATGATTCCCCTCCATATTCTAAAAGGTTGAAATGTCCCTCCTAAGGCTTAGTTACCAGGAGGAAGAACTTTTAGCTAAACCTCTAGCTAAACTATGCTTGTATTTTTTGGCCCCATGCATTTAGTCTTTGCCCTACCTGCCACTGGAATGCAAACTTTTATGAGCTTCTATGAAACAGAATTCTGTCCTTAGGGTGAAAGATGTTCTCCAGCCTTTTGCTAGAATTTGTATACACCTCCTAACACCCTTCAACCTTCTGGGTTCCATTTTAATTCCTCTCCATTTGCACCAGTTCTCACTGTCAAAAAATGATGGCTGAGTTTCTAGATCAGCTATTTTGTTAAGCATAATTAAGTAAGTGGTGTCTTCTGGCCAGACCCCTCCACACACACATCCTGCCTTACCAGATAGCAGCCACTGTTCTCCTGTCAATTGTGGTGCAGAAATTTGACGTCTTCAGCTCTCCCCCTGACAACAACTTCTGGTGTGACAATCAGAAGCAAGATCCCTGTTGCAATTCCTCTTTGCACCAGAGATCACTAGGGGGAAGGGGATAGAAATGTCAATCTGCTGAGTCCAAATTGACAGGAGAATAGACTACCATTGCTTGCAATGGTTGCTGCCTGGGAAGGCAGTATGCCTATGTATTCCTACACTATTGCCACGATTGTGAATACAAGAGATTGTGACTACAAATCAATTATGGATGCATAACTCTAGGTTAAGCATTTGTAACAACTGTGGATTTCAGCCTACATCTTTAGCATTACAGATTTCTAAGGCATGTAGCCATCTTTTGCTTTAGTAGAAGCAGAAATAAACAACATCTGTAATAACAGAAATAACTGTTAGTGTTATTCCTATTATTTTTCAAAAAAATCTTCAGCAGCTAAAAACATTGTGCAGTATAGCGTATAACAAAAATATTAATGACAGATCCACCAACAGGATTACAATCTAAAACTACAGACATGTGAAAAAGAAAAAGAAGAGAGGAGAGAAACACAACAGAAAAAAAAATGTATCCATTCTTTGTGATTTCTGATCTGTAAATGAGCAGATCTTGTCAGATTGCCAATAAATGATTGGATCTAAAAAGTTGTGTTTCACAGACCATATTCTAGAATGAGGAATAACCAGGGCTGCTATGATTTCAATAACACATGCTTCTTGAGCAGAAAATGGAAAAGTGGTGGACTGGGGTTTTTAAAATTACAACTCAGCTTGTAATTACAACTCAGCTTCTAGCTCAAAAATTCTCAGCTAGTATGGCCATTGGATATGACGGCTGGGGTTTATGGGGGCCCTTTCACAACTCACAATTATATAACTATGACTGCACATTAAC
Organism: Phrynosoma blainvillii; assembly: GCA_026167975.1. Lineage (NCBI taxonomy): Eukaryota > Metazoa > Chordata > Lepidosauria > Squamata > Phrynosomatidae > Phrynosoma > Phrynosoma blainvillii. Next base: position 372,327,193 of record JANUYF010000002.1, read on the forward strand.
TGCCATGGCTGCATCCTATGGAATCCCGGGATTTGTAGTTTAGGGAGGTAAACTTGGAATTCTCAGCCAGAGTGCTTTAGGGCCTCCTCAAACTACAAATGCAAGGATTCCACAGAATGAAGCCATGACAGTTAATATGGACTCATAGTGCTATAAGTGTATAGTATGAAAGGACCTGGGAGTGGCAATCCAAAAAAAGGAACTTTTGCATACTCTTGTTTTTAAATTAGCTGAACTTAAGGCTTCACTTAAGGAGCCAACTCTTTTTCCAGCTCTCTTATATCCAAAGGCATGCCATACTGGTGCAGCAACAACACAGCACTCTACAAGATGCTCCCTCAACCTGAGGGGAGGCTGTGTCAATCCCTAACCAATCCTTAGGCCAAAGACTTTGCCACCCACCTCCTCCTGAGGCCTGCCAGCTCCCTCACCTGTCTCCTCAGTGCTGTGGCCACGCAGCAATTCTGCCTCCTTGCCCAGGCCTGTTCCGCTGCCAGGAGACATGCATCCTGTCCTCTCTCTGTCCGCACCACCCTCCCCATCCTCTCTGGAAGATGGCTCTGCCTCATCCACTGGACATGGTGAGTCGGAAGCAAGAGCTAAGGAAAAGGCATGGGCGGCTGCGGCCCGGCGGAGGGAGCGCCGACGTCGGATGGTGGGGGAGGGTGGGGGGCTGGGCTTGGAACTCACGGCTTTTTCTTCCTCCTTCTCCTCGTCTCGGCCTCCGGAGGCAGCTTTGCAGGAGGGTGGTGTACAGATCTGTGGGGTGGAGGGTTTCCAGGAGAAAGTGTGGCCAGCCAGGCATTCCCACACCATGCTGCTTGGGACTCTTTTTGGGTCCAACAAGGTGGACTTCATGTTAGGGATGAAGCCACACTCTTGGCTGTGATTGTGGGAAAGGACGACAAGGTGCTGCAGTGCATCAGAAGGAAAGGGATGAGGGATGGTGTTATCCTGTCCTGGGACAAGAAAGAGAGAGAGAGGGTGGGGAGAAGGAGAATAAAATTAGTGTGGGATTTGGCAGACTGAGCTTCACCAGAAAGCAACATTCCCATAAATGAGCTTCTCTCCCATCTACGTGCTTTTGTAACCCATGTGAGTATTGCTTTGGCCCAGTGGGTGAGGAGACCCTGAGGAAGCGGCTGTACTAACTGGTTGAGTTCAAAAACCTGGAGATTTGTCTGTCACCATGGACAATCCTGCCCTGGGATGGTCTGTCACCATGGACTGTCTGTCACGATGGACAGTCACTACTGAACTCCATGGATCAACTGTCTGACTTGGTATAAAACAGCTTCTTATGATGCTACACACAGTACTGGCTGAGCAATATGTAGATTTTCAATTATTACTGGAAGCAGAGGACTAATTTATATAACCAAAAAAGATCTTCCAGGAAATGGAGCACTTCAGAAAGAAGATAAAGTGTTCTAGCATACTGGTCTCCCACGCCCATCCCTCAAAATTAATGAAACATTTCTCCATGGCAGAAGTAAACAAGTACACAATTTGGGATAAAAACATAATCCTTGTTGTGCTTAGTTGCAAGACTGCTATATGCAATTAAAGTGGAAGGGGAGAGGAGGAAATGAAGGAATCAAGAAACATCCTTCTATGATTCTAAGATTAACTGATTGATTTGAGCATGAGTTTTCATGGATATCAACCTACTTCTACCTGTAGCTGTACTTCCAGCTCCACTGCTGCATCTTAAGAAATGGACTGATACCCACGAAAAGTTCATGCTAAAATAAATCAAAGGCCTAGCCATGTTAGTCTGCAAAATCAGTATACAAAAAGATTCTGTAGCACCTTTGAGACTACTGAACGAAAAATGTTGTAGCATAAGCTTGCATAGAATCGGTCTACTTCCTAAGATGCATGGAATGAACTGGTGCCCAGGAAGGCCTTTTATAATTAGACATTATGAATAGCCATGGAAATGCAAAATTTGTGGATATAGTGATGAGATAACAAGTTCAGCTTTAAGGATGAGGAACAGAGGTAGGAGAAAAGAGGTTGCTTAAGGCCAGGGTGGGTGGACTATAAATGGTGAAGGGAATTTTGGAATGTGCTGTGTGCAGGCTGGGAACCAGAAAGGAGATATTAAACTGACTAAAAATGTCCAGTGTTATAATGTGTAATGTACCAGGAAGCTACTGTCTTTGTTCAACACGCTTTTGATGGATTAAAGTTTGTGAACATATTGTAATTCAGCTGTTTCTCTTTCCAATCTCTCTTTGTAGGTTTCCTCCCCGCCAAGGACCACTGTCCTCAGGTCAGAGATGGAATGCCCAGGAAGACTGTTCTGTAACAGGCTTTTGATTATTCCCATTCAGTTAGTCTTAAAGGGTGTTTCTTGATTCCTTCATTTTCTGCCCCCATTGATATCCAGGAAAGCTCACGGTAAAATAAATCAGTCTCAAAGATGCTGCTTGACTCCTTCATCCCTCCTTTCCATTTTATGCTTTCTCTCTGAGAACTATATAAAATTAAACACATTAATACTAACAGAAGTCACTTCTGATTTCCAGAAAATCTGAAAGCACTCTTACCTGTTTTCACCACTGAACTAGGTGAATTGTACCTACATGAGAAACAACAGAGGTGGAGAAGGAAGGTGAAAAGACAGAACACTTGATTAGATGTGTGGTTGGTTAATAATAATATCTATAACAGCTTTCAGCACAGAAAATAATTTTAACACCATCAACAATGGCATTTTAGAGCAAGGCTGGGATACATATGATCCTCCAGATATTATCAAATTGTAACTCCTAGCATTCCTCATCATTGGCAAGGGTTTTTTGGGATTTGCAGCTCAGCAACATCTGAAGGGCTACAAGATTCCCACCCCATTTTACAGCAGTGCTACCCAATGTGGTGGTGGGCACACTGATACTGGCCCACAAGCTGTTGGTTACTAGACCATGGCAAGCTTCCAGGAAAAAAAAAAATTTTTTAACCAGTAGTCACAAATATATGTACTTGATGTGAGTATATACGGAGAAAAAATCCTGCTGGTCCCCTATATCAGATAGCCTGAGAAGAACTGCTCTAGGGAATTGTGCTAACTTCACACATTTTCCCCAGGTTCAGTGTAAATGGGATGCCAGGGTCTTAAGTGTGTAGACTACACAGCGGTAGCTGTTTAAAACTGTCATGGCTCCATCCTAAGGAATCCTAGGATTTGTAGTTTAGTGAGGCATTTAGTGATGTGGCTGCTTACAACCAAATTAGGGTTGTGTTCTTCCATAGTTTCCTGGATGGTTCTTTTATGGTAAGGTAAAGGTAGGTAGCCAATGATAAGGGATGATGGGAGCTGCACTCCCGCAAAATCTAGAGGGACGGTCTAAAAGCGCTTGCAGATAATTAAATGCATGCACCTACAGGACTGGGTTACATTGGAGTTTGAGGAGGAAAAGAGGCAAACTCCAAAGTTACCATGCCTGCTGGTGGGGGAAGGTTCCTTTTTATCATTCTGTGAGAGTTAAGCTGGTGCCCATATTTACAAGACACTCTGCTTTATGTGAAGTCAAGTCTGTCCTCAACTTCCCCTCTCATGTAAAATGGAAACTTTAGGAATGAAGGCCCATGGGAGAAAGGACAGCAAAGTAGCCATTAGCCACTCCTATCTACTGCCCATAAACTTGCCTGTCTCCTCTTCTGTAGTGTGGCCACATTTCCTAGAACACAGTTGGGTATTTAGATGTTGTTGGGCTACAAATCTCTGGAACGCTGGCCAGCACAGCCAGTAGAGAGGGATGCTGGAAGTTGCAGTCCAACAACTATGCAAGCTGCCTTGAGTTCCAGGTTTAGAAAAAAAAGGCAGGGTATAAACAATCTAACACAACACAACAACAACTGGGGGCCAAACTAACCTGAGTTCTAAAAGATAAGCCAAGCGAAGATTTTTTTCAAATACTGGAAACTGTTTATGGACCTTTGGAGCAATAAGAAGCCCAACGATGTAATAATCTGTGGTTATTGTTATTAGTAATTCTAGCAGGATTATTTAATTGGCTCTGTAATGGTAGAATAATATATTCCTTTTTAATTTACTTTTTCATTACAGTTGGGGTGTGTGTCAGAGCCCTATTATTGTTTTATAGGGTTTTCCCCTCCTTTTTTTCTCTTCTTCTTTCTCTCTATTTTCTCTCTTTTTATTTTGAATCTTTTATTTGAATGTCTGTTATCTTGGTTTTGATTAAAAATTAGATTTTCAGTGTTAAATCACAGGGGGAAGAGGGCTACATGAACCCCACCTTTCTTTCAGAAGAAGACATTTCAATCATGAGTTAGAAACATGTAGACTTGAAGATGTTGCTGGATTACAACCCATAACATTCCTCAGCATTCGCTTTTGCAGACTGCTAGAAATAGTGCAAATTGAGTTCACTTTAATTGCCCTGGCTTAGTGCTAGGGAATCATGGGAACTGTATTTTTTTCTGAGACATTGAGCCTTCTCTGTCAGAGAGCTCTGGTGCTACAATAAACTACAGTTCCTATGATTCCCTTGCACTGAGCCAGGGCAGTTAAAGTGGATTCAATTTGCACTATTTCTGGCAGTCTGCAAAGGCCCTAAATTGGCTAATTCTAGACTATGGAAATTATCGCATGGGTTTTTAACCCAACTGCACCCTAATGGGATGCAGCCGGGAATTATCGCACATAATTCACCACTGATTCCGCTGGCTGAGTGCAGCCCAGAAACCTCCCGCCTTTGAAAAGCAGCTTGCTGAGTGCTCCTGGGACCCAGGCTGCACTCAGCCAGCAGAATCGGCGGCAAATTACATGTGATAACTCCCGTCTGAATCCTGCCTCCCAGCTGCAGTTGGATTAAAAGCCTGTGTGATAATCTCATAGAATCAGAGAATTATAGAGTTGGAAGAGACCACAAGAGCCATCCAGTCCTGCCATGCAGGAACTCCCAATCAAAGCATCCCCGACAGATGGCCATCCAGCCTCTGCTTAAAGACCTCCAAGGAAGGAGACTCCACTACTCTCTGAGGGAGTGTGTTCCACTGTCGAACCGCCCTTACTGTCAGGAAGTTCCTCCTAATGTTGAGGTGGAATCTCTTTTCCTGGAGCTTGCACCCATTGGTCCGGGTCCTAGTCTCTGGAGCGGCAGAAAACAAGCTTGTTCCCTCCTTAATATGACATCTCCTGGGAGTTGCAGTTCAACAGGCCATCCCTGGTTTAAGCAAAGGTAGCAATTCTCTACTCACATGCCACAGGTCCTCCTCACCTGTCAAGCAAGTACTTAGCTAGCTGGGAGTGCAAGGAGAAACCCAGCTGCTCTTTAAGTTGACACCACTGCTCCAGATGGCTGCCGATACGAATCCGGCACTTGCCACGCCTGGCGTCCAGCTCCTTGCGTTTCTGCTTGCGAATAGTTTCCGAGGCCCGTTGGCGGCCTTGGCGCACATGCTCCATCATCTCAAAGTCACCACTCTGAGGAAAGAGAGGCAACTGAGTTAGGATACCATCTTTTAACTCCTAGTGGATCAGAAGCAAGTTATCCATCTATCTATCTATCCATCCATCCCTTTATTTATACTAGTGGTTCCCAAACTTTGGTCCTTAAGTGTGTTTGGACTTCAGCTCCCAGAAGCCCCTGCCAGCTTGGTCAATAGTCAGGAATTCTGGGAGCTGAAGTCCAAAAAATCTAGAGGACCAACATTTGGGAATCACTAATTTATACCTTGCCCTTTTCCCAGATTGGGACTTACCGGTAAGTTGGTTTACAAAATACAGAATATTACAATAAATGGTTTTAATTAACAACTAGTTAAGCCCATTTGAAATACTATGTTAAAATAAATATTAAAAGCACTACAGCACCAGAAAAAAGCCCTTTTCTTGTTAACAATCATTTCCCAAAGACTTGCTGGCACAGAAAATTCTTCACTCACCACCAAAAAGACTGCAATAAATAAAGAAATGAAAGTAAATAAATATAATGGTAATTTATTTATAATAATTATGAGGTTTGTAGGGTTTCTTTGGCAAAATTCGCTTTGCCCTGCAATAACAACAACAATTGAGACTAAATAAAGAACTGAAAATAAAATAAATATAATAATATATTTATTTATAATAATTATGGGGGACCTTAAGGTTTTTGGGGTTTCCTTGGTCAAATTTGTAACAACAACAACAACAATTGAGAATAAATAATTGAAAATAAAATAAATATAATAATCTATTTATTTATAATATCATACATAAATTTATATAATATTAAACATAATAATATATTTATTTATAATAATTATGGGGGACCTTAAGGTTTATGGGGTTTCCTTGGCCAAATTTGCAACAACAACAACAACAACAACAACAACAACAATTGAGAATAAATAAAGAATTGAAAATAAAATAAATATAACAATGTATTTATTTATAATATTATAAATAAATTTATATAATATTAAACATAATGATATATATATTTATAATAATTATGGGAGAACCTTAAGGTTTTTGGGGTTTCCTTGGCCAAATTTGCAACAACAACAGAGAATAAATAAAGAATTGAAAATAAAATAAATATAATAATGTATTTATTTATAATATTATAAATAAATTTATATAATATTAAACATAATAATATATGTATGTATAATAATTATGGGGGAACCTTAATATAATATTAAACTTAATACTATATTCATTTATAATAATTATGGGGGAACCTTAAGGTTTTTGGGGTTTCCTTGGCCAAATTTGCAACATCAACAACAACAACAATTGGGGCTTTCAGTGGGGCTTAAATAACTGAGAATCTGGGGCACATTATCCAGGATGATGATGATGATGATGATGATGATGATGATGATGATGATGATGATGATGATAAATGCAGGGAGCAGAGAAGTCCTTACGCGCGAGACACGTGTCAGAGGATGCACACGAGGGCCATGATGACACGGGGGAGGAGTTCCAAGGAGCAGCCCTCCTGTTCAGCAGCGCCCCCTGCCGGCGCCCCTCATGCTCTTTGGCTCCTGGGGACCCTCCAATGCCTCCTCCTCCTCCTCCTCTTGCTGCTGCTTCCAGAAAAGATGGTTGCAGCCGGGCTCCGAAAGGAAGGGAAGCGGCACAGGAAGGGGATGGGTCAAGCCGGAGGGGGAGTGGACGGCCGGAGGGAGGGATCCGGGGTGGGGAAAAGGGAAGCATAGGCCCCTCCTGGATCTATCTGGTGGTGGAGGTGGAGGTGGAGGTGGAGGTGGAGGTGTGTGCCTCCAAGCCGTTTCTCGTTTATGGCAGCCATAAGACGACTCTTGTCCTGGGGTTTTCTTGGCAAGGTTTGCCCGAGGCTGAGAGAGTGTGACCTACCTTGACCAAATCTCTTGCCAAGAAAAGCCAGCGATAGGTTTTCCTTGTGTGTGTGAGACTCTGTCCTTGGCAAGGTTTGCCTGAGGCTGAGAGAGTGTGACCGGCCTTGACCAAATCTCTTGCCAAGAAAAGGCCAGTGATAGGCTCACCTTGTGTGTGTGTGTGTGACACTCTGTCCTGGGGTTTTCTTGGCAAGGTTTGCCCGAGGCTGAGAGAGTGTGACCTGCCTTGACCAAATCTCTTGCCAAGAAAAGCCAGCGATAGGTTTGCCTTGTGTGTGTGAGACTCTGTCCTTGGCAAGGTTTGTCTGAGGCTGAGAGAGTGTGACCGGCCTTGACCAAATCTCTTGCCAAGAAAAGGCCAGTGATAGGTTTGCCTTGTGTGTGTGAGACTCTGTCCTGGAGTTTTCTTGGAAAGGTTTGCCCGAGGCTGAGAGAGTGTGACCTGCCTTGACCAAATCTCTTGCCAAGAAAAGCCAGCGATAGGTTTGCCTTGTGTGTGTGAGACTCTGTCCTTGGCAAGGTTTGTCTGAGGCTGAGAGAGTGTGACCGGCCTTGACCAAATCTCTTGCCAAGAAAAGGCCAGTGATAGGTTTGCCTTGTGTGTGTGAGACTCTGTCCTGGAGTTTTCTTGGAAAGGTTTGCCCGAGGCTGAGAGAGTGTGACCTGCCTTGACCAAATCTCTTGCCAAGAAAAGCCAGCGATAGGTTTGCCTTGTGTGTGTGAGACTCTGTCCTTGGCAAGGTTTGTCTGAGGCTGAGAGAGTGTGACCGGCCTTGACCAAATCTCTTGCCAAGAAAAGGCCAGTGATAGGTTTGCCTTGTGTGTGTGAGACTCTGTCCTGGAGTTTTCTTGGAAAGGTTTGCCCGAGGCTGAGAGAGTGTGACCTGCCTTGACCAAATCTCTTGCCAAGAAAAGCCAGCGATAGGTTTGCCTTGTGTGTGTGAGACTCTGTCCTTGGCAAGGTTTGTCTGAGGCTGAGAGAGTGTGACCGGCCTTGACCAAATCTCTTGCCAAGAAAAGGCCAGTGATAGGTTTGCCTTGTGTGTGTGAGACTCTGTCCTGGAGTTTTCTTGGAAAGGTTTGCCCGAGGCTGAGAGAGTGTGACCTGCCTTGACCAAATCTCTTGCCAAGAAAAGCCAGCGATAGGTTTGCCTTGTGTGTGTGAGACTCTGTCCTTGGCAAGGTTTGTCTGAGGCTGAGAGAGTGTGACCGGCCTTGACCAAATCTCTTGCCAAGAAAAGGCCAGTGATAGGTTTGCCTTGTGTGTGTGAGACTCTGTCCTGGAGTTTTCTTGGAAAGGTTTGCCCGAGGCTGAGAGAGTGTGACCTGCCTTGACCAAATCTCTTGCCAAGAAAAGCCAGCGATAGGTTTGCCTTGTGTGTGTGAGACTCTGTCCTTGGCAAGGTTTGTCTGAGGCTGAGAGAGTGTGACCGGCCTTGACCAAATCTCTTGCCAAGAAAAGGCCAGTGATAGGTTTGCCTTGTGTGTGTGAGATTCTGTCCTGGAGTTTTCTTGGAAAGGTTTGTCCGAGGCTGAGAGAGTGTGACCTTGACCAAATCTCTTGCCAAGAAAAACCCAGTAATAGGCTCACCTTGTGTCTGTGAGACTCAGTCCTGGAGTTTTCTTGACAAGGTTTTCCCGAGGCTGAGAGAGTGTGACCTTCCTTGACCAAATCTCTTGCCAAGAAAAGCCCAGTGATAGGCTCACCTTGTGTGTGTGTGTGACACTCTGTCCTTGGCAAGGTTTGCCTGAGGCTGAGAGAATGTGACTTGTCTTGTCCAAATTGCTTGACCAGAAAAACTCAGGATAGGTTCGCCTTGTGTGTGTATGTGTGTCGTTTCTGATTTATGGCAACCCTAAGGTGAATCTATCCTGGGCTTTTCTTGGCAAGGTTTGTTCAGAAAGAGGGTTTGTGTTGCCTGAGGCTGAGAGAGTGTGACAAAATATCTTGCCAAGACAAGCCCAATGATAGGTTCATCTTGTCTGTGTGCCTTCAAGTTTTTTTCTGATTTATGGCGACCCTAAGGTGACTCTTATCATGGGCTTTTCTTGGCAGTGTTTGGGGGGGGGTACCATTGGCATCCTCTGAGGCTGAGAGAGTGTGACTTGCCTTGACAAAATCAATTGCCAAGAAAAGCCCAGGATAGGTTTGCCTTGTGTGTGTGTGCCTCCAAACTGTTTATGACTTATGGTGACCCTAAGATGAATCTATTGTGGACTTTTCTTGGCATGGTTTGTTTAGATGGTTGGTTGGTTGTTGTTTTTTAGCCCTGGCCTTCCCATGAGGCTGAGATAGTGTTGCCTTGACATGGGAGGCTAAGTGCCCAAATCCTGTGCAGAAACTGGATTTAAATTCTGGGAATATCTCACAAAAGCAGGATTGCTTTCAGACACCCATTGGGGGCATTGAGAATTAATCCCACATTAACCCACACAGAAAATGGACAAAAGCGGCTTTAACTGCTCTGACTGCCTCCGCTTGCATTTTGGGGTTTGTGGTTCAGTGAGGCTTAATTTCATTTCATTAAACTACCTAGTAGTTCAACACAACTTTCCCCTACCAACGAAAGCATGTTTGGCCAGGTTTTAAAAAATTATGCACCCTTTTGGCCATTCACATATTTAAATGTATGCATTATTTCATGCAGAATGAACATGGTGTAGCGGTTTGAGAATTGGTCCATGACTCTAGTGACCAGGGTTCGATACCCGGCTCAGCCATGAAAACCACTGGGCAACCCCTGGCCAAGCCACACTCTCTTAGCCTCAAAAGAAGGTAAAGGCAAACCGCCTCTGAACAAATCTGGCCAAGAAAACCCTGTGATAGGGTCACCTTAAGATTGTCATAAGTCAGAAATGACTTGAAGACACACAGCAACAACAAATTAATTTAATTTCATAAATTTAATTTATTTCATCTTGCATGAAATTAATCATAAAGTAATAACTATCATCTGGAAGTTATTATGGTATATTGATGAAATTTTGTCAGTGTCGTCATTCGTCCCGAAGTGCATGCTGTTGAGAAAATCAGCTCTTTGTGTCCTTTATTTTTGTTACAGGTTGTGCCAGAAGTGACTAAAGCAGGGATAGGCAACCTTTCCCCTTTAAGGGCCGAGGGACTTCAGCTCCCAGAAGCCTCAGCCATGTTGACCAATAGCTCCTGGGATTCTGGGAGCTGAAGTCCCTCGGCCCTTAAAGGGGAAAGGTTGCCTACCCCTGGACTAAAGTGTAAGATGGAGAAGACTGAGGCTCCCAGCGTGATAAAGTTCCTGCATTTGAAGGATAATAGCGCCTGGCAAATTCATGATGAGATGATGGTAGTTTATGGAAACGATTACCCATCTTATGATACTATTGTGAGGTGGAAAAGGAATTTCCAAACTGGTGACATGTCCCTCACAGAGAAGCCAAGACCTGGAAGACCATCACTGACGGACAATGCATCCACAGTGAAGAAAGTGGAGTGTTTAATCCTGGAAGACAGACAAGCAACCATCCAAATGATCATGAATGAAACTGGTCTCAGTTATGGTAGTGTGTGGAAAATTATTCATGATGAACTGCAGATGTCTAAGGTGTCTGCACACTGGGGTTCATATCTGCTAACCACTTTCCAGAAAGAAACATGGTGTGATCTTTCAAGACAGATGTTGATGCTGTTGGAACAGGATGAAGAGGGGTTTTTTTGGTCATCTGGTAACCATGCATGAATCTTGGATCTGTCAGTATGATCCAGAGACCAAAACCATGAGCATGCAGTTGGAAGTATGCCAAATCCCCTCCCCCTAAAAAGGCAAAGGTGCAAAAATCAGCAGGGAAGGTCATGCTCTCAGTTTTTTGGGACTGCCGTGGAGTCATTCTCACAGATTACCTTGCAAAGGGACAAAACATCACTGGCACATACTACAGCGATCTTCTGGACAAGTTGCGAGATGCTCTGAAAAAGAAACGCCACGGTATGCTCTCCAGGGGCATTTGTCTCTTAGCTGACCATGCACCAACTCACTCATCTCAAGTTGCAGTTAAAGCAAGGGCATGTGGCTTTGAGATCTTGCAGCATCTGCCTTATTCTCGCGACCTCTCACCAAGTGACTTTCTTGTTCCCAGAAATGAAAAATCCATTGCTGGGTCACAGATTTGACAACAGAAATGACGTTATTCATGAAATGGAAGAGTAGTTTAAGGTGCAATCTGCAGACTTCTACAATAACGGTATTCAGAGGGTCAAGAAACACCGGGAAAATGTGTAAATCTGGATAGTGACTATGTAGAGAAATGTTAACAACTACAAATCAAAACAAACTTTCTGTCAATTTTTAAAGGTGATAATTAAAACTTTACGACACCCCTCGTATGTTATTAAGAAATAAAACAAAGAAGCAAATCAACAAGTAATAAGAACTTTAATTAAGCATTTTTTAAAAAAAACAAACCTATTATACAGTGCTCTTTTACTTCAAGTTTAAATTTGGCATTGAGTTATAATTAACAAGGATGGGATGCGGTGGCTCAAGTGGTTAAGAAGCTGTCTTTGTTGATTGCAAGATTGGCAGGTTGGCAGTTTAAGGCCCAGGTGCTGCATGATGGGGTGAGCTCCTATCACTAGTCCCAGCTTCTGCCAATCTAGCAGTTCGAAAGCATGCAAATGCAAGTAGATAAATAGGTACCACTTTGGTGGGAAGGTAAACAGCATTCTCTGAAATCATGCTGGCCACATGATCACAGAGTAGTCTCTGACAATTCTGGCTCTTCAGCTTAGTAACGGAGATGAGCACTGCCCCCAACGGTCGGACATGACTTGACAACCTTGTCAATGGGGAATACCTTTACCTTTACTATAATCAACAGGACCAATGCACCTGAAGTCAATTAAACTGAAGCTGAAGCTGAAGTAAAGCTGCTGTTTAGTTTTCTTTTTCTATTAAACAATCAAGTTGAACGGATATTTTTGCTTTTTTAAAAATTTCTTTTCTCTTACCCTTATACAAGTGGAACTTTCACTTAGCACTCACTTATTATTCAACTCAAGCAGAAGTGAAGCTCTCCCATTGCTCCTTTAATTAGACGAAGCGGAAGTGGATACTTCACTCTTTAATTATTCAATTAAGCCGAAAGAAAGCTGAAGTGAAGCTTATTTTTCCTTTTTCTTTCTTTTTTCTGTATTGCTGCTCTCAACTTTCTAGACAGAAGAAGAGCCTTGTCTTCTTTTTTCCAGTTAAGCTGAAGTGAAGCTGTTTTTTCTTTTTGCATTGCTGTTCAATTAACCAGGCAAAAGAAAAGCCTTCTCCACTTCTTTTCTAACTAAAGCTGAAGTGAAACTATCTTCTTTTTCTTTTTTGCATTGTAGCTACTAATTAATCAGGCAGAAAGAAAGCTTCAACTAACAACTGAAGGAAAGACTTGTTCTCCATTCTATAATTTAAAGCTGAAGAGAAGCAGTTTTTTCCCCCTCTTCTCTTTTTCTTTTTCCTGTATAAGGGCTTTTTAACTAATTTAGCTAATTAATCTGAAGTGAAGATTATCCTCCTGATGTTTTGCTCCATTAGCTAAAGTGGAAGTGGCGGAAAATATTTAACTGGAAATTTTTATTTTTGTTTTTGCTTGCTTTTGGAGAAGAAAAGATTCCAGTAGGTAGTGGGAGATAGAGAGAGGGAGAATAGAGAACATAGAGAAAACACAGAGAGGGGAAAACGAAAAGAAAAAGGGAAGAAAAGCAGATAAATCCCCCAGACAGAGGCAGAAATTATTGTGAAACTAAAAGGGGATTGAGATTAAAAAAAAGGTCAACATAACCAAATTAGAAAGAGAGAAACTTTAGTTGGATAATAAGAAAGTGAGGAAAGAAAGAGAGAGAAAGTCAAGGATAAAGCAAGAATAGAAAAAAGAGGGAAGGAATATGGTATTATACTCCTACCAGATAAGATCTAGAAAGTAACTTAGGAGAGATAAAGAGAAAGAGAGAGAAAAGCGAAAAGAGAGAAGAAAAGGGGAAGGGAAAGAGGAGGAAAGAAAAGAAGAAATGGGAGGGGAAGAAAGAGGAGAAGAGAGGAGAAAAAGGGAGAGGAAAGAGGAGATGGAAGAAGAGGGAAGGAGGGAAGAAATATCCTTATTTGAAAGAAATTGCATCAGGTTTAAGATCCAAAACAATAACATGATCCCAAACATCAACAATTCCAAGAATAGGATCTGTAGAGTTATCTGCCAAACAAATAGATGTAAATTTAATTATTTTACAATAATTAAGGGAATTTAAGAAAGATTTCAAGAAAGAAATCAGAAATGAGTTGAAAGAATTCAAGAAGGAATTTAGAAAAGAAATCAAGGTTGACATACAAAAAGAGACAAATGCTTTAGCAAAAATAAATAAATAAATAGATTCTATGACAAAAGATATGTCAGAAATGAAAAAGGAGATAGATACTATAAAAAAGAAAACAAACGAATTATAATTGAAAACTGAAAATAAACAGAAAAATCACAAGATTTGCAGAATTTATTGATTCAGGATCTAAGATACAGGGAGAGGTGTATTAAACTGAGAGGGATATTGGAAAAAAATCATGAAAATTTATGGGAGATGATTATACCAGAGTTAGCAAAATTTCTGGAGAATTCATAGGCTTACAGATCGACTAGAGTTAATTCAGTTGTTGCAAGGGAAAAAAACTGCCCAGGGATATTTTCATATCTTTTACAGGATCTTTTACAGGATTAAGATTTAAAGACATTAATTAAAATTTTTTAAAAAAATATTTGAATATTTATGGAATGGAATTGAAATATTTAAGGATGTACCCCTACAAATCTTGAAGAAAAGAGAAGAATACAAGTTCTTAACTCAGATTTTGAAAAACAACAACCATAATATTCAATACTGTTGGGGAAAAATAGAAGGGCTATCCTTCATTTATAAACAAAAAAGAATCAACATAAATTTGGTTGATAAGGCAAAAGAATTTTACAAAAGGCTAAAAATAAGAAAGAAAGAAAGAAAGAAAGAAAAAGAAAGAAAGAGTCAGGAAACACAGAACAAGCAGAAGCTAGATCGAGTGACTCACCAGTATACCCAGAATTAGAAGAGGAGGGAGTTTCGAAGAACAGGTATCACAGGAAGAAGGAGAAAATCAGGAAGAAAAAGAAATATCAGTCGGAGAAACATCAGATCAAGGGACAGAGGAAGAAATAAAATAAGAACTTAAGGTAGAAAGGAAAGAAGAAAGGGAATAGAGTGATGATCTGCAAGATTGGATCATGGAATGTATGAGGTCTAAACAATTGATATAAAAGAAGACAAATCTTTCATATTGTAGAAAAACTTAACTACGATATCCTGTGTTTGCAAGAAACAAAAATTAAAGATAACGTATCCAAATTTATAAGAAATTCCAAATTAGGTCTACTCTGCAACAGAAAAAAAGAAGAGAGGAGTCTTATTATGTCAATAAAAAATACCCTACCAAGGATTTATTTAAAGATAATGAAGGAAGATATGTGACAGTTGAAATCCAAATACGAGAGAAAAAAATTGTAGTGGTTAACATATATTCACCTTTAGAGAATAAAGAATGTTTCTTTAAAAAAAAATTAAGAATGACTTAGTAGATAACAACACAAATAATATAATCTTGTTTGAGGACTTTAATGGAGTAATGTTACCCCAGAGAGTCAGAACATCAAAAAAGAAAATCAAGAAAAACCAAGGGAGACTACCTAAACTTTGTTTTGTACTAATGGAAGAATACTTGGAAATATAAGTATGGAAATAAACAAGGTTTTACTTTCTTCTCTCCAGCTCAACAATCTTCCTCGAGACTCGATATGTTTCCAATTGCAAAAGATCTTACAACAGATATATCAAAGATGGAAATATTATCAAAACTCCTTTGATCACAATATGATAGAATTGAGTCTCTTTTTCAAGAAAAAGGACAACTGCTGGAGATTAAACTATTACATTCTACAAGACAAACAATTTGTAAACCAAATGAAAATAGGGCTAAAACATTTCTTCCAAATCAGTAAGACACTGGGGATGTCTATGAAAATGATATGGGATACCGGTAAAACAGTAGCAAGGGGTCTTTTAATTAAGAGATCATCTGAAATTAAGAAAATGAAAGCAGAAAAAAATATTAACAGCTGATAATCAAAGAAGAGGAACTAAAAAAAAATCACCATCAAATAAAACCATTTATAAAGAAATCAAATTATTGCAAAAACAACTTCAAGTTCAATTAACAGACGAGATAGCAGGAAAAATAAAGAAAATGAAACAAAAAAAATTCAAACAGGCCAATAAAAAGGGCAGATGGCTGGCCTACAAACTGAAGAAAGAGACTGAGAAGAAATTGATTACAGAATTAAGATATAAAGGAGAATCAATAATATATATTGAAGAGATCAAGAAGATTTTCTATCAGGGCTATACTGATTTATTTAAAGGGAAAGAAGAATTGAAAGACTTTAAGGAAAAAATGAAAGAATTTTTAGACAAGAATGACATTCCAAAAATCACAATAGAGCAAAAATAAATGTTAAATGCAGCTATAACCAAAGAAGAAATATCAAAGGCTATTCAAAGTCTGAAAATAAATAAATCTCCGCAAACGATAGGCCTATATCTCTGCTAAATTTTGACTATAAAATCTTTGCGTCATTTTTGGCCAACAGACTGGAAAAAATTCTAACAATAATTCATGAAGACCAAAATGGTTCCTGCCAGAGAGGCAAATCAGAAATAACACAAGAACGATTCTGGACTTATTGGAATATTATGACGTAAGCATAGATAAAAAACTGTCTTTAATTTTTGTGGATGTGGAAGAAGTATTCGAAAGCATGTCTTAAGAATTTATATTGAAAGTGTTGAAAAGAACAGAATTGGGAGACAGATTTGTTAAGAATATAAGACAAATTTATAGTCAACAAAGCACACATCTTGTGATTTATGGTGACAGGTCAACAGAATTTCAAATAAGTAAAGGAACCAGTCAAGGATGCCTGCTGTTTCCTTTGTTATTTATTCTTGTTTTAGAAATTCTAGTGAACTAAGCAAAATCCAACACAAAAATT
Source organism: Phrynosoma blainvillii (assembly GCA_026167975.1). NCBI lineage: Eukaryota > Metazoa > Chordata > Lepidosauria > Squamata > Phrynosomatidae > Phrynosoma > Phrynosoma blainvillii. Next base: position 372,343,609 of record JANUYF010000002.1, read on the forward strand.
AAAGGCACTAAAATTAAAGTACACAAAAAAATATAAAATCAAAGCTGATGCTGACAATGTGGTAATCATTCTAGAGAATTCAGAAGAAAGTATAGAGCAAACCATGTATGAGATCAACATTTCTCAGGGAAAGGGCTCAGTTGACACACAAGCCTTAACTGTGCAAAAGCGCTCATGTCCATCACTAAAACCTGGGTCTCCAGGCTCAGGGTTGAGTAGGAGTATAATGAAGGTGTGAACCTGAATTTTTAGAGAGAATAGGCCTTTACAGACTGCCAGAAATAATGCAGATTGAGGCCACTTTAACTGTCCTGGCTCAGTGCTAGGGAATCATGGGAATTGTATTTTTTTCTGGGGCATTGAGCCTTCTCTGTCAGAGAGCTCTGGTGCCACAATAAACTACAGTTCCCATGATTCCTTAGCACTGAGGCAGGGCAGTTAATGTGGCCTCAAGCTGCATTATTTCTGGCAGTCTGTAAAGGCCCAACGTAACCCCATCAATGTGGTGTAGTGGTTTAAGCGTTGGCACTATGATGACTCTGGAGACCAGGGTTCAAATCCCACCTCTGCCAGGAAAGCCATTGTGCGACCTTGGGCAAGTCACATATTCTCAACCTCAGGAGAAGGCAATCACAAACCTTCTCTGAACAAATCATGTCAAGAAGACCCAAGATAGGGTCGCCATAAGTCAGAAATCACTTGAAGGCACACAACAGAAAGAAGTAACCCCCTCAACTGTACTCATGTTGACACTCACAAAATATTTTTGGGGAAAAAGTTTTTAAAGCAACAACCTAAAGGACAAAAATCTAACAGAGGGGCTGGCATGGGATCTATGCTTCCAACCAAGCTTTTTATTGTGCAAATGCCCTCTCTTCTTAATAGATTTCAAGTGATAAAGATATCAGATTTAACGTGTAAATTTTCTCACTGCATCTATGGTACTGTATTTTTCCCCTTTCCCTCCAAAAACTCTGTTATGAGAAGAAAAGTATGTTGACTGGTAATGCTAGGCACCCTCCATTTGGAAACATCCTAAATTATACTTGAACCACAGCAGCTGATGGCTTCTATTACACAAGATGCAGTGAAAAACAGAAGTGTTACAAATTGAATCAGATATTGGGTGAATCCCCTCTGGGGTCTAGTCTTAACTCTAAAAAGGAGCTATCTAAAGAGATGAGCTCCACCCCAAAATAAAATCAGTGTCTTAGGTTCAAAACACACTGAGGAAATACTGTAATCCAGTTTAACCTCCCTGGCTCAGTGCTACGTAATCCTGGGAATTGTAGTTTATTGTTGCCCCAGAGCTCTCTGATGAGAAGGCGAATTGTCTCACAAAACTATAGTTCCCAGAATTCCCTAGCATTGAACCAGGGCAGTTAAAGCAGTCTCAAACTGGATTATTTTTGCGGTGCATTTTGGACCTTTAGTCTCAGGTTCCTGTAAAATTCAGAGGAGATTCCCCATCCCAGTGACAAGGAATCAGCAGCTCTGGGGCACTGTGTTCAAGTATATGTGAAGCTAACATTGCGGGCATTTTGCACTACCAGATGATGAATGCTGTATGAAATATAAAAATGGCACAGTTGATGATAAGTGGTTACATTTGCCCATTGTGGAGTTGTGGGAAAAGACAAGTGTTTGCATGGAGTTATAAGATTAAAGCTGGGAACACATGTAGAAGGAAAAGAAAAAAAGAAGACAATAAAAGGTGGGGGTCATAGTGTTTTAGGACCTTATCACACGGGGGAAATGCCGTGCAGACACGGGATTTAAAAGGTGGGGAAAACCCACAAAAGCAGGTAGATTTTCACACACATTGCTGTTAAAAATGTGCTTAACCCAAACGGAAAGTAGTTAAAAGCCACTTCTTTTTATTTTTGGGATTTTCCGAATGAAGCGGGTTTTGACTCCTTTCTGTTTGGGTTAAGTACACTAACATCGACATCGTCTGAAAATCTACCCGCTTTTGTGGGTTTTTTTCTATTTTAAATCCCGTTTCTGTACGGGATTTCCCTCGTGTGATAAAGTCCTTAAATTTATCTGGTCCAAAACACTAATCCAGTTTGAAACCTCTTTAACTGCCACAGCTCAATGCTATGGAAGTCTGGGAACTGCAGTTTCTGTGACACATTTAGCCTCTGTCAAGAGAGCTCTGGTGCCACAACAAACTGCAATTCCCAGAATTCCATGGCAGCTAAAGTGGTGTCAAACTGGGTTAGTTCTGCAGTGCGAATGCAGCCCTGGTTTCGCTGGCTGCATCCTCACTGCAGAACTAATCCAGTTTGACACCACTTTAACTGCCATGGCTCTGTCCTACAGATGTACTGGGATATGTAGTTTTGTAAGGTACCAGAACTCTGTGACAGAAAAGGCTGAGACCGCACCAAACTACAAACCCCAGGACTTATGGAAGAGTGAGTCATGGCAGTTAAAGTGGTGTGAAACTGCTTTAGTTCGGCAGTGTAGACGCACCCTAGCAGAAGTATGCTTAGAATAAACTGTTACTGAAGAAAACGAAGCATGTTTCTGCCGCTTGGTTTCAACAGTCAAAACCAAACAGAAAAGAATTCGTTGGCCTTTTTAAAAAAACGGTTACAAGAAGCGGCTCTGATTGGCGATTGGCGCCGCTCTTTTTCCTTTTTAGCCAATCAGAATTCAGTCTGGACTGAATTGGGTGGGACCAAAATCTTTCTTTAAGGTTGCCTCTCATGGTAAAAAGAAAATGGCGGTTAGCCTAGAGAGGTTAGAGAAGAGAATGCATTGGTCCCATGAGGAAAAAACATCTATGGGCTCTTGCTCATCTTTCTCAGGGATATTTATTTTAAACACTGGTTTTAAATTTACCACACGTTCATGGATGGAGCCACACTGCAAAATAATGCTAATGCTAATAATAATGATGATGATGATGATGATGATGATGATGCACTTGTGACACCACTTTGACTGCTATGGCTCCACTTTGTGGGATTTGTAGTTTGGTGAGGGATCCAGCCTGGTCTGTGATAATTGACTGGCAGAGAAAATGAGACAAATCCTTAAGACATTTTTTAATCTATTAACCTTGGCTAGACTGAGAAAAAGAGCCAAACCCATAAGCAAGAAAACTTTAAATCCATTAATCTTATTTTTAATATAAAATAAACTGGAATCCTGGGATATTTAGTTTGGTGATGGAGCCAGCCTGGCCTGTGATATTAGTGGACAGAGAAAAAGAGGCTAACCCAGGAGCAAAGAAACTTTAAAATCTATGAAGACTATTTTTAATATAAACTGCAGAATCCTGGGATGTGTAGTTTGGTGAGGGATCCAGCCTGGTCTGTGATACTGGCTGGACAGAAAAATAGACAAAAACATTAGGAAGAAAACTTCATTTTTTTTATTAAGACTATTTTTAATATATATTACAGGCTGGGTCCCTTAACAAAGTACAAATCCCAAGATTCCATATTTTATTTTATTTTAATATAAAATCAAGTTATATATATAGATTTTAAAATCTATTAACCTTGGCTAGACTGAGAAAAAGACACAAACCCATATGCAAGAAAACTTTAAACCTATTAACCTTATTTTAAATATAAAATAAACTATAGAATATTGGGATGTTTAGTTTGGTGAGACATTTTAACCATAGCTCCCTTACAAACCAGTCTGGGTCCCTTAACAAAGTACTAATCCCAGGATTCCATCGTTTATTTTATTTTTTAATATAAAATCCAGTTATAATTGAAATCCAAATAAACCCATAAAGCAGCTGCTTTATCCCTCATTTTTCCTGACTTTGGTTGGTATATATATAAAACTGGATTTTATATTAAAAAATAAAATAAACTATGGAATCCTGGGATTTGTACTTTGTTAAGGGACCCAGCCTTTTCTGTCAGGGAGCTATGGTACCCCACCAAGTTATGGATCCCACGAGTCTGTAGGCTAGACTCTGGGCAGTTAATGTGGTGTCGAACTGCTTTATTTTTGCAGTGTGGATACACCCCACACAATGTGTATTATTTTTTACATGAGGAGAATTGAATTCTATACATCTCAAAGGCTTTGGGACTAAAGTTTTCCTAGCCTTGGGCCTATTTCCTCAAGAGGCATACGGGCTGCATTCGCACTGCAGAAATAATCCAGTTTGACACCGCTTTAACTGCCACGACTCAATGGTATGGAAATATGGGAATTGCAGTTTTTGTGAGACATTTAGCCTTCTCTGTCAGAGAGCCCTGGTGCCACAACAAAGTACAAATCCCAGAATTCCATGGCAGCTAAAGTGGTGTTAAAAATGGATTAGTTCTGCAGTCTCAAAGGTTCTGCAAGTTTGAGGCCGCATTTACTGGCTCAATGCTAGGGACGTCTGGGAAGTGTAGTTTTGTGAGACATTTTAGCCATCTTTGTCAGAGAGCCCTGGTGCTACAATTCCCACGATTCCCTAGCACTGAGCCAGGGCAGTTGAAGCGGTCCCAAACTGGATTAACTGTGCAGTACATTTTTGGATTATGTTTGAAAGGGTTAGGAAAGATTCCCACAAGAACAAATCAACTCGAATCAGGAGAAATGAGGGAAGAAGAGTTGCTTTATGGATTTAATTGGATTAAAATTTAAAAAATAGTAATTCTACGGTACTTTAGCGCTCAGATTTTGTCTGAAGGAAGGAAGTAAACCCGTCCTTTTCTCCTTATTTATTTACTTATTTCTCCATTTATTTCTAGGGGAAGGAAGAGCCTTTGGGACAGCCTTGGTCAATTACTTTTCCCGCCAAAGGAAAAGACCGTCCTTCCTGAGAGTGTATTAAGAGCCTTTTGTTGGAAGGGCTGCCCCAGGAGTGTCAGGATGGCCGAGTGGTCTAAGGCGCCAGACTCAAGGCTTCTCTCCTTCCCTCCAATTGGGTGTTCTGGTCTCCGAATGGAGGCGTGGGTTCAAATCCCACTTCTGACACATCTCTTTTTATTTTTTGCCCGAAACAGCCTCCGTTTTAGGAGACAAGCATACATCAAATACTAAAAGAACTAGCAGATAAAAATCCAAAGGAAAAGTTTGCATTTCCTGTAATAGGTTAGTTGCTTCCCCTGTTTTCTTTAAATTCTTATGACTTATTGGGGTTTATCTGACATGCGGGTAGGAGTCTAGCTTCGTTGATCTGGAATATCAGTACCACCTGGGGCAAGTCACACTCTCTCAGCCCCAGGGGAAGTCCATAGCAAATCTCTTCTGAACAAATCTTGCCAAAGAAATCCCAGGATAGGTTGCCTTAGGATTGCTGTAAGTGGGAAACGATTTGAAGGCACATAACACACACACACAACACAAAGGGATCTTGTAGCACAGTTGGTCTCAAAGGTGCTACGAGATCCTGTTACCTGCCATTGCTTGTGTCCACACTGCAGAAATAATCCAGTTTGAGACCCCTTTAACTGGCTCGATGCGAGGGAAGCCTGGGAAATGTAGTTTTGTTAGACATTTAGCCTTCTCTCTCAGAGAGCCCAACAAACTACAATTCCCAGGATTCCCTAGCACTGAGCCAGGGCAGTTAAAGCGGTCTCAAACTGGAATATTTCTACGGTGTGATTTGGAACAATAAATCTTATTAAAGTCTTTCAAGGTCCCTTTGCTGCCTTAGAGTGTACTTTGTGAGTTAGAGAATTAAATAGGGCAACAAAGACCTTTTTTTTAGGATTGCAATGTATGAGGTCTTATAGTACAATAAGATCCAAAATCCACAAAACAGTGATATCTTTATTGGACCAGCCAAAAGACACCAAATACATGTTGCAAGCTTTCCAAGCTAAATGTCTTGTCTTCCTTCTCCTCTTCTTCTCCCCAAGGTTGCAACATGTATTTTGCGCATTTGGGATGGTCCAATAAAAGTATCAGTGGTTTGTAGTTTTTGAATTTTATTGTACTTTGCTATATGGCCAACATGGCTATCCCTAGATATTATAAAGTCTTATGGGACGCTTTGATGTATAAATGAAAAGCAGAGTTTCATTTCCTCGCGCCCCCCCCAAAATCTGTCCTTACAGGAAAATAAAATAAAAATAGGCTTTAATTTACTAGAGCAATATAACCCATAAAATTAAACTGTATTGGAAGTGGAGAATGAAATAACTGGATTGTATAGAAAATACTGCAAGCAATTGTTGCAGTTTCCCTGGTGGTCTAGTGGTTAGGATTCGGCGCTCTCACCGCCGCGGCCCGGGTTCGATTCCCGGTCAGGGAACACCTTTTAGTAAACAAAGCTTTAAGAAAAACAGTATTTCTTTCTGGAAGATGAATTCTTTAGGCAAAATATGTTGTGCTTATGCAAATAACCACTCTGTTTTTTCGCTCCGTTTGCAGCAACTGAGCATGTTAGTACTACAATTCAGAAGAACGTTCTGAATGAAGATGTAACATTAAATTGTAAGGGAGAAAAGGTATCCCAAGAACAGTAAGTACATGAAGCGTCTGCTGAAATTCAGCTGAATTTTAATATTATTTTAGTGTTTCTCTGATTTTTCTAAGTACAGATTTGTTTTTATGCCTGCCAAACAAATCTTTCTTCAGTGCTCCATACAACAGCAAAACAAACAAAATACAACAGGGGGAAAAAAAAAACACCAACCAAGCAAAAACCATATGCAGCATTTATGGGTTTATGGGAAAATTGTATTTTAAAAAATCTTGCATGGTTTGTGGTTACACAGAAGACAAGTGATGGCAATAGGGTTTGCTCTCAAGTAGGTGTGTATAGTGTTGTGCAGCAATAAAGACACATAGTATTACAGTGTGCCCGCCCCATACATGGGCTTGCCATCCATGGCTTTAAGCTTACGCGGATGGCAAGCCCCAGATGTTAGAATGGCGCATGCAGGAGCACACGGCCGTTAAAACAAATGGGACTTGAGGTCCCACTTTTTTCCCATACGCGAGGGGAAGGGGGTCCAGAATGGATTGCCCACGTATACTAAAGGAGCACTGTACATTGTAAAGATACATCACAATTGTGAAGTCGAAGGCTTTCACGGCTGGCATCCATAGGTTATTGTGGGTTTTTCGGGCTGTGAGGCCGTGTTCTGCATCACAATTATTTATGAAGTTATACCTGTGCTGATTATTTCTGTGTCACTTGAGACATAATATTCCATTTTACCCCTTTTCTCTTGACATAGAAAAATATCCTTCCTACAGTACACTGTTGGTTTCCAGTTAAGTTCTCCTAAAAAACCCCTCATACTACGTTCTTCTAACTTTGAGATTTACAAAATTTTGAAAATTCTGAGAATTTAAGAGAAAGGTTTCCACTCATCTTTTACTATGTCATCATATATTTTATTTTATCATTTGTATTATAATATTACATTGTTGTGTTCTGTATAAGATACACCTAAGGGAGCTCTCAGAAGGTTTAGTAACAGTAAAAAGTGAACAATATACTGTAGTAATACAGAATTGAACCAATCATTATTGATATACAGTGGTCCCTCCACATTCGCTAGGGTTCGGGATGAAGGACCCCTGTGCAGTGTGGAAAAACTGCAAATAAAAACTTACTATTCTTTTTACCTAAGAGAACACCACTCTAGGTATCACGAGGTCCTCCAGTGCAACTCTGTGGTCAGCATCTACCAGAAGTTGATCACAGAATCGTGCTGGAGAACCTACAAATGCCTAGAGAAGTGTTTTCTCTAGGAAACTCTAAGTTCTCCAGCCCAACTCTATGGTCAACTTCTGGCAGAATTTTGCAGGAGGACCTAGAGATTCCTTCAGAGAATATATTAGTCAAATCTACAAAAGTCAAAGCCATAAATGTGGGAGGTGAACTGTCATTTTGTATAAAATAATGCCAGTTAAAAACAATGCAGAATTTTGTGTCACCTCTGAGGCAAATAGGTTTTATTTGGCATATGCTTTCATGGATTGCAGCTATGCATCTGAAGAAGTACTGTTCAGTTTGTGAACATTTCTTAATCTTTAAGGTGCCCTAATTCTGTTATTTTATTTTATTACATTTTATAGCTGTTATTTTATGTTACTATTATTCATTTAAATAATCAGTGGCTTTATTTGTTATTGTTGTCACAAAGATTACAGCAAGTGTTAAAAGAGATTGGTGTGACTTGTGCATAATCTGTTATGCAGAGATAGGCTACTGCACTGGGGACACTTTTTGTCCCCCAGGGGTCATAGCAGTGTATCTGGAGGAGCCAGAAGTGACATCACATTGTATGTTAGTTGTTGTTGTTGTTGTGTGTCTTCAAGTCATTTCTGACTTATGACGACCCTAAGGCAAACCTATCATGGGGTTTTCTTGGCAAGTTTCTTCAGAGAGGGTGGAGAACAAATTGCCCCAGAATTGCTATGTTTTTTTTGAAGAAGATTTTGTTTATTTTAAAATAATTTTGGGGTGATCTTTCACCTGAAATTTTAAAAAAATGTTCATAAACATGTTTAGGGACTGCTGATTTGAGGAGTGTTTGGGAGGTATTCAAGGTGGCTTACAACACATTTAAAAACAGATAAAATTCACAAAATACAAAAGTTATTAAACTATCCAACTATTCAAAAAATTAAAACTGGTTAAAAGCATACACAACAGCACAACAAAAATAAAAAATAAGAAAATCCAGCATATTGTACAAAGACCATCCCACTTAAACAATCAGATCTCACAGACCTGTTGAAACTTGTTTGTGGAAAGTGTGTGTATGTCTGTGTCTGTGTGAGGGAGGGAGTGGGGGTTGTATCAGTCAAACCTCTCTGGGAAGGGCATTCCAGAGCTTGAGGGCAGCCACTAAGAAGGCCTTCTCCCATGCTCCCACCAGATGTGTCTCTGATAGTTGTGCGACAGAGAGAAGGGGCTTCCCAGCAGATCTCAAAGGGAGAATATGATTCTTCAAATGACTTGGACCTGAGCCGTATGGGGCTTTATAGGTCAAATCTGGCACATTTAATTGTGCCTTGAAATGGACTGGCAGCCACTGAAGTTATATGGATCTTGAATGTTCCATATAACTATTTTTACAGGAATAGCTTCTTTCCAAATTAACTTTGCAAATTTCATTTTGTTTATTGTATATTATTTATACACACACACACATATACATTATAATAACCATACAACATGTTTATTGTATGTTGTATATTAACTGATTTATATACAGTATTGCACTCCAATATCGGTTTGCAGGACAGTATGCACATTCCTCCTGTGTCTACAAGTGGGATTCTATTCCATATCTCACAATTTTACATTTACAATTGGATAAGATGAAAGTGGTCTGATTGCTTTTCAGCCAGATTCTCCTGTGGGTGTCTTAAAGTGGTTGCCCTATGTTTTCCCATCAGCAGGGAACATTTCACCTCCTTGGGATGTAACTGTGGTATATTAAACAGTTAAGAGCACTGTAGGTGAAGACTAATTGAAAACTGGCAATGATTCCAGTGACCCATCCTGAGGAAGTATGCCAAGTCTATGAAAGTGATGAAAGCTCATGCTACAACTTCTTTCACACAATTAATCTCAATGATGCTACAGGATCCCTTTGCATATTGATATTCTGGAATAACATGGCTAGGTCTCTAAATTCTACCATTTGCCCAGAACGTTGTTGTCAATCAGTTATGGATTCTTGGGGACAACAGTGTTTCTAAAGCTTAGGAATCTTACTTTTTTAGACTACATACTAGCTAGGAGTACTGGATATTGTAGTTCTAATATATCTAAGTTCTGAAATACCCATCCATATACAGTTGCCCCTCTGTTTTCACGGACGTCAAGTCTGCGTCCCTCACCCATTAGTAGGTGGGAAACGGAAGGGGATAAAATGGGGTGCACGCCCGTGGCACACGTCCACAGGCACGTGCCCCCATTCAAGCCTATGGGTCTTGAATATCTGCAGTTTTCCATTTTTGCAGGAGACGGGATATGTGTGGAACAGATCCCCTGTGAAAATGGAGGGGCAACTGTATAGCTTCAGAACATGTTTAAATGTAAGAAATCATATTTGAAGCATGATTTGTAAGTTTCATGTTGATAGGGAAATAACTATTTTCACAAAATTAGTCGTTGTGACTTCAGCTTTTGAATGATGAATTTTATTTTACAAATAACAACAACAATGCCTAAAACTTCAAGATATCATCATGATCCACCAGGCCAGGAGTCAGGAAAGTGTGGTGCTGTAAGACCTCATAAATGGATTGTTACAGGTCATAAATGGGCCTCAGCTCCCTCATTTGCATATGGTTTTCTATAACTGTCTGTGCTGGCCAGAGTGGGACAGCATTTGAAGGCTGGGGCTTGACAATAGCAGAGCAAAACAGAACCATGGCTGCCAAACAGCAAGGGAAAAGAAAAGCTAAGGCTGGGAAGAGAAAGAAGCTCCAGAAGAAATACCAGCAGGCTAAGCGAGATCAAAAGAGACTCCAGGGTTGCAAACAGAAGAAGCTCCTGTCTTGTCCTGAACATGGGGTCCGGGCAAACAGTGCCTCCAACACCATCAGCAGCAAAGTGGTGAGAATTTGCTCCCCAAAGCTCTTTGCCTCCAAGATGGTCCGGCGGGTGCTGAAGACCTACATCGAGGTCAAAGCCAAAGGCCTTGTCAAAACCTTGCTCATGGATGTGTACAACCATGTGGCAACCCAAGTGGAGACCTTAAGCCAGACAAATCGGCCTTCCCCTATTAGCAGCAGAGATGTCCAGAGAGCCTTGAAAGACGCTATGGCAAAGGAGTTGGCCGCCCATGCAGCTGAGCCCATCAGCAGTGAATGTGCTTAGAGAGAAAAGTTCCCTTTCCCTTCAGTGGACTCCAACAGGGACAAAATAGGAGAGGATCAAATGCTACCTTGAGAAAAATCCTAATAAGTAAGAGACTTTAAAAAGTTTTGCTGCCATAATTGTCTAATCAATCCTGTACTCCAATACTTTCTCAGAGATACCATCTTCACCTCTAACAATCTTAACTGCAAAAGCCAATTCTGCCACTTATGAAATGTACTGAAGAAACATCACCCATGAACTATTTGAGAGAGAACTATATGACAATGTAACAAAGGAAAAATCCATGAACTATATATTCCAGAAAGTTTCCATCATTATGTATCCAAATTGGCAGAGGTTGAGAGTGCAGAACAGCCAACATTAAGAAGATAGGAAATGTTTGGGAGGTGGTTTCCAGAAGGAAAAAGAAACACCATATATTATATTGTTCATTCAATAAATCAGGATTTTAGCAGCTTTACTCACTGATGTATGTGTTGTTTTTCTAATCTTGGATACGGTGCTTGAGTGGGTGGTTAGTGATTGCAGGTGTAGTTATTTCAACTCTTATTAAACAGGAATCAATTTCAGATATCTGGAGTTCAAACCTTGTCTTGACAATTTATTGCCCCAAAGAGATTTTCCAGACCTTTAAAAATTATTTTGCAGGCTTCAACTCTCAGAATCCTTCAGCCAGGATGGCTACTTGGATGACGTGGTCAAAAAACTAACTTTTCAAACTGTATGCAGCTTTTCTGCTTTTTTCCTTTTGCAAAGTGAAGCAGAAAATTAAAGTTAGTCTTAGCTATTATTGACATTGGAGATTGTCATGAACAGTAGGTGTGGTACGGAAAACGGAATGCAGTCACCACTATCTGGAAAATGTAATAGTCCTTAGAACTTCATTTTTTAAAGATTTGCATACATGAATTTAAGAACAAGACCCTATCAATTCTAGATCATCAGTAGGATGCCTGGAAATAGTGGAGTGCTTCATACTTCATGGAATGCTTAATAATCAACTTTTTTATGGTGCAGTCATCTGGAGTTCCACCCATTTCTTAGGTTTCACTGTTGCTAAATGACTGTAATAATGATTGTTTGGAAAATAAACATTCTCCTGAGATGGAGTTGGTCCCATACTCTAGTGTCAACAGAGATGAGGTAGAGATGATAAATTACTAACCGAGCAAGGACTGCACACAGTGTCACAACACAACCGGGTGTAGGAAATCAAGCTTGGAGAATGAGGATAGACAGGTTTGGGGTTGGTGGAATTCATTGATTTTCTCAATTTGGTGATTGTTTGAAACTGATTTTCACTGGTGGCATAGTCTAGACTCTAGTGTGATGACTATTGCAAGGATTAGGTCATAATGCCCTCCGTGTAACAAGGCCTCCATGACTACAGTGAAGGTAGAGACACCCAATCAGCAGCCTCCCTACAGAGCCTTCATATAGTGGTATTATCTGTAACTCACTGTTATAGCTCATAGAGATTTGAGGCTTCAGGAGAAAGGAAGAGCAATGGCTGTCAAACAGCAAGGCAGGAAGAAAACCAAGGATGCCAAGAGAAGGCAGTCTGAGAAGAAGCACCAGCCAGTCAGACGGAAGCAAAAGAAGCTTCAATCTCGGAAACTGAAGAAGCGCCAGTCTCGACTTAAGCGCCAAATCAAGCGGCCCAAGGCTGGGACTCAGGGGCAGGAGAGGAGGATCTGTTCTCCCCGTCTCTTTACCTCCAGGATCCTGTGTGAGATGCCTAAGGTGCGGATGGAGGCCAGGGCTAGGAGCTTGGTGAAGACCATGTTGATGGACATGTACAACCATGTGGCCACTCGGGTGGAGACCTCCCTGAGCCAGAAGAATGAGCCCTCCGCCATCAGCGGCAGTGATGTGCAGACTGCTCTGAAGGAGGCCATGACCAAGGAGCTGGCCAAGCACACGGCCAAGCAACCCTCCACGGCCCCCGTGGAGTGCACTTAACTTAAAGGAGCCTCCCCTCCTGCAGCCGGGACAAGCAGGAGGAGGACCAAGCTTAGCCCTGAGAAGAAAGACCTTAAGAATACCCCAGAGACTTTAACCTTTTTGGCTGCCTTCTTAACTCCTAGAAATCCTGTGATCAACCACTTTTTTCCACCTCTAACCACCATTGTCAGCGTAACATATTCTACATAAAGGATGCACTGAAGGACTTTCCCCTTAGACTGCTTCTGTGTGAGATACTATCCCACAGTGGGACATAAAAATGCATGACGAAAGCATCCCAGGTAACAGCAACATGAATGTGAAGACCAAGTGCATTCGAGATGGCTTCTGAAAATAGAAGAGGAGATGTATATTCTTCCTAGAGTAAAACAGGATTTCAGCAGCGTTAATTGATTTCTTTCAATAAATCTGGATTTTAGCAGCTTTATTTTAAGTATTTACATTTGTTTTTTCTTTAATCTTGGGAATTTGTGAAGAGCGAACAGAAATGTCATTATGCCAATTAAACCATTGTAGTAGCCCCGAGATATTAAATAGGAATGAGGCCAAGGCTTTTTCAAATCAAGATTTATAATACGGAATATTCTTCTGTAATGTACACTTCATAACAAGCTCAATTCAGTAGCTATCAGCTATCTTGCCTATACATACACAAAAAATACTTATTTTTGATCAGTTGTATACACCCAGAGTTAACTTGGAAATATCAGAAGCGCCAGCTTTTCCTTTTAGCTCTTGACTTCAGTTCCTGCTCAAACATGACACAAGGGCCTTTTCTTTGAATTGGTGTATAAAGCTGCATTCTGTGCATTAAAAGGAAGAAGGGAGGGGGTGGGGAAAAGGAAGGATCATATGGGAGAACAATGGCCCTTTAGATAATGTTCAGATTATAATTGGTGATTATATCATGTGTTAATCTGGATCTCAGAAAGCTGTGTTTTTAGGAGTGGGAAGGAATCCACTAAATTACACCAAGAATGTCCTTGGATTATTTCTGGTGGAAAACAACTGGGATTACACAAGGAGGAAAATGGAACAGCAACGCTGTAACCAAGTTTTCCTTCTTTGTCAATGCAACCTTCTATTTTTTTCATCATAAAAGCTTTATAAAACAAAAGGGAGATAGAAACAAACTAAGAATTGCAAATGCAACAGTACAACGGCTTGTGCAGAAAGATAAAGGAAATTACTACAATGCAAAGAAATAGAAATCAACAACAAAAAGGGAAGAACAAGAGATCAATATCACAGAATCGAGGAAATCAAAGGGAAATTCAAACCAAGGAGTGGGATGCTCTATGACAAAAAACAACAACAAAAAACATAATTCAAGACCAGGAAGGGGGGAAAAGACGTTGGATGCAATACACAGAATAATTATACAAAACAGATGATAATATGAGGGACATTGGATCTCCCACATATGATTTGGCCAAGTTTCTGGCCACACAATTACAAACCCATATAGGGCAAACCCCCCTTTACATCAAGGACTCAACTCACTTCATAAGAAAAATTAATAACCTTGAACTAAAACCCGGAGACATACTAATCAGCTTCGATGTGGTCTCCCTGTTCACCAAAGTCCCCATAATGGACACCATGACACTCATCCGACAAATTTTTCCAGAGGACATCACAGCCCTGTTTGAACATTGCCTCACCACAAGCTATTTCCAGTGGGACAATGGATTCTATGAACAGAGAGATGGGGTAGCAATGGGAAGCCCTCTAAGTCCAGTGATCGCAAACTTCTACATGGAACACTTTGAAAAGCAAGACCTGGAAACAGCACCGAAAAAGCCCACAACTTGGTTCCGATACGTGGATGACACTTTCACCATTTGAAGCCATGGAGAAGAAGATCTGGCTGGGTTCCTGAATCACCTGAACAACATCCACCCTAACATCCAATTCACTATGGAAAAAGAAAAGGAAGGAACACTGCCATTCCTAGATGTCCTAGTCATCCGCAAACCAAACCAACGTCTGGGACACACAGTATACAGAAAATCCACACATACAGACAGATACCTGCACAAGAACTCTAACCATCACCCAGGACAAAAAGGAAGCACAATAAAAACACTGGTAGACCGGGCAAAACGCATCTGTGAACCCCACTTCTTGGAAGAGGAATTGAAGCACCTAGACTGGGCTCTACAGGCAAATGGTTACTCCAGCTCAGACATCAGAAGGGCTGCCAGACCCAGAAAAACCCAGAGGACTGAAGACAAGCAGCCACCCAAAGAGAAGGTATTTTTACCATATATCAAAGGAGTCACAGACAGAATAGGGAAAGTAGTGAGGAAACGCAACCTCCAAATGGTTTACAAACCAACCAAGAAAATCCAACAAATGCTGCGCTCAGCGAAGGACAGGAGAGACCCTCTCACAGCCGCAGGAGTGTACCGCAGCTGTGGACAAGTCTACATAGGGACCACCAAACGCAGTGTACAAACACGAGTCAAGGAACATGAGAGACACTGCAGACTGGGCCAGCCAGAAAAATCAGCAGTAGCAGAACACATTGGGGGGTTGCAGACTGCCAGAAATAGTGTGAATTCAGTCCACTTTTAGGGTTAGGGTTAGTGCTAGGGAATCATGGGAACTGTTATTTTTCTGAGACATTGAGCCTTCTCTGTCAGACAACTCTGATGCCACAATAAAATACAGTTCCCATGGTTCCCTAACTCTAACCCTAACCCTAAAGGTGGACTGAATTCACACTATTTCTGGCAGTCTGTAACCCCCCATTATAAACTATCCTGGGCATAAAATGCTGTTTGAAAACACTGAAATTCTGGACCATGCCAATAACTATCAGGTCAGAATGCACAGGGAAGCCATCGAAATCCACAAACACTTGGACAACTTCAACAGGAAAGAAGAAACTCTTAAAGTAAACAAGATTTGGCTACCAGTCCTACAAAATAAGAAAATCAGCACTCAGCAAATGCAAATGGGAAACCAACCAGGGTCGGGGCTTTCCCAGCAGACAATAGCAGACAATCTCCTTGATTGCATATCCTCACCTGGAAGCCATCCATTAACAACAGAACAATACCTATTCAACACAGAACAACACACAGTTCACCTGGGAACCACTCCTCCCTACCCAGGGTCTCACAGTATATATAGATCCATTCTCCTCCATTCCAGTTTTCTCTGAAGATGCCAGCCACAGATGCTGGCGAAATGTCAGAAAGAAACTCTTCTAGAACATGGCCACACAGCCCGAAAAACCCACAAAAAACTAAAAAAAATGAGGGACAGCTGGAATGAAGAGCCATATGAAGATGAACCCCAAATTCTAAAAAGCGAGGTGGAAACTGCAAAAAGAGAAATAGCAAAATACAAATCACTAAAAACAGATGGTATTCCAATTGAACTGCTGCAATCCACCTTGACAGCGTCAACCCTAGTGCTAACCAACATATGTTAACAGATATGGAAAACAAAATGATGGCCAACAGATTGGAAGCGGTCAATATACATTCCCACCCACAAAAAAGGAAATACAAATGACTGCAGCAACTAGAGAACCATAGCACTGATCTCCCATGCAAGCAAAATTATGCTCAAAATTCTGCAATATCGACTCCAACCATCCATAGAGAGAGAAATCCCAGAGGTCCAAGCGGGGTTCAGGAAAGGAGGAGGCACTAGGGATCACACTGAAAACATACGATGGTTAATGAGCGCACCAGGGAATTTCAAAGGAAAATCAGCATCTGGTTATAGAGTATAGCAAAGCCTTTGACTGAATAGATCATAAAAAGCTATGGAAAGCCCTTAAAGACCTGGGAGTGCCAATACATCGGATATTCCTGATAAGGAATCTGTACTCAGGACAAGAAGCTACTGTCAGAACAGAACACTGAGAAACAGAATGGTTCCCAATTGGCAAAGGGGTCAGACAAGGTTGTGTCCTTTCACCCTATCTTTTCAACTTGTATACAGAACATATTATAAGGAAAGCAAGCTTGGACACAGAAGAAGGAGGAGTGAAAATAGGAGGAAACAATACCAACAATCTAAGATATGCAGGTGACACCAGAATACTAGCAAAAAACCTCACAGACCTGGAACACCTACTAAGGAAGATCAAAGAAGAAAGTGTAAAGGCAGGCTTAATGTTGAACATTAAGAAAACAAAAATAATGACCACCAAGGACCTTCACAACTTCAACCTAACCATGAAGAAACAGAAATAGTAAAAGAATTCCCATATCTGGGATCAAACATTGATAGAAATGGGGACTGATGTCAGAAAATCAGAAGAAAATTAAGAATGGGGAGGGCAGCCATGAAAGAACTAGAAAAGGTTCTAAAATGCATAGATATACAATTGAGCACAAAATTTGTATTCACTATTACCATGCATGGATGTGAGAGCTGGAAGTTAAGAAAGATGATAGGAAGAACATCAGTTCATTTGAGATGTGTTGCTGGAGAAGAGTGTTGAGGAGCCCGTGGACAGATAAAAGGACAAAGAAATAGGTCCTTGAACAGATCAAGCCAGAAACCTTCATGGAAGCTAAAACTGAGGCTGTCGTAGTTTGGACTTATTATGAGAAGGGAGAATTCATTGGAAAAGAAAATAATGCTGGGAAAGGTGGAGGGAAGTAGGAAGAGAGAAAATCCATATGCCAGATGGATGGACTCTATTAAGGAGGTCACAGGTATGGGTTTGCAGGAATTAAGCAGAGCAATGGAGAATAGGGGGCCTCGGAGATGTCTCATCCATAGAGTTTGGCTCGAGGGCACACAACCAAACAACAAAAAAAGCCTGATGTGCAAAATCTGTAAGAGTCAACAACTAGTAGAAGTTACCAATGAGTCAACGGATTTCTTTCCTTTGATGGGAACTTGGCTTCATCAGTCCAATGGCATGTCTAGTTAAACATTTCAGCTTTGGTGGCTGTGCTGTAGTTTTCCTGGGGATTCCACAAAAAACATATTTCAAGAGCTATGCTTAAGTAGCATTTATTTTTTTTGTCATTGGACAAGCACCAGCTACTAGGAAGCAGAGCACATATGCTCCAGCTGTACTGATTCCACAGGGACAGCCCTGATTAAGCTTCTGTAGCTTTACATTTTACATCAGTTGTTGTAAGTGCTCAATTGTGCTTCAGGGGGGAGAAGAGAGGAGAAATCTTGCCCTTCTAAGTACGCTTATGCAAAAGCAAACTGCTGAACCTTTTTTTAGCTTGTTTGTTCTTCCTCATTGATAAATGTTTTCACCTCGTTAATAAACTTTGCCTCTTTTCACTGGTGAAATGTTGGAGAGAATGCAGAGCAGCTAAAAAGGTCAAACATGCCTCTTTATGAAATTGTGCACTATGATTTCTGGGAATGCTTCTAAAGCAGGGATGGAAAACATGTCATCCTCCAGCTGCTGTTGAACTGCAGCTCTCAGCATAATTCACCATTGCCAATGATGACTAGAGCTGTTGGGCATTGCAGTTTGTCAACATTTGGAGGGCCACTTCTTAGGTGTTCGTGTTGCTAAGTGACAATACTAATGATTGGAAAATAAACATTTTCCAGAGATGAAGTTTCTCCCATGCTCTAGTGTCAACAGTGGTGAGCTAGAGATGATCAATTACTAACCTAACAAGGACTGCACACAGTGTCACAGCACAACCAAGTGTAGAAAATCAAGCCTGGAGAATGAGGATAGACAGTTTTGGGTTTGTGGAATTCATTGATTTTCTCAATTTGGTGATCGTTTGAAACTGATTTTCACTGCAAAATTAATGCAAGGTACAACACCAAGAGGTTACAGTGGCAAATAGATCGGTGTGATAACTATTGCAAGGATTAGGTCATAAGGCCACCCATGTAACAAGGCCTCCATGACTACAGTGAAGGTAGAGACACCCAATCAGCAGCCTCTCTACAGAGCCTTCATATAGTGGTATTATCTGTAACTCACTGTTACAGCTCATAGAGATTTGAGGCTTCAGGAGAAAGGAAGAGCAATGGCTGTCAAACAGCAAGGCAGGAAGAAAACCAAGGATGCCAAGAGAAGGCAGTCTGAGAAGAAGCACCAGCCAGTCAGACGGAAGCAGAAGAAGCTTCAGTCTCAGAAACTGAAGAAGCGCCACTCTCGACTTAAGCGCCAAGCCAAGCGGCCCAAGGCTGGTACCAGGGGGCAGGAGAGGAGGATCTGTTCTCCCCGTCTCTTTGCCTCCAAGATCATGCGCGAGATGCCCAAGGTGCGGATGGAGGCCAGGGCTAGGAGCTTGGTGAAGACCATGTTGACGGACATGTACAACCATGTGGCCACTCGGGTGGAGACCTCCCTGAGCCAGAAGAATGAGCCCTCCGCCATCAGCGGCAGTGATGTGCAGACTGCTCTGAAGGAGGCCATGACCAAGGAGCTGGCCAAGCACACGGCCGAGCAACCCTCCACGGCCCCCGTGGAGTGCACTTAACTTAAAGGAGCCTCCCCTCCTGCAGCCGGGACAAGCAGGAGGAGGACCAAGCTTAGCCCTGAGAAGAAAGACCCTAAGAATACCCCAGAGACTTTAACCTTTTTGGCTGCTTTCCTAACTCCTAGATATCCTGTGATCAACCACTTTTTTCCACCTCTATTGTCAGCGTAACATATTCTACATAAAGGATGCACTGAAGGACTTTCCCCTTAGACTGCTTCTGTGTGAGATACTATCCCACAGTGGGACATAAAAATGCATGAAGAAAGCATCCCAGGTAACAGCAACATGAATGTGGAGACCAAGTGCATTCGAGATGGCTTCTGAAAATAGAAGAGGAGATGTATATTCTTCCTAGAGTAAAACAGGATTTCAGCAGCGTTAATTGATTTCTTTCAATAAATCTGGATTTTAGCAGCTTTATTTTACTGTATTTACATTTGTTTTTCTTTATTCTTGGGAATTTGTGAAGAGCGAACAGAAATGTCATCATGCCAAACACCATTAAACCATTGTAGTAGCCACAAGATATTAAATAGGGAGGAAGCCAAGGCTTTTTCAAATTAAGATTTATAATACGGAATATTCTTCTGTAATGTACACTTCATAACAAGCTCAATTCAGCAGCTATCAGCTATCTTGTCTATATATACACAAAAAAGTACTTATTTTGGATCAGTTATATATACCCAGAGTAATTTGGAAATATCAGAAGCACCAGGAGCTTTTCCTTTTAGCTCTTGATTTCAATTCCTGCTCAAACATAACACAGGAGTCTTTTCTTTGAATTTGTGTATAAAGCTGCATTCTGTGCATTAAAAGGAAGAAGGAAGGGGGTGGGAAAAAGGAAGGAAGGAAAGGAGGAAGGAAGGAAGGGAAAAATAAATGTAGCAGCACCTTTAAGAGTGTGTTTTGTGTTTTGTTTTAGCACGAGCCTTCATGGATATAAACCCACTTCCTCTGTACTGTACCTGAAGAAGTGGGTTTATAACCATGGAAGCTCAGGTTAAAATAAAAACCAGTTACACTTTAGGACTTTGGGCCTTGGCAGACGGCTAATTGAGCCGTCTTCCGGGCCTGGAAGAGGAGGGGCAGCCGCACGAGCGGCACCCCTTCCTCTTACTGAGGTCGCCCTCGGAGTCGCCGGCCCTCTGCACAGCCGGCGCTCCGGGGATGACTTCACGTTGCGGCGACCGGATGCGCCGCGGCGTTTGAGTCAGGGAAAGTGCGCCCGCCGCTTTTAGGGCGCACTTTCCCTGACATCTAAAAGGAGCGCCAATTTGGTGCTCCTTTTAGAGTCGCCGGAGGAGCGCCGCGGTGTGGAGGCTGAGCTCCGCCGGCGCTCCGGACCAGGGCGTCCCCGACGCCCTGTTCTGCAGAGGGGCTTTATCACATGGGGGCCAGTTTCGTCTTTAAAAAGATAATAAAGCGCAAATAAACCATCCCGAAAATAAAGCGGAAATACAGCTTGATCACGCAAATGAATTTCACATGTAATTAGAATAAACGCGAAATAACGCAAAAAGCGATAAAAAGGCATTTTTACATTTTGTACAGAAGTGAAAGAAATCCGTAAATGTACTAGAAATGGTATACTTGCACATGCGCAGAAAGAGAAAGCAGAGAGGCTCATGTCTGCCTGGCATGTTTGTTGCCCAAGCAAAACAGGAAGCAAAAGCAGCCCCACAGAACCATGGGAAAACTGGAAAAAGAATTAAAGGAGGGTTATTAAAGGAGGGTAATTAAAGGAGGGTAATTAAAGGAGGGTTATTGTGTGAATAAACCGAATTTGTCTTTCTCACTAGAGTAAATGCGCAATTACAGTAATATCGAAAATGCAATTTCAGTAAAATTTTGAAAGTAAAAAAATCTGGGGTTACATCACTTTCTGACCACAGTAATAGCAGTTTTTGTG
Organism: Phrynosoma blainvillii; assembly: GCA_026167975.1. Classification (NCBI taxonomy): domain Eukaryota; kingdom Metazoa; phylum Chordata; class Lepidosauria; order Squamata; family Phrynosomatidae; genus Phrynosoma; species Phrynosoma blainvillii. The sequence goes on from JANUYF010000002.1 coordinate 372,364,700, forward strand.
TGACGGCGTATGAAATCGTTGTGCGTAATTACGTGGCTTTTGGGGAGGATTTGTATGGGATAAACTATAGATTTCCCCCGTGTGATAAAGTCCTTAAAGGTGTTGCCTCATTTCTTCTCTCCCCTCCCCTCCCGTTTTACACATATTTTCATTTTCTTTTGGAAACAATGTGCCTTTTGAACACATAACTTTAAAAATAAATTTTCCTTGGTCAGATAATTATTTTTTATTTATATTGCCTTGGGATCCCTGGTGGTTTAAGAAGTGTTCAATCAGTTGTTCAATCGGCTGCTGCTGGGATCGATCCCAGCAGCAACCCATTGAACTGAAGCCGCGGCCGGAACGATGCCTCGTTCCAACCGTGGCTTCAGTTTTTAAATGGGCTGGTGTTGGGATCGGAGCGATCCCAGCACCGGCCCATTTAAAAACTGAGGCCGCAGCCAAGAGGAGGCCTCGTTCCGGCCATGGCCTCAGTTTTTAAATGGGCTGGTGCTGGGATCGATCCCAGCACCGGCCCATTTAAAAACTGAGGCCGCAGCCGAGAGGAGGCCTCGTTCCGGCCATGGCCTCAGTTTTTAAATGGGCTGGTGCTGGGATCGATCCCAGCACCGGCCCATTTAAAAACTGAGGCCGCAGCTGAGAGGAGGCCTCGTTCCGGCCGCGGCCTCAGTTTTTAAATGGGCTGGTGCTGGGATCGATCCCAGCACCGGCCCATTTAAAAACTGAGGCCGCGGCCTCAGTTGTTCAATCGGCTGCTGCTGGGATCGATCCCAGCAGCAACCCATTGAACTGAAGCCGCGGCCGGAACGATGCCTCGTTCCAGCCGTGGCTTCAGTTTTTAAATGGGCTGGTGTTGGGATCGGAGCGATCCCAGCACCGGCCCATTTAAAAACTGAGGCCGCGGCTGGGAGGAGGCCTCGTTCCGGCTGTGGCCTCAGTTTTTAAATGGGCTGGTGCTGGGATTGATCCCAGCACCGGCCCCTTTAAAAACTGAGGCCGCGGCCTCAGTTGTTCAATGGGCTGGTGCTGGGATCGATCCCAGCAGCAGCCCATTGAATTGAAGCCACGGCCGGAACGAGGCCTCTTTCCAGCCGTGGCCTCAGTTTTTAAATGGGCTTGTGTTGGGATCGGAGCGATCCCAGCACGGCCCATTAAACAACTGAGGCCGTGGCTGGGAGGAGGCCTCCTCCCGGCCGCGGCCTCAGTTGTTCAATGGGCTGCTGCTGGGATCGGAGAAGTCCTCCGATCCCAGTAGCAGCCCATTGAACAACCAGCTGCTGCTAAAGGGAGGAATCTTTTTTCCTTGATTTTCCTCCTTTAAAATTGGTTGCGTCTTATATGTCGGAGCGTCTTATATGCCGAAAAATACGGTATTTATTGTATGAGCACATATAAAAGTTCACATCATTAAAATGTAGAAAAGTTAAAATATAATTAAATTATAAATCAGTTTAAAGTGATTTAAAAGTATACCCATTAAACAACAACAACAACAACAAATCACAGCAAAATATATTACTAAAAGACTGTTCCCCTTGAGCAGGTAGTCCTTGGGCTGAATGTGTGCTGCTGAATTAATGCAGTTTGACACAGCTTTAACTGTAATGGCTCCATGCTATGGAATCTTGGGATTTGTAGCTTGTCAAGGCACCAGGGCACATGACATGAAAGAGAAGGCTAAATATCTCACAAAACTACAAATTCTAGAATGCCATAGCATTGAGACTTGGCAGTTAAAGTGGTAACAAACTGTATGATTTCTGCATTGCTGATTCAGCCAGAGACCAGTGGAGACAAACAGGGTTTTGCCAGCTGCTCGAAAGGCTCCATAGAAAGTGCCAATCCAGACTTTCTAGAGAGTGGATTCTAGCACCTGAGAGCAGCCACAGAGAAAGCCCTTTCCCATATTCCCACTAGATGTAGTTTTGTGGGTGCTGGAATGGAGAGAAGATTTCAAGAAGACATGGGCAGGTTCATATGGGAGAACAATGGCCCTTTAGATAATGTTCAGATTATAATTGGTGATTATATCATGTGTTAATCTGGATCTCAGAAAGCTGTGTTTTTAGGAGCGGGAAGGAATCCACTAAATGACACCAAGAATATGGATTATTTTTGGTGGGAAACAACTGGGATTACACAAGGAGGAAAATGGAACAGCAAAGGTCTCACCTCCTTGTCAATGCAACCTGACTTCTATTTACTCCATTATAAAAGCCTTATGTGAAAAAGCCCTAAGAGTCAACAACTAGAAGAAGTTACCATTGCAGCTCACCTGTCAGCCAAGTCTCAGCAAAACTGACAAAGCTTAAGCAAGGTCCCATATTTGAAAGCTCATTTTTTCACAGCCTCTTCCCCCCTGCCACCATGTGCTCTAACTCCTTGATCCAGTCAAACTATCTGTCCCAAAATGGCACTGTACTGAGCTACAGAAGCAATGTTTTGCATCCAAACCAAGTTTCCCAGCTGGCACCACCACTACTAGCAAAAGATCTGACTATGGGGGGTTGCAGACTGCCAGAAATAGTGCAAATTGAGTCCACTTTTAGGATTAGGGTTAGTGCTAGGGAATCATGGGAATTTTTTTTTTTTTTTTCTGAGACATTGAGCCTTCTCTGTCAGAGAGCTCTGGTGCCACAATAAAATACAGTTCCCATGATTCCCTAACCCTAACCCTAACCCTAAAAGTGGACTCAATTTGCACTATTTCTGGCAGACAGGAGAAGAGAAGACACCACCACATGAAATAATAATAATAATAATAATAATAATAATAATAATAATAATACATTATTTATATCCCGTCCCTTTGGATTATTTCTGTAGGCTGTTTAGGACCTTTAGGGCTGCATCCGCACAGCAGAAATAATGCAGTTTGAGATCGTTTTAACGGCCATGGCTCAATGCTAGGGAATCCTGGGAACTGTAATTTTGTGAGGCATTTAGCCTTCTCTGTCAGAGAGCTTTGGTGACACAATAAACTACAATTCCCACGATTCCCTAGCACTGAGCCAGGGCAGTTGAAGCGGTCTCAAACTGGATTAACTGTGCAGTGCATTTTTGGATTATGTTTGAAAGGGTTAGGAAAGATTCCCACAAGAACAAATCAACTCGAATCAGGAGAAATGAGGGAAGAAGAGTTGCTTTATGGGTTTAACTAGATTAAAATTTAAAAAATAGTAATTCTACGGTACTTTAGCGCTCAGATTTTGTCTGAAGGAAGGAAGTAAACCCGTCCTTTTCTCCTTATTTATTTACTTATTTCTCCATTTATTTCTAGGGGAAGGAAGAGCCTTTGGGACAGCCTTGGTCAATTACTTTTCCCGCCAAAGGAAAAGACCTTCTTGGGAGTGTATTAAGAGCCTTTTGTTGGAAAGGCTGCCCCAGGAGTGTCAGGATGGCCGAGTGGTCTAAGGCGCCAGACTCAAGGCTTCTCTCCTTCCCTCCAATTGGGTGTTCTGGTCTCCGAATGGAGGCGTGGGTTCAAATCCCACTTCTGACACATCTCTTTTTATTTTTTGCCCGAAACAGCCTCCGTTTTAGGAGACAAGCATACATCAAATACTAAAAGAAGTAGCAGATAAAAATCCAAAGGAAAAGTTTGCATTTCCTGTAATAGGTTAGTTGCTTCCCCCCCCTTCCCCCGTTTTCTTTATGTTCTTATGATTTATGCTCTTGGGATTTATCTGACATGGGGGTATCATGTCCGCGTTAATCTGGAATATCAGTACCACCTGGGGGCAAGTCACACTCTCTCAGCCCCAGGGGAAGGCCATGGCGAACCTCTTCTGAACAAATCTTGCCAAAGAAACCCCAGGATAGGTTGCCTAAGGTTGCTGTAAGTGGGAAACGATTTGAAGGCACATAACACACACACACAACACAAAGGGATCTTGTAGCACAGTTGGTCTCAAAGGTGCTACGAGATCCTGTTACCTGCCATTGTTTGTGTCCACAATGGTCCTAAACACACTGCAGAAATAATCCAGTTTGAGACCCCTTTAACTGGCTCAATGCGAGGAAAGCCTAGGAAGTGTAGTTTTGTGAGACATTTCGCCTGGTGCTACAACAAACTACAATTCCCAGGATTCCCTAGCACTGAGCCAGGGCAGTTAAAGTGGTCTCAAACTGGATTATTTCTGCACTGTGTTTTGGACCATAAGTCTTATGAAAGTCTTTCATATGGGGAAGTTTGGAAGTTTATCACACGGGGAAGATTGGAAATTTAAGCCGGTAAGAACCCGCGCTTATGCAGCGTATTAGCAGCAATTGCGTGAATGGTTTTCACATGACGTTGTGTGCAAACAGCTTAGAATCCGACAAGAAAGTGACATGAACCAGCAAATAGTCATATTCGGAGAAAATACCATGCCCAGGAAGCTCCAGCCAAGGAGGAAAAAGCACCTCCAAAGCAGGTTGTGAAGCACACGTGAGATGAGTTTGTGTCCAAAGTTTTGCGTCAACTGCACTGGGATGGTATACCCATCTCAACCAAGGCCAAGGGTAAGATGATTTCCTTCATATGGAAGTTCTACAAGAATGTGTCTGACAAGGCCAACTCCAGGAAGAGGGTCAAGCGTACCTATACTATCAGCCCCAAGAAATTACAGAATGTGTTCAAGCGAGTGATGAACAAGAACCAAGCTATGGAATTGGTTTTTTTAGACCATCAAAAGAGTGTCATATTGCCTCTAGAATGAGGCTCCTTTAACTTTCCTTGGGCTGGTGCAAGTGAAATCTACAGAGGAGATGAGAAAGGAGGAACGAGTCAGCCTTTAAAAGAAACCCCCAAAACCCCCAAAAAGCTTCCGTCTGATGAAACTTCTTGCCGCTGTCCTAAAGAAACTCTTCACTTTAAAGAGAATAACATTGCGCACAAGCACAATGACCCAACAACTTTCCATACTTGAACTGTGAAGAGAGTGAACTGGGAAGAATCCTAACATCATTGGAAAACTCTGGGAAAAGAAACATCTAATTCTAAGGAATATAATAAAATGGTATTCTACCTGGTCCTTTGCTTTGGATTCCTTTTCCTTTCTTTTAAATACAGTTAATCTTTTGGCCAAAATGTCCACTAGAAGACGTGAGGGTGCATTTCCACCACATTTTTGCTCCCTTGTACCAATTTAGGTCCAGGAGAAGATAATGTGGTAATTGTGGTAAAAAATAAAAATTAAGGGAGAGATAAAGGAAGTATAGATATTATAACTTTATGATGTTTGATAAGGATAGTGACATAAATTGTAATAAGTTATTAGGAGTAGAGGTATAAGAAGCAGTAAGAAATGAAGTATAGGAGGAATTAGAAAATGTCAATTTACCAAGGAAGAAGGAATATGAATGCTTTGATTTTGAGTTCCTGCATGGCAGGGGGTTGGACTGGATGGCCCTTGTGGTCTCTTCCAACTCTATGATTCTATGTAAGAAGAGTGTAAGAAGAAATTTTCTTTTTCATGTGTGTTATTTGCTAGGTTCACAGGAAATAAGGTTTAATAGGAATCAGTTTGCAGATGATATGTAGGTTAGTGTACAAAATCAAAGATTGTGTATGAGTAGATATGAGGATTAGGGATTAGGGAATATTTAATGTATGTCTTTGTTGTCATTGTTGGTTGACGATGGGGTATGGGTATTGTTATGGAATATGTACTGAGATGTCATGTTATGTTGTTAAGTCATGTTATATTAAACTATGTTTGTTATCTTATGTAGGACTGTTGTGATATAATATGATGTAAACTAATAAACATGTTTTATATAAAAAAAAGAAATTCACCAATTTCCACTGAGACTTTTTAAATCATTCAGGAGTTATATCAAAGTGTTAAAGTGCTTTAGTAATGGTCAGCCCTCCACATCCACAAATTCTTTATCCATGGAACATCCATGGCTTGAAAATAGTTTAAAAATATATAAATTCCAAATGGCAAACCTGGATTTTGCCATTTAATATAAGGGACAACATTTTAAAATCCATTGTATTTAATAGGACTTGAACATCCACAGATGTTGGTATCCACAGGGGGCCTGGATTACACTAGTTAAGCATTATGATTAATTTGTATTACACTAGTTAATTATTAGGATTACACTCATCCCTCCACATTCGCTGAGGTTAGGGGCACAGGACCCCTGTGAATGTGGAAAAGCCGCACATAAAAAAAACCACTATGTTTTTACCTTAGAGAATACCTCTCTAGGAATCTAGGTTTTCCAGTGCAACTCAGTGGTCAACATCTGCCAGACATTGACCATAGAATTACGCTGGAAGAGCTACAAATGCCTAGTGGAGTGTTTTCTCTAGGAATCTCTAGGTCCTTCAGTGCGGCTTTTGGTTAAATTTGACCATAGAATTGCACTGGAGAACCTAGATATTCCTAGAGAGAGCATATTAATAAAATCTGTGAATAATCAAACCCACAAAAGTCAAAGCCACAAATGCGGAGGGACGAGTAATTTCTTTTATTGCTACTATTCCTCTTTCGCTTGATGCTGCTGTCCTGGGAACAGCTGCTGTATTTTTTGGTGGTGGCCATCTTAGCTAGCTCCAAGATAACAGAAGCACCCTGCTGTGGGGAGGTGCATTTAATTTCAGGAAATACTGGGTTAATTTAAACTGACCTGGAGAGTGGGAATAAAATTTCCACATAAATGCTGGGAATACATAAAATAGATTTTAATAAAATAAAATATGGGTTAAGTCTCCCTTATGTGGAATTCTGAAATCTGAAATATTTCAAAAACCAAAACATTTTCAATGAGTGGCTGAAATAGTAACACCTTTGCTTTCTGATGGTTTAATGAACACAATCTTTGTTTCATGCACAAATTGTTTTTAAACATTGTATAAAATTACAATTGTATAAACATTGTATAAAATTAAGGCTATGTGTATAAGGTGTATATCGGGGTAGGCAACCTTTCCCCTTTAAGGGCCGAGGGACTTCAACTCCCAGAAGCCTCAGCCATGTTGGCCAATAGTCCCATGTTGGCCAATAGCTCCTGGGATTCTGGGAGCTGAAGTCCCTCGGCCCTTAAAGGGGAAAGGTTGCCTACCCCTGAATGAAACACAAATTTTGTGTTTAGACTGGGATTCCATCTCAAAGATATCTTATTATGTATATATATATATACAAATATATGCATTAAAATTTCGAATAATCCGAATTCTTAAACATTTCTGGTCCCAAGAATTTCAGATAAGGGAGACTCGACCTGGGTTGTGTGTGTGTGTGTGTATGTGTGTGTGTGCGCGCGCGCTTATGGAAAGGACAGGGACAAAACCAGGGACTTTCTGGTTTTTCTGGATGGCCCTCAAACAAATCTTTGTGATTTAGACTCTAGCTTGATTGGATCTTTTCTCTAACCCAGTGCTACTCAAAGTGGTGGTGGTCCCTGAACCAGTGCTGGTCCATGAATCATTATTTGCCAGTCCTTGGTAAATTTCCAGAAAAAAAACATTTGTAGCAAGTAGTTGTCTCTGGCACATGGAATAAAATGTCCCTCACATCAGATAACTTGGAGAACAGCACTCTGACTCATGGCTCTGTGCTATCAATGTATCAAGATGCTTTAAAGGCTAATTCTTATTTTTTAAAAGACCATTTAATGCCCATGCCATATCTGTGTAAGGAGATGTAAAAGGATGCTGTAGACTGGGTTCCTTGCTTGCTGGAGACCAATTATTTCTCGACCTCATGTAATTCCAACAGCTTTTTGAGACTTGCAGTGAACAAGAAAGTGATGGAGATCTGCCCATGAAAAAACAACAACAAAGATAATTCACACCACAAATCACTGGGGTAGCATTTTAATGCTGATCATGGGTTACAATCCTGTAGTGATATTAGGAGAAGGGAATTGTGTGACCCTCCAGATGTTGCTAGACTTCACCTTCCAGCCTTCCTCACCAATGGTGGTGTTGGCATGCACATCTGGGATCTCCAATTCATCTGGAGGAAAAACAAAAATTCCATGTCATAAGCTTTTACAGTGGGCCCTTAATATCCACTGGGGGTTGGTTCCAAACACTGATAAACTAACCACAAGACATTAAATAGGAATGAGGCAAAGGCTTTTTCAAATCAAGATTTATAATACAGAACATTTTTCTGTAATGTACACTTCATAACAAGCTGAATTCAGCAGCTATCAACTATCTTGCCAATACACACAAAAAGTAATTATTTTGAATCAGTTATATACACACAGAGTTAACTTGGAAATAGGAGAAACTCCAGGAGCTTTTCATTTTAGCTCTCGACTTCAGTTCGGTAGTGTCACTAGGAGGGTGCAGGGGTTCAGACCACACCGGGTGATACCCCAGAGGGGGGTGACACCAAGTCGGCTCCCTTGCCCCTACGCATCCTTGGTGCTGCCTACTTCTCCTCAGGGGAGAATGGACTGGAAGCAAGGAGCGAGGCTGAGCGCATGGTGCACCCACAACTCCTCCTTGCTACCAATCTCTTCTCCCTTTAGGAGAAGGGGTTGGCACTAAGGAGGCATGGATGCACTTCTTCCGGCTCCTTTCTGCTGCCTTCTTCACCCCTGAGGAGAAAGGGATGGCAGCAAGGATTGGGGGGGGGGGGTTTCAGCAGGGATGTGTGTGTGTGTGGATGTGTCCTCATTTTGAGTGCCCCGTGCCTCCATGGCGAAGCTCTGCTCTTCCGCCTCTGAAGTCCTCACCCTCTGCACCAGGTGACACCAGGGGCAGGGATGCCACTACTTCAGTTCCTGGTCAAACATGACACAAGGGCCTTTCCTTTGAATTTGTGTATAAAGCTGCATTTGGTGCATTAAAAGGAGGAAGGCAGGGGGTATTATTAAGATTAAGATTACACCTATGGAATGATGCATTCAATCTGCAGTAGTTCAAAACTGAATTTAGGCCAAGGAAACTTCTAGCATCTTAAAAGACTGAGCTAGAAATGATCAATTACTAACAGCAAGGACTGCACAAAGTGTCACAAGTGGGTGTAGAAAATCAAGCTTGGAGAATGAGGACAGACAGTTTTGGGGGTGGTGGAATTCATTTATTTTCTCACTTTGATGATCGTTTGAAACTGATTTTCATTGCAAAATTAAGGCAAGGTACAACACCAAGAGGTTACAGTGGCATAGTTCAGTGTGATAACTATTGCAAGGATTAGGTCATAATGCCCTCCGTGTAACAAGGCCTCCATGACTACAGTGAAGGTAGAGACACCCAATCAGCAGCCTCCCTACAGAGCCTTCATATAGTGGCATTATCTGTAACTCACAGTTACAGCTCATAGAGATTTGAGGCTTCAGGAGAAAGGAAGAGCAATGGCTGTCAAACAGCAAGGCAGGAAGAAAACCAAGGATGTGAAGAGAAGGAAGTCTGAGAAGAAGCATCAGCCAGTCAGACAGAAGCAGAAGAAGCTTCAGTCTCAGAAACTGAAGAAGCGCCAGTCTCGACTTAAGCGCCAAGTCAAGCGGCCCAATGCTGGGACTCGGGGGCAGGAGAGGAGGATCTGTTCTCCCCGTCTCTTTACCTCCAAGATCATGCGCGAGATGCCCAAGGTGCGGATGGAGGCCACGGCTAGGAGCTTGGTGAAGACCATGTTGACGGACATGTACAACCATGTGGCCACTCAGGTGGAGACCTCCCTGAGCCAGAAGAATGAGCCCTCCGCCATCAGCGGCAGTGATGTGCAGACTGCTCTGAAGGAGGCCATGACCAAGGAGCTGGCCAAGCACACGGCCGAGCAACCCTCCACGGCCCCCGTGGAGTGCATTTAACTTAAAGGAGCCTCCCCTCCTGCAGCCGGGACAAGCAGGAGGAGGACCAAGCTTAGCCCTGAGAAGAAAGACCCTAAGAATACCCCAGAGACTTTAACCTTTTTGGCTGCCTTCTTAACTCCTAGAAATCCTGCGATCAACCACTTTTTTCCACCTCTATTGTCAGCGTAACATATTCTACATAAAAGATGCACTGAAGAAGGACTTTCCCCTTAGTCTGCTTCTGTGTGAGATACTATCCCACAGTGGGACATAAAAATGCATGAAGAAAGCAGCCCAGGTAACAGCAACATGAATGTGAAGACCAAGTGCATTTGAGATGGCTTCTGAAAATAGAAGAGATGTATATTCTTCCTAGAGTAAAACAGAATTTCAGCAGTGTTAATTGATTTCTTTCAATAAATCTGGAGTTTAGCAGCTGTATTCTAATGCATTTACATTTGTTTTTCTTTAATCTAGGGAATTTTTGAAAAGCGAACAGAAATGTCATTATGTCCAACACTGATAAACTGTTATACTAACCACAAGATATTAAATAGGGAGGAAGCCAAAGCTTTTTCAAATCAAGGTTTATAATACAGGATATTACTGTCTTCTGCAATGTACATAACAAGCTGAATATGCTAGGTTCAATAGCAAAATTGAGGCATCAACCATCATGACCGCGGGTTTCAGTGGGATTAGAATCATAGAATCATAAAGTTGGAAGAGACCACAAGGGCCATCCAGTCCAACCCCCTGATATGCAGGGACTCAAAATCAAAGCATCCCCGACAGATGGCCATCCAGCCTCTGTTTAAAGACCTCCACAGAAGGAGACTCCATCACTTTCTGAGGGAGTGTATTCCACTGTCGAACAGCTCTCACTGTCAGGAAGTTCCTCCTAATGCTGAACTGGAATCTCTTTTCCCGTAGCTTGCATCCGTTATTCCAGGTCCTATTCTCTGGAGCAGCAGAAAACAAGCTAGCACCTTTCTCAATATGACATCCCTTCATATATTTAAAGAGGGCTATCATATCCCCTCTTAACCGTCTCTTCTCCAGGCTAAACATACCCAGTTCCCTAAGTTGTTCCTCATAGGGCATGGTTTCCAGACCCTTCACCATTTTAGTCCCCCTCCTCTGGACACACTCAAGTTTTTCAACATCCTTTTTGAATTGTGGTGCCCAGAACTGGACACAGTATTCCAGGTGGGGCCTGACTAAAGCAGAATACAGTGGCACTATTACTTCCCTTGATCTAGATACTGTACTTCTATTAATGCAGCCTAAAATTGCATTGGCCTTTTTTGCGGTGGCATCACACTGTTGACTAATGTTCACCTTGTGGTCTCCTAGGTCTCCTAGATCCCTTTCACATGTATTCTCATTAAATAATAATAATAATAATAATAATAATAATAATAATAACAACAACAACAACAACAACAATAATAATAATAATAATAATAATAATAATAATATTTATTTAATACCCCGCCTATTGAAGAACCAATCCGGGCGGCTTACAAATAAAATCAAATACAAACCCCAGACAATCCCTCCCCCCCTTAAAACAGTATTAAATCACAGTAACATAAAAACAATATAACAATTAAAACTGAACTTAAAACGGCACAGTTAGACACTCCAAGTCAGGTGTCCCCCATCTTATATCTACGCATTTCATTTTTTTGCCCTATTTTTTTGCCCTACTTCTTCTTCGTGGTCTCTGCGAATCACACAAATGGGTTTTATCTGCGCATGCGCAGCCAGCTCGGAACCTTCTGGAATCACTAGGCAGAAGTTGGATTGCAACTTTTCGGCGGTAGCTCCGCCCACTTCTATGTAGGCCCTGCGTTCCCGCTCGTTCCTCAGTTCCTTTCGTCCGCCGCTTTTGCAGCTAGCAAGGAACCTCGCTACTAGGCAGTTTACTTGTTAACAGCTTTGACCACGTTTTTTGGCTTGACTACTCTACTGGAATGCGACTCTATTCTGTTCATTTGGACTATTCACTGCTGTAATCGATTTGACTTGGACCGTTTTGGATTCAACAACCATGGCGTCTTTCAAGCATTGCATCTCCTGCAACTCCAAATTCCCGACCTCGGACCAGCACGAGGAATGTGTATTTTGTCTTGGAGACACCCACAATCCGAAATCCTGCAAGCTGTGCAGGAAGATGACCCCTCAAGCGCTTAAGAATAGAATGGTCAGGCTGAGGGCGGCTTTGTGGGAAAAGGCCTTGCAAGCTGATGCACCGGCTATGGCCTTGGCTTCGATAGCCATTTCTAAACCTTCCTCGGATCCCCCTCAACAAAGGGGAAGGCCCAGGGAGAGATCTAAGAGATCATCCAGGCGTGGAGAGAGTGTGAGCCCTGAGTAAAGGGCTGGAAAGAGGTCCTCCAAGTGCAAGCACTTGGAGACCATCGAAGAGTCTTCTCTGTCCTCCAAAAAAGCCCATTCTGCGTCCCCTGCTCGTTCTCTTGAAGGGGAGCAGTCCACACCTCCCAGGAGACACTCAAGATCTGGGGGAAAATCCAAAACCCCACTGTCGTCCCGTTCTGCTCCTCCACCGTCTGTAGTGCCTGTTCCGACTCCCACTGGCCCGTCAGGCTCGAAACCCACCATTCCGATGGTCTGCATCGATACCAAATCCGAGGCCGAAATGCAACAACCCCCAGCTGCGACACCATGCTCCGTACCGCCTCCTGCTGTTTCTCCTTCTCTGGCCCGTAGGAGCTCCGGGTCCGATGATAGACCGTCCCCTCATTCTGATACCGGACGGAAACAATACCAACCCGTGACCGAACCGATCTCGGATCCATGGAAATACCTGGATCCTGAAATACCCTCAACTCATTTACCACGAGGCCTCCAACAACTATCTCTTGCCTGTCCAGCCGAACCAGCTACATTACATGGAGGAACAGAGACGTCAGCTCCTTCCTGCTATACAGGAGCCCCGTCCCTCATCGGTGCAGAGACATCACACCTCTCCTGCTACACAGCAGCCCCTCCCTTCTCTGGTGCCGTCGCTTCCAGCCCTTCCTGCTACTCAGCAGCCCCCTTCCTATCCGGTTCCGACGCACCGTTCCAATTCTCCTTCTTCTCCGTCACCTGGACCTTCCAGGCGCCGTCATCAGTTTCGGGCTCACCGAAAGCGAGGGGACGTATCTTCCTCACCCTCACCACCCTGAAAACGTCGCTCTACTCCATCGCCTTTCTCCTCCAACCAAGCGTCATTGCTCCCCATCTCCTACTCATTCGTCTACAACTAGACACCAACGGTCAAGAGGTGAGCATAAAAATCCCCATCGCCCCTCGTCTCCCGAATCCAGCACATCATATCGATCCTTCTCGCCAGCCCCGGAGGATGACTCTGAAGCGGATCTTGATCTAGCTAGGCCTGACTGCCTCTGAATACACAGTCCTCTCCTCCATCAGACGATGCTCGCACCTTTGCAAATCAGGTCCTCCGAATGGCATGTGCACTAGATCTGAAAATTACCCAACCCGAAGAGGAAGAAGCTTCTGACCAGCTGGAGAAGCGAGCTCAGAGCAGAGTCATAGATAGACCAGCTATCCCGTACATGCCATCTCTCACCAAGATTTTGAAGAGATCTTGGGAGGTGCCAACATCTACCTCGACCACATCGAGACGCATGGACAACTTATATCGCATTGCTGACCCTAAACCGAACTGGATGATAGATCACCCTCACCAGAATTCGGACATTGTTGAAGGGGCTCAATACATTTCGACCTCTAAGTCTTCCACTTCCCCGGCAGATAAAGAAGGGATAAAAAATGATATGCTGGCCAAGAAATCTTACTCCACCTCGGTCCTAGGACTCAAGGTCGTCAACTACGTGGGTTGTATGGGTGCATACTCCCAACACCTAATAGAGAAGCTTGCTCCAATTCTAGAACATCTACCTGAAGAGCATAAACCATATGCAATTGCTCTTCAGCAGGAAGCCCATGCAGTTGGGACACAGCAAATTGTTTGTGCCCGAAATCTGACCAACTGTTCATCTAAAACCCTCCTCAATGCAATTTCTCTATGTCGACATACATGGTTACGTGCGGCCGATCTTACATCTCAGGCCAAAGCAACTATAGAAGATCTGCCATTTGATCAATCAGGTCTCTTTCATAAAGAAACTGATGAGAAATTGAATTTAAAATATAAAATGAAAACTGCTGCTCGCAAACACGCTGCACAACCACCACAATCCTCAAGGCGCCGTTTTGGTTTTTACCAGCCAAGATCTTGGTACCTCCCAAATCAGCGTTCATTCCAGCAGGACAGTGTCCAGCCGCAAAACCAACCTCGCAGGAGACAACCTTCCCACTCCTCCTCGTCTTCTAGCCACAGGCAGCAACAACATCAACCTAGACAGGCTTTCCGTAAAAGGCCATTTGACAACAAAAGGAGGCAATGATGTGTAGCCGCGCACTCCGTCACCTTAGAGTTTGATGACAGACTCAGGCCCTTTTTTGACACCTGGGCCACCATCACTTCCGATTCTTGGGTCCTGGACATTGTTAGAAGGGGTTATGCCCTAGAATTCGAAGAGCTCCCACCAACTGGAGCTATTGTCATCACGAACCCCTCTAACACCTTACTCGATGAAGTGCGCGCCTTGATAGACAAAGGAGCTATCGAACCCGTCCCTGCTTCTCGGGCTCAACACTGCTTCTTCTCCCATTATTTTATTGTACCTAAAAAAGACTCTAGCCTCAGGCCTATTTTAGACCTAAGAGCATTGAATGCCTTTGTTGCATATAGACGCTTTCGTATGACGACTTTGTCTCCTATTTTACCCCTTTTGCAGAAGGACCACTGGTTTGCCACGGTGGATCTCAAAGACCACCGCAGGTTCCTGGCCTTCACAGTCAGAACCGACTATTATCAATACAAAGTTCTTCCATTCGGACTGTCATTGGCACCAAGGGTATTCACCAAATGCATGGCCCCGGTTGCCGCCTATCTACATTGCAAGGGGATCACAGTCTTCCCGTACCTGGACAACTGGCTCTTCACTGCACCATCCCGAGAGCAGCTCCAGAATGACATCCAGTTCGCCCTTGGACTGTTACATTCCCTCGGATTGAAAGTCAACGAGGAAAAGTCAAACCTCACTCCGTCCAGACGAGTCAAGTTTATCGGGGTGATACTGGACTCCGAACTGGAGAAGGCCTTCCTTCCAGAAGACAGGTTCGCAGCTCTAACAGCTTCCATCAGAGCTTGCCTCAAGCACAAGAAGGTCAGGGCTCATCTGGTACAGACAGTTATGAGACATCTAGCCTCAACAACCTTCGTAACACCATGGGCGAGACTTCGTCTATGACCCGTACATTTTTGGTTCCTGTCGTTGTTCGATGCTACATGCGACTCCCCATCGAAGTGGCTCACCATCCCGATATGGGTCTCCAAGTCCCTACAATGGTGGCTTCATCCCGACAATGTCTGTATAGGGATACCGTTCCTTCCCCCTCAGCCGGACATCACTTTAACCATGGATGCATCAATGGAAGGCTGGGGAGCTCACTCCCGAGGACTGACTGTGAGAGGCTCATGGTCCCAACACGAAAAGACTCTGCACATTAACACCTTGGAGATGCTCACTGCGGAGAAGGCCATTAAGGTGTTCCAGATGGACTTGTCAAACAAGGTGGTTCTACTCATGACGGACAACACCACCGTCATGTACTACCTCAACAAGCAAGGCGGGACCAAATCCTCGACCCTGCTCAACATTACGCTACACATTTGGGATTGGTGCATTGACCACAACATCCTGCTCCAATCCATTCATCTTCCTGGACAACAAAACGAACTGGCCGACAGCCTCAGCCGGTCAGCCAATCCCTGTCACGAGTGGCGTCTCCATCCCGATGTGGTGACGCAACTGTTCTCCATCTGGGGGACCAGAGACATCGATCTGTTTGCCACAGAGGACAACACTCACTGTACAGAGTTCTGTTCCAGGATTCCAGCATGAACTTCTCGAGGCGATGCTTTCCAGTTCGCGTGGTACGGGAGGAGATTCTACGCATTTCCTCCATTCCCACTCATAACCAGGGTACTCGCCAAGATGAGACTGGACAGGACAGACGCCATTCTGATCACTCCATGGTGGCCGAGACAGCCTTGGTTGGCCCTGCTCCTACGACTGTCCCGAGAGACTTACTGCCGCCTGGACTATCGCCTGGACCTCCTCACTATGCACAGGGGCAGGGTGCGGCATCTGGATATGGACTTTCTACCTATGGTAGCATGGAGAATCCTACCTTGAATTCACTCTCTGCTCCTCTACAGACAATAATTGAGGCGGCCCAGAAACCTTTCACTAGAAAATCCTACTCTTTCAAGTGGAAAAAGTTTGTAGACTTTTTGTCAACCAAGGGGATCTCTCCATCCCGTGTCATGGTACCAACAATACTTGAATTCCTTTTGTCCCTCTCCAACTCAGGACTTTGCCTCACCTCTATTAAGTGTTACCTCTCCGCCATCTGTTCCCACTACCAGCTCGAGGGTCGACCGTCCTTTTTTTTCTGAACCCTTAGTTAAGAGATTCCTGAAAGGACTCAATAATCTACATCCACCATCCTCAGTACCGACCCCGGCTTGGAGCCTGGACTTAGTGTTATCCTATCTGTCTACCAAGCCCTTTGAACCAATGGCTACTACTGACATGAGACTGTTGACGTGGAAGACGGCGTTCCTCGTGGCCTTGACTTCAGCTCGCCGGGCCGGTGAGCTATGTGCCTTAAGGATGGACCAGCCCTATCTCCGGTTCCACATGGACAAGGTGGTCCTCCATACCGACATCACCTTTCTGCCAAAGGTGGTTTCTGCCTTCCACATCAACCAAGACATTGTGCTACCCACCCTGGCCCCGAACCCGACCACTGAGGTCGAGCAAAGACTGCACACACTGGACGTTCGTAGAGCCTTGGCTTTCTACTTGGAGCGTACCTCGGGCTCGAGACACTCGGAAAGACTCTTTGTGTGCTACTCTGAGCACAAGAAAGGACTGCCTGTCACTCCTCAAAGACTATCGAAGTGAGTGACCTCCACCATTCGCTTGTGTTATGAACTGGCAGGCAAGACTCCACCGGGCCGGGTGCGTGCGCATTCCACAAGGGCGGTAGCATCATCATCTGCTTTCCTGTTTGGTGTCCCCTTAGAGGATGTATGTAAGGCAGCTGTCTGGTCCCAACCAATGACTTTTATTAAGCACTACAGGTTGGACACACGAGCCAGACAAGATGCTGCCTTTGGGAGAGCAGTATTATCAGGACTGCATTGAGTTTATTTGTACAAATGTGTTTGCACTAATAAGTTAATATTATGTTTACACAAGTCTGAATGCTTTGATTACTTGAATTATAATACAAAGGTATAATGATATGTTTCTACTTGAAATAACCATGGGATAGTGCCTTATTTCTTGTTTGATACTTGAAATTTTTGCAAGTTATTGCTATTTCTATGCCATTCTTGGTACTAAATGCATTTCTGATGGGTTACATTTCAATTCCTGATGCACTTGAAATATATGCATATGACTAATTTGATATGCCTACTTTTGATTTGATTGATGTTTGTACCAATAAACGTTCTTGTTTGCACTTACAAGCCTTGTGTCAGGACACTCCCTCCTCCATTGACTTTAGCTTGCTAGTCTGAGTAACCCATTTGTGTGATTTGCAGAGACCACGAAGAAGAAGGACAGGTTGCATACCTGTAACAGTATTTCTTCGAGTGATCATCTGCGAATTCACACAAATCCCGCCCAACCTCCCCTCAGTCGTGTCCTGCTCTAGTTGATAACCTTGCTGTCGCTTTTTAGCGGCGTACTTGGAACTGAGGAACGAGCGGGAACGCGGGGCCTATATAGAGGTGGGTGGAGCTACCGCCAAAAAGTTGCAATCCAACTTCTGCCTAGTGATTCCAGAAGGTTCCGAGCTGGCTGCGCATGCGCAGATAAAACCCATATGTGTGAACCTGTCCATTTCTCTGTGTTTCATTTTGTTAGCTTTGGCCCAGCTTTCTAATCTATTAAGGTCATTTTGAATTTTCATCCTGTCTTCTGGGGTATTAGCTATTCCTCCTAATTTGGTGTCATCTGCAAATTTGAGAAGCATGCCCCCTATTCCTTAATCAAACCTAATTTTCTGTTGGATTCAGGCCATTGAATATTAGAGGTTTTCTTCTAAAAACAACAAAGGCCTAAATCCAATTGTTAGAACCAAGCACATTTACACCTATGGAATCAATAGAAAGTTGGTAAATCGCCACATAAATTCCAATGATGCACTCAATCTGCAGTAGCTCAAAACTGAATTTAGGCCAAGGAAATCTCTGGCATCTTAAAAGACTAACCAAATTTACCTGGCATCAGGTTTATGTGGACTGCAGCCCCATTTCATCAGATGGAATTGGGCTTGAGTCCATAAAAGCTTATGCCAAATAAGACTGGTTAGTCTTTAAGGTGCTACAGAAGGCTTTACTGTTTTTGTTAACAAGGATCTCTCACACGCTTTAAGTCATCCATATAAATTAAAAAAGGGAAATTTCTCCCACAAATCTAACTCCACAGTGAACAACTTCACTTACACTATGTACTAGACACTTTCCAGTCTGGTGTCTTCTACAAGTGTAGGACTAAAACACCCATTGGCATATGCTGGGTATAGAGTTACCAGATTGAAAATGGTAGAGGGCAGGTTATGTATAATAAAAAAAAATTAATAAAATTTATTTATATCTGGGGTGTGGCCCACACAATGAGTAGGCACAACGACCAATTGGGATAGGCCCATGTTTGTCTTGGACTCCATGACAAGTTGCCTTCCATGTAGAAGGCAACTTATTATGAGGCTGAGAGAGTGTCTTAGGTTGCCTTCCATGTAGAAGGCAACTTGTTATGCAACCACATATTATATATATATATATATATATATATATATATATATATATATATATGCATACTGAGAGAGCCAGTGTGGCATAGTGGCAGAAGTGTTGGACTACAACTCTGGAGACCAGGGTTTGATTCCTCCTCGGCCATGAAGCCCAATGTGTAACCTTGGGCAAGTCACACGCTCTCAGCTTCAGAGGAAGGCAATGGCAAGAGTTGTGTTAGGGTCCTCATAAGTCAGGAACGACTTGAAGTCACACAACACACAAATATATATTATACATATTATGATTATGCTTATTGTTGCAATAGGCATGCAGTGATTTCCCACCCGCAGATGTATTGCTTTATTAAATGTGCTTCTCATTTCTTTATGAGAAAGAAATCAGGTTGTTGTGGCTGTGTGCCTTCAAATCGTTTCCAACTTATGGCGACCCTAAGGTGAACTGATCATGGGGTTTTCTTGGCAAGTTCTGTTCAGAGGGAGTTAGCCATTGCCTTCCCCTGAGGCTGAGAGAGTGTGACTTGCCCTAGCCAACGTCTAAACAAAGGCATTGATTTCCCACAGAATCCACTGGGTGACCCTTAGGAATCTTGTTGTTGTTGTTGTTGTTGTTGTTGTTGTTGTGTGCCTTCAAGATTTGTTGAGAGGGGGTTTGCCATGGCCTTCCTTTCTAAGGCTGAGAAAGTGTGACTTAGGTCGACCTTATACTGGGGGTTTCTTGGCAAGATTTGTTCAGAGGGGAACCAAAATGCATAATATATTTGTGTGCATTTTGGTTAGCCAATAAAGGTATCACTGATGGATGTTTGTTTGAATTTGCTAAATGGCCAACCCAGCTACCGCTGAATGTTTTTTGTTTAGAGAGGGTTTGCCATGGCCTTTCCCTCTGAGGCTGAGAGTGTGACTTAGGTTGACCCTATCCTGAGGTTTTCTTGGTAAGATTTGTTCAGAGGGGGTTTGTCATGGCCTTCCCCTCTGAGGCTGAGAGAGTGTGGCTTACCCAAGGTGTCACCCAGTGGGTTCATTGGGAAATCAGTGCCTCTGGTTAAACTTGGGCTAGAGAAGGAAGAAAAAATTCTCCTGCTCATTTCACAAATGTCCTCAATAGATATTTCATGGGCAAGTGAGTATTTTTATGAACTTTATTTCCACCTTGAAGACTTGCAAGGACCTTATTCCACAAAGATGACATTCCACACAACCAAAGTTGTATTCCAAAAAACACAGCTTTTGCAATATAGGAAAACAGGCAATCCCAGGCACACTTATCATCTGGAGTGGCGTTTCATTGCTCTCAATAGCCTTCCTTTTATGTAAATTGCTGATTCTAATGGCTGGTTTTCTCTGCCCTTGGCTGCAGAGAATAATCCAGTTTGACACCCCTTTCACTGCCCTGGCTCAGTGCTATGGAATTCTGGGAAATGTAGTCTGTTGTGGCCCCAGAGCTCTCTGATAGAGCTGGTTGAATGTCTCACAATCTAAAATTCCAGACCATTGAGCTAGGGTAGTTAAAGCGGTGTGGAAGTGGGTTATTTCTGCAGTGCAGACGCAGCCTTTGTGTTCCGGGTGACTTTAAGGTTTCTCTTATTTTTGCCTACGAATAACAATACTGTACTTTGTTGTTTGGAGGACTGAGCCAGAAGGGGAAGGATGTTTTGACTGGGAGAATGAGATGGCAGAGGGTCAGCCTTTTCAGTGCTATTTGTTCCAGCTGAAAAAGGCAGCATCTAATTCAATGGGGGCCACGGGTGGAGAGGTAAGAAGTGGCAGGAAACTGAAAGGTGTCCCACTGATTGATCCTTGGCATTGCGACTTTTTTGCATTATACACCAATGGTTTCTAGCATAAACTACAAGAAAGAGTGTTACAGCGGCTATAGAGAGCCTACAGAAGGAGATGTTCGCAGCTTCCCTGGTGGTCTAGTGGTTAGGATTCGGCGCTCTCACCGCCGCGGCCCGGGTTCGATTCCCGGTCAGGGAAAGAGGTTTTTGTTGCCAAACTTGGCTCTCCAAAACAACTCCACTCCATCTCCAAAATGGTTTCTTTCTTTGCATCTTGAGATATTCTGCACGGTCTTTTTGTTTTCTGAACGGTATGCTTTCAAGCTGCGTTTACACTTCAGAAGACAACGCTAAAAAAAATGGTATAGAATAAAAATTAAATGTGGGAACATATATGTGTGTGTGTCTGTGTACATACTCCCATATTTTTCCATGTATATATAAATATGTGTGTGTGTGTGTGTGTATTCCTATATTTTCCCATCTATATATATAGGAATACACACACACACACACACATATATAGATATAGATATAGATGGAAAAATATGGGAATACACACACACACACACACACATATATATGTGTATTCCCATATTTTTCCATCTATATCTATATCTATATATATATGTATTCCTATAGTTTCCATATATATATATATGTATGTGTTCCCATATTTTTCCATATATATATATGTGTGTGTGTGTGTGTGTGTATTCCCATATTTTTCCATATATATATGTGTGTGTGTGTATTCCCATGTTTTCCACATATATGTGTGTATATTCCCATTTCCCCCCCATATATATATATATATGTGTGTGTGTATTGCCATATTTTTCCATATATATACACGTGTGTGTGTGTGTATGTTCCTATATTTAGATCTTTGTTCCCATATTTAATTCTCATATTTAGATCCCAAATTTAGAACAATATACAGTGTATAGATATATACACACACACCATTTATGTATAATTTCATAGTTTGTTATCATTTCAGTGTTGTTTTTGTCTCATTTAAGATTTTATTTTAAATTTGAAAAATATGGCAGAAACAATAACAACAGCATTGAGATGATGACATAACATGACAATTGGGGACCTCATAAAATGAGTCTTTTTAAAATTTGGAGGACTCTCTGATTAATATGTGTAAACTGTATTGTATTGTAGAAGTGTGATAGAAATTATTAGTGACATTATAGATAAAACAGTTCTCTTAAAAATTCCCTGTTCCTTCTATTCCACATCCTTCCTGCTTTGGAAATTGTAAATTTCACCAGGGCATTGCTGCCATCTGTGCCATTGACTAGGAACTAATCTGCACAGCAGAAATAATCCAGTTTGAGACTGCTTTAACTGCCATGGCTTAGTGCTATGGGATCCTGGGATTTGTAGTTTGTTGTGGCACCGGAACTCTCTGACAGAGAAACCTAAATGACTCACAAATCTACAATTCCTAGAATTCCATAGCATTGAGTCAGGGCAGTTAAAGCGGTGTCAAACTGAATTATTTCTACAGTGGGGATGCGCCTTTAGGATTCCACTTTCACCTGCATGGTTGCTGCTTTCCTTGGAATGATATTTCACATACACTAATTCTTAATGATTGAAGCATCTGCATTTGTTCTTTTTATTTTAAAAGTTTATTCTGCCTTATTTCAAGAGTACAAGGCAGCTATCAGCTGTAACAAACAAGCAAACAAACAAGCAAGCAATTCACAATTTAAAAAACCCTCAAAAATTCAGAGCAGTACCATGCATCCAGAGAAAATTAACAGATGGGCAGATAAATTACCCACTCATCTTAAAAGTTCTGATGATTAAGAAATAAGTGTTTAAGGATTTTATTTCAGTTTGTTTGTACTCTATGAATGAAGAGCTATACTTGGCCTTTTGATCAAATGATTCTCAAAGCAATCCCACTACGCTGTCTTATCTTTGCCAGGTATACCTACACTTCAGTCCTTGACACACCAAAAGCACAGATGGCCTTCATGCTGTACAATTACGAAATTTTAATATTGCTTCAACTGCCATGACTCCATCCTATGAAATTCTGGGATTTGTAGTTTCATGAGTTATTTAGACTTCTCTGCTAGAGACCTCTAGGGCTTCACCAAGTCACAAATCGCAGGATTCCATAAGTGCAGCCATGGCAGTTAAAGTGGAACCATAGTGCTATAACTGTGCAGTGTGAAAGGGACCCTACACCAGGGATAGGCAACCTTTCCCCTTTAAGGGCCAAGGGACTTCAGCTCCCAGAATCCCAGGAGCTATTGGCCAACATGGGACTATTGGCCAACATGGCTGAGGCTTCTGGGAGCTGAAGTCTCTTGGCCCTTAAAGGGGAAAGGTTGCCCACCCCTGCCCTACACCCAGCAGCCCTTTGTTTTTTGGGTGACGCAGGGTGCCCAAGGATGTTTCTTTTGACTTCTCTAGTGCTGAGGCAATGGGCAGTTAGAACATCCTTGGACCTCCCTGGCAGTAAATACTATAGAAATCACATCAAAGATCTTATCCTTGCAAAGATAAAAGATTCAGAATTATTGGGAATATTTTGTGGCAAAGAACTGCTGCTGAATTATCTCCAACTGAAAGAAACCCGTGTTATTTTCATACTTTTAAAAATTTAGATTTGCAGCTTCTTGGAGTACAGATGCCTTTGTTTTATGTTTCTTGAATGCTAAATTACAACAACAGCACTGTGTTATAACCTTTAATTAACATTTTTATTTTGCAAACATTCAAGCCATTTTTGGACAATGTAGGCACTTGTACAAACTTCCCATATGATGACAGATGTCCTCCGCACTGAACAGATGCAGAAATTATTATCCCCCATTTGGTTCAAATATTGATCAGAATGAAGAGTGCCATCAAGAAATTGGAAGAAGACTAGGATTGGGAAAGGCAGCAATGAATGAACCGGACAGGATCCTAAAGTATAATGACATAACTCTGAACACTAAAGTGAGGATCATCTACTCTAAGCCATTGTATTTACCATCACCATGTATGGATACAAGAGCTAGACAGTGAAAAAAGCCAATAAAAAGAAAATCAACTCATTTGGGAAGTGGTGCTGGAGAAAAGTACTGAGAATACTATGGATGACCAAGAAGACAAACAAATGGGTTCTAGAACAGATTAAGCCAGAACTCTCCCTGGAAGCCAAGGTGGCTAAATTGAGGCTGTTGTACTTTGGTCACATTGTGAGGAAAAATGAATCATTGGAAAGGACAATGATGTTAAAAACGGTAGAGGGCAATAGAAAGAGAGGAAGACCTCATGACAGATGGTTGGACTCAATCAAAGAGACGACAGAGCCTGAGCAGAGCGATGGAGGACAGGAGTCCTGGAGATGTCTCATCCACAAGGTTGCCATGAATCAAAGTCAACTTGAAGGCAATTAACAACAACAAGGTTTATTTGGTAGTACCACAGGAGCCAATATGTGGTGTAGTGATTTGAGTGTTGGACTAGAAGTCTGGAGCTCAGGGTTCAATTCCCAGCTCAGCCATGAAACCCACTGGGTGACCTTGTGAAAGTGACACTCTCTCAGCCTCAGAGGAAGGCAATGAGAAATCTCCTCTGAAGAAACTTGCTAAGAAAATCCCATGATAGGGTCACCATAAGTCGGAACTGACTTGAAGGCACAAAACAAAGCAACTATAGGAGCATGCAATTTTAGTTTGTGTTTTGCTTCCTTTGTGAAAAGCAATGGTGGCTAAGGGCCTGTAGGCCAGCCTGACAGTGAGTCTGCTCTGGATTTTAGTTTGATCTTTAAAGGACCTATCTAGGGTCCTGAAACTATAGGGATGCAATGCAGCCCATTGGGTAACTCCTTAAAAGTTCAGTTTAAAATCCAGAGTGGATTTCTAGGATAGGGTTCAGTGCTTTGAGTGTAATTACTGATGTTGAAACCAGCAGCTGTTAGGTGCTCCTGGTGGTTCCTCCTGCTACTGATCCATAGTGATCGGGGAGGGTTTCAGATTGCTGTTGATCCAAACACATTGAGTAGCTATTCCATTTCCCCCTCCTTACTGGACTTTCTTTGGCAGGGGTAGGCAACCTTTCCCCTTTAAGGGCCGAGGGACTTCACCTCCCAGAAGCCTCAGCCATGTTGGCCAATAGTCCCATGTTGGCCAATAACTCCTGGGATTCTGGGAGCTGAAGTCCCTCGGCCCTTAAAGGAGAAAGGTTGCCTACCCCTGTTCTTTGGTATGAAAAAAAAAAAAAAAAGAAATAGTGGGAGGATATGGAGGCACTTACTGTTACATTTGGACCTTAGTCACTCATTGACTGGAGTGTTACTAAAGATACACCCATGGCAGACTGAAAGTAAAATTTAGCACTCACACATACCTACCTCATTGTTGTGTGCCTTGAAGTTGTTCATGACTTATGGTGACACTTAAGGTGAACCTATCACAGGATCTTCTGGGGCTGAGAAAATGTGACTTGCCCCAGGTCACTCAATGGGTTTCGACATCCAAGTGGGGATTTGAATCCACATCTCCAGAGCTATTGTCCAACAGCCAGTCTACTATATCACACTGGCTCCACATGCATACCTGCCCCTTCCATTTAACTTCCCCATCTCTGTAACCTTTATTCAGTGGCGATCTCACACCAGGTGTCACCTGGTGTGGAGGGTGGGACCTCTGGGGTGGGTGGGTGTTACTTCCAGTGAGATTTCCAGGTGTGGGGGGCAAACGGGAGTGGGCATGTGGGCCTGAGGCGTGGCCACATGGATGGAGGGGAACCCGTGCGGCCAGAGGAGCGCGTGTGTGTGCCAAAATGGTACCTGCTTGGCCAGTGACGCACCTGCGTGGGTGAAATGGCACCTGTGCAGCTGCAAACACACCTACACAAGGCAAAATGGTGCCCGTGTTGCTGGGGGACACCTGTGTGGGCCGGAGCCACAGCTGCGCGGGCCCAAGTGGCACCTGCACAGTCCCAAAAAGCACCCACACAGCCCGCAAGGAGCATCTGTGCAGGGCTGTGCAGCATCTTCAGGGTCGGGGGCCAACTGGGTGTCACCCCCTTCTGGGGTGTCACCTGATGCGATCCACACACCCCACACTCCCCAGGGACACTACTGCCTTAATTCCAACCTTATTCTGCATTCTAGTCCTGTTTTTATATATATATATTTTACATCATTTCATGTTACATGAAGTGTGGACTTTGGCCAGCTTCTAATTTCTATATAGGCATAGTGATTTCGGATGTTTCCAGAGAGGAAATTCAATACATCTTTCTATGTGCAGTTCAGAAACATTTGAAGGACACCACAGTAAAAAAAAAAAGTGAGTCTGTTGTATATCATGACCTTATCATCAGCAATAAGCAATACATTTATTCAGAAAAGCAATCTGTAATTCAGATAAGCAATAAATGTATCAATTGCAGCAGCTGTAAAACTTATGGTGAAAGTGGAAAATCCCAGGCAAGGCCCTTCAAAGACCTTTAAAAAGGCTTCAGAGAACTTCAGATGCATGCAAAAATCAGACTATTGTGAAAGAAGGGCTTGCTGAGAAATACAAAGAGCATACACTCCAGCATATCAGATCAAATAAAAGCAGGAAGGCATTAACAATGATAACGACCACAACAATGGAGTTCTTTAAGAAAGAAAGGGCCTTTGCAGACTGCCAGAAATAGTGCAAATTGAGTCCACTTTAAGGGTTAGGGTTAGTGCTAGGGAATCATGGGAATTGTCCCCCCCCCCCCCCCCCGAGATATTGAGTCTTCTCTGTCAGAGAGCTCTGGTGCCACAATAAAATACAGTTCCCATTATTCCCTAACCCTAACCCTAACCCTAAAAGTGGACTCAATTTGCACTATTTCTGGCAGTCTGCAAAGGCCCAAAGTGCATGTTACAACATCTGCCAATTAAAAGATTCGCTTTAGGACAATGGTGGACAAATGTAGCAGGTGGGGGTGGAAACCTTTGCTTCTGGCATCCTTGTGTGTGTGTGTGTGTGTGTGTGTGGCCCTGATTCATACCCTCCAACATTTCACAGATAAAATTGGGATGTCTTTTTAGATTGAAAACCTGAGGGCAGGGAACTGTCAAATTAGCAATCTGTGAACTGCTCTGACAGCCTTGTGGTTGAAGAGTGGCGTACAAATAATCTAAATAATAATGATAACAATGATAATAATATGTGGCCAAGCAACAACAAAATGTGGTCAGGAAGGTCGAAGTTACTAATAAAGAAGAAAAGACAAGTTAGGAGATACTGCAGCAGTTTGCTTTTACCTGAGCCTGCTGGAAAGGACAAGTTTCTGGCCCTCTATTTCTCCTCCTTTTGGTGAGTTGACTACAAACTAGTTTTGTACTTGGAACTCAGTTTGCAGCAATTGACGTAAGCTGAGGACGAAGGGGGAAAGTGGGAGGAGGAGAGAAAACTGGCCCATTTTAAAAGTCAGAAAGAGTGGGATGATCGAAGATTGAGACTGTGTTCGCCAAATCAGTACAGCTGGAGGGTATGCTGACTGTCAAAAAGTGAGAACCATAAACCACAAACAAACAAACAAACAAAAAACCCACACCAAAACCAGAAATGGCCTGAAGCAATGGCATCACTAGGGTTGGCATCACTTGGTGTAGCAACTCATTGTGTCACTCTCTCCAATTGACCTCCTCCCGTACCACACCATACAGAATCCTTAGTAATATTTTTTGTACTAATGTTACTCACAAATTGTAATAAAGGGATGCAGGCAAACACCACAGCCTGTTTCTGCCCAAAGGCAGATGCTTGGGGGAGCAGTGGTGTCACCCCCTTCTTAAGGTGTCACCTGGTGCAGTCTGAACCTCCCAATGATGCCCCTAGCCAGAAATCCACTTCTGGTTCATAAATTTGAGTGGAAAAAATTGTTTTGTTTTTTTAAAAGCATGTTTTTTCTTCAGGATAAGGAACTGGAAATTCTTAATCTGAATATGAATTTTACTATAGAGAGCAAAGCTGAAACTGTGACAACTGGGCCAAGACACTTAAGATTACAGCTGAAATCTTTTATTGATGCACAGGCCTCAGTACAGTGACAGTACAGAATTTATCAGTAGCCTTTAATAATTGTACAGAAACATAAGGGAAAATGAATCCTAACACATGAGACAATGATTGAAAAGCAACAAATGACAAAGCAAATGCTAATAAAGCAACTGTATATAACTAAGTCCTTCTTCCAGCCCCTGTAGTTGAAAAGCACCCAAGTTTCCCAGTGGTCTAAATGCACATCATTTTACCTTTAAGCTACAAAGGAATCTTGACTTGCAAATGTTACTTTTTGGGCTACTGCTCCCAGAATTTCTGGGAGATTCTGTGAGTTGTAGTCCATAAAAGTAACTTTTTTCCAGCTCAGAGAGAAAGACATTGCTACCAATCCAGTGGAGTGGTGTTAGCTATTTTATTTGCCCAATACCCAGCAGTATGTGTGTATATGTGTGTGTGTATAATCACCAATTCTAACAGCAAATGCAGGATTATGAGGAAGCATACACTTCAATCTCTGTCCCCACCATAGATATACCTTCAAATCACTGTTTTTCCTGTTTAGAGATTCCTTTTAAAGTTCCCCTTTCTCATTTACTCTCCTTCCTGAATGCTCTTTCCCAGAAGCAATGTTTATTTCCTTTGCTGCCCTCAGGCCTGACTTTATTGTACTGTCCAGCCAGCCATGGAGCTTGGAGGTATGCTCCCCTGCAAAATGTACTTTGCCTTCTGGCATCTTGAGAACCTCACTATAATCTACAAACTGGTAGGGGACGAAAGCAGCATAAGCACACATAGAATATCTATCCAGGCTCCATCGCTTTATCACTGAGGAATGACAGAGAGTCTGAATCTTGCTTTTGGGCAGCTGATGAATGGCTGAGAGGTCATCCATGATGATGTTAATAATGTCCTCATCACTGAGGGACAGAAAAAAACGGGAGTCGTCGCCTTGGACGTAGGAAGCCAAGACAACCCCGGAACCGCCAGAGAAGTTTTGGGCGAGGTAGTAGATGAATCGAGATGGGCGATCAGTTATGGACTTCCCACCTTGAATGCCATCATCTTCCCAGAACTTCTTTGTGCAAGCAAGAAAGACCTTGGTGGCACTCCTGTAGTGAGTAGATCGCAAAGCATCTGTTTTGTTTGGTGAGAGGGGTGGATCAAAATAGATGCGGCGGGTGGCCCTGGCTGTGGAAGTGACAATGGCATAGTCAGCAGTCACACTTGACAGTGTTTTAGCTGGTGTTCGATAAATCACAGAGATAGTGGGGCCTCTCTGTTCTATCCTGACCACTCTGGCATTGAAGTGAACTGTTTCTGGAATGGTTTCATAAATGGCTCTTGGCAGCTGATCAAAGCCTCCAACAATTTCGTCAAATCTGCAAGGCAACAAAAAAGCTCAAATGAATGGTGGAAATATTGGAATGCCTAGAGTCCACCCCTGTGGAAGGTGAACGTCCTTGACACCTGCTAGGAGGACCTCACCCACCACGACCACCATCACAACTATTACCACTATCAGGAAGCCACTTTGTTAGACTTTCTGTTGGCTGTTGGCAAGTTTGTAGTAAGCAGTTGTGAATGGCCTGCCATTAGATTTCCCACAGTGTCCTGATGTAGTAATACTATGGGAAATTGTAAGAAATTGAAAATGACAACAGGCTCACAGCTGCCCATCGTCAGAGCCAGCTCCCAAGAAAGACAAGACCATCAGGGCTCCAAGACTAGCAGACAGCCTGCTGCTCCAACAGCGCTATCATTTCCCTTTTGCACAGAGTAGCCAAAAAGATCAGATAAAGCCACCAAGAATTCCCTTTTCATATTTTCTACCTATACTGGGTGGAGAATGGGAGAGGTACTGACCATGTTATTCTCAGTGGCCCCTAACATCCTACACAGCCTAGCAGCCTATTGTTATGAGGGAGTATTGTAAAGTAATAATTACCACTCAGAAGTTATGGTATATTGATGAAATTTTGTCACTATCACCAAGTGACTTTTTCTTTTCTCAAAAATGAAAAAAACCATTGCAGGGGTGCTGATTTGACAACACAGATGACATAATTCATGAAGTGGAAGAGTGGTTTAAGGTGCGATCTGCAGAATTCTACAATAATGGTATTCAGAGGGTCACGAAACGCTGGGGAAAATGTGTAAATCTGGATGGCGCAAAGATAAGTTTAACAACTACAAATCAAAACAAATTTTATGCCAATTTTTTAAAAGGTGATAAATAAAACTTCATGTATTATTGTGTGCCTTCAAATCAATTTGACATATGGCAACCCTAAGGCAAACACATCACATGGTTTTCTGGGGCTGAGAGTGTGTACCTTGGCCAGAGTCACTCAACAGGTTTCCATGGCTGAGCAGGAAAATGAACCCCAATCTCCAGAATCCTAGTCCAACACTGAAACCACTACACCACTCTGGCTCTAGTAAAGCCCATCATGCTAAAAACTAAGCTGGAAGGGAAATGTTGGGCTCCACTTTGCTGCAATTTCCCCTGTATAGCAGTTTCTGCTCAGTGGTGTAAGATGTCCTATCATGAGAAACAGGAGGACAGGCTGCAGCACTTGCTGTTGCCGCTGCTGCTTCATCCTCATTAGCTACTTCTCCTCCCCAATTCCCACTGTTTTCAGTGCTTCTTGAATTACTCAGATTAATTGATCTGAGCCTGGCTGCTCTCTGGAGATACAGGTGATCAGAGAATGACTTTGGGAGAAGTTGGCTGATGTCTCACCCTGAAGAGGCTCCTCAGAGCAAGATACCTATCAGGCACCTGCTCTGGAGATTCCAATTCTTCTTTGTGTTCACAGTTTTTCCTTACCTTTTTGTATATGAAAAGATATTATCATCTCTCATGCTCTCAATGAAAGAGAGGTAATACCCAGAATCTTCATTTAATATGTCCCCAATCATCTGAACAGCTCCGCGACTCAGATTTGCCACCTTGATTAAATATTGCTGTTGGAGGAAAAAGAATTTCAGGGTGCATGAGCCAAATTGTAGTAAGTATGGACATTATCACACGGGGGAAATCTGTTGGTTAATCCACACAAGTCCCAAACAAAAACTGAATTTGTGCCTCACGATTTCACACGATGTCACACAGAAACTGGTCAGAAACTGGTCAGAAACTGGTATTATCCGAGATCTTTTTAATTTCGGGAGTTTAGAGGAAATGCATTTGCGAAATTACAGTAATTTCGCATTTACTGTAATGTGAAAAGCAAATACGCACGGACAATTCTCTTTTAAAACCTGGAGGAGGGCCAAGAGGAGGAGGAGGAGGAGGGGCCTCTAGGGAGGGAGAGTCTCGGGCTCCTGCCATGTAGGCGAGGCGAGGCAAGGCAAGGGAAGGGAAGGCAAGGGAAGTTTGGGACGGAGGAGAAGTTTGGCATTTGGGATGGAGGGAAAAGGAGGGGAAAGAAGGCTTCCCTCGCAGCAGCTGTGGGTGGATGTGAGTGCAAGTGTGGGGTGTGCTTGTGGAGCAACTTGGAAATCCATCTCACCATAAAGTTCTGCCCTGCAGGTCCTACAAAGGGGAAAGGCTTATGGGGGGCATGGGAGCTACCTCCAGTTTCCCCCTCTCCTGGGCATCATCCAAGGCTCTGGCTCTCCCCAGGGAACACCCAGCCCAGCCTTCCCTTCCTCCCTTCCATCCTTCCTTCCCCAACGGAAGGGGGTTAGGACCTGTGCAGGAGGACATGACCCCAAATGTAGGACAGTCTGACATTTCCTCCTGGGAAATGCAGGACCCGCCCTGGAAAAAGGAGGAGTTTGGTCACAAAACACACCCATTTCCAGTACATGTACGGGTTCTTTTCACTTATGTATGAAAGTTAAAAATGTATTTTTTCGCTTTTAACTTAATTGTGTTATTACTGTAATTACGTGTGAAAAGCTTTTGCACAATTAAGCTCTTTTTTCGCTTTCTTTTTGGGATGCTTCATTTCCACTTTATTATCTCTTTAACAACGAAACTGGCCCACGTGTGATAACGTCCTATGACACTCAGGTGATAGAGCAGGGATGGGATTCATGCAGCCCTCCAGGGGTTGCTGGACTGCAACTCTCAGCATCCCCTCACCACTGGCTATGTTGGAAGGGGCTTTTGGGAGCTGCAGTTCAACAGTATCTGAAGGGCCACACATTTCTACAGACTTGAGCATGTGCAGCTGAAGTCCATCAGAGATTTTTGCCAAGCAAGCAGAGAATTTTGTATCTAGACACAGCATAGCATTCTGAGATTCTTGGCTTTCAGTATGTTTTAAAAAGAAAAGCAAGGGAGGTTGGATTGAGTGGAGGAAAAAAGCATAGCCATATGGCTCATTGTGTGAGCAGTCTTACAATGATGTGATGCAAGAATTCCAACTTATCTGTGCTGGCATACTTTTATACTGTGTACGTGTATGTGCATGCATGCACCTTCAAGTTATTTCTGATTTATGGCGACCCTAAGGCGGATTTTCTTGGCTTGCAAATAAGGAGGATCTCAGCCTTCAATTGCTGCTTTCAGAATCTCCCAGTCCACTACTAACATTAGTTCCATTAAAATGAATGGAAGAAGTTAATCGAGACTTAACTTCAGTCCCATGTATTTTAAACAGATCTTGAGCATAACTTAGGTTCCTCTGGATCCAACCCAATATTCTTTCATTTATCGTTCTGGGGAAAAGATCAGAACTTGTGGCAAGGTCTGCAGGACCCTAGTGTTACAAAAGTCACTCCTCCACTTGAAGGTCTCTTCAGTTTAAACGTTGTTGTTGTGTGCATTCAAGTCATTTCTGACTTATGGCAACCCTAAGCTGAACCTATCACATGATTGTTTAGAGAAAGCTTGCCTTTGCCTTCCTCTGAGAGAGTGTAGTATGATTTGCCTACAGTCATCCAGTGGGTTTTCATGGCCAATTGGGGATTTGAATGCTGATTTTCATAGCCATAGTCTAACACTCAAGCCATTACTCCACACTTGGGGCCTCGGCAGACGACTAATAGAGTCGTCTTGGAGGCTTGGAAGAGGAGGGGCAGCCGCACGAGTGGCGCCCCTTCCTCTCCCTGAGGTCGCCCTCGGAGTCGCCGGCCCTCCGCACGGCTGGCGCTCCGGGGATGACCTCACGCCGCGGCGACCGGACGCGCCGCGGCGGAAAAGACAGCGAAAGTGCACCCGCCGCTTTTAGGGCGCACTTTCGCTGTCTTGAGGAAGGAGCGCTGATTTAGCGCTCCTTCCAGGGACGCCGCCGGTGCGCCGAGGTGCGGAGGCTGCGGCCCCGCGACGCGCCGGCCCAGGGCGTCCTGGACGCCCTCATCTGCTTCCCCCCTTGCTCTCTTTGGAGCCATTATAAGGGAGAGCAGGGAAGAACGTTAAAAATTCCCTTTAGCAGACAGTAAACTGAGCAGATGCATTGGTCACACTAGCCACAGTCTTCATTACTATGGTAAATGTATCATATATTTCTTTTTAAATTATAGGAATTATTTTTCATTTATATATGCAAATTAGAATATGCAGATTATATGTAATTCTGTGCTCTCTTGGGCCCTCTAGTTTGGCAGCATTTAACTCTTCATCCTAACAGGATTCAATAGTTTCTTCCCATCAGTGACTGGCCAGATTCCCTAGCCTTAGTCATGTACATCTATCCTGTTCTATTTTAAAGAAAAAACATCTAAGCTATTGGGTATCAACAATTACTATAGCAGTGAATTTGATAAGTGCATTTGATAAAATCTACGAAGAAATACTTCTTGTGACATCTCTTGAACCTGTTTCTATCATCTACTTATACCTTCCTGTACTCTTTTTGGAAACTGTCGCTTCACCTTTTTCTTTCAGAATAACACTGTAGCAAGTGGGGAAAGTAAGAGTGGTTTGAATGTTGGACTATGGCTGGGAGACCAAGGTTAGAATCTTTCCACAGCATGAAAATCCACTGGCTGACCTTGGGCAAATCACACTCTCCAGGCAGTGGCAAACCTCCTCTGAATAAATCTTGCTTAGTAAACCCTATGATAGGGCCACCATAAGTCAGAGTTGACTTGAAGGCACATAACAACAAAAGCAGGAAAATTACTGTATCTGTATGGACTGAAGCTAGGTAAATTTTTCACAGTGGTCATTGAGACCTAAAGCCCTTCTTTCTTGGGATTGTCTGCATCAGCATCCACTTATAATAATGTCTTTAAAACACCAACTTAAGCAAACATCTCAAACATGATGCAGGTTAGTGACCCTAACACTATCACTTTTCTTCTACCAAATGATTTTTTTAAAAACTACCTCTGCATTTTGAACTCAGTTTGCAGCTACTGAAGTAAGCTGAGGAGAAAGGGGGAAAGTGAGACAAGGAGAGAGAAACTAGGACATTTTAAAAACAACCATCTGTTGGGGGTGCTTTGATTGCATATTCCTGCATGGCAGGGGGTTGGATTGGATGGCCCAAGAGACCTTGAGGTCTCTTCCAACTGTTAGTGAATGTGCTCCATTTTTCCTATATATGTTAGCCATGCGGAGTTCCCTATGACCCCAGCCTGACCCTTGGGAGATGGCAGCCATAATCCCCTAGATGTAAGGTCAGGTAAGCAAGCCAAAGTTGCTCAAGACCACTAGAAATTTCCTGGACAGGCAAGTTTTGGGAGCTGCCCTTGGGAATATCCCATTATGTTGAAAAAGATACCTAATGGTGTTTGTTTATCTTAGTCTCACACTTAATGGGACAGTGATCAGATTTGATTGCACCTCTTTCTCTAGCTTCCTTTCCTTGATAGTTTTGAAACCAAATGCATTGTTCAGACTATGCCCAGACTTAAGTAAACAATAGTAAACCCATCAAGCCTTTGTCCACCTAACTCATGGCCAGAAGGCAGAAATTCCCTATAAGAACCCCTGGATTTTAGCAGACCTCATGCTACCTTGGAAGTGCATGCTGAATCTCTGTCAGTCTGCGCTCTGAGATAGTTCCCGCAACCCCCTCTCTTGCCAGTCATGCCCCTTCCACTGAACCCATCTGCATTTGCCAGAAGTCCAGAGGAGTCCCGCGGGTGTGAGTATATCTCCCTCTATCCTGGTTTCCCTCTTTGCCTCCCCCGCTCTCGCTCTTTCCCGCTTGTCTTGTAGTGTGTGTGTGTGTGTGCTGCATTTGGATGTTTGCTTGCTGTATGAATAAATATTTTAGACTTTAATTGGAGTTTGGTCCGTTTCAGTGTCATTCCTTGCCAGAACTCTTACATCTCTGGTATACAATTGGATAAGGTCTCAGAAGCGAAGTTGGGCGCTTCACTTTCACATTTGAGCTAATTATAAATTCCCCAAAATTAGGTCTTTGTTTCCCAACACAACTCTATGATTCTATGATTCTATGAAAAGGTGGGATGACAAAGGATTAATCAGGACTGTCCCTGCCAAATGTGGACAGTAGGAGAATATACTTCAGTGTGATGTTTCTAGCACTAAACACAAATCTAATTTTTAAAAGCTCATCTGACAAAATTCTCCATTTCCATTCTGGGTCTATTTTATGGGTTTCCTCAACATTTCTTCTCTACCTCTTGCCACTTTCTTTGTCTTTCTTTCTTTTTATCTAGATCTCCTTCTCCTCTACATTTCGTGAATTTGGATCACAGGAAGTGGGGAAGGTAGGATCTGGGAATGGGGAAAAGAAGACTACTGTTGTGGTTCTGTTAGCTTATACAGTATATATGTGCCTTCAGCCCACTGGATGACCTTGGGCAAATTACATGTACTCAGCTTCAGGGGAAAGCAATGGCAAACCTCCCCTGAACAATTCTTGCCAAGAAAACCCCATTATGTCTTAGGATCACCATAAATTGAAATAATTTCAAGGCACACAACAATAAACCTTCAAGTCATCTGTTGACTTATGGTGACCCCATAGATTTCATAGAATTTTCTTAGGCAAAGAAACTTAAAGGTGGTTTTGCCAGTTCCTTCCTCTGAAATATAGCCTAAAGCACTTGGTATTTGTTGGCAGTCTCCCATCTAAGTACTAACCAGGATTGACCTTGCCTAGCTTCCAAGATAAAGTGGGATCTAGTGCATTTAGGGCAGGGGTCCTCAAACTATGGCCCGTGGGCTGGATCTGGCCCGCCGAGGCCTTTTATCCGGCCTGCGGCTCGTTGCCTGCCAAGCTCCGTCCCAAGTCATGGGGCAGGATGGGAAGAGAAAGGCCACAATGCGAGCGAGCGTGCGACTCGGGCCACCGTTTTGTTTGGGAACCACCATCTTAGGAGGAGGGAGGCAAAGCGGTGGCTGACGAAGAATGAAGGAAGAAAAGAAGGAAGAGAAGGAGGCAGGAAGAAAGGAAAGAAGGCAGGCGCCCGACCCAGCCTCGGCCAAGGTGAGCAGTGGGAGAAGGGGAAGGGGAAGCGACCCTGTCCGTTCCTTGCTGAGGGGAACCAGGGCCCTGAGGAGGCGCGCGGTTTGTAGGCTGTTCCTGCCGCTTTTGCTGCTATGCCGCCTCTGCCGCCACGGGGCCCGTCTGGTGTTGGTTTTTTTGCCATCTGGGGCTGAGAGAGTGTGGCCTGACAAGATAATCCAGTACCTTTGAGTCATTTCCGGCGTATTTTGACCCTATCATGGGGGTTTGCTTGGCAAGTTTCTCCAGAGGAAGGTTTCCATTGCCATCTGGGGCTCAGAGAGTGTGGCTTGCCCAGGGTAATCCAGTGCCTTGGAGTCATTTCTAACTTATGGCGACCCCTATCATGGGGGTTTTCTTGGCAAGTTTCTTCAGAGGAGAGTTGCCATGGTTATCCTCTGAGGTTGAGAGGGTGTGACTTGCTCAAGGTCACATTTTTCCCCCCCTCCGGCCCTCCAATGGTCTGAGGGATGGCGAACCGGCCCCGGCTCAAAAAGTTTGAGGACCCCTGATTTAGGGTATTTAGACCCATTAGGTTATATACTTGTAACAAAAGCAAGGCAATTTACTAAAATACTTCAGAAATTGGAGCATTAAGGAACTTTCTCTTACCTTGGTTGAGTAAGTGTCATATTTGTGCAGTATGTAGCTACAGTTTGTCTGATTCAGCTCTTCAGAAACCTAGGATGACAGCCAGTAAGAGGTCAGCAACAACAGTAACAAAAAAGTTGTGTGTGTGTGAGGAACAGGGAAACTCCTAGATAATATGTATAACATTAAAAATGCAAAGAAAAGATAGTAGTAGAACTAATACTGATTATTATAGTCTACAGACCAAGATAGAAATGTTACAGATGCAGATACAGGGGCTTATTGCTTGGCTTTTAAAATCGGTTTACCTTTATCCGGCTTAATCTTAATTCAGTCTTCCAGAACTGTTCCTTGTGGCCATTTTTTTAAAGCCAGAAAACTCCTGGATCTGAAAAGAGCCACAAGGAGTGCTCCTGGAAGCGAGGATGGACCCGGGCTGTATTCAGGCGGCAAATTCGGTGGCAAAAAAGTCTGATAAATTCAGGATGCCGCGCAAATTATGATTATTCTGGATAGAGGTAAACCGTTTTAAAAAGCCAAGCAATAAACTCCACAGTTACAGTACAGAAGAGCAGAATTTAAATACCATACAGTAACTAAGCATTGTCCAACCCACTAAATGCACATAACTAGACAATGCAAATCCACCTGCTTGACCACAGGGTCTCCAAACATGCTCTGTTAGTTAATGAAACCAAAATGAAGAAAACAGCAAGGTTTTGGGACTCAACTGGTCAGCTACTTTTGATGTCTCGCAAACACTGCATTTCATCATTATTATCAGTTCTTGTTGTTGTTGTTGGCCAGAATCCTCTATCACAGTGTACATTATATGACTTTAGGCCTATTTAGCTACATAGCAGAGACAGTAAGAAACCCTGTTAGTGAATGGCAAAGATGCATAATAGGTGCCTGTTGCACATCGATACTCCCTAGCCACTGTCCTAATGCACAATAGGATTGATGCGCAATGGGACTGATGCACATCAGTCCCAATGTTCATTGATCTCATTGTGCATCAGTCACTTTGCTGGCTCCTTTATGTAGCAACCTAACATCAGTCCATTGGTAGATATGGACATTATAGAACTGCCCGGTTCTATGTTGCACAGATATGTCCACTTTTGTTGTTGCTGCTGCTGTTGTTGTTGTTGCATGCCTTTAAATCATTTCTGACTTATACAGCCCTAAGGCAATCCTAAAATGGGGTTTTCTTGGCAAGGTTTGCCATTACCTTCCCTTGAGGCTGAGAGAATATGACTTGACCGCCCAGTGGGTTTATATGGCACAGTGAGGAATTCAACCCCTGATCTCCAGAGTCAGAGTCCAACCCTCCAACCACTACGCCACTCAGGCTCTCAGTTACTCAAGTCCACTTACAAAGATGTAAGTCCCCAATAGCATTCTGGACACAATGATTATACTTTGTAATGCACATCTATGAACCTGACTGGATATTAGACTTAAGTTGAGATCCCAAACACTTTTGGTGTAAGTTTGAGACTTTATTGACAAAATTGCTCTTCCAGTTTGCAAGGAACATGGTGTGAAATTAAATTTTCAGGATTGTAAGTGCTACTGGTTGGATTGTAGATGGTACCAGTTTTATTTCATTCAAGTCATAACTAAAATCATCAGCACCTACCTAGGGAATGGCTAGTAAATTTCTTAGTTTGTTATTATAAGTAATACTGAAAGGAATCAGGAAGCCATACTGTATTGGCTGAGTGGAACATGGAAAAGTTACTAAATTTGGACTATAGCTCCCGGAATTCCAGTAAGGGACTCTATCTAAGAAGATTAGTTTTCCAGCTCTGTCTGGTGATTATGTCTTCTTTCTTGCTGAATCCAACTTGAAGAAATATGTACCCAATTTGTACCAGCATACTATCCTGAACACATCCAATTGCATCTAGTTTGGAAGTTAAGTAGGATATGACTTGAGTAGTATTTGGATGGGAGCCCACCAAGGAATGCCAGGAAAGAATTCTGCCTGGAACTCTGAAGGACTTCAGCCAGTTAGATCTTGACAATACTGGCCTAGATAGACCATTCATTTGATTCAATACAAGGTAGCCTCTTATGTTTCCTGAAAAAATAATGCAATGCTATAGAGCTTTCATGCATCAAATAATGCAGGACATAAAAGGTGAGGATTTGGACCTTGCTAGAGGGTCACATCTGTGACAAGGCCACTTACTGAAATGATGCCTCTGAAGTACTTTGAACATTTGAAAATTCCAGATCAGGAACTACTAATGCTCCAACAATAAACCCAGCACAGCATTGAGAAAGTAGAGGCCCCTGTGTGTTCAACCATCATGACATCTTGAAGCACCACCTAAGCCAGCCAGACTTGAGTAACTAGAACCCTCCAGATGTTACTGGATTGCAAATCCAAACAGCTCTTGCCAACATAGTCAATGATGAGGAATGCTGGAAGCTGCATCTCTTAAAAATCTGGAGGTCCATAATTGCTCATCCTTCTTTGAGGCAACAAAGAGTTCTTGGGCTCCAGATTGACAATGCCAATCAAGATTGGCCATTGGCTCCCTTTATCACAACAAATTATATATACTTCCTGTCCAGGTTGAGACATTGTATGGATAACACCAGTCTTACTGATTCTTGGTTCCCAACTCTTGGTCCTAGCTCAATATGGATACCTCTCCAAAGTCTATTGGACTACAAGAATTTGGGTAATACATGACCTGCAAATTTAATTTGGCCATTCAATGGTTCCCTCTTTACACACAATATTATATGTTTGTAGAACTATGAATGAATGCAAAGTTACACCTGAAGGGTGTGTGACTGCTAACTTGCATTTGTTCCCTTTCCTCCTATGTCACATTCTTGAGGTTGGGTTGAATGTCCTGTGCTGTGTTCAAAGAGAGGCAAACTCACATGCAGAGATTTCTTTCGTAATGTTACTGATGCAAACTATCTCTTTACGATGGGTGTTTCTTGGCAGGTTACATGGATCAAAGCAAAAATCTAAAGACTTTCACTGCAAAATCACAGAAACCCCTTATTTAGGCCAGTAGGACAGTCTACAACAGCATGTCAGGTTTCCATCATCCAACCTTATTGTGCCTCCTGACCAAACCATAGTGTTGTGCCAGGCAAGGCTAATCCAGGATTGAGGGAACACTCCAGGTCAGTGCCTCCTAGCAGATTTGCCAAGTAGTGTGCAGGACCATTCTGACCAGCACTGTGCATCTGTATCTGGGGGATGACATTTTAATAATGGCTGTGAGGTAGAATCACTTACTAGGAAACCAAAAAGTGCCTTAGTGTGTAATTTTGTTAAACTGAGATATTCTAGAAAATCGTAAGGGTATATGGGCAAGTGGCGACAGTGAGCAATCATCTCAGGGAATATAGGAATGCCAGGGTAGTATCATCCCAAGCCCTAAGAGTTCAGGTCCAAAACCTGAAACCAAGGGATGGTCCCTGGTTATGCCTTGATGGTGTAAGAAGGGGTGGCCTGGTGATATTATAGGACATGGGCCATGTGATGTTAATAAGCATGGTACAGAAAAATCAGCCATGGCTTCTCAGAGTATGTCATTGAAATAATAATACCCCTGCCCCCCCCCACAACAACAACAAAACAAACCTACGAAAGGAGAATACAGGTTGAGTTTCCCTGATCTGGAATTCCAAAATCCAAAGTATTCCGAAATCCAAAACTTTTTTCATGAGTGGCTGAGATAGTGACACCTTGGCTTTCTGATGATTCAGTGTACACACACTTTGTTTCATGCACAAAATTATTAAAAAATATTATTTATAAAATTATCTTCAGTTTATGTGTATATGGGGTATATGAAACATAAATGAATTTCATATTTAGACTTTTGTCTCATCGCCAAAATATCTCATTATGTATATGCAAATATTTCAAAATCTGAAAATCTCCAATATCCCAAATACTTCTGCTCCCAGGCATTTTGGATAATAAGAGAGACTCAACTGGTATATAAATAGGCACATACTTTTCAAGGCAATAGTCTTGCCTTTAGATTCCTTCTTCTCATGCAGAAGACTGGAGAAGAAGGACCAAGCTCTGAGATTTGGGAACTTACTGGTTCATCTTTTTGGGAGCTAGTTTATAGGTTTTGTCTTTTGTGGGTGCTTAAACTAAATTGGCTTTTGCCTCTATTCAGAAATACACTTCCATATTAGGAACAGGACACAGAAAAATTCCAAACAAAATATTTGTAGAAGGCAAATGAACCTTTTTGAGAGCATCTCGATACAGCTGCTCAGCATTTTTGCCTTTTTCTGAGGGATACACATCATACTCCAAAAGGCTGGGGTTCTCCTTGACTTCCCAGATTCTTCTCCTGATGTTGTTAAGCAAATACCAGGCATTATCATCCACCTGAATGAATTCTGACAGATTCAGGCCAAA
Organism: Phrynosoma blainvillii; assembly: GCA_026167975.1. NCBI lineage: Eukaryota > Metazoa > Chordata > Lepidosauria > Squamata > Phrynosomatidae > Phrynosoma > Phrynosoma blainvillii. Next base: position 372,405,570 of record JANUYF010000002.1, read on the forward strand.
CTTTTTAACATATTCATGGACAATCCTGGGGAAAAATGAAAGGGAAATTATAGGCTTAATCATAATAAAAATTAGAATAATGCAAAGCCTAGAACAATGCTTGGAAAAGTTACTTTTTTGGTATCAGAGCTCCTAGAATGCCCCAGTCAGTATGAAATATTTCTGAAAGTTACAGTAGCCCAAAATAGTCCTTTTTCCAAGTTCTGGACCTGAACAAAAAACTTAAAACTTGCATTGTAGTGTATGGAGGAGGACTGTTCTGCAGATGTGATGGGAGTATCCATTCATCTCTGTAGTGCAAGTCCATAATTTTTGCATGTAGAAGAGTGGTGATAGACAAACTACAGATAGTTCAGCTTCCAAGGCTGTTTTTTGCATCTCTATTGTACCCTGTTGATTTCTCCCCCCCCCCCCCCCCCCCCGTTGTCTCTTTTTCTGCTCCTAGAACTGGAAGTACCATGGAATGGTGTTTTTGCATTAAAAAAGGGCACCTCCTCGCCATGTTAGAGTGGAAATAAAGATGCAAAAAGTCATAAGCATCTTAAAAGAAGGATGGCCAGATTAAAATGAGAAAAATTAGGAGAGGCTGCTTTTGCCTGAATGTACTGAAGGGCAAGACTCTGACCCTTCTTTCCTCACCTCTCTACTGAGTTAATTGAGGGCAAAATATTTCTGCACTTTCAACTCAGTTTGCAGTAACTGAAGTAAACTGAGGACAAAGAGGGAATAATGAGAGGAGGAAAGAGAAACTGGGACATTTTAAAAGTGGAAGAAAAAGTGGCATGACTGAGAATTAATCAGGATTGTCCCTATCAAACTGGAACAGTTGGAGGTCATGTACAAGATCTCCTTGGTTTGCACTTTCTTGTTGATAATCCAAAGTATAAGCAAGAGAGCAAACTCTTTGGTCGTTCACACCATTGACACACTACAGCAATGTTAAGGAACTGCAATAACAAGGTGGTGATGTTTTACACATACGGTACAAAGAAATCAGATTAGAATGACCTTGCCACCCATCTTACCTGTGTGATTCAGGCAAACGCATGGGCCCAAGATTTGCATACCAACCTTCTCTCTCATTTCGATATGTCTGTGCTCGTCCTCCCACACGATTGCTGGCTTCCAGAACTGTCACCTAGAGGCAAACAGGACAACTGTTGCTTCATTCTGAAAATTAACTCTCTGCCAAATTTTCCTGCAGTTTCCTAGTTGAACATCATCATAACCTGACAGCTGGTGGGAGGACAGTTGCACTTCTGGAGGGAAAACTGATTTGTTTGATTTCTCTCTGGCTGTATGGTTTGGCTGTGTGGGTTCTTCCCTTCCTCAAGGCTTATCTACAAGGCATTCAAGTGTTTGCACTGCATCTCTTGTCTTTAATGCCTATCCTTCCCACCTTCTTAGGCCTAATTTTCACAAAAATAAATTGTGAAACTGCAGAAGGGGACTCATAAGATGGAATGTTCATCTTGGCAAAAGTATTCCTTGCACCTAGAAACTAGGTTTCAGGGGAAAGGTTTCTAGCTTAGCTGTCTCCCTGACACATTCATTGTTATATCCAAGGCACTGCATTATTGAGAGATGAATTCAGTCATAACTTCAGTTGTAGCTTGCAACTTGAAGTGTGTCATCCAGGGTCATCATTTTATTTGCTGACTGAGAGAACAAGCCAAAATTAAACCCTTTCTTTTCAGATGTAAATTTTGCATTGCTTTAATCTTTTAACCTTGATTTCAGCTTGCTTATGTCTTTCATAAAGCTTTTTGTCCTGTTTTAATGGCCCATTGGTGTGAAATATTTTATATTGCCTTATGTTAGCTTGGAGAGCCAGTATGATGTAGTGATTTGAGCATTGGACTATGACAAAGGAGACCAGGGTTCGAGTTCCCACTTGGCCATGGAAACCTACTGGGTGACTGGGCAGGTCACACACCCTCACCCCTTAGGGTTGCCATAAGTTGGAAATGACTTGAAGGCACACAACAACAACAACAACAACAACAGCTCTGCAGATTATTCTGCTAGTTGGCATACATCTGTCACTTGAAGCCCTGATTCTCACATGCAGCCACATCACTACATTTATGTGCATTTCATTGTTGCACCCTAGATCATGGAAGCATAATGTGTGAACTGATTCTGTGGAAAGGCACTGCTTCTTCTCAGAATACATGAAGAACAATTCTGCCTGGGTTGGCCCTTCATTGACCTGTCCAAGCCATCACTAGAGTTACCATCATCAAATGCGGATGAGGTGTGTGTGAACCAGTAGCAAGTGTACAGCAATTCAAGTGTTGAGAAACCAAGAAATATATGTATGTGATTATCCTAGGTGTGATGGCCTTAGGGTAAATGATTTCAAATAGTCATGCAGATCCACTCTTCAATCATTTGGTTTAATATTACTGTACTTCCTTCCTCTTCTTTACATTGTGTGACTTTCACCTGGGCTGAGTTCCCTTTATAGCTCGCTATGTTCTCCATCTTATCTACATAATGACCAAGAATCCTTTCCTCAAAGGGGTTTCAAATATTTACATGGATTGACTCCTAAATAGTACTTTCCAGAGCTTGTTTATTCCTCAAAACTTCAACTTTGGCTTGGTTCTCTAAATTATATTGCTGCTGGTATTCTAAATCTTATTTTCTCCATGACCAAGGGCATTTGCAGACTGCTAGAAATAGTGCAAATTGAGTCCACTTTAAGGGTTAGGGTTAGGGTTAGGGAATCATGGGAACTGTATTTTATTGTGGCACCAGAGCTCTCTGACAGAGAAGGCTCAATGTCTCAGAAAAAACAACAACAACTCCCACGATTCCCTAGCACTAACCCTAACCCTTAAAGTGGATTCAATTTGCACTATTTCTGGCAATTTGCAAAGGCCCCAAGTCACTTTCCAGCTGCTTTCAGATTTCTGAATACATTGCTTCTCATATATGTTGTGGTTTTGTTGTTGTTAACTGCCTTCACTTCAATCTCGACCCATGGCGACCCTATGGATGAGACATCTCCAGGCCCCCCTGTCCTCCACTTCTCTGCCCAGTTCCTGCAAACTCATATTCGTGGTCTCTTTAATCAAGTCCATCCATCTAGCATGTGGCCTTCCTCTCTTTCTACTTCCCTCCACCTTTCCTAACATTATTGTCTTTTCCAACAATTCATACCTTCTCATGATGTGTGGGGATACTGTCCAAAATCCTATTGGACCACTTGTTGAACTTAAATCTCTCCCAGTGTAGCTAATACGCAAGAGCAGTCTGTGTGTTGAAAACTGCTCCTTCCTCCTCAGAGGAAAAGGGCAACAGGACAGTGTCCAAATGCACCCCAACAGCCAACCAAGACTCGGATATCAAGACTTGGAACCCTCTAGTCATTCTTGTGCACCTGGGCAAAAGCATTTCTAGATACGTACTTGCTGGATACTGCTGGATAACTCATTGCACAATATCTGCAAAGCACCAGCACAAATCACAATCTGGATTCTGGCTGATGTGATTTATATATTAAGGACAGATCTTGAAATAACTACTTTTTAAAGACTACAACTTCCAAAAAGTGCCATACTTGCTGGGGGACTCTGAGAGTTCTAGTTAATGTAACGGATATACTATCAGGTGGATGCAAAAGATCTTGTAGCACCTTTGAGACAAACTGAAAGAAAGAAGCTGGTAGCATAAGCTTTTGTAGACTTCAGCCTACTTCCTCAGATGCTTCAAGTGCTTCAAGGTTCATTTGTCAGTGGGGTGGTGAATCCATTCTGGGTTTCAGTCTGATTTTTAAAGAGGTCATCTAAGGTGCAAGACTTATCGGGGTGGTTGTTGGGTTCAGTATCTTGGATAGTTCCTTCAAGATTCTGCTTAAAAGCATGGGGAATGAGTGTACCCTCCCATCTGACACTGGAGCCACCAGCCCCTTGGACCTAATCCATTTCAAAGGAAAACGAAGTTATGATTTTCTGTAAGAAAAGTGGTTAGAGACAGCTAGGAGAAACTTACATGGTGGCCAGCCTCCATGAGCGTGTAGGCTGCACTGAGCCCCGACACCCCTGCACCCACGATCACCACATGTCTTGGGCTTGATGTCTTCTGTAGACCATTCCTGGCTATCTCTAGGAATTCATCGTAGTCAGCCTCCCTGAAACATTCTTCTAGCGGACTGGACTCACCAGCACAACTTTGCAACATAGCAAAGAAGAGCAATGAGGAGAGTACTGGGCAAAACACATGCAAAGGAAAAACATTAGTCCTGTATTTCCCTGTTTGTTCATTTGCTGTAGATTTCTCTTGTCCATGCTTGTTCCAGTTTCCTTTTGATGTTTGTGTGTGTGTGTGATATTTAATCATTTATATCTTTGGAGGATGATTTGTCTGGCATTCTTGCTCAAATTATTGAGGGATGTTACAAAATATTTAAAATACAATAAAACCAACAAGCACAAAAATTTAGCTGATGTTCATTCTTATATTTGCAAATTTCTTCATATCCAGGAAGGAAATACTGTATCTTGAAATTTTATTTGTCTATCTATGAGAAAGTGGATCTGATAGCTTCATCCACCCAAGCTTTGAATTTTTAACTCTGCTTTTTTGAAGAATTTACCAGTCTCTGCAAGTTTCTACATATCCAACATGGAAAGAACTTGGGGACTTTTACAAAAATTTAATGCGGGAGAAAGTAAAAATGACATATTTTAAAATCTGTAGCTGTAGAGGAAGGAGGGAAAAAGAGGAATACTCCTCAGGTATTACTGGTGCCAGTGTGAATTGAAGATCTGATCCACATCAGATCTCATCAAAAAGGGGTCTAATCTGGAAATGGCTGACAGAGCAACCAGATAATGTTTTCCTAGAGAAATGCTTCTGAAGCTATTTGATGTGGGGGACCAGCATGGATTTTCCTTTCATTGTGCCAGGGACTAGCACCATATTTGTGTCCATTGACTACAACTTTCTTTCCTTTAAATTTGCCACAGACCAACAGCCAATAACTCACAGACCAGCATTTTGATTAGCATTGTCTTAGAGAGCAATGCTTCATCATATCAATCCATCCATCTATTCCTTTAATTATATCCCAGTCTGGGACTCAACAGCAGTTCATGAAAAGACAGAATACATATGGGCTCTGGTGGTTGTCTCTCACATGTTGGGTGGCTTTAGTGACACAGACGAAAAGTTTATCTCGAATATTTCAACTGATGCTGCTGCTGAATCCTTTCTTTGGAATTGATATTTATGAATTGTGGCAGTTTACTCTTCTGTCAGGTTTGCCTAGTTCTGTACTGTTTGCCTAGTCATGTCTGTGTAGAGTGCATTGTTTTACTTTAATTTTTGTTCCGTCATTCATTGTTTCTGCAGCTGCATCTACACTACAGAATGAATGCAGTTTGACACTGCTTTTACTGCCATGGCTCAATGCTATGGAAGTCTGGGATTTGTAGCTTTGTGATATATTTAGCCTTTTCCATCAGAGAGTGCTGGCGCCACAACAAACTACAAATCCCAGGATTTCCTAGGATGGAGCCATGACAGTTAAAGCAGTGTCAAACTGCATTAATTCTGCAGTGTGGCAGCAGCCTACATGCATACTCTGCTTTTCTTCTGGTTGTCTCTGTGTTCAAAGCAGCTTGCAATAACACTGTTCCACAAACAAGTACTTTTGTCACTCTTTGATTCACTTCCAAGCTGAAAACGAAAATACTAGCTATTCTGGCAATGTGAGGGAGCACAAAGGATTTGATAGATATTAGGAAAATGTAGAGCCAGCATGGTATAGTGGTTTGAGTGTTGGACTATGACACTGGAGACACTGGAGACCAGGGTTAAGCTCAGCCATGAAACCTATTGGGTGACCTTGGGTAAGTCACACTCTCTCAGCCTCAGGGGAAGGCAAGGCAAACCCCCTCTGAACAAATCTTGCCAAGAAAACCCCCATTATAGGTTTGTGTTAGGGTCACCATAAGTTGGAAATGACTTGAAGGCACACAACAACAACAACAACAATAGAGTGAAGCACAGCCCTGAACTACTGACTGGAAAAATACAATCCAGGGAACAAGAGCACAATGTGGGTGAAGGATTTTCCAACTGGTTTTTGTGGGTTTTTCAGGCTGTGAGGCCATATTCTAGAAGAATGTATTCCTGACGTTTCGCCTGCATCTATGGCTGGCATCTTCAGAGAATGATTTTCCGGCTGCCTATTCTGTATATCCACATGTGTTGAACTCCCAACTTTCAGAAACCTCAGTCAGATGGCCAATGGCCAAGGATTCTGGGAGTTAAAGACCAAAAAGACCTGGATGACCAAAGGTTAGGAACCACTGTTCTTTAAGGTGTGCCACTCTACTTGGGACTAGTAATCCTGTGACAAAATTCAATTTATTACTCAACAATGTTCCTGAATGGCTCTGTGATGGCTTTTGATCAACCTACACAGGATAAAGCCATAAAGCCTGAGCCCTGCCACATCTCTAATGCAGGAGATTAAACACTGCTCCACCTCTCTTGACAGCATTCTGAGAATGTTGTCCTGTTTTATTTCAAAACTTTTGAAAGGGTACTTAAAAATCTATTCAGGGCACTCCAGTAACACTACTACACCTTACGTGGGATGCTTCTACGTGACAGTGTTTCTTACATCACCTCATGGGCTTCTTCCTTGTAAGTTGTCTGTCACATAACACAATCTGTTCATCATCTCTGATTTAAAAAGGAACATACTGCTCCTTTTTAAATAGAAAGTTTAGATTGCTTAGATTAAATATATTTGCTCGTTCTTCTGTTCTAATAAGTAAGGGTATCTTCCACAGTTAATAAGCTCTCAATAACTATTCTCACAGATCAGTTTTCTTTAAATACCATCAGCCTAATCTGTTTTTCACAAATTGGAACAATTGTGAAGAATTTGGAACAAATTTGGAACAAATTGTGATTTTTTTTGTTTTTTTTGTTTTTTTTTTTTTGCTGTCAGCTCTTCTTGTTGCTTCTGTGTTGCCTCTGGCTTCTAAGATGCTTCTATTTCAAGGACTACTTATTTTTTTTAAAAAAGTCCTTCATCCCTAACCCCAGTGAATGTGGAGGAACCACTGTACTCAGCTCTCTTTCTTCAGTTACCATCTCTCCATGGACGTTATCACACGGGGCCTAAAGCAGAAAGAATCCGCACCCAATCCCGTCCCATTGCGGTTCTTTTTCCCGTGTGTTCACACGACGTCGCACAGAACCCCGTCCCAACCCCATCCCAATGCGGCATCATCCCCGTTCTTTTGAATGCCGGTTTCTTGGGGAATTGCAAGTGCGCGACCGGAATGATACTGCAATGATACTGCTTTCGCCGTATGCCTGATCACGAGATATGTATCGTGGAGCCCAGGCCCCGTGCAGGCTTCAGAAGGGGTGTGGGGTGTGTGACAGCCGGCTGTCACACACACACACACACCCCTTCCCAACCCAACCCGGGAAAGAGAGCCGCTCCGAGCAGAAGGACTCTCTTTCCCGGCTTGGGTTGGAGCGGCTCTCTTTCCCGGCTTGGGTTGGGAAGGGGTGTGTGTGCGTGTGTGACAGCCGGCTGTCACACACACACACACACACACCGCTTCCCAAGCCTGGAAGCCTGGTTGCTTTCCTTGGGACGAGGTTGCTTTCCTTGGGACGACCTCATCCCAAGGAAAGCAACCAGGCTTCCAGGCTTGGAAAGGGGTGTGTGTGTGTGAGACAGCCGTGGCAAGTGACAGCCGCGGCTGTCCTGTTTCTGCGCATGTGCAAGAACATCCTTGCTGGGTTCTGGAAGGGATCTTCTCACTTGTGTGTGAACGGCAGATACGGTCCCCAGGAGCGCATCTATCGCGGTATCGTTAATTGCGCAATGATGCTAGTTGCGTCTGATAGCCATTTCCATCTTGTGGGGTCTATACCGGTATAGTTCTGGATTGATTCCATACCGCTTTCTTGCCACTTTGAGACCCACGTGTGATAATGTCCCATGTCAACTCTGGTCTCCCATTCCTCTCCAACCCAACAGTAATTAAGTATCTCCAAGGGTTGACAACTCTGGAAATTCTTGGAATTTTTTTTCAAGCAGTGAGCAAATTTCTACATCTTGTTTTACCTGTCTAAATTCACAGGCCCAATTTTAACTCTTTAGTTTGCTTCTGCTGTTTAAACCAAATTTGGAAAAGCACAGCCAAGATCAATGTATGTGCTGCTTCCAAGCAGGACGTGGCAGGATGACATGACAGTCCATCTTGCCAGCAAGTGAGGCTGCAATGTCCTTTTATCCGCACACAGGACCTTATAGCACCATGGCTGGCGATATGAGGACACAATGATACACATATAATGCCCCAGTGCATGTCATTGGAGTTCTGGTGTCATCCCGTCATAGCGCCATCCTAAGTGTGCATTTTTGCATGCTAGAAATAATCTGTTAATGACCACCATTCGTGCAATGAAAAAATAGCTTTTTTGCTGCAGAATTCCAATCCCACTTTCTTCTGTGAGAACTCTATTACTGGGTGGAATCTGGGTAAATTGGGGTGTGTGTGGCTAGCTAGTTCCTCTGTTGGAATTCCCCAGGAGATTTGTGCTGGGAATCCACAGACTACTTCTGGTGCTTGATCTAAGAAGACCACTGCAGCATCCTACCAAATTGGTGCCACAATGCAAAGACGTTATGGCACTCTTGTGGCAAGGTAACAGCTAAAATACCAAAGTGCACCCCACTACACAAGTTCAAATGAAAAGTTCAAAAGTAGGCAGTTTCGTTTACACAAGATGGAAAAAATGGTGGGGGTAGCATGGCCACCTTCTTTTACTGTTCAGCCTCTCATGGGGAAAGGTCTCTCTGTATGCCAGCTGTTAGCATGACATCTTTCCACCATGATGCCATGGTGGCAAAACAAGCAAAGGAACAACTGTGAAGATGGAGCAGGATTGGGGAGGAGATTATGACACGGGAATTGTGGAAGAGAAATCCGTGTGTGGAGTATGCTAATGACGAGATTACTGCAGAAAAACAGTACAGTATCCCTACCATGAATGGCTGGAGTAAATTAACATGGTATATAGGAGAAGTGTGGTAAGGTCCTTAGTCATTTTACTGAAAACTCTCTCACAGAATGCATCAGACACAGGACTGGAAGATGTGAAAGAGACTGAGATTGTAATCCTTTCCCCTATTTGGCTACCACTGCACTCTGGCATGTGTCTTAAAACCTTTGCTCATCTCTAATCTATGTTTTACTTCTTGGCCATCATCTCTTTCTTTATTTGTTGTAAAAGATAGTAGTCATCATACATTTTTCAGTCTCAGTCTAAATGTAGAGTGATGCAGCAAGAGTCTGTAGATCTACCCATTTTGCGCCATTGTGAAATTTGTAGACTAACACTGGTTGTTTAGCTGTGTTAGTCTGTAGAATCACTATGTAGAGAGATCTTGTTGCACCTTTGAGACTAACTGAAAGAAAGAAGCTGGCAGCATGAGCTTTCGTAGACTTCAGTCTACTTCCTCAGATGCTTTTGGTGGTTTGTTTAATTAAATGATGTTTCCTTTTCATATCATTTCTCCCAGTATTTAATGCCCTATGCCTATGCCTATGCCTATGCCAATGTCTTGTAGGTTTCATTTCTGTGTGCTCTGCTGTCAAGTGGAGACACATTTTCCAAAATCACTTGGATTGGTCTTCCATAGAATTTATCCTCTCTTCTTTGCAGTTTTGAAGTGATGTCTTCCTTAGCACCATGGAAATGCACCACTGTTGCATTTCAGTTTCTTCACATCATCTTGCAAGATTACCATCAGATTGTGCAAAAAGAAAACAAAGCAAAGAAGGAGAGATTTGTGTTCTTTCTCAGTGAAAGCTTCCCACACAATATTCAGATAATCTTCTTCCTTCTTGAAAATGTATGCCCTCAACAGAGGACAACACTACAGTATTCATTCAACAGCAGGTAGAAGTGATAGCCATCTTGTTGGTAAATGCCAAGAGCATAGCTTTGTATTTTTTACAAATTCAGAAAGGAACAAAAGTGACTCTACCTTCTTGGTTGAAGTTAACTAACAGTGTACCTATAAGTTAATTGTTTCTACTTTAAAACAAAGTCTTCATCCTACATACCCTCAGTGGCATCACTAGGGTTGGTGTCACCCGGTGTGGTAACTCATGGTGTCACAACCTCCCTTGACCTCCTCCCATGTTACACCATGCAGAATCCTTTGTAATATTTTTTGGTATTAATTTTACTCATATGTTGTAATTCCCATATATCACTGAATATAATGGTAATAGTTGTGATATAAACGACTAGCAAAATTAAGATTATACCTTTAAATTACAGTATCATACACACAGCTTAAATGTATTTACATGTACATAGTTTCATGTGGTTAAAGTGAAAATTTGATAAATTTGGTTTTGTTTTGTTTTGTTGTGTTTTATTATATTGTATTATGTTTTAATTTTTCAATAGTTTAACCCAGTTTTAAGGGATGGGAGGGCTGAATATGGGATAAAGAATGTTTTTAAATTTGTATGTTTTATAATGCTGTAACCCACCTCGATTGCTGTGCAGAGGGGCGGGCTATAAATAAAAATGTATTATTATTATTATTATTATTATTATTATTATTATTATTATTATTAAAATGTGAAGGGTTTAAAGAAAAATTTAAAAGAATAATTTATTTGTTTTTTTAAAAAATTAATACTTTAAGGGTTTCTCCTCTCACTGAACACCACCCGACTCATGCCATCTCTTCAGCATTTTAAAGGGATGTAGGTGAACACTACATCCCATTTCTGCCAAAAGGCAGATGTTTAGGGAGCAGTGGTATCACCCTTCTCAGAGTGTCACCTGGTGTGAACCCCCGCACTCCCCTAGTGATGCCACTGCATATCCTCTAACATTTCATAGATGAAAACAGGAACACATGTGGCCAAGCAACATCAGCTGTAGTAAAAGTGGCAACAGCTATTAATAAATCAGTATCAACAGGGTAAGAGAGGCTTCAGCTGTTTGCTTTTGCCCAATTCTACTGGGCAGGATTCTATCTCTTCCCATCCTTGTTTCCCTATTAATTGACTCAACATGAGAGAGAGGACAGAAAGAGGTAGAGCCTTGCCCTTCCTAGTAGACTCAAGCAAATGTGCAAATTACTCAGTTCAACAAATGAAGTGGTCTGAGGGCGAAAATGGCAGGGGAGATAAACTGGGGAATTTTACATGCAGATGAAAAAGTGGGACCTCAGACAACTGATCAGGACTGTCCCTGTAAACTCAGGTCAGTTAGATGGTGTATAACCATGAAGCATATGATATTTGCATTTCACATGTATCAAAAGTTCATAAAACTTTTAATTTCTGCTACACTGAGTGAGGCACTGTCAGTCACATAAGAAGACATTATTAATGCTGAGACCATTCTTCTATAGAATACTGGAGATCTGAAATCTAGGTTGCATTTATCACCATCTTTGTAAAAGGCAAGCAACTTATGAATAATTCTTTCTGTCATAGAAAAGTAACATACAGTTAATGGGAAGAATTTCCTTTGGCCCTAATTGGAAGCATCAGAACGAAGAGCCTGGGCATTATTTAAATCCATAAGTAAAATTTCTAGGGCCCATCCATGCCACACAATTATAGTGCTATATTTCACTTCACTTGCCATGGAAACATCCCATGGATCCTAGAATTTGTAGTTTGGTGATTCAATAGAGCTCTCTGAATTTTTAAATGACACTCTCAAAACTGCAAATCCCAGGAGTCCATGGGACATTGCCAGTTGCAGTTAAAACGGAATGCAGCACTATAATTGTGCAGTGTGAATGGGCCCCTAGTGATTTATGTGTCAAAATGTTTATTACTATGCTTGTTGATTTTGTCTGCCCCCAAGAATTTCTAGAGGCAATATTCTTGGAATCATTTGGTTTATACATTTTTGGCCTGTATAACCTGAATGGCAGGAAATATGTACTGTGTTAAATCTGTATGCAGAAAATATCATACGCAGATTACATTTAGCCTCTGGGGAAGGAGGAGTGAAGATCAGAGGAAGGAACATTAACCAACCTAAAATATGCTGGCAGAAAATAACAAAGACTTGGAACAATTACGAAAAAAAATCAAAGAAGAAAGTGCTAAGGTAGGCTTAACGTTGAACAAAAAGGGGGGAAAATGACCATGGAAGATCTACATGAATTCATCCTAGATGACAAGAAACTTGAAATAGGGGGGATGCAGACTGGCCTAAAGGGCCGGCCTGGGGATGGAGTTGGGGTGAGGCAACCACACATCGGCCGCCCCGACTCCATGCTGATGGCATCTTTATGCAGCACACCCATCTGCATGGCACTCAGCATCAAGACGCTCTCTTGGCACAGTGTGTGCACATGCTGCACCAAAAGGGTGCAAAAAAGCCACGGCGGCTGAAAGGGCGGCCTTTTGTTGCCTCCAAAAGGAGTGGCATTTTGCCACTCTTTTGGGGGTGGCAAAAAAGAGGATCGAGGACATGGTGTGTGGTTGCTGCAACCCCGATCCGCCACTCCCAGGGGCAGCTGAGAGCTGCCCCAAACAGGCTGTCTGCATTGGCCCATAGTCAAAGAGTACCCATCCCTTGGGTCAAATATTGATCAGAACAGAGACTGTAATAAAGAAATCAGAAGACTAGGAAAGGTATGGGCAGCCCTGAAAGAACTAGACAAGATCCTAATCTGTGAAGTTTACAACTAAGCACTAATGTTAAGATCATCCAAGACATTGTATTCCCCATCACCATGTGAGATGTGGTGTGAGAGATGGACAGTGAAGAAAACTGATAGAAGGCAAATTAACTTGTTTGAAGTGTGGTGATGGAGAAGAGTGTTGAGGATACCGTGGATGGCCAAAAAGACAAACAAATGGGTCCTAGAACAGATCAAGCATGAACTCTCCCTGGTAGCCAAGATGATTAAACTGAGGCCACATCAAAAAGCAATAATGCTAGGAAAGGCTAGGGAAGGTGGAAGGCAGTAGAAACAAAGGGCCTAAGCAGACTGCCAGAAATAGTGCACATTAAATTGAGGCACTGTCCTGGCTCAGTGCTAGGGAATCATGGGAACTGTAATTTATTGTGGCACCAGAGCTCTCTGACAGAGAAGGCGCAATGTCCCAGAAAAAAATACAGTTCCCATGATTCCTTAGCACTGAGCCAGGGCAGTGCCTCAATTTAATGTGCACTATTTCTGGCAGTCTGCTTAGGCCTTTGAGGAAGATTGCATGCCAGATGGCTAGACTCTACTTGCACATTCATAATTAAAACTATAAACGCATCTCACTTTATACTGTTGTCTGAACTCCATCACCACTATATGTCACAAGCTGAAATGTTTTTATTTAAATTTAAGGGGAAAAAAATGTATGACCAGCCACCCAAATTCAGAGAGGCCTTATCTTAGCTCAGCGGGCAGTTGTGATACTTTGAGCTACACAGTGAGGCAGAAAATTGTTCTTGAGTACTCAGCAATCCTTTCTGTCACTTTCGGGTGTCTCTGCACCTCTACTGGTCTCCTAAGTCAATTTTACAACATTTACTGAGTAGAGTCAAGGAGGAAAGTGCAAATGCAGGTTTACAGCTGAACATTAAGAGAGAGAGAGAAATGATCACAGATGATTTACGTAACTTTAAAGTAGATAATGAAGACACTGAAATAGTTCAAGATTTTCCATACCTTGGCTCAGCCATTAGTCAGAATGAGGACTGCAGTCAAGAAATCAGAAGTCAATAGCAATAGCAAGTACATTCTTATACCGCTTATCAGTGAACTTAAGCACTTCCTAAGTGGTTTACAATGTGTAAGCGAATTGCCTCCAACAAGCTGGGGACTCATTTTAGCTTGGGACTTGGAAGGGCAGCTATGAAGGAACTAGACAAGATCCTAAAGTGTAAAGATATATAATTAAATACTTAATAATAATAATAATAATAATAATAATAATAATAATGATGATAGTTTATTTATATCCCGCCTTTAGCCGAGGCTATCATACAATTATAGTCCCATACAATTATAGTTAGGATTGTCCATGCCATTGTATCTTCCATTTTTATATATGGTTGCGAAAGCTGCTGAAAGCAGTGAAGAAAGAGGATAAGAAGAAAATCAGTTCATTTTAAATGTGGTACTGGACAAGAACTGCAAATACTGTGGACTTTTTAAAAAAGGGAAATGAATGGGTCTAGAACAAATCAAGCTGGAACTTTCCCAAGAAGCCAAGAAGACTGTGGGCGTTTTCACACGGGGCTTTAGGAGGACGCAATCTTACCTCCCTCCGGCCCCAGTCCGGCTCCTTTTCCAGTGTGTTCACACTCACGTCGCAGCAAACCCCTCCCCTTCCGGTGCCATCCCTGCGTTAGTCCGGCTCCTTGCTCCGTGTGTTCACACTCACGTCGCAGCAAGTCCGGCCTCACTCTGGCTGATCCAGCGCTAACTCCGAACGTCCTCCGGCATCAGCCCCGGCAAGGTAATTCCTTTTTTAAAAAGGAATTAAGTTGCTGCCGCCGGAGCCATTCCGGAATGAGCGGCACGGTCGGCTCCAGGCGGATTTGGTGGGTCTAGTGTGAAAACGTCTTAAGTTGAGACTGTTGTACTTTAGATATATAGTGGATACTTGTTATATGTGCGGGATCAGTTCCGGACCCCTCCATATGCAAAATATTGTGGGAATTTAAGTCCTGCTAATGGTGGTGCACTCCTCTATATCTAAACGCTGTGCCAAGGGAGTGCCCTGACACTGCCCGCCATCTGTTTGGGCGGGTGGCATGAGAACAATGTAGGGGTGGAGTTGGGGCGGCCGGCGTGCAATCGCCACACCCCGACTCCATCCCCAGGCTGGCCATTTTGGCCGGTTTGTAGTGGACCTAAGTATCTTTATAATTGAGTCTCTAAACTTTGGTCCTCCAGATGTTTTGGAGTTCAGCTCCCAGAATATTTTTGTATTTCCCCTTGCTCCCTAAATTTATTAATTTCAACAACTGCGTATGTTGGGGGTGGTGGTGGTGGAAAACTCTGAATGAAAATGTAAATTCACACCAGGAAAAAATTATTAATGTCCACCAATTAATTACAGAGAGAGAGTATGTGTAGTGGTTTGAGTGTTAGACCAGGACTCTGGGAGAACAGAGTTCAAATCTTCACTCTGCCACTGGTGACCTTGGGCAAAGTACATCCTCTCAGTTTTAGAGGAAGGCAAGAACAAAACTCCTCTGAATAAAACTCTATGATAGGGTTGCTAGAATATGGAGCTGACTTGAAATTATAGAACAACAAAACCATAAATTATATTATGTTGTTTATAATGTTGTTTACTTGATCATCCATTTTTCTTTTTAATAAACAAGTAAACAGGCTTTGTGGACATGGGAAGAAATGTGGCAAAGTAAAGCTTCCACCTTTAATTTCTCTTCCCTCCCTCCCATGCCACTTACGTCAGGATTTCAATAAATCTCAAAAGCAATTCACTTCCGATTTACTGATCAAAATTTTCCTGAATTGTTACAGTGTTTCCAACAAATAAGCATACAAAATAGAGCCCCAATTGACACCTTTTCCTTTTGATCACATTGGGTCTCAAGCTGGGAAAATATTAAGATAGAAATAAAGTTAAAGTACCACTGCCACCACTTTTGTTCTAGTGCAGTAACTAACTAGAAATGACATTTGAAGTTTTGCCCATGAAAAGTAGTCATCCAGGTTTAAAAGTATGAACAGTCCTATGGCGCTGTAAAGAATAGCAAATTAATTATAGCATGGCTCATTTCATCAAATGCTATGGCTTATTGTACATGAAAGATCATGCTATAATACATTTTAGACCTAAAATCCAAGTGTTACTTCTAATTAGAATAAAATAACTAGCAAAAATCACAAAGTCCTGGAGCATCTCAAAGACTATGGACTAGTTCCCATCATTGTTCATCCCAACTTGAATCAATAGGAAATTGATAGAAAGTCAGCACTTACGGATCTTCCATTGATTCAATGGGTCAAGTTTAATTAAGATGAACAACTGGTACTTAGTTTTTGAGATACTCCAGGACTCTTATTATTTTTATTGCAACAAACTAACAATGATAGCCTTTGGGATTTATTTATTTATTTATTTATTTATGCTTTGGGGGGGGGGGAATCCTAGCTATTTTTGAAGACTGAACAATAGCATTTAAGAAAAATAATTTAAAAAAGCAAGCTGCAAGCCCAGGGATGCTTTGCCAGGCAGACTATTACTTACAGAAGATGTCCATATCGTTTCTCTTAGAAGCGTGGATGCCACCGCTTGGAGGAAGCTTTTCTTTCACTACGTATTGGAAACAGAATGCTTTTAAAAAATCCATATGCAAATATAACAGGAAAAGCAATGAAGAATCCTTTAAATTCATAATCTTCTCTCCTACTCTTTCATCTCCTCCCATGCTAATTACACATTAAGTAAGGAAGAAGGAAATGGAATTTGTCCAAGACTTGTCTCTACTCCTTGCATGTCCTCTTCTCAGAAGCCCATAAGGAGGGTATGAAGGTTACACTTCTGCCCAGATGTTCTTCCTCAGCACCTGCCACTCACAGACACACTATTGCTTAATGCGGAGGTTCCATTTGGCTATAAACCACATTTAAAAAAAACCTAAATTTTGCTAAAGAAAAATCACACAAGCCACTGACTGTCATTATATGTTGAGGCAGACAAGTCACTTACCTGGGAGTAAGCTTCCATATGTAGTGTAGAGTTTAATAACTGAGATTGTTGTTGTTGTGTTCCTTCACGTCATTTTTGATATATGGTGACCCTAAAGTGATCCAGTCTACTCTAGAAACACAATTCTCCCTTAGAATGCAAGAGACCATGCCCATGGCCTTGAATCTTGAACAAGTCCTGCTTCAGCCACAGGGATTTTGGAGAGGAACCATAATTCATTTTTACAGCACATTGTTGTTGTTGTGTGCCTTCAAGTTGTTTCTGATTTATGGCAACCCTAAGGCAAGGTTTGTTCAGAGGAGGCTTGGCATGGCCTTCTCCTGAGGCTGAGAGCATGTGACTTACCCAAGGTCATCCAGTGGGTTTCATGGCTGAGCTGAGAATCAAACTCTGTTCCAGAGTTCTAGTCCAACACTCAAACCATTATGCCATTCTGTCTCACTAATAACTGGGATACTGTTGGTTAAGTCCCAACTAGAGTAGATGCATCAACACATAGGTAAATCCAATTGATTCAATGGATCTACTCTAGTTAGGACTAAAATAGGATTCATGCCAATGGCTGAGGAAACATATATACATCAGGGTGGGAAGAGAACTAGAACCAAATCTGGCCCAGCTGCAGTCCCAATCCAGTCCACTCTGGGCTCCTCCAGCCAGATGACCATACCATCTTACCCATGATGCAATTGTGCAATGGCTTCCCAACATTTGTATGCTCCCCCACAACGCTAAAAGGTTGAAATGCCTCTCCTAATGCTTGGTTAACATACTGTCCAACATTTCACAGACGAAAACTGGGACATGTGTGGGCAACCAACATCAGAATATGTTCAAGATGGCAAAAGTTTTTAATGAGGAAGAATGTGCAAGCTAGAGGATGCTGCAGCAGTTTGTTTTTGCTGAAGTTTACAGGGAAAGACAGGGTAGGGCAGAATTCCTCCCTCCCACTTGCTGTGTTAACTGTGTGCAAACCTCCTTTACACTTTGAATTTGGTTTGCAGCAGTTGAAGTAAGCTGAAGACAAAAGGAGGAGGAGGAGAAAGAAACTGCAGCTGGAAAAGTGGGATGACAGAATTAATCAGGACTGTCCCTAACAAATCTGGCCAGTTAGTTGTAGTTCCTGCCAGAAAGAGTTTTAAAGTAAAATATGCTGAATTTTTGATATAAGCCTTTTGCTTCTGGACCTACCCACCACTGGAATGTGGGCCACAAGGGCATCTTTGAAACTGAATTTGGTCCTCTGGCTGCTTTATAACTAGGCAGACCACTGATCCATAGAAATCAGTACAAATATAGGCCTTCCATATTTGCTGGGGTTGTGAGTACAGGGTCCCGTGAAAGTGGGTAACCCCCTCCCCAATTAAAAAAAAAACCACTATTTTTTTTTTAACCTGAGAGAACACCTCTCTAGAAATCTGTAGGTCCTCCAGCGCAACTCTATGGTTGACATCTGCCAAAAGTTGACCATAGAACTGTGTTGGAGGATTCACAAATGCTTGGAGAAGTGTTCTCTTTAGGAATCTCTAGGTCTTCCAGTGTGACTTCTGTCGAATATTGACCATAGATTCACACTGGAAAAACTAGAGATTCCTAGAGAGAACATACTTAATCAAATCCATGAATAATCAGATCCTCAAAAGTCAAAGCCACAAATGGACTGACTATACAGTATATAAATTGGCAGCAGCTCTCCATAGAGTCAGTAAGGAGTCTTTTCCAGCTCTGCCTAGAAATGTCAAGGACTGAGAGAACTTCTTCTTGTAAACCACAAATTCTACCATTGAGCTGCAGACTTTCCCTCCAATATTAGGTGGGAAGACATCCTCTTAATGTCAGAGACAGACTTCCTTTTGATAGACTAGGCAATTGGGAATGGCCTAATAATAATAATAATAATAATAATTTTATTTATACCCCGCCTTTTGCCGAAGCAGTCAAGGTGGCTTACATCTAAAACAACACATAAATTATCCCACAATAATCAACAAATCATATTAATAAACACACTAACCCCCCCCCTTAAAAATATGACCTAGGTCTTCCAGTTGGCCAAGTTGGCTAGGGCTTCTGGGAGTTGAAGTCCAAAACACTTGGAGGACCAAAGTTTGGGGATCATTGGTTTAGAAACTGCATATAAGGAAAACTGAAGGGAGGAATGATTGCGGTCCTCCAGACTGATTTTTTTGGCCAACAGCTCCCATCAATCCTACTCAGCCTGGAAGTTCACAATTGCCTATGCCTATTTAACACATAACGTATTAAATTTTGGAATAGAATTTGCTAATAAATAAGATGTAATAAGAGGATGGTAATGGCAAACGCCACCTAAAGAAACTTGCCACGAAAACCCCATGATAGGATCGCCATAAGTTGGAAACTCTTTGAAGGCACACAACAAGAAGACGTACTTGGACAACGGCTAGAGCGCAGGTGGCGGAAGACTCGACTCTTATCTGACAGAACTCACCATAGGAATTTTCTTCGTTCCTATTGGGAGGCAATGCGTACAGCGAAGAGAGCTTTCTCCTCTGCACGTATTGCGTCTGCAGAGTCTCGTCCAGCAGAGCTGTTTAGGGTGGTGAGGGAGATGACGCAGGTGCCCCCTGCGCCAAATCCCTTACTTAACCCGACAATGGCCTGCTGTGACGCGTTTAACAACTACTTTGCAGATAAAATATCTCAGATAAGAGCCGACTTAGATGCCACTGTTGAAGCAGAGTCTATAGGCGAGGCGTCCAGTGACCTCGTCGATGTAGTTATACTGGATCAGCTCCAATCTGTGAGTACCGAGGACGTGGACAAGCTGCTTGGTAAGGTGAGGAAGACAACTTGCCCTCTCGACCCTTGCCCATCATGGCTGGCCGTCCAGGGGGGAGATGCATTGGTGAGATTCCTCACGGATATCATCAATGCGTCCTTCAGGGAAGGACATGTTCCATCTTGTCTGAAGGAAGCGGCTGATAGGCCACTTCTGAAAAAACCTTCCCTTGACCCCCTGGATATGAGAAATTATAGGCCTGTGTCATTGCTGCCATTTTTGAGCAAGGTGATCGAGAGAGCAGTTGCTCTTCAGCTCCAAGCTGTCTTGGATGAAACCGATTATCTAGACCCATTTCAAACCAGCTTCAGGACAGGCTTTGGGGTTGAGACTGCCATGGTTGCCTTGACCGACGATCTGCGTCTGAGCATCGACAGGGGTAGCGTGACCCTGTTGGTGCTCCTAGACCTCTCAGCGGCTTTCGATACAATAGATCACGGCATCCTCTTGGGCCGCCTGAAGGGGTTAGGTATCGGGGGCACTGCTTTGCAGTGGTTCCGGTCTTTCCTCTCGGGAAGGTCCCAGAGGGTGCTGCTCGGGGACAGTAGCTCCAGCAAGAGGGAACTCACTTGTGGGCTCCCTCAGGGGGCTATTCTGTCCCCGATGTTATTTAACATCTACATGAAGCCGCTGGGTGAGATTATACGGAGTTATGGTGCTGGGTGTTATCAGTACACTGATGACACCCAAATCTATTTCTCCGTGTCTCGTTCGTCGGCCTCGAATTTCAATGGCACCTCCTCTCTCAATGAATGTCTTCGAGCAGTAATGGGCTGGATGAGGAAAAACAGATTGAAACTCAATCCAGACAAGACGGAGGTGCTCACAGTGTCGGCCCCGAAACCAAGAATTGGATTGCAACCTCCAGTCCTGGACAGGGTCACACTCTCCTCCAGTGACTGTGTTCGCAGTCTGGGGGTGCTCCTTGACTCGTCGCTCCTGATGACAAATCAGGTAAATGCGACAGTCAGGAGCGCTTGTTATCAGCTTCGGCTGATACGCCAGCTGCACCCTTTTCTGGAAGTAAGGGATCTTGAGACCGTTGTGCACACACTGGTAACCTCACGCCTCGACTTCTGTAATGTGCTCTACATGGGGCTACCCATGTGCTTGGTTCGAAAGCTTCAGTTAGTTCAAAATATGGCAGCCAGGCTTGTATCTGGAACATCTAGGAGGGACAACATTACTCCTGTTTTGAGGTCCCTCCGCTGGCTGCCTATTAGCTTCCGGGCCCAGTACAAGGTGTTGGTTATTACCTTTAAAGCCCTAAATGGCTTGGGTCCAAGCTATCTCAGGGAACGCCTCCTTCCATATAATCCTCCCCGCGCTCTCCGCTCCTCTGGGAGGAATTTGCTGCAGCCTCAAAAATCCAGGCTTGGGGCAACCTCCCAGAGGGCCTTTTCTGTTGTCGCCCCTAAACTCTGGAACGACCTGCTGGACGAAATCCGTCAGTTGACATCATTACACAGCTTTAAAAAAGCTGTCAAGACGGATCTCTTCTGGCAGGCCTTTCCAGATTAAACACCCTGGCCTTGGGTTCCTCGACTCCTGCGTTCCTCTCGTGGCCCCATCGGTAGTTGATGGATGAGGAACGCAGTAGAGGTTGATGAGGATATTGTAATCTGTTTTAATGTTGTTATATGTTTTTACTGTTATGTTCATTTTTTTTATCCTATTGCTATTTTAACTATGAATCATTTAATACTGTTTTAAGGGGGTGGGTCGGTTTCTTTTTTGAAATATGTTATACGGGTTTTATTGTAAGCCGCTTGGATTGTTTGCCAATAAGCGGGATATAAATAAATTTTATTATTATTTTATTATTATTACTTACTAGTGTGCTTTTAAATAAACCCAAGCAAGAATAGAAGCAGCACAGGTGGCTTGATTCAGCAACTACAAAGGGCATTTTTGAGAATTTTGTTAGCATTTGCTCTCAGACCATATTTATGGACTGGGAGGATCTGGTTGGCTAACTGAATCTTAGATTACTTGGACCACCTGATTCAGCAAAGCCCTTCTTATGAGATTCATTTGCCTCTTCCTCCCACCTTGGTAGAGTGATATGCAATTAGCTGTGTTGTTTATAATATGTATGTATTTTAATTGATTGAATGTTAATGTCTTTAAAGTGTTTTCATTAGATACATGGTTTAATGCTTTTTAAACCTTTGTAGTCCTCACTGTTGTATACATTCTGTTTTAATTTATATTGTAAGCCACTTTGAGTCCCATTCAAGAGAAAAGCAGAATTTAAATCAAATCAATCAATCAATCTATATTTGCAAAATTTCATCCTGTAATATGCAAGGCAGGGGAATTAGGGTTTATATGTTTTAACATGGTTTAAATTTTTGTCTGATTGTTTAATTGTGTTTTGACTTTTGTTATCTTATGGATTTTTAACGTTTTGTTTTTAACTGTTGGAAACCACTTTGGAGAGCTAGCATGGTGTAGTGGTTTGAGTGTGGGACTACAACACTGGAGACCAGGGGTCAGTTCCCAGCTTTGCCATGAAACTTGCTGGGTGGCCTTGGACAAGTCACACACTCTCAGCCTGAGGGGAAGGCAATGGCAAACCTCTTCTGAACAAATCATGCCAAGAAAACCCTATGATAGGTTTGCCTTAGGGTTGCCATAAGGTGAAAATGACTTGAAGGCAGACAACAAGAAGAAAGCCACTTTGAGTTTCAATCTGGGAAAAACACAGAATAGAAATAATAATAATAATAATAATAATAATAATAATAATAATAATAGGATGTGTGAGCCTAATTCCCCACATAGAAAAATAAAGATTCCTATCATCAGTAAAATTCAGAGTTCTATTGTCTTTCCTTCTGAAGGGTGGCTGTTGATGTGTGGATCTGATAGAAAATTGGCAACTTAGCATTCTGTTATGAATAGGGAAGAGAGGTCTGGAAAAGGAAAGAAATTCCTGGGTGCTTTGCAGGTGCAAACTTTTTTTTTTTTCCTGGTCAGAGAAGAAAACCAGATGTGGGTGGTGGTGGTGAGGTGCTGTTATTACAACAACAGTGCAACAATTATACTAAGAAAATAAATGTGGTTGCTTCCAGATAAGGTTTTTATTGTGCAATTGCCCTGCTTTGTTCACATAATGTTATGGGAATCCAGATTACTCACCAGCATCCATTTGTAATCTTCCCATGTTTCCCTGTCACTTCTTCCTTCTTTATCCCTTCAGTGGATGGCTCCTTGCACAAACAATTCTTAGAAAGCTCTGTGTACCTGTTACACCTTTTTCCTCAATGGATTTTTGAAGGTATGGGTGGGAAAAGACAGAAGTGGTGGGAAAGCAAAAGACGGTTATGAGTCGAAGGTGTGAAGATGCTTTAAAGTTCAATGAATGAGGTAGGGCAGTGGTGGGATAAAAGCCAAATCTAGAACTACACGGGGAGGGATGGAACTGTTAAAGAAGAAAAGAAAGAACAGCTACACAGTGGCCATGAACTTGCATCAAGGTTGTGTAGTATAAATCTCATATGTGGGGCTACCCATTAATTGTGGTACACAAAGCTTGTGTTGAGTGGCAATGTTGTCCAACTGAACTGAGACCGCAAATGTGGAACTGAATGCACATCCCAAGGCACACGTATATCCATGTGCAGTGAACATGGGCATCCATGTGCAACATGCAATGCTCATCCTTGCACAACACCCATCCATGTGTATGCCCCCTGCATATGGAAAGACTCTGCAAGGCATAAAACGTCACTTCTGCAGCCTTGAGCTAAATGAGGACATTCTATGTAGGACAGAAATGTCCAGACACTTCCAGAGGGAAACTTACACATGCATGAGCTATAAATAGGATTCTGACCAGTATCTTGTTAATCGGTAGCATTGGAAGCCATCAATTTACAAGCAACAAAGAATTTGGAGGTGGGTGGGCTTTATGCAAACCAGCAACACTTTCAGAGGCATGACTAACCTCTACTTGTACCTCCATAATATGGTCCTTGCCTATTTTATTTATGTTATATATTATTGTGTGCGCATATGTGTATGTGTGTGTATATATAATATATACAGTACTATATATTGTAATACACTGGTAATTGTTAATAATACACTTGTCCCTCCCTGTTCGCGGACTTGGAGTTTGCAGCCTCACTTCTTTGCAGATGGCAAGTGAGGAGGGACAAAATGGTGTGAGTGCCGAGGCGTGCGTGCACTGGCATGCGCAGGAGCATGCCACCATTGTAACCAATGGGGACTCTAATATTTGTGCTTTCCCAGATTTACGGGGTTCAGAACGGATCCCCGCAAATTGGGAGGGACGACTGTATATGTTTATATTATATATTTATTATTATAGAATAATATTTATATTATATGGTCTGCCTGCCCCATACGCGGGCTTGCTGTACACAGACTTGAGCTTACATGGATAGCAAGCCCAGGGGGACAAAATGGCGCATGTGGGAGCGTGCTACCATTAAAATCAATAGGACTTGAAGTCCCACAGTTTTTTCCATATGCAATGGGACTGTGTATACAAAGGGCCCACTGTATATGGACCTAAATTTTCTCAATAGCTCTGACCAGAACAGACCCATTAAATCAACTGGGTTAACCTATGTGTTGATTCACCATTCAGAAATTGATTCAATGGGGCTACTCTAATTGAGATTAACCAACAGAATTCCAGTCTTAATTATTACAAAATAAAATAATATTGTATTTTATTATATATTGTCAAGCCCTTCTCCACAAACCTACCAGGCCATCTGAAGTGGTGCAAAGGAGATATATACAGACACTATTACAAAGCAGACTGAAAGTAATGACTTGCCTTGCTATTTTTATTATTTGAGGCTACACACACAAAACATCCCCCCAACAAATCAGTAGCTCAAATAGGAACTGAGCAAAGGACCTTTAATAGAAACAATAATTGACATGTTTGTTGTATCACTTTTGGCGAGAAAGACAGAGGGCACAGTTTGTTTTGTACTGTAGAAGGTTTTAGCAGTAGCCACCAAAGCAACACAAAGACTATTGAATTTAAAACTCAGCAGGGCACAAGTAAGGCGGCTACAGTCTTAAAGTCTTGCCTGAAAGTAAACCCCATTTACTTTTGAGTAAATCTGCATATGATCAAGGCACCCACCTTGCCATTCTTACAGAAAAGCTATGTTAGGGAACAAAACATAACTAGAGGCCCTATCAAACTACACAGTTATAGTGCCATATTCCCAAGAGGGGCACTGAGAATTCTCAGTGGGAGAGCTCTTGGGCCTCACCAAACTACAAACCCCAGAATCCCACAGGATGTTGCCATGGCAGTTAAACTGGAATATAGCAGTATATCAGTAGTGTCATTAGGGGTGCATCTATACTGTAGAAATAATGCAGTTTGACACTACTTTAAGTGCTGTAGATCCATCGTATGGAGTCTTGGCAGTCATCGTTTTAGAAAGTCGTCAGTCGTTGCCAAAGAGTGCTGGTGTCTCACCAATCTACCAATCCCAGGACTCTGTAGGATGGAGCCATGGCAGTTAAAGTGGTGTCAAACTGTATTATTTCTACAGAGCAGATGCACCCAAGGAATGAGATGTTACCATGCTAAGAAAAACACTGAGGGATGGAGTCAGCAGTGATACAAGCATCACTTCTGATTGAATGTGACTGCAAGGTCCTGCCTAAGCCAGTGCCAGCTCCCATTTCCTTTTAAGGGGCCGTTCCCACTTATATTTGAATCGTTTTTCAAACTGCTTTGACATTGTATCGTAAAATCGATTCAGAGTGATGTGCTGTTCCCACTTTGTGAAGCGTGTTATTTCCTTTTCCCATGAATTCACATATTTAACATGATTGTCATTCCCATTGGATTTGTGCTGCTGCAGAATGTCTCGCTAGCATTGATTGTGATCGGCCCGTCCCAGTTTTTTTAAAAAAATTATCAATCAACTTATCGTATTACCACATCATCAATGACGCGACAATGAGTCATTGTGGCAACAAGTCGCAGTTGTGGTCGCACAGATTTTATGCTGATTTTGCTTTGTCTCCCATTCTGCCAGTGGGAGCCATGGATCCAGTATCCCTAGCCGTTCTGCAAGCTATGATTTCATATCTGCAATCCAATATTCTCATCTGTATTTGGATGAAGAGATTTCTACTGCTTAGGTATGAAGCTATGTGGAAAGAAATGGCTGATGATGGGAGTGATGATGAAAATAATCATACATTTTTTTGGAAGGCCAACTAGTGGCTTGAACAATGAGTTATTGTATTTTTCTCTGAAGATGCTAGCCACAGATGCTGGCGAAACGTCAGAAAGAAACTCTTCTAGAACATGGCCACACAGCCGGAAAAACCCACAAAAACTATAGTTATTGTATTGTTGGCCAGGCCACAACTGGAAACAGCACTTTGCATCGCTTCTATGAACCTATGCCAAGAAGGTGATGACTTTACCCCAAAACATGAGTGATAAGGGACATTTATTCCTGTACTGTGTGGTCTGATGAGATGTGGAAGAAGCAGTATCGCATGTAGTGCAGAGTTTTCAATATGATAGTGGAAGAACTGTGCCCACATCTGAGAAGACAGGACACCCATTCACACTGGGCAATTCCTGTATTGCAATGGGTTACTATTGCTATTTATATGCTGGCTCACCAAAGTTCCTATTCAACTGTTGCTATGCTTTTTGGTGTTGGGAAATCCACACTCTACAAAGCTTTTATCCAAGTGGTTATTGCCATGGAACTGGTCCTGATGCGGAAGGCTGTGTACCTAGGAGACCATAGAAAGGTGAAGATTCCAAGCTTGGTGAATTCTTTATATGCAATTTTGGTGCAAACATTTTTGGTGCTTTTCCATTTCCATCTAGTTAATCATTTCTACTGTCCCCATAGTTCATGGCAGGATTCAAGGCAATGGGATTTCCACAAGTGATTGGTGCTGTAAATGGCGGCCACTATCATATCACACCAGTGCATCAAGGTGGCAATTTCATGAACGGGAAAAATAGATACTCCATGCTGTTGCAGGGGACATGTGACCACACGGGAAGATTGCCATGGACCTTGTGACAGGATGGCCAGGAAGCAATCGCGACAGTTTTGTCTTCTGGCACTCACCAATCTATGAAGCCATGAAGACAGGTGTCTATGTTCCTGGTAATCTGACAATTACAATCTATGGCAAACAAGCTACAATACAATAGAAAGTAGAAATAATCTACTAATTACTAGTTCCCTCCCCAGTTATTGGGAAAGGAAGCTTTCAAGCCATCATAAACCTTTCCAGAAAAGGGGAAGAGCTCATCCACACTGAAACACGTTCTACACCAGGGGTAGGCAACCTTTTTGAGCTGGGGGCCGGGTTGCTGTCCCTCAGACAATTGGGGGGCCGAAGCACCAAAAATAAATAAATAAATAAATAATTTTAATTTTATATATATATATATATATATATATATATATATATATGCATGCACACTCTCTCAGCCCCAGAAAAGCCATGGCAAAACCCCTGTGGAGATTTTGCCAAGAAAGCCCCAAGAACAAGTAATAACAACAATAATCAATATCATCATGGCGGGGGGGGGGGGGCGGCGGCGGTGGCGGCAGCAGCAGGATCAGCCTGGGGCCGGTCCAAAGGCCTCGGGGGGCCGCATCCGGCCCCCGGGCCTTAGGTTGCCTACCCCTGTTCTACACCTTCATCGTGCTTTAAAGTTCTGAGTTCAGGGCAGGCTTGAAACACTCACACAATTCTGGAAGTGACTTGGAAAGGTTTATGGCTTGAAATTTTCCTTTCCCTAATTACTATTAATTCTCTGGCTTTTCTTCGCAAACGAAGATTCAGGAAGGACTCATCCCACGCTTTTTGCAAGCGCGCTGATGACTAAAAAGGCCAATCCGAGATAAACAAGTCCGGTTGCAGAAAGCACAGCAGAAGATCTCCTTGGGTGATGTTTCCGGGTTGTGATTCTTTCTGCGTTGTCGTTTCTCTTCGAGACTTGTTTGGCGTGACTTCTCAAATAAGGCTGCAGCATTTCCCTATTAATTAAACCACTTTTAAAAAGGGATGTGTCAGAAGTGGGATTTGAACTCACGCCTCCATTCGGAGACCAGAATACCCAGTTGGAGGAAGGAGAGAAGCCTTGAGTCGGCCATCCTGACACTGACAGGAAAATGCCTTCCCGCTGGTCACCTTATTAGGAATATGCTAATCTACGTATGCGCGCCCTCCCTCCATTTTGTATTTCAAAGCATCTCTAACGCGCTCAGGCTCTTTGCATACGAGGGAAATCAGCCCTATCAGCTTTCTCCAAAGTGGACAAACCACGCCCACAGAAATTGCATCCACCCCCCAAGACCTAGCTGTTCTTCTGTCTGCAGCCGCTAGATGGCGATTGAGACAAGTGAGCAATTTAAAGGTGCTTCGCATTAAACCACGCCTGCAGGGTGCATCTACACTGTAGAAGTAATGCAGTTTGATTCCACTTTAACTGCCATGGCTCAAACCTGCGGAATCCTGGGGTTTGTAGTTTTACAAGGTCTTCAGCCTTCTCTGCCAAAGGGTGCTGGTGCCTCACCAAACTACAAATCCCAGGATTCTATAGCTGTGGGAGTTAAAGAGGTGTCCAACAGCATTATTTCTGCAGTGTAGATGCACTCTAAATCATTTCCGATTTATGGCAAGTCTATCATGGGTTTTCTTGGCAAGTTTCTTCTGAGGGGGTTTGCCATGGCCATCCTTTGAGGCTGAGAGAGTGATGACTTGCCCAAGGTCATCCAGTGGGTTTTCATGGCACAGCCAGAATTGGTCTCCAGAGTCATAGTCCAACACTCAAACCACTCCACCACCTTAGATCTACACTGTAGAAATAATGCAGTTTGACACTACTTGAACGGCTACGGCTCCATCCTACAGAATCCTGGGATTTGTAGTTTGGTGAGGCATCAACACTGTGGCAAAGAAGGCAAAAGACCTTGTAAAACTACAAATCCCAGGATTCTATAGGATGGACCTACAGCATTTAAAGTGGTGTCAAACTGCATTATTTCTACAATGTAGATGCAACTCTTTTCACATTACTCTGTTTTTGATTAGGGTTTCAGTGAATGTTCTGGAGGCAATTTGGAAAACCTCACTATTTAATGTTTTTAAAATTGTTTTGGATGCTTGCTTAGGCTGGGTATGAATAAAAATAATGTTAGCTAGTGGATTTAGAGAGGATTTATGTGTGCAGAATTAAAGTTTAATATTAGCCTGTACATTTTTAATTGGAACTTGCAGCACTTTGAAGTCAGTCAAACCTTTTTAAAATTTTACTTGACTGTTCAGGATTGTTTCCAGATGGATGGTCGTAAGCACCACCGGTCGAAAAACAGGTACTGTATGGCTATTTCATCTTTATTATAGCATTTCATAGAATCTTAAAGTTGGAAGGGACCCCAAGGACTATCTAATCCAACCCCCTACCATGCAGGAATATACTACTAAAGCAATCCTGCAAGATGCCCATCCAACCTCTGTTGAAAGACCTCCAAAGATAGATAGACTGTCCCCTGCTTTCCGAATATTTATGTATGGTAAGAAAAAAAGAAGTAGAAATTGGAAAACTAGAGGGTTAAACATGAAAGTCCCCTTGTCTTGCAGGGCAATGATACAATCAAGCCCTTGTATAGATACACCCTTGGCTAAGGAAGAGTAAATTTAGTATATAGCATTGCGGGAACTTCTTGGTGATTTCAAATAAAGCCTGGTAACAGAAGAACTTTATGCCAGTGAAAGATGGAGCTGATGCATAGGACATTATCACACCAGCGGCAAGAAAAGTGGCAAGGAATCAATCCAGAGCCATACCGGAATGATTCTGGTCGCGCAGGCCGTAATTCCTCTTTGAAAGAGGAATTCAAAAGAGCTGGAATGATGCAGCGATGTCGCAAGGATGATGCAGGGATGGGCGGGGTTTGCCGCGACGTCGTCTGATCACGGAGGCAAAGGAACCGGAATGATGCAGCGATGGCGAAGGGATGGGGCTGCTTTAGACCCCGTGTGATAACGTCCATAGGAAAGATCATACCTTCTCTTTTCATAGCCAAGGGTCATGCTGGCAGGAGATTCTGGGAGCAGCAGTCCAAAATATAACATTTCCAAGCTCTGGGAGAAATGCAATTAATAAAACCGATTGATCAACAAAACGCCATCCCAAGAACACAATTGGTAGCTTTATTGGCCAGAAAAAATGCACAAAAATATAATAGATACTTTCAAAGCTCCACTGGCTTCTTCAGGTGAAAATGATTTTTAAAAAATTATACAGGAGGAAGAAAAGAAATGGTGTTGGAATCACAGGACTACATTTTGGATACAACTTGTCTCTGCTGTAGTTCAGTTGGAGGAATCTCAGAATAGGCAGAGGCAGTGCCTCTCCTAAGTTATGTGAGGACTTAGACAAAGGACAGTGAAATTTGCTGTAATGGATTTCAGATTTCACTGTCCTTTGGGAAAGTCGGAGGAGGAGAGAGAAACTAGAACATTTTAAAAGCAGCTGAACAAACCAGAATGACAGAAGATTAATCAGAATTATCCATGCCAAATCAGAACAGTTGGAGGATATGCCCCAATACAGAACAGGCTAAATACAAGAGAGACAGTAAAGCACAATAGCATTAAAACAAACGCACCGATTGTAAAATCCCACTTTATTGGTTTGATAATAACTAGATGCTTTATCTTCCTCTGAAGGAAAATCTCCCATGTGCAATCTGGGATGTTTGAAAACCCAACATTTGGTGAAGCAAAAGGAACTTTTCTTCTCAATGAAAACTAGGAACTTCTTTTGCATGGATTTTCTTCTCAAAACTCTTCCCAATAAACATCTATTCCATCCCTTGGCTATTAAGAGCTGGTGAGTTTGTTTTCTTAAAGAGAGTTGGGTTGCTTGGATTCTCAGATTGCAACAAAAGGTCTTCCGTCAAGTGAAAGATGGGATTTTTCTCAAGCTGGCCGCTTCTTCTTTTTCCTTCTCCCCTTGAGAGACCACTTTGGGCCAGCCTGGGGAGAAAGGGAGTGTTGCTCTTCTAAAAGGGAGGTGTATTTGGGTCTCTAGTAAAGAAGCATGGTATCTGCCTGGGCACCATCTCGTTCACTTCATACTGAACATCCTTGGTGGTGATAGTGCCATGGGTGCCGCCCCTCCTGCCACTAATGGTTGCGGAGGGCACTGCATTGCTGATGATGCAACGTTGTTGTCCATCTTGCCACTGCTGGTTGGCAAGACTACTTTGCTGCTGGGGATACATCGTCACTGGCCATTGTTTCACGGGGAGCTTGTAAGGCCACACAATGGCTGGAGGCACACTGCTGGTGCCCGTTGTGGCTTCTGAGGACATATAGTTACTGAGGAAACACTGTTGCTGTCCGTCTTGAGTCGTGAGAACATAGCGTTGTGTAAAGATGGCCTTTCCTTTGGCTTTGCGTGGCAGGGCCCCTTTCCCATTGCATAGGTTCTGTAGCATCTTAGGCACAAATTCTTTGGAAGGATATTTCACTTGGCTTGTTGGTTCATTCCTCTGTTGCCGCTTTTTTCGTCGCTGCTGTTTCTTCTGTTTCTGTTTCATTCTTTTCTGAGTCTGCCTTTTCTTCTGCCTGGGAGCACCAGCCATGATTTCTGTTTTCTGTGCTATGCTCACCTGAGTTTCTTTGTGACGAATGCCTGTGGCCTCACTTGCTCTCTTATCATATACTGGCTGGTATTCAAATGAGGGACCAGCTCTCTGCCCTTTGATTGGTTGGGAAGGATAATGTCCAGCCATTCAAATTACATCTTCTTGGGATGCAATAATAGTACCTGGAGAGCCAGCAGGACTTCATAATGTGTTTCTGTGACCTGTTTCTCCTTCCCATTTACAAACAAAGAAGATTGTGACATCATAGCTACTCACTGGTCCATGGGAAGGAAGAGTAAAATGGAGGCACTGGTATTTTTTTAAATGTAATTATTATTGCAGTGATACTCACTGTAGTCATACTTATTTTTAAATTGGTAGCCAGTAAGCTTTGATGTTAGAGCTCAATTTTATAAATTTACTGTTTGTTTTACTGATTGTATTTATTGGTTGATGACCAATAAAGTGTCTGTCTGTCACTGTAGTCATATTTATTTATTATTTAAATTTTATTTGATTTATATCCTTCCTCTCTTCCTATGCAGGATCCAAAGCGGCCATATATTTTGCTTTGTAAATAATTGTTGTCCTTCCATGTCTCACAAGATTAACCAGTAGGCTGGAAATCACCAGTGATATTGGACTTAAGTTGGACTCAAGTTGCTTCAGTGACTTGACTTGACAAAAATGACACACTGACTCAACTTGACTTGAGACTTCTATATTTTTAATGACTGACTTGCTGGTGTCATTCACTCTGAGCAGCAGTCAAGACCTGCTCCCAAAGTGTGGGGTGCATTTCTTAGAAGGGAACAGCAAATGCGTTAGGCAATGGGCTTGAGGCAGAAGGATCCTCCTAAAGCTTTTGAGAAGCTTTAGAAGGCTCCTCTGATGTTCAGGGGGGACAGGCTGGCAAGCAGACTTCAACCCTCATCTCAAGTTCATTGCTTAACACACTTGCTGTTCACTCCAAGAAATGCACACCGCCTCCTTTTTTAAAATTAAAAGTTGGCTACCCGACTTGAAACTCAACTTGAGACTCAACTTGAAAGTATCTTGCAAGGACTTGGGACTCAACAAGAGATTTGAATGTAGAGACTTGGACTAAAAGACTTGAATACATCACTGGAAATCACAACTTCTGTATCCATTGAGTCAGTCAATATTCACTTAGGCCAGACTACTATAGACACATTGAGATGTGGAAATTGTAGTTTCTTGACCCATGCAAGGAACAGCTTATGTGATAAGTTGATTATTTATTTGAAAAGCAGTAATACATGCTCTAGAGACAACTATTGTGGTCGACCCTCTCACCACCATCAAAATGCTGGCCAGAAAGAACTATTCTTCCTTCCTTTAGCTGTGATCAGAGTCAATTGTCACAGCCAAAGAACCAATGTGATTTTCTGTCACTCCTGTGGATGCCTGCAAAGGAACGTGATAGAGAGGATTTCAGGTAGCATTGTTGGGGAAAGTGTCTTCCTGCAGTCTTGAAGAACAAAGTCAGAGTGGTCACTAGAGGAACAGATGAATCTGTGGTCTGGTGCTTTACTTTTCAAGTATGTGTGCCACTTGGAATGCTTTGGCAGAAAATGAGGATATGGGGGAAAGGTACTAGGAAAAGAATGGGAATGTGTGGCCTTCCAGATGTTGTTGTACTGTAACCTCCATCAGCCTTGGCCAACATAGCCAATGGAGGGGAATTCTGGGAACTGCAGTCCAACATAATCTGGATCAGGGACAAGGAGCTTCAGGCCCTGGGCTCAATCCAGCCATCCTGATGTCCCAACCCATTTTTTGAGGTATCTCAGGTTGAAATCGTGACTACAAAAATGCAGATAATTCTCCCTGCCCAGTATGTTAGCCAAAAAGACTGGACAAGAAGCAGAGAATTCAGCAGGAACAAAAACTTTATTCTGGGTTTGTAAAGCCAAAAGCAAGGTTTTGACCAGACCAGAGCAAGCTCAAATCAGTCTGGTGGCAAACAAAGGACAGGTCTCTGCTTATATACCTTTTTCCTTTGGCAAATTCACCGTTACATCATCCATGCTACTAACATCTGCCATTTAAGGCTAATTATATTCATTATCATATACATTGTTACTAATAACAGATGAACATTCTAACATATCCATTACATATACATAATAAAAATGGAACATCCATAGCAGATTAAATTATTTTAAAACTATACGCTTCCCAGCTGTCCTTAAATAGTTTAAAGAAAAGGGATACATGGTATCCAGCTGCCTTTTAAAATAATTATCTAAAAAGAGAAAATAAAGTTAGATCAATATACCACCATCTGTTTTCTGTAAACTGAGTGTACCATAGGATATAATCTTTCTTTTAATGGAAAGGTCAGGTCACCATCTGCCCTGCA
This sequence comes from Phrynosoma blainvillii, assembly GCA_026167975.1. Taxonomy (NCBI): domain Eukaryota; kingdom Metazoa; phylum Chordata; class Lepidosauria; order Squamata; family Phrynosomatidae; genus Phrynosoma; species Phrynosoma blainvillii. Next base: position 372,439,161 of record JANUYF010000002.1, read on the forward strand.
TGTTAGACAAAGACATCTTCAGGTTCTATATGTTTTTAAGACTATCTAACAGTTTAGAGATTTGAAGAATCACTCTTAAATGTTTAATCTTTCCAAATCTTGCAACTTCAATTTGGCCATGGCCCTTTCTGCATGATACAGTACCATACCTTGGTGGTTTTCTACAGGCATTCTCCACCATTCTAAAAATGTAGATGCCACTCCTAAAGCACAGTTGATTACAATAAGAGCTTTAAGACAAAATACCCTGGCATGTTTGGCCCCATCCACACTGAGTTTTGGTCCCTAGAGCTTTTCTGAAATTAAATTTAGTTCTCCAGTTGAAAGAGATTTCCAAGCTAATCTGGAGGATCACAGCTGCCTACCTACGTACTAGAACAGGGGTCGGCATATCTTTTTTTGGGGGGGCTGGTTCCGCTGTCCCCCAGATCATCGGCGGGCTGAAGGGGAAAAAAATGGCGCCGGAGGTGCGTGCTCGCACACGCATGTGCACTACTCCCGGTGTCGTGAGCAAGCATGCGCGAGCGCGGGGCACCAACAACCTTCTTCTTGTTGTTGCCTTCTACCATTTGTTGTTGTTGACCTTGTCTTATGGTGACCCAATTAATGAGAGACCTCCAAATCACTCTGTCATCAACAGCCTTGCTTGGGTCTTGCAGATTCAGAGACATCCATTGTAATGTAGTCTTCCTCTTTTCCTATGGCCTTCTACCTTACCAAGCACTACTGTCTCTTCTAGTGAATCATGTGTTCACATGATGTGGCCAAAGTACAACAGTCTCAGTTTAGTCATCTTGACTTCTAGGGAAAGCTCAGGTTTGATTTGCTCTAGGATCCATTTATTTGTCTTTTTAGTAGTCCATGGTATCTACAGAATTCTTCTGCAGCACATTTCAAATGAATTTATTTTCTTCTTTTCAGCTTTCTTCACTGTCCAACTTTCACAACCATACATAGAAATGGGAAATATGATGGCATGGACAATCCTAACTTTAGTATTGAATGATATATCTTTACACTTCAGCTTAGCTCTTTCATAGCTGCCCTTCCAAGTCCTAGTCTTCTGATTTTTTGACTCCAGTCTCCATTCTAATGACTGAGCCAAGGTATGAAAAACCTTGAACTGTTTCAGTGTAAGTTTTGTTTTCTTAATGTTCAACTGTAAACTGGTCTTTGCACTTTCTCACTGGAAAAGCCAATCATTTCAGAAAGGGGTGCACTAGTCCCCCCCCAGTTGAAGCTAGAGTACTGAACCAGCCATAGGAAGGAAGTGCTGTTCTGCTCTGGGCTCTAAAAAATCCAGACCAGCTGGGTGATACTGGTTTACTTGAGGATATGACATCAGAAGGGGTTATGAGGCTTTGGGTAGGATGCTAAAAGAGCTGGATGCACAGGTTGTCATCTCATCTCTTCTTCCAGTTGAATGGCATGGTCCAGGAAGGGAGAGGAAAATAGCAGATGTGAATAACTGGCTCCGCAGATGGTGCTGCCAAGAACAATTTGGATTCTTGGATCATGGGCTGCAATTCCATGAGGATGGACTTCTGGCAAGAGATGGATTGCATCTCACGTCAGTTGGCAGAAACATTTTTGCCAATAGTCTCATAAATTTGATCTGGAGACTTTAAACTGAGTTATGTGGGGGAGGGAGACAGTATTCTGGAAGGTAAAAGGGCTGGAGAAAATAGCCAAACTGTCATAGAGGAAACAAGGGCAAGGATCCAAGAGTGGGAAGCAAATTTGCAGATAAAATCTCTCAGATAAAGGCTGACTTAGACGCCGGCATTAGTACAGAAACGATAAGAGAGGTGTCCAGTAGCTCCGTTAATGAGGTTATTTTGGATCAATTTCAGTCTATGAGTACCGATGACGTAGATTCAGCCCTGGTGGTGCAGTGGTTAAATGCCTGTACTGCAGCCACTCACTCATAAACCACAAGGTTGTGAGTTCAATACCAGCCAGGGCTGAGGCTCGACTCAGGCCTGCATCCTTCCGAGGTCGCTAAAATGAGTACCCAGCTTGTTGGGGGGCAATCAGCTCACAGTTGTAAACCGCTTAGACACCCCATAGCGTGGTATGAAGCGGTATATAAATGAAGCTGCTTTGCTTTGCTTTAGATAAGCTGCTTGGCAAGATAAAAAAGACCACTTGCCCTCTTGATCCCTGCTCATCCTGGCTGGCCACCCAGGGAGGCAACCATGAATCTATTAAAATCTATAATTAATGCCTTCTTCAGGGAAGGCTGTTTTCCAACTAATTTAAAACTAGCAGTAGTAACACCTATATTAAAGAAGCCTTCCCTTGATCCTCTGGATAAAAATAACTCGGCCAGTATCTCTTCTTCCTTTTTTGGGCAAGGTGATCGAGAGGGCAGTTGCAAACCAACTCCAAGCAGTCTTGGATGAAGCCGATTATCTTGATCCATTTCAAACTGGCTTCAGGTTAGGATATGGAGTGGAGACTGTTCTGGTCGCCTTGGTTGATGATCTCTGTCTGTGCAGCAACAGGGGAAGTGTGGCCCTGTTGGTGCTCTTGGACCTCTCAGCGGCCTTCGATACCTAAACCATGGTATCCTTTTGGAACGCCTGAGAGAGTTAGGAATTGTGGGCTCTGCTTTGCAGTGGCTCCGTTCCTACCTCTCAGGCAGATTCCAGATGGTGATGCTGGGGGATAGCTGCTCTTCTAAAAGAGAGCTGACATCTGGCATCCCTCAGGGCACCATTCTGTCCCCCATGCTCTTTAACATTTACATGAAGCCTCTAGGTGAGATCATCCGGAGACATGGGGCGGGGTGTTATCAGTATGCTGATTTGCTTCTCTATGTCTCGGACTGTTTCAGTGACCAGGGAGGGTATCTCCCCTCTGAATGGCTGCCTGAGGTCAGTAATGGATTGGATGAGGGAAAATAGACTTAAGCTGAATCAAACAAAACAAAGGTACTCGTGATAGGTAACCCTAATCTGTGTATGGAGATAAGTTCACCAGTCCTGGATGGGGTCACACTTCCCCTAAAGCACTGTATTCACAGTCTGGGGGTGCTCTTGGACTCGTCACTTCAGCTGTCATCTCAGATTGACGTGGCGGCTAAGAGTGCCTGTTATCAGCTTCAGCTGATATGCCAGCTGTGACCCTACTTGGAGCTGCAGGACCTAGAAATGGTTGTACACGTGCTGGTAACTTCTCGTCCTGATTTCTATAATGCGCTCTACATGGGGTAACCCTTGTGCCATATTCGGAAGCTTCAACTGGTATAAAATATGGCAGCTAGATTGGTCGCAGGAAAATCTAGGTTCGACCGGATAACACCTATTTTGAAATCCTTACACTGGCTGCCTGTTAGCTTCCGGGCACAGTACAAGGTGTTGGTTATTACCTATAAAGCCTTACATGACTTAGGTCCAGCTTACTTGAAGGAACGCCTCCACCCATATAATCCTTCCCACACACTCAGGTCCTCTGGGAAGAACTTACTACAGTCAATGAAAACTAGACTGGTGGTGACTTCCCAGAGGACCTTTACAACTGCCGCTCCTAAAATTTGGAATGACCTGCCATAGGAGATTTGCCAGATTACATCCCTTGATGTTTTTAAAAAAGTGATAAAAACGATTCTCTTCCGGCGGGCCTTCCCGGACTGACCTCTGTCCTGATCTGAACTAGCTCCCATTTAATCTAGCTCTTCATGACATTGCCACTGTTATTAACTGTTTTAAATTATTTTTTAGTTAGAGGGATTTTATTGTTGTGATTTTATATCGAAGGGAGGGTGGGTCAAAAGGATGGGGGTTCGGGGATTATTTTCTTGTTATTATTTCTATAATTGTTTTAATCTTTGCTGTTACCTGCCTTGATCTTCAACAGGGAGAGGCGGGATACAAATAAATAAATAAATATTATTACTGGTATTATTATTATTATTATTATTATTACTAAGTATAATAGACTGAGAAACAGAGGAACTATGGTCTGAAGCTAGGGACATAATAAAAGAAGAATGCAGACAGACACTTCCAATAAACAAAAAGAAAGAGGAAAAAAACATGGATGACAGAAAAAACACTACAAACAATAAAGAAAACAAGAGAAGAAAAACAAAAGGGAGATAGGAAGAAACTAAGAATTATGAATGCAACAGTACAACAGCTTGTGCGGAAAGGGGAAGAAAATTACTACAATGACCAATGCAGAGAAATAGAAGACAACAACAATAGAGGAAGAACAAGAGATTTATTTCACAAGATCCAGGAAATCAAAGGAAAATTAAAACCAAGGACTGGGACAATCTATGACAATAAAAATAACATAATTCAAGACCAGGAAGGAATAAAAAGACGTTGGATGCAATACACAGAAGAATTATACAAAAGAGATGACAAAATGAAGGACACATGGAATGAAGAGCCATATGAAGATAAACCCCAAATTCTAAAAAGTGAGGTGGAAACTGCAATAAGAGAAATAGCAAAAACAAACAAACAAAGGAACAGATGATATTCCAATTGAACTGCTGCAATCCACCTTGATAGTGTCAACTCTAGTGCTAACCAACATATGTCAACAGATATGGAAAACAAAATGATGGCCAACGGATTGGAAGTGATCAATATACATCACCATCCACAAAAAGGGAGACACAAGAGACTGCAGCAACTATAGGACCATAGCACTGATCTCCCATGTAAGCAAAATCATGCTTACAATTCTGCAACATAGACTCCAACCATACATGGAAAGAGAGATCCGAGAGGTCCAAGCCGGGTTCAGGAAAGGAAGAGGCACTAGGGATCACATTGCAAACATACAATGGCTGATGGACTGCAGCAGGGAATTCCAAAAGAAAATCAGCTTGTGTTTACAGACTACAGCAAAGCCTTTGACTGCATAAACCACGGGTCGGCAACCTACGTCCCACGGGCCAAGTGTGGCCCGCGGAGGCCTTGGGACCGGCCCATGGCCAGTCCCGCTGCCACTGCTGCCGCCACCACCCCACCTCCACTGCTGCCCTGCGCGCAAGTGCGGGCACCATTTTTGCTTCCAAAATGGCGGCCGTGCTTGCACACGCATGCCCACAATGGTGGGTGACATTTTGGAATGCCCAACACGCCAGCGTCGTGTGCAAGCACGGCCACAATTTTGGACGCAAAAATGGCGCCCGCGCTCTTGTGCGCATGTGCTCGCAAGCGTGGGTGCCATTTTGGAAGGCCCCACGGCGGCTGCACCATTTTGGAACGTGCTGGCACTCCCATGTCTTTAAGGGCATTCCATAGGCTTTCATGGTTTATGCCAGGGGTCGGCAACATTGTTTCTGGGGGGGGCCAGGAGGGAGGGGAAATGGCGCGGGGGACCGGACGGGTGCGTGCGTGCTTAGGGAGCGCCGTTTTGGAACGCCCCTCATGCGTGTGCCATGCGAATTTGCCCGGCACACGTGCGGGGGGGGGGGCTTTCCCAAGGCCCAGGGGAGGACCCCCTGCCCATACACCGGGTTAATTCACACGGCGCACACACGGGGGGGGGGGATTCCAAAATGGTGCTCCCCAAGCTCGCATGCACCCGCCCGGCCCCCCGTGCCATTCCCCCCCCTCCTGGGCCCCCCGGCAACAATGTTGCCGACCCCTGGCATAAACCATGAAAGCCTATGGAATGCCCTTAAAGACATGGGCGTGCTAGCACATCTTATAGTCCTGATGAGGAATCTGTACTCAGGACAAGAGGCTACTGTCAGAACAGAACATGGAGAAACAGAATGGTTCCCAATTGGCAAAAGAGTTAGACAAGGCTGCATCCTATCACCCTACCTAGTCAACTTATATGCAGAATATATAAGAAAAGCAGGCTTGGACACAGATGAAGGAGAAGTGGAAATTGGAGGAAGGAATATCAACAATCTGAGATATGCAGATAACACCATAATACTAGCATAAAATCTTACAGACCTGGAACGCCTAGTAAGAAAGATCAAAGAAGAAAATGCTAAGGCAGGCTCATTGTTGAACATAAAGAAAACAAAAATAATGACCACCGAGGACCTTCACAAGTTCAACCTAGACAATGAAGAAATAGAAAAAGTAAAAGAATTCCCATACCTGGGATCAAACGCTGATAGAAATGGAGACTGCAGTCAGGAAATCAGAAGAAGACTAAGAATGGGGAGGGTGGCTATGAAAGAACTAGAAAAGATTCTAAAATGCAAAGATATACAACTCAGCACAAAAGTTAGAATCATACAAGCCATTGTATTCCCTATTATCATGTATGGATGTCAGAGCTGGACAGTTAAGAAAGATGATAGGAAGAAAATCAATTTCTGCAGAAGAGTGTTGAGGATCACATGGACAGTCAAAAGGACAAACAAGTGGGTCCTAGACCGGAAACCTTCCTGGAAGCCAAGATGACCAAACTGAGATTGTTGTACTTTGGACACATCATGAGAAGAGAGGATTCTTTGGAAAAAAAATAATGCTGGGGAAGGTGGAGGGAAGGAGGAAGAGAGGAAGGCCACATGCCAAATGAATGGACTCTATTAAGGAGGTCACGGGTTTTAAGGGGTTGCAGGAATTAAGCAGAGCAGTGGAAGACAGAGGCTCTTGGAGATGTCTCATCCATAGGGTCACCATGAGTCGAGGTTGACTCGAGAGTAGTTAACAACAACAACAGATGTTGTTCTGGAGTGTAATTAATTTTTGTGTCCAAAAACCTTTACAACTGTATAATGGATAAGCAAATATAATAAAACAAACAAGAAAATGTGCATACATATTTTATTTATTTTTTTCTTAACCTTCTTACCATTTTGGAAGCCCAGAGTGAGACACATCTAAGGCTGCATCTGCACTGCAGAAATAATGTAGTTTGACACTGCTTTTACTGCAATGGTTCCATGCTATGGAATTCTGGGATTTATCTACCTTTCTCTGTGAGAGACCTCTGGTGCCACAACAAGCTATACATCCCAGGATTCCATACCATTGAGCCTCCCAGGTTAAGGGGGAATGCTGAAGAGAGGCAGAAATACCATCAATGGCACAGAAAGTCCCCATCATGCTATTGAAGAAACTTATGATAATACAAGCTCCAAAACTGGTATGTTTCTCTTCTCTTTCAATAAAGTGCTTGCGGCAAAGCCAAGATGAGACCGAGGCTTGTGTGATAAAGTCCATACTCTGGAGACCTCCATAAAAGATTCTTAAAAGCCAGAGAAGTTTTTGTATTATGATGAGCTCCGGTTTGCAGGCTGGGAAGGTTTTGCATCAAACAGTAGTTCTGGTTTCCAGGCCTGATAACTGTATATAGAACAGGAGGTTCGGTTTTGCAGGTCAGGAATGATTTCGGCTGGTACCTACTGCTGAGTAGATATGCAGAGAACTGAGTTGTACATTGTATGCATCATGAGCACATGCCTACCTTGGTAAGAATTACATCTGACCTTGCCTAATTTGCTTTGGCTCTTAAACCCACACACCAGTGGAATGCACTCCTAAGACCCTTCTTAAACTGGGATTTGGCCTTTGGGTTGAAAGTTTCCCATCTCTTGTCTAGAAGGACAAACACCAGTTCTGGAGAATAGAAGATGTAGGGTAATCTAGATATTTAAGCCCATTCTTTGTGCATCTTACATTTTCCAGACCCTCAAATGACAGATGCAGCAGGATATGAGAGAGTGATAGGGTTGCTCCTGTCCTTTTAATGATTGTATAGAAGAAGGAATTTCAGCAGATGTTCCTTGCATGACAAGCAACACTTACGGAAATGTCCTCTTCTACACAACTATTGAAGAGACAGGAGCTTGCATTACCCTCACATCTCTTGTTCTGTGGTAGGTGGACTGTTGTTTTAGGGCTGATTCTTAATTCTTCCATTAATCCAAATCAATAAAAGCATATCTCCTGTTGAAGCTTCAAGTGGTTATGCTTTTGCACTTTTGCCACTGTACTGGGCTGCTGTGTCATAGCTTGGTCTATTGCTGCCTGGTGATCAGTGGTGTCATTTAGCTGGTTTCCACTGGATTGCTGGAACTGGTTGATAAAACTGTTAAAAGATGTGGAGGCTGTGGAGGCTAAAAGAGGAGCCAGGAGTAGCATAGGGTAAGAGGAGACAGAAACTGGAGTGGATGGAGAGATAAGAGGACCAGAGGGAGGGAAAGGACTGGATCCTCAAGAGCCCATTCTTTACGGGGGCTGTTAGTAATGATTTCTTGGATCTATACTAATGCTCTTTGCTGATGTGTTCCTATGATTTGAAGGGACAGTTTTCTCCTCTATTAATCTATTTAAAAAAATATGAGTTATAGTTATAGTGCAAAAGTGCCATTTTGCTGATGCATTATAGCACTATATCTCTTTTAACTTCTTTTTAAAGAAAGGAGGGGAAGAGAAGGGAACACATTCTTTCTATATGTGTCAGAATTAAAAAGAACCCACTTGAGGTTAATCTTACAATAGTGCAGCTGATGCTGGGGATTGCCAGAAAACAGTCTGGGACAACAGAAATGTTGTTTGGATATATGTATATGCATATTTGTAAAAACAAACCCAAGAATGACAGCAGCAAGTACCGCAGCCTCCTGACATATTTCTCCTGTCTGAAGGAGCTCCTTCTTTACTTGTGTTCATTTGTTTGCAGGCAACCTCGGGAAAGCTGCAACATTATGTGCTTCCAAACTAGTCACTCAACTCTTTTCAGAGCCAGATTAGTCTTCCTTGTGTTTATTTTTTCAATCTTTGCTCTGAGGCAAAATTTCAGCTGCGGTGGATATCACTTGCGGCTTTTATAGCTGATTTCATCGCACCATCAATCCAAGCATGAGGATGAGCTATGTGTTCTCCTGCAAAGTAGATACTCCCTTCATTCTGGGACAATGCGTTAGCATAGTGGGTAAACTGGTATGGCGTGAGGGCACTGAATGCTCCCACCGAATGTTGATCCAGGGCCCACCTTTGTATTACATGTTTGTCACAGACAGACTGGAGGTATTGTTTGGATACCTGGTGGATTTCTGCTAGGTCCTCCATCACTACCTCAATACATTTTTGCTCACTGAGTGGAATATACAAATCAGCATCACCATTCCAAGTGTAGGAAGCCAGGAGTATCCCCCTCCCATTGGGGAAGTCATGGTTTGGGTAGTAAATTGTTCGAGTTGGACGATCTGTGATGGACTTCCCACCTCGAATCCCATCTTTCTCCCAAAATTTCTCCTTGCAAACCAGGGCAATTTTTGTAGCACTTGCATAATTCAAGGACCGCAGAGCCCGAGCCTTGGGAGCTGAAAGAGGTGGCACAAATTTGATAAGCTGTGTGGCTTTTGCTGTAGCTGTGATGAGAACATAGTCAGCAATTATGGATGATGGCACAGATTTGGGTGGCCAGCTGTAAAACACTCTCACTTTCTTGCCTAGGCGATGTATCTTCTCCACTGTACAATTAAAATGGACAATCCCAGACATTTCGATGAAGAAACGTTGAGGAAGCTGATCAAATCCACCTGAAATTTCTTCAAAACTGAAAGTGGAAGTAGAAGAAAGGAAAGTGTGATTTGACACAAGTATTAAAAAGTAAGTTAACACAACAGTGTTTGAGAAGTGCTGCTCAGTATTTGGGGAGTGCTGACAGCTATTTAGCCAACCAGCCTGGAAATGAGGCTATCTAAAATGGGGTAGGGAAAGTGTGGCCCCTCCAAATCTCTCCCATATCCATTTTACAGGTGAAAAACACATGAGAAAGGTCAGTTACCATGAAGCCTTTAGGAACAGTGGATTTCCTTTAAAAAATCAATTTCCAGAATTCCCAACAATCCTGAAAGTGATGACCAGACATGACTTTCCAGCCAGGGGGAAAACTGGTACTCACTGCAGTTGATCACCCTATACAAAATCTGAGAAACTATGCATTCCAAGTGGGTGGGAATGGATGGTCATTTTGACAACTTCAGACTGTTGTCAAAGAGCACACAATCAATCTGCTCACTTTAGAGGCCTGATTGCCTATGCTTGATTTTTTCTAAAGCCTTTGGGTTATAATTGATTTGATAAATAAAATAAAATAATAAATAAATTTTCTTTGTATCACGCCCCTCTGTCAAACAATCGGGGCGGCTTACAGCAGTTAAAATTCCATACAATATTTTAAAATACAACTCCAGGAATCCCAAAACCCTCCCACCCCCTAAAAAGAAATTAAACCAATATCAGCATTAAAACCTATTAATTAAAACATCAAAGCATCACACCTTAAAAATAAACATAACAATAATAAACCAAGTAGCAAATGCAGCCAAGGTGGGAGAGGAAGCGAAGAGGAGACTCCTGAGGCTGGGAAATCTAGTCAGGAAAGATCAACGTCTGCCTCATTTTAAATTGTCTTGAACTGTCTTAACTGGTTTTAAATTGACTTGTTTTAAGTTGTTAAACAGTTTAATATGCATTGGGTCTGTTTTTTAATTGTTTAAACTGTTTTAAAGTAGATTTTTATTAATTTTCTGCTACGACAACATACCTAACAATCCCCACAAGATACAGTGGTACATAAAGTAATATTTAATGTTAAAGTATTCAGTCATGTTATACAATTTTTAAAAAGTTTTAAAAGGATGGCTGAAACCATGGATAGTACTGAACCCTATAATAGCAATATTTACAGACTGTGATTGACCGTGGGTAGTCTGAAACCTCGGAGAGAGAAACCATGGATAAGGGTGGACTTCATAGTATTTTCGGATTGTGGCTGACCATGGGCAACTGAAACCATGGATAAGGGTGGACTACTGTATTCAGTAAGATAATGCTAAAGAATCACAAAATTCTGTTTTTCTCCCTTTTCTTAATTAATTTGGAGTCTATTAAATTATTTCAAACTGATTTTAACATACAGTGCTATGAGCTCCCATGATATAGGATGGGAGAGACATATTTTAATAAATAAATAAAATAATTTAAATAGGGATTAGACGGAAAACAGTTTGGGGAATGGGTATGTAAACAAATGAGTTTGGAGTTTTTGCAGCTGCCTTGCGAGTAGGAGCAATGACACTTGGACAGTGAGGAGGGGTGGCTCTGAAGGCATCTTGCTTTGAGAAGGAAATGGTGCTGACTAGGGTTATTCAAGTCCCTGCCTGATTTTGGCATGGCAGATGGGAGGATTCTGGGAGTTATAATCTAGAAAAAGTAACTTTCTCGAATTTTGAAAGAGTCTTGTGATACCTTAAAGCCTAACAAGTTTTATGTTGCATAAGCTTCCATGAACTACAGCTAACTCAGATAATGGACGTTTTCACACTGGCCTTTTTGAGGAGGCAATCCTACCTCCGTCCAGCCTCACTCCGGCTCCATTTCCTGGTTGTTCAGACGCGCGTGGCGGCGGCAAACCCCGCCCCTTCCGGTGCCATCCCTGCGTCCGTCTGGCTTTTCGCTCCGTGTGTTCAAACGCACGGAGCCCTAAGTCCGGCGTCACTCCGGACGAACCAACGATAACTCCGGCTGAAGCGGCAGAAAGGTAATTCCGGCTGTCCAACAGAAATTAGCCTTTCGGCGGCGGAGCCATTCCGGAATCGGCGGCACGACCCATTCCGGAATGGCTCCACCCGGCTTTAGGAGGACAGTGTGAAAACGTCCAATGACCAGAATTCAGCAGTTATGTATAACCTTGAGTTATGGATCTTTAACTGATTCATATTCACAAATAGTCACAATCATGGTACTGTTGACACAATTGTAAATGCCCTCCCAAACTTACTTTACCAGGAGGCCTCTGGATAGGACAAAGGAGGTCCGTTGAGCTGGTGATCGAGGTGAAAGGAGGAGGATGTTTCTACTCACCTCCAACCAGCTAATGTGAGAGTGATGAGGACTTGTGTTGGAGTCCTACTACTGGTTGTCTCAATCTCACTGGTTGGCAGGTGGAAATGTCACCCTCCTTACACCCCAATTGTCACTAGAATGGGCCCCTTTTGCCTGATCTGTGCAGCCCTTGGACCACAAAAGGCCCCTTGGGGTCATTTTTTGGCCCTGCCAGCCTGAAGTTTATTAAATTTTAATGGGTTAGAACTCAGTTTAGCACAGAATTTTCCTCTTGGAGGAAGGGGGGCATAGCAACTTCATTCCACTTTCCCCTTCTAGCCCCTTGTATGATCTGACCCTGTCATGCATAGTTACATGACCCCATGGAATAGACTAAGCATTGGTGGTGCTGGAGGTCTGCAGGGGCAATAATTGTCTCCCCATACCTTCTCTGCTATGGCCTTCTCCAAGAGGTGCCTTTCTAACATTGGGAGAGCACCTCAGGGGCCAAGACATTGTATTTCAATTATTTTATCATCAGCTTTTTGTTAGACAGAACCAGAGCTTGAAAAAGTTACTTTGTGGACTACAACTCTTTAATCTCCCAGCTAGCCAGATCCTACCTCTCCAAGATTTCTCTGGTTCTGTTGATGGCCACTCAAGTAGATGCCAGTGGACAGCATTTTAAAAGTGAAATTAATAATGAATTACTCATTTCTTTCGCACAGACTGTCATCCAGACCACCTTTACCTGTCTTTAGAGTAGGCAAGATAATCCATGATGGTGTTAAGAAATGACAGATGAAACCCAGAGTCTTCATTCAGGAGGTCGCCAATCATGTCAACTGCTTCTTTGCTCAAATTTCCTTCCTTGATTAAGTATTCCTAATGTGTGAGAAAAGAGAAAATGGGGGGTGGGTTGGAAAAGAAATGTACAAGTCTTGTTTTAAAAAGAAAAACAATTTAGTTCATTATAAAGTGTTGGACTACGATTCTGGAGACCAGGATTCAATCCCCTGCTCAGCTATGAAACCGACTGAGTGACCTTGGGCAAGTCACATGCTCTCAGCCTCAGAGGAAGGAAATGGAAAACCTCCTCTGAAGAAATCTTGCCAAGAAAACCCCAGGATAGGGTCACCTTCAGGTTGCCATAAGTCAGAAATGACTTGAAAGCACACAACAACTTCACTTTATATTGATCTAATAGGAGAATGTGTCTTCCAAATGCAAATTTGGAAGCCTCAGACAAGTTTTCCTTGGGAACAAGGAATAAAGGGTAATAAAGGGCAAGCTTCCCCTTCCACGGGGCCAAATCTACCATTAGGCAGAGAAAAGTGGTCGCTTTAGGCAGCAGATGCTGGGACAGCAGGGAGCAGAAGCAAATTGCTACCGCACTTAAAGTGGTGTCAAACTCCATTACAGTCAGCCCTCCTTATCCACAGATTTTTATCTACAGATTCAAGCATCCACAGTTTGAAAATATTCAAAAAAAGTAAATTCCAAAAAGCAAAGCTTTATTTTGCTTTTTTATATAAGGGACACCATTTTACTATGACACTGTATTTAACAGGACTTGAGCATCCACAGATTTTGTTATCCATGGGGGGTCCTGGAACCAAACCCCAGCAGACAACAAGGGCCCACTATACTTCCATACTGGAGCTGCACCCCTAGTTTGCCTATTGCCTTTTCATGTGGTGGGAGACTCTGTCTTATCGCCAGTGTTGATGTAAGATTCAGATCCATCTTGGGGGCAATTAGCTTACAGTTGTAAACTGCATAGAGACTGCTTAGTGCGGTATGAAGCAGTATATAAATGAAGCTGCTATTGCTATCCCAGTCCAATCAGCTTTTCTAGATGGAATGAGGTGGATATCACTTTGTCCTTTGCATTCAGATAGCGAAATGTCTTCACCAGATCCTACCTCTCCAAGATTTCTCTGGTTCTGTTGATGGCCACTCAAGTAGATGCATTCTGGATTTTTAACAATTATTAATTAGGGGTTAAAGTCACATTTAACAAGATATCTAATTTGGGCATCAGACCTTTCTATTTTTCCAGGTTAGTAATATTTTAAATGATTTACCGTATATATTTTAAATAATGATGGGGAATTTTAAACATGCTTTTATTACTGCTTAATTACTGATACGCATATATTGAGAATTATTTATATTTTGTTGTTTTGTGGTTGCTTAAGGAGTTGCGAACATTTTTTAGAATAAGAACTGAAAGACGGGATTTTTCTTTAAATACCACAGTTTCTGTGACTGAAGAGTGAAGAAATAAGCTTTACCTTAGTGGAAAATGAGTCATATTTCTCTTTCAGAAGTGTACAGTTTTTTGTAACCTGTGCAAAAAGAACCAGAAAGATGGGTAAGACAGACATAAGCCTCACAAAAACCAAATCAGGAAAAAAAAAGAAAGACTGCTGAAAAGCCTGGATAATTATACTAAACATCACGATGATGGAGCTTATCACATGGCTTATTAAACCGGCTTACCTCTTCTGACTTAAATTTTAATTCTGCCGGTATTCTAATACTATTGCAGGGATTTTGCCATCGCCTGGGTCCATCCCAGGTCCATTCTCACTCCCAGGGGTGCTTGGTGTGCCTCTTTTCGAAACCAGGAGTTTTCCAGCTTAAGAAAATGGCCACTGGAGAGCTCCTGGGAGCAGGGATGGACCCAGGATGGACACGAGTGGTGGATTCAGTGGCAAAATCCCTGTGATAGTATCAGGATGCTGGCCAAATTAAAATTTAAGTCAGAAGAGGTAAGCCAGTTTAATGAACTATGCGAAAATCATGCTGGAAGACCTATTAATACCTAGACAAGTGTTTTCTCTAGGAAGCTCTAGGTCCTCTAGTGTGACTCTGTGCTCATGCTGGAGGTCCTAGATATTCCTAGAGAGAACATATTAATCAAATCCATGAATAATCAGATCTGCAAAAGTCAAAGCTGCAAATGTGGAGAGTCGACTTTATCTCTTTTTCTCCTAAGTGTTGACTTCAAAATGAAACATGCACTTTATCACAATCAATATGCAAAGGGATCTTGTAGCACCTTTGAGACTAAAGGAAATAAGCTGGTAGCATGAGTTTTCATAGAGCCTATGCTAGTACCAACTTCTCTCTCTAAGGGCCTCTGCAGATGGCCCTTTGCGGCATCCTCGAGGCAGGGATAGAGAGGGGCAGCCGCCCGCTGCCCACTCAACCCCTCCCCGAGGACGTCTTGATGCCACACGCCATTAAGCATGTCGCATGGCATCAGAACGTCCTCCCGGCGCAGCATCTTGACGCACTGAGCCGGAAGGGGCACAAAAGAGCTGAACGGCAGTTCTTAGGGCGTCCTTTTTGCCGGCTCTGAAAGGAGCGGCATTTTGCTGCTCTTTTCCGAGCCGGCAAAAGGGAGGATTGGGGCCGAGGCGTGGGGCAGCCTCGACCCCAATCCTCTGCTTCCCAGGGTGGCCCAGGGCTGCCTATCTGCATCCCCCCTAGTTAGTCTCAAAGGTGCTATAAGATCCCTTTGGATACTGATTTTCCAGACTAACAGATTAATTTTCCTCAAAATACATGTTTTTGTGCATAGACCCACACATACCTTATCCAATGTCTCCAGAAAAAGCTGGTCAGCAGATTTCCCTTGTTCATTGCAATTAACTTGGTACCCAAAGATTCCAGGGTTTTTGTGGACATCTGCCACTCTTTGCCTGGCATTTCTAATCAAATACCAGGCATTCTTGTCAACTTGACTGAAGCGATTTAGACTGAGGTTAAATTTGCCTAGGTATTCACGGACAATTCTAAAATGGAAAAAATAACAACAAATTATTTTTTAATTTGCTCAGTAGAAAGAATATAAGATAAACCCTGCTGGATCCAACCAAAGTCCAGCATTCTGTTTCCCATGGTGGCCAAAGAGATGCCCCTTGGAAGCTGAAGAGCAACACATGGACACAGCAGGGCACTCCTGCTCTGGTTCCCAGCAACTGGTATTCAAAGATCTGGAGCAGAGCTAAGTAAAACCTTTTAAGATTACAATTCCTGGCATCCCAAGCCAGCATGGCCACTCAGGGATTTAGAAGTTATAGACCTAAAGAACCCCAGGCTGCGGACATACTGCAAAAATAAAGTAGTTTGATACTACTTTAACTTCCATGGCACAGTGCTATAGAATTCTGGGATTTCTGGTTTGGTGGGGCACCAGAACCCTCTGAGAGGGAAGGCTAAATGTTTTACAAAACTACAAATCCCAGAATCCCATAGTACTGAGCAATAGAAGTTAAAGCAGTGTCAAACTGCTTCATTTCTGCAGTATGGTAGCAATCCCAGTCATGGGTTAAAATGGGATTATAAAGTTAACAGCAATGTTTCCAAGCTCTGTCCTGGGCTGTGTCCACACTACACAGTTATAGTACTTTGATAATGCTTTCACTGCCCTGAGAATTTTCACTGCCCTGAACTGGAGGGGACCCTTTAAAACCACCTTTTATCTAGAGAACTTGCTGCCACCACCTGATGGTCAACTCTTCCCACTTTAGCAACACATTGGGATGTTGCTGGGGAAATCCACTGGTATTTCCCATGCCAACTGTAGGGAAGAAATCGGCAAAGTTAAGGCACATGAAAAGGAACGCAAGAAAGGCATTTAATACTTCTTTAAGAAACAGGGGGTTTACTCTAAGAACTTTGGTGCATTGCAAATTTACACAAATTCTGTGCAAGAGGTACAGTGTTGTAGACAACAGGGATTGAACCAGGAAGCCCTTTTTATGGCATTGTTACCTGTGGGCTTTGGGTAAACGCATAGGCCCTATATCCATATACCAATCCTCTTCTCGATGTGTCTTTATTCTCCCTCCCACACGGTGACTGGCTTCCAGAATCACAACCTAGGAAAAAGCACACAGATGAGTGATTACTTAGTCCATTTTGTTTCTCTTTCTCTCAAATGTTCTATAATCCACATCAAGGAAAATCAACCTGGGGCTTTTTCGCACTACAGAATTATAGCATTATGATTCCACTTTAACCGCCATAGTTCCATCTTATGAATCCTGGGTTTGGCAATATAGATGAGAGATATTTGGAATTCTCAGCCAGAGAGCTCAAGTAACTCACTAAACTACAAACTCCAGGATTTCATAGGAAGTTGCCATGGCAGTTAAAGTGGAATCATATAACTTGAAAGAGCCCCCATCAGCTTCCAGATGTTTTGCAGTACTACAATGCTGCAATCTTGCATTGGGAGATGTACATGTGGCAGGAAAATAGCTGGATGTATGTGAAGTCGAAGGCTTTCACAGCTGACATCTATAAGTTTTGTGGGTTTTTTGAGCTGTGAGGCCATGTTCTAGAAGAATGTATTCCTGACGTTTCACCTGCATCTTTCTCTGAAGATGCCAGCCACAGATGCAGGTGAAACATTAGGAATACATTCTTCTAGAATATGGCCTCACACGCCGAAAAACCCACAAAAACCAGCTGGATGTATCTCCACCGATCCTCTCACCGCTCTCCGGAAACATGGCAATGGCCATGTTGCAGGGGGTGCATTCTTTGAAAGGTAGGTTTTAGTGTGGGATTTATTGGTAAAGAATCTCATCCCTCACAATGGCCAAAAAAAGTGAGTTGCAGTGGCATATGTCTGACTTTTAAATGTACAATTTTAAATGTTATTGCAGTGCAACAGTGGGATTCTGGCTCAAGTTGTATAAGCCATTGCACAAGAGCTCGCTGGCTGAGTATATCTCCTATTAGGTACCTTTTTGGGCAACATCTGAAAAAATCTTTATGCTAAAGTTAACCAGTGGGATTTGGGTCAGAGCTCCAAATACTAGGGTCATTGCTCAGGAATGAGTGACAATTAGTTTTTAGCATTCAGATTAATGGTACATTTAAAATGTTTTGCCCTGCCTCTAAGTCCAAACACACATATATTGAATTCATCTTTTTCTGTCTCAATAAAGGCCAGTTGCCTCCCCAAGGCAGCCATTACCTTATATCCAGCATCTTTTAGCAATTTGGCAGCAGTGAGTCCACTTATTCCTGCCCCAACGACCACAACTGTCTTTGCTTTCAGGGTTTTTCCTGTTGAAATATTAGTTAGTCCATGTTTAGCAATATCCAGCCATTTTTCATATTCAGGATCTTCAAGACACTTTTCCAGGTCGTCAATGCCATTTCCAGAGATCAGCTCAGCCATGACCAGTAAAAGCTGAAGTAATACTAGAAATACAAGGAAAATAGGGATAAATGGGTTTCCCCAGCTCCATGATTTTTCAGCCGTTTCAGCATCCCTTGTGTGCTGTTCTGCTTGCCTTCCTATAACAGAAACTTCCAAAAGTTTCAGGATGTTAATGAAAGAATACAAGTGGCCACTGCAACAAAAGTTAGCAGTATGAGTGCTTCACTTCATAATTTCAGTTACTTTGCCCCATTCTCTGTTCAATGTCCTTCTTCTGTACTCCTCCTGCAACAGTTGCTTATAACCATGCCCAATCCTCATTGGTATTTTGAATGGGTAAAAACAGCAACACTTTACACAGGTTACAAAACCAGACTGGCAGGCATTTAGATCCCAATGAGATATGGACCGGGCTCCTCCTTCAGATATATAACACTCTGTATGCATGTCTCTGTGCCTTCTCCCCTCCAGAAAGGCAGAATTTACAGAGGAATAAAATTAGGTCACTTTCCATCTGAGAGAGCAGTCCACACTGCTTGACCGCCTCTCCTCTCCCTTGGCCACTAAGGCTGCATTTACACTACAGAAATAATGCAATTTGACACCACTTTGATGGCCATGCTATGGAATCCTGGGATTTATAGTTTGTTGTGGCACCAGAGCGCTATGACAGAGAAGGTTAAATATCTCACATAACCACAGATCCCGGAATTCCATAGCATTAAGGCATGGCAGTTAAAGTGGTGTCAAACTGGATTATTTCTGCAGTGTAGTCTAAATGGCTCTAGCAGTACCCCACAGTGTTTGATAGCTGCTGTGGTGGGAAGGTTTTGGCTGCTGTGCAAGTGGCTTGTGAATTACACCTTGTACAGCATCCAAAACATGTGTGCGCATAACCCCGAGTTATACGTGTGTATATCACCAACAGGATTCCAACAATGTTCAAAAGTTAAAATTCTAAGAGCTCCATTCTGAACTACCGTATATCTACAGTGTATATCTATACTTGGCTATATACTCGACAATAAGTCAACCTCATGCATAAGTCAAGGGCAGGTTTTGGGGCCAAAATTATGGATTTTGCCATGATACATGGATAAGTCGAGGGTAAAACTTGGAAGCTCCTTCATTGTGTGTATTTGTGCACGCAGCAAGAGGGACTCTAATTGAGGCTTTTTGCTTCAGCATTTCAGCTTTTGTTTCAACCTTTACTCCCCAGACAGCGGGGGCTGGCAGGCGGAAGAGGGACTCTGTTTGCTTAACAGCAATCAGTCACCCAGGACTCTTTCTGCTTGGCTTCAGAGAGAAATTAACTCCTCTCCCCATCGCATGGGGAAATCTGAAATTGCTGCTATCACATTACCATACTGACCTGTAAATAAGTCGACCTGGGATTTTGGGGTCAATTTTTGGGCATAAATTTTTAGATTGATAGACGAGTATATGCGGTAATTCCCAAAAAGCAAACCTTGATTTTGTCATTTTATATAAGGGACACCATTTTACTATGCCATTGTATTTATTGGTACATAGCATCCATGGATTTTGGAATCCATGGGAGGGGGGTGTTATAGAATTATAGAATCATAGAATTGGAAGAGACCTCAAGGGCCATCCAGTCCAACCCCCTGCCATGCAGGAACTCACAATGAAAGCAGATGGCCATCCAGCCTCTGTTTAAAGACCTCCAAAGAAGGAAACTCCATCACTCTCTGAGGGAGTGTGTTCCACTGTTGAATAACTCTCACTGTCAGGAAGTTCCTCCTAATGTTCAGGTGGAATCTTTTTTCCTGTAGCTTTCATCCATTGTTCCGGGTCCTGTTCTCTGGAGCAGCAGAATAAGCTTGCTCCATCCTCAATATGACAACCCTTCAAATATTTCAACAAGACTATTATATCACCTCTTAACTGTCTCTTCTCCAGGCTAAACATCCCCAGCTCCCTAAGTCGTTCCTCATAGGGCATGGTTTCCAGACCTTTCACCATTTTAGTCGCCCTCCTCTGGACACGCTCCAGTTTCTCCACATCCTTTTTGAATTGTGGTGCCCAGAACTGGACACAGTATTCCAGGTGAGGTCTGACCAAAGCACAACAGAGTGGTACTATCATGTCCCTTGATCTAGATACTATACGCCTATTGATGCAGCCTAGAATTGTATTGGAGTTTTTAGTTGCCACATCATACTGTAGACTGGTGTTCAACTTATGGTCTAGGTACCAAACCCTGGAAGATACCATGGCCCCACTGTAATAATGTTAATTAATGAACTATATTGTTTTTAATATTAACATGTAAGTTAAAAACAGCATAGATGAAACTAATTTAAAAATAAAAACCTTTAAAACATTATTTTCAGAATACTTTGAGAAACAGTTTCATGAATAACACAGGGGTTTCTAAGTCTAAAGCCCCCTTAGACACCTAGAGATACAGCTGAATCCTTGACTTCAGTTGTAATCTTTCAAGAGTCAGCTTGTGGCTTCCTTGTTCGTGGGGAGCTGAATCTTCCCCAGGTTCATGGGTGTATCCACACTGCAGAATTAAAGCAGTTTGACACCACTTTAAGTGCCATGACTCTATCCTACAGAATCCTTGGACTTGTTATTTGGTGAAGTATTCAGCCAGGTCTGTCAGAGAGGTCTGGTGCATCACCAAACTACAAAACCCAAGATTGTATAGGATAGGGTCACAACAGTTAAAGTGCTGTCAAACTGCATTAATTCGGCAGTGTGGCTACACCTTTTGCCTGAACTTTAAAAGCGCTATCCAAAGTGCTAAACCTCATCCTCAGAATAGGTTTGACACAGATAAACTGCTGTATAGCCCAGACCAACATCTGGTCGAGATTCACTACTCCGCTAACATGTAAGCCAACCATCACCGCTGCTGAGTGACAAATAGTTCTGCATTCTGAGCCACATCATTTAAATGTCAGAGGAAAAGAAAACACTTACTGAAGCGGTCCATGTTTGCAGGGCTGTTTAAGGCTGCAAATGAGCCCTCACTTTTTATAGAGAGCAAATGCTCCCGGGAGCCATAGAAATGACACACAAAATCCAAGCAAACTGGTTTTGTTGCCTTAAGACTTTCTCTTCCCATAATGAATGACAGATAAATGAGGGCATCTTCTTGGAATGAAATCAATACTGGGTTGTGTCTGAGGTCTAATCTGCCCTGTAGAAATAATGTAGCATGACACTATTTTTACTGTAATGGTTCAATGTCAGTGGTGTCACTAGGGTTTGTGTCACCCAGTGTAGTAACTCAGGGTGTCAACCTCCCTCAATTGACCTCCTCCCATACCACACCATATAGCATCCTTAGTCATGTTTTTCGTTCTAATGTTACTCATAAATGGTAATTCCCCTATATCCCTGAATGTAGTGGTAATAGTTGTGACATGAACAATGAGCAAAATTAAAATGATACCTTTAAATTACAATATCATACACACAGAACAAATGTGTTTGCATATATATAGTTTCATGAGGTTAATGTGAAAATTTGGTAAAATATGGCGTTTTTAAAGATTTTTTTAAAAAAAATAAAAATCTTTCAAAAAACAAACCTGAGGTCTCTCCTTTCTCACTCCACTCACACCATCTCTTCAGTATTTTAAAGAGATACAGCCAAATGCCACAGCCCATTTCTGCCCAGAGTCAGATATTTGAGGCACAGTGGTGTCACTCCCTCTTAGGGCGTCACCTGGTGTGGTCCGCACCCTTTGCACCCCCCTTGTGATGCCACTACTCAATGCTATGGGATCTGGGGATTTGTAGTTTTGTGAGATATTTAGCTACCTTTGTCAGAGAGCTCTGGTGCCACAACAAACTACAAAAAACAGGATTGCATAAGATAGAGCCATGGCAGCTAAAACTATGTCAAACTGCATTATTTCTGCCTGGCAGAAATAGTTCCTATTGGTTTGTAGAATAAATAATAATAATAATAATAATAATAATAATAATAATAATAATAAAAATTATTTATACCCTGCCCCTCTACATAGCAATCAGGGTGGCTTCCAAACATAAACATTCAATACAATAAGAATGTAAACTGGAAGGAGCCCCAGAAGTCTTCCTGCTGTCATCTTTTGATTGGAGTCTTTATTGCAATACTCTTCATTTCCTTCTGCTTTGCTGTGGGAGATATTGCCATACTCTCATATCCTCAATCTAACCATCTACTGGTAAGGGTTTCTATTTCAATGTCCCTCAATGTCTCTTTGGGAATCAATCAAGGAGCCCTTAGTAGGGATGGAAGAGAAATTCAAGTTGCCCAACTGAAGGCGAATTTCCAAATTCCTGATTCCTCAAGAAAAACAGGATGTTGAAAGTTTTGAAGGAACTTCCTTTTATTCCCAGCACAACATACACTAAGTACTTTTCCAGAACTGTGCAGGAGTCTGAGAGATTTCACCGCTTTTCAGTAAAGCCCTATGCTTGTGGTGTTTTCATAAAGTACGGTATATGTAGAAAACTGCACAACTTTCTGCAAAAAGCACACAAAATGAAAGTGCCTGCTACATCCCTGTACAAAGAATGTAGAGCTGCGGTTCAGAAACAGCATCTTCCTGTGCAGAAGTATTATTTTCTGTACAGAAACTTCTTTGTGTGTGTGTGTGTTTCTGCACAGCAATTTTTGTGCAGATGTCTCAAGCAGCAAATGGTCTCCAAAAACGGGACAATTTTTGAGGACTTGCTCCCAATGCAAAGAAAATATTGTTCTTAAGCATTGTATTTTATGTTTATATGCCTTATTGGTTTATGTTTTCTATTTTTTTCTGTTTTGCAGATAACTTTCTTGTGTTTGAATGACTTGAACATTTGTATTTTACAAATGACCCTGAATATGTTTTCCTGGCCTAACAGACTTTTTTGTAGATTTTTTGAGTTTTCCATAACATGGTATGTCAGCTAATAAGCAGTTCAGCCTCATTATATGTATTACTTTCATGTTTATTATAAATTCTGAAGAAGAGTTAGATTGTCAAAATGGACAGATACTAGAAGTCCATATTCTCTATCCATTATACACTCGTCCCTCCACATTCGCTGGGGCACAGGATCCCCATGAATGTGGAAAAACCTCAAATAACAAAAACACTATGTTTTTACCTGAAGGAACACCTCTGTAGGAATCTCTGCATCCTCCAGTGCAACTCTGTGGCCGACATCTGCCAGACATTGACCATAGAATTGCACTGGAGGAGCTACAAATGCCTAGAGGAGTGTTCTCTCTAGGAATCCCAAGGTCCTTCAATGTGTCTTTTGGTTAAAGTTGACTACAGAGTTGCACTGGAGGAATCCTAGAGAGAACATATTAATAAAATCTATGAATAATCAAACCCGCAAAAGTCAAAGCCGCAAAAATAGTGTACTTCTATTAGTAGTTTGAATATATGGTATATTGTTTACATTATATTATATACTGATTATTTGTGTATTTATCTTCTTTTTCATTTTTTTGGGACTATGGTGTTTGGTGTATTTACACTTCTTTTCATTAATCTAATCTTTTTTAGTTCCTCCGACCATTAAAAGAACAATTTCCTGTTTGGGAGATAAGGTCAAGCTCCTTGGATAACTCCTTAAAATTAAGCCTAAAACACAGAATAGATTCACCACCCCATTGACATCAGAGCCACCAGCATCCAGAGAGAAAGCAGGAGAAAAATTGGCCTTTAGGTATAGCATGCATGTATCTAATAAAATATAAATAACATTTTAAATGGAAGATCAATTTTTGAGATCACAGAAAAAAACAATAAAGTCTATCTTCCTTGCATCTTTTCCAGCCAGGTAGAAAATATATTAGGAAGTTTGGTTCTGCATGTATTACATGGAAAGTTTGATTTTGCATATATTGCATGGAAAGTCACATTTACTAGAGTCATCAAGCTTCCAAAAGGAATGCAAGAGACAACCTGGTATTTATTATAGAAGAAAATATTTAAACAAACATAGGGCCTAAGCAGACTGCCAGAAATAGTGCACATTAAATTGAGGCACTGCCCTGGCTCAGTGCTAGGGAATCATGGGAACTGTAATTTATTGTGGCACCAGAGCTCTCTGACAAAGAAGGCTCAATGTCTCACAAAAAATACAATTCCCATGACTCCCTAGCACTGAGCCAGGGCAGTGCCTCAATTTAATGTGCACTATTTCTGGCAGTCTGCTTAGGCTGATAGTAACTTTTCTAAAAAGTTAATCACTCTTAAGATCTTGAAAATAACCAACAAGTTTGCTTCCTCACTGCAAGTGGCAATTTTGCAAGCAGGAAATAATGGTTTTGCAAGCCAGGAAATGTTACATACATGGAAGTACATACTTTACAAACGTCATATGTACCAGACTCCTGGGAAGGTTCACAAACTTATCAGTAGAATCTCTGGGTAGAAGTACAGTCGCCCTCCATTTTTGCGGATGTAAAGTCTGCGTCCCATTCGTGGGTGGCCAACCAAGGGGGACAAAATGGGGTGCGCACCCATGTGTGGCCCCACATGCATGCCATGGGTGCACATACCATTATTTTCAATGGGGCTCAATTATTTGCAAGCTGCCATTTTCATGGGGTGGGGGAGTGGGGTCCGAAACAGATCCCCTGCAAATTGGGAGCGGCTTCTGTACAAATTCTGAAGGAAAATTAGTGGCTGGCTTCCTCTCAGTGACATATGCAAGTTTCAGTTCTGGCATCTTGAGAGCCAATGTAGTACAGTGGTTTGAGTGCTGGACTAAAATTCTGGAAGAACAGGGTTCAAATTCCTGCTCAGCATGGCACCCAGCTGAGTGACCTTTGGCAAGTCATACTTTCTTAGCCTCAGAGGGAGTGCATGGGAACCTTTGTTAGGTGGCAATGAAGAAATCTGACCAAGGAAACCTTGTGTAATATGAGCTTGACTTAGGGGAATTTTAATATAGCTCAAATAGTTAGTAGGAGGCAAACCCAACATTTACAGAAGTAGCTAAGGGAATAGGTCTACAGAGACAAGGTTTTTATGAATTGTGAATTTATTAAGGGATCAAGCATACAAACACATACATTCATTCACACAGTCACACAAGATTTCAGAATAGAGCAGGTTAGCATGGAATAGGCATGAGGCTTTCTAAGGGTGATATCACCTGTTCGGAGTGCTCCAGAAGGATAAATGTGGAGTTGGACTCAACTGGGAGAAGGGATGGGACACAGAACGAGTCAAAGCTGTATCAGAATTCAAAGTGATGTAGTGTCACCAGGAATATTAACTAGGCACACAACCAGAATATTGGTAGACTATTTATAGGATGAAAATAGCCCTGGGCAAAGGTTGATAGCTGTGTATCAAAGAGTCAAGCATCTAAGGATTTTCTTGAAGGAGATAGTTTCCAGAGGGGGGTAGTGAGGCTTATCTGTCTTGCAGCTAGAACTCATCCAGGTTGTAAATTTCCTGGCTTCCCCATCTCTTAAGGTGTGAATCTTTCTGTTTTGCAGGTCCTAAAACTAAGTGTTTGATCTGTAAATTAAGGCTGAAATCTACATGACCACCTGGCTTCAATAGTGTACGTAACTATCTTGCTCTTGGGTTAACAGCAGACTAGAGGTTTCCATTTCAGGGTCATGTCAGAATTATGCACGCAGAGAAGGGAATGGAAAAACTCTCATTTTCTAGTAACACCTGTGATATGTTTGACTTCTTGCTGTGTGTCTTCAGGTCATTTCCAACTTACATTGACCCTAATGGCATTTTCTTGGCAAGTTTCTTCAAAGGGGATTTGCCATTGCCATCCTCTGAGGCTCAGAGTGTGTGACTTGCCCAAGGTTACTCAGTGGGCTTCCATGGCCGAGCTAGGATTTCAACTCTGGTCACCAGAGTCCTAGTCCAATGCTCAACCCATGGCTTCCATGTTTGACTTAGGGTTGCCATAAGTCAGAAGTAACTTCATAGTACACAACAAAAATAACAAACATCCACCTTATGCTTTCCTATGCCTTTTTGGGAGGGCCTTGCAGAAGTTGATACCCTCGTCTACCACCTGCAACAACCAAAGTCCCTTCTTCTCCCTCCCAAATACCTTATGGTCTTGCTGCAATATCCCACCTGAATTGCTTTCTGTGACTAATATTAATGTGAAACTCTTTTCCACTGTATGTTGAAATAATTGGGACAAATACAAGGATGTTAGAAGGCTTAATGCTGTAATAGTACTGATTGCTCACTTGGGGGTTTCCCTCCCTTTAAAATTGAGTTTAGCTTTATTATTCCTTGTGTTCCTTGGCCCTGTGGAGTCTATTCTATAGCTGTGCTCTCAAAGTTTGTTTTCCTTTGTTGGGACATCCAGGATATTTTATTGTGTTTCTTCAAGTTATTTCTGACTTGTGTCAACCCTAAGGCAAACCTATCACAGGGTTTTCTTGGCAAGATTTCTTCAGAGTGGGTTTGGCTCTGACTTTCTCTGAGGCTGAGACAAGTATGACTTGCCCAAAGTCACCCAGTGGATTTCCATGACAAAGGAGATTTGAATCCTGGTCTCCAGATTCATAGTCCAATGTTGAAACCACTGCACCAGGATATTTAAGACTACAATATTTAGCTTTCTAACTTCTGAGAAGATGTGCTCCCTTGGTTTCTGCTGAGGATAAGCTCCAATGCCCCCCATGGATACCAAAATACTCTGGTTTCTCTTCAGATCATATAAATCTTTCGCCTTTTACATTTTCAAAATCCATGGATCCTCAAATCCCATTAAATACAATGGAAGTAAAATTGTGTCCCTTTTATAAAATGGCAAAATCAAGGTTTGTTCTTTGGAATTTATATTTTTGAATATTTTCAAGCTGTGGCTGTTTGAATCCAGAGATAAACAATTCATGGATAAGGAGGTCTGACTGTATATTGTACACATTTCTATATAATTTTCTGTTTTCTATCCACCTTGCTTGTATAATTTTTGTTTGTCTATCTTGCAAATAAATTACCTCAGCATAGTTTGGATGCATTTCTTTGCAAGCATTATCAAGAAGTAGCTTTCCCCCCCCCCTTTTATCACATGTCAAAAGTAAGCCAACACACAGTGAGAGAGAACCGACTTTCTGCTTACCTCTCCACATGCCCTTGAAGCACTTCCATTCTTCTTCCAGATAGAGATGGTCATACAAGCATGCCATTTGCCATATGGATTTTCCCAGTGTGACAAAAGGCATTCTTTTACAACCATCTCTCTTGGGAAAAGAACAGAGGTACTTAAACAGCACGTGGAGAGAGACAGAGAAAGCCATTTCCTTCTCACTGCATATTGGCTTATTTTTGATATGTAATAAGGCTCGTAGTTATTACTTAGGATTCCCAGAGCTCAGGGAATAGCCCTGAATTTAAGGGCCTGGCTTCCCTTCTCTAGGCCTTAGGGCAACTGTTTATGTCACAACTATTACCATCACATTCAGCGATATATAGGAATTATGAATTACGCGTAACATTAGTAGAAAAATCATGTCTAAGGATTCTGGATGGCGTGGTATGGGAGGAGGTCAATGAAGGAGATGTTGACACCATGTTGCTGCACCAAGTAATGCCAATCCTAGTGATGTCACTGCTCCTACCAAAACTCATAGCTTTCCTTCTCTCTCTGTCTTTCCAGCTCTGTCTTCCCCACTACAATATTAAAACCATAGCTGAATCTGCACAGCAGAAATAATGCAGTTTGACATTGCTTTGACTCTCATGGTTCCATCCTATGGTATCCTGGGATTTGTCATTTGTTGTGGCACCAGAATTCTCTGACAGAGAAAGCTAAATATCTCAGAAACCTAAAAAATCCCAGAATTCCATAGCATTGACCCATGGCAGTTAAAGTGTTGTCAAATTGCATTATTTCTGCAGTGCAGATTCAGCTCATGACTGGGGTATGTTACATTCTTATCATTTTAAAGTTTTATTTTTTATTTATTAAAGTATTTGTTTGGTGTCTCTCAGTCTGCAAGAGCCCCCAAGGTGATATGCACCAGGAAAAAAGCAAGTTCTATGTAGGGCTTTTTCTGAATAGACATCCTTGGATAGAATTGCTCTATTGGTCAGCTTATCTATCATCTATCTATCTATCTATCTATCTATCTATCTCCTTCTCACCAAAATATTTGGGAGTTGATAGCAATATTAATAGTAATAATTTAATAATTAATAATTATAATAATATATTAGTATTTTAGTGAGCCAATGTGGTGGAGTGGTTTGAGTGTTGGACTATGACTCTGGAAAGCAGGATTCAATTCCCCACTCAGCCATGAAACCCACTGAGTTGCCTTAGGGAAATCACTCTCTCTCAGCCTCAGGGGAAGGCAATGGCAAATCTCCTCTGAACAAATCTTGCCAAGAAAACCCTGTGATAAGGTCGCCATAAGTCAAACATGTCTTGAAGGTGCACAACAACAACAACAATAACAACAGTATTATATTTATTACTATATTGGACAGTGGGAGAGGAAAAAGAAAATGTTGTTAGAGAGGCTAATGAAAATTGAATTTGGAAAACTTTATTTTTGTTTAGAAAAGCTTATTTGGTTGAACTGTAGCTTCCATGTGCTGTTAAAAGCAGTACTTGGAAACTGTTAAAGCAGAACAGTGAAAAATTTTGTTTTTCTTTTCAAAGCAGGGCTTGGAAATTTTTTTGATTGGACTATAACACCGAACTCAGTCCTTTTCAGTTACACAGTTATAGAAACAAAAAAGGAACTTTTTAGTACAGTATGAACATTCAGCTTAAAAAACCGAGCAGGACAGCAAACCACTTTTGATTATTATCTATGATCATGAGCATATCTAAGAAAAATGAAATAGGAAATTATTTTTGCTCTTTCATAACATGCTACAATAACAGCCACTGCCACAATACACAGATGTTTAAATACAGAGAAGACTCATCAAATAATCAGTCCCTCTTTTTCATGAAATATTGACATCATGTACTCTTATTTTTGCATCTCTTTCAATACAGGTATATTGGACCTGTGATAAAGGCTACTTGGTGTCCTTATAACAGATTTTAGATTGGTGTTGATCCAAATGTGAGTGTGGGCTGAGGTGTTCTCCTGCAGAGTATACCCTCCCTTCATGAAACAAGGCCTTTAGAAAGTGGCTGAACTGGTAAGAGATGGAAGAAGCAAAAGCCCCCATGGAAGATTTGTTTAAGACCTATTTCTCACACTTATCTGCTGCAGACAGGTTTGAGATAATCTTTGGAGATATTATACACTTTTGATAGGTCTTCCACTACATCAGTGCATTTTTCCTCACTCAGGGGAACAAAAACTCAGCAGCATTGTAGCAACTTTGAGATGAATCTGATAAAAGATACTTAAGTCTACAAAAGCTTGTGCTACCAACTTCTTTCAGTCTCAAAGGTGCTACACGATCCCTTTTTAGACATTGTGATGAACCTCCACAGTTTAAAGGCTGTAGACAATGGGACTCTTCAGACTCTGAAATCTGTTCTATAAAGGCAAGCCGATACAAAAAGAACACATTTTAGAGAGTGTCTAGGGGAGTTCTGAGCTGACAAAATGAGCTGAGCTATTCTATTTGAAGAGTTAACAAACAAATTTATCTTTTTTGGAAAAAGTTGGTAGGGGAAGGGCTTATATCAATGGCTGGAATTCACTTGAGGACTTATGTCTACATAAGTGCACCTATGTCTCTGAGAAATAGGACTGAACAGTTTCACAATGTCTGTTTTCAGCAAAGGACTAATGTTACTATGTAAGGGAGCCAGCAAAGTGACCAGTGCACAATGGGAGCCCGTTGGTGGGATGGGGAGCCCATGCACAATAGGACTAATACACACTGGGGCTAATGCACATTGGGACCAGTGTGTATTGGGCACTGATGTACATTGAGGATGCTTGCAATTCACAACAGGGATTAGGAGATTATCACATTCACTTTAAAGTGACTTATCCCTGATGGGATAAAGTCATCTTTAATTTTAAAAGCACTCAGCCATGCCTGGGCGAATGCAACCTGTATGCAGCCCAGATCACAGCTGTGCTTATCCATCAGTTTTTCAAAAACAGCAAGCTCCTGTTTTTGAAAAGCCTCTGGATAAAAGCACCTGAGATCTAGGCTGCATATGGGTTGCACTTGCCTGACCGCAGCCGAGTGTGATAACACCCACTTTTAAAATTAAATGTGACTTTATCCTGTCGTGGATAAGTCGCTTTAAAGTGAATGGGATAATCTCCTTAGTCCCTCTGCTATGCAGCTAAGTATATCGAAAGTTATGCAACATAGAATGCAACAGAGAAGTATGACCAATGTATATAAATATGGGTGATTCCATCTGAGTGGAATCAATGCTGTTTTCTTCCTCTGTTCCCAGCTTTACAAACTTTGATTACAGCATTGCCACTGAAATCTTCCTGGTCACTGTCACTCACTGCAAACCAAGCAAAGAGCAATTCATTTGGTCCAGGTTCAGCCATCAGCCTTTGGATGACAGACTGTGCAGACATGCTGGCCACTAGGGCACAGCCATCTACCTTGTGGTGAAACATACTGTGTTTCTAGGTATGAATTATGTCTGAATTCAGTCGCATCCCTAGGGTCGGTGTCACCCGGTGTGGTCACTCATGGGGATGGGGCTTCTGGGGGTGGGACATCCAGGACGCGCTGGATATGCCCCCGCATGGCCCTGGGGAGCAGCTGTGCAGTCCTTGGGAGGGCTGAGGAGAAGCCAGCGGACACTGGGAGGACCAAGGAGAAGCTGGTGGGCTCCAGGAAGGGCCAAGGACTGACCAGGTGTCACCCCCCTTCTGGGGTGTCATCCGGTACAGCCCGCACCCCCGCACCACCACCCTCATGATGCTACTGTCTGAATTTGCAGGTACACATATTTAATAAACTAAAATTTCATAAGGTTTGGCTTCTTTTTTTGCTTTCTTGGGTCGTATATGTGTGGATCAATGCATTTCCATTGGGGAAGGAGCGGTCAGAAAGTGGCCACCCCAGCTACTTGTTGCACTGCATCAATCTATCACAACAGGAAAAGTTTATGATGAGTTTATTTGTTTTTACTGATGTTGTGGGCATAAAACAGAATGTTTATTACATTGCCTGACAGGAAAGTGTAAATATGTATTCAACTATAAGTCGGGGGCAGGTTTTGGGATCAAAATTATGGATTTTGACATGATCCTTGGATAAGTTAAGGGTAAAATTTAGGAGCATGTAACAAAGGAGGTAAAGGATGAAGCAAAGGGAAAACAATGCCAAAGAACTTACAGAATCCCAGCAGGCATAACTGTTTATGCTCATAATAAAGTTTGGATGGATGAGAGAGTAGAAGGCATCAATGCCTTTAGGACAAATTACACACTTGTCTTTCACCAGGGGATGGTTCCTTGTTTTATATAAGAATTAAAGTACAGTACCTACATTGACACATTAATAAGTCGATTCAGGTTTTTTGAGTCAATTTTTTTGGCTGAAAACTTTAGACTTATGCATGAGTACATACAGTATGTTTTTCTTCTTCTGATGATGATGATGATGACTGTCCCTTGGAGGAAAAATCTGCACTGGTGCACACTAGTGCCAGGGAAATTCTTAGGCTGTGGAGCTGGGCTGTATATCCTCCTTCTCCTCCCTCACTAATGCAGATATAAAATCTAGAAATGACCCTTTTACAGTACTATGGATATAAAAAGACATACAAGGGTCCCTTTTACAACATACAATTCTAGCAATATGACTCCATTTTAACTGCCTTGACTGCATCCTACAGAATCCTAGGATTTGCAGTTTGGTGAGGCACAAGAACTTCCTGGCTGAGAATCCTAAATGCCCTTTACTACATTCCAAATCCCAGGATCCCATAGGATGTTGTCATGACAGTCGAAATAGAATCATAGTACTATAATTGTGTAGTGTGAAAAGGCCCAATGACAAGGTGACATTTAATCACTGTTGATTATTATTTACAGAAAGGAATAGGGAAATTGTTTTTGCTCTTTCCCAATCATTGCCACAAATACCCAGCAGTTTAAAAGTCAGGAAGGCCCATCAAGTAATCAATCCCTCTTGTTTTATGAAGGGTAGGTACAACAAAAGCTCATTTTTCCCAGCTCCTATAATGCAGGCTTAGCGGCCATGAGATGAATACTACTTGCTGCCCGGATAGCAGATTTCATTGCAGTTTCAATCCAAGCATGAGGGTGGGCTATGTGTTCTCCTGCAAAGAAGACCTTCCCTTCATTCTGAGATAAGACCTTGAAAAATTGGCCAATCTGATATGGAGCGGGAGAAGCAAAGGCCCCCATGGAAAATTTGTCTAGGACCCATTTTTGTATCACGTGCCTCTTGCAAACTGATTTGAGATGATCTTTAGATATGTTGTGCACTTGTGATAGGTCATCTAGCACCACATCAATGCATTTTTCCTCACTGAGGGGAACAAAGAAATCAGCATCATCATGCACAGTGTAAGAAATTAGGAGCACCCCAAGCCCACTAGTGAAGTTGTGGTTTGGGTAATAGATAAGTCGGGATGGGTGGTCTGTGTATGACCGCCCACCTCGAATCCCCTCTTTCTCCCAAAATCGGTCTGTGCAAGCCAAGGCAACTTTAGTAGCACTGCCATAATGGAAGGAGCGCAAGGCATGGGCCTTTGAATGGGAAAGAGGAGGCTGGAATTTTATAAGTCGTGTGGCTTTGGCTGTAGCTGTAACAAGGACGTAGTCGGCAGTCAGGAAAGACAAGGTCCTTTTGCCCAGTTTGCGGTAAAACACCCTCACTTTCGTGTCCGAGTGAACAATCTTCTCTACTCTGCTGTTGAAACGAATTATTCCCGGCATTTCCTGGAGGAAGGCATTGGGGAGTTGGTCAAATCCACCTGTGATTTCCTCAAAACTGAAGTTGTCAAGTTGATGGGGGGGAAAGTGAAGATGAAAACAATGAATGCATTCCTATGACATTTGTATTTCAAAAGCAGTATAAAAAACACTTTGTTTCGGCTGCTTCAGTTAAATGCGGACATCGAAACACCATACACTATATGCTACATTTTAGGATATATAAAACCCCAAGAGCCAAGTTTCTGGAGAGAAGTTTAGAACTAGTAACTAATCAAAATGATCTGGAGAAAATCCCATATTTACTATCTAATACTGCAAAGTCTGTTAAGTTTAATGCCAGATTCGCGGTGAAAGCAGCTAAGTAAATTTAGGTTAGATTTCGAGAATAATGGCCTGTGCGGGAAATTTGTGATCAATATATTTATACGAATTTGAATGGATTATGTAACCTTGTGACATGCTTAACATTAAACATTTTTGTAATTTTCCTTTAAACATTTATTGTTTTATAGAGCCAACTATGATTTTAAAAGGTTTAAAAGGTTTTAATAATTTTTGTAAGACAATAATAATAATAATTATTATTATCCCACCCCTCTGCATAACGCAACTCCGGCGACCATTTCCTTAATCCAGAAAACTCTTGGCTTTGAAAAAAGCTGCACTGAGAAGCAAAAGGCTTTACATTTAACTCAGAAACACACAAATATCGATCGAGGATTGATATGTTTTTCGGATCAAAAAACATTCAACCAAAGATTAAAAAAAAATGGATATATTGGATAAAATAACATCGGATCATTACCCAATTGTAATGGAAAGAAAAGAAAGAAAAAATGAATTTCGTTGGAGATAAAAGGAACATCTACTAAAAAATGAGGAAAATTTAAAAAGACTGAATGGTGAATTGAAGTTCTACTTTAAAGAAAATACCACAAAAGATGTTACAAATAAAACAATATGGGATGCCAGTAAGGCAGTGGCTAGAGTATTCTAATAAAAATGGAGCTAGAAGAACGTAGGAGAGAAAAGGAAAAAGAAAATGAAATAACAAAAAAATTAAAGAATAAAAAAACAGAATAGGAAAAGAAAAAAGATGAGAGAATAAAACTAGAAATAGAATTATTAGAACAGGAATTGAAAACGCTCATGATAAAAGAAATGGAGAAGAAACTACAAGAAAATCAACAAAGATATTTTGAAATGGGTAATAAATCTAGTAAGCTGTTAGCAAATATGATAAGAAAGAAAAGAAGTAATAAAATAATAATGGAAATTAGAGAAAAAGGATTAAGATTAACAGATCAGGATAACATCAAAAAATCCTTTAAGGCTTACTATGAAAATTTATACAAAAATGAAAACGACCCGATAAAAAGAAGAGAAAAAGCTAATGAATACCTCAAAAAACAAAAAATACCATAATTAAACAAGGAACAATAAAAAGAACTAAATAAGAATATAATGGAAGAAGAAATATTGAAAGCTATAAAAAGAATGAAACTTGGGAAAGCACCGGGACCAGATGGTCTATCAAGTATATATTATAAGAAACTAGCAGAAAACCTAACAACACCACTATGTAAAATGATGAATGACATACCAAAAAATGGAATTCCAGAAACCTGGAAAGAAACTTTTATTACCTTAATATTAAAAGAAAAGAAATAATCCTGGAATGTTCAAAATTATAGACCCATATCATTAATCAATAATGACTATAAGCTTTTTACATCAATAATATCAGATAGATTGAAAAAGATTCTTAATGAATCATAGAATCATAGAATCATAGAATCATAGAGTTGGAAGAGACCACAAGGGCCATCCAGTCCAACCCCCTGCCATGCAGGAACTCCCAATCAAAGCATCCCCGACAGATGGCCATCCAGCCTCTGCTTAAAGACCTCCAAGGAAGGAGACTCCACTATTCTCCGAGGGAGTGTGTTCCACTGTCGAACCGCCCTGAAGTCATAACAGAAGATCAAAACGGTTTTCTACCAAAAAGGCACATAAAGAATAATGTAAGAACAGTTATTAATATCATTGAACATTTTGAAATTCATAATGAAAGAAAGCTAGCTTTAATATGCATTGATGCTGAGAAAGCTTTTGATCAAGTCTGTTGGATATATATGAAATAAGTAATAGCAATGATGAATATGGGGAAGAAATTTAACATCTGGATTGAAACGATATATAAAGAACAGAAAGCGCAATTAATAATAAACGTAGAAACGACAGAAAATATAAAAATTGAAAGGGGAACAAGACCTCTCCTGTTCTTTATGACTCTGGAAATTCTGATTATAAAAATAAGGGAAGATGAAAATCTACAAGGTGTCAAGTTGAAGGGACAGGAGTTCAGAATAAAAGCCTTTGCAGATGACATTATTTGTTTCCTAAAAGATCTTATGAAGAGTCTGGACAGATTATTACAAATAATGAAAGAATTTGGTTCAATCTCAGGATTCAAAATAAACTACAATAAATCAGCAATAATAACAAAAAACGTAAGTAAAGAAGAACAAGAACAAATTAAAAAAAATCGAATATCAAAATAGAGAAAAAAATAAAATATTTAGAATTGACCATCACAAAAAGAAATGGAGATCTATTTGAAAACAATTACAGTAAGATCTTCATTTTGTAAAAAAAGAAAAAGAAAAAGGAATAAAACAAGATCTATATAAATGTTCAAGACATCAATTGTCCTTGCTTGGAAGAATATCTATCATAAAAATGAATGTTCTACCGAAATTAATGTATTAGTTTCAAACATTGCCAATAATATATAACGAGAGTTGTTTTGATAGCTGGAGAAGAGAAATATCGAAGTTTATATGGAAAGGTAGAAAGCCAAGAATCAGATGGACAAATTTAATTGAATCAAAGGAAAAAGGCGGCTGTAATCTTCCAGACTTGAAAACATACTATTATGCAAGTTGCATGGAGTGGCTCGAAACTTGGATTAAGCTGAAGGAAACAAAAATGTTAAATATCGAGAGCAGCAATATACGTTTTGGCTGGTACACGTACCTATGGTACAATAAGGCTACAGTAAATAAAGATTTTGAACACCATTACATAAGAAGAAGTTTGTTGAGAGTGTGGTTGAAAATAAGAAAGAAATATTATAGAAAATTTCCCCTTTGGCTTTCCCCTCAGGAAGCGTTATTTGGTAGGAGCAAATGTGAGAATAGAAAATGGATTAATTATCAGGATATAACGGAGAGAAATGAAAAAGGAATTTGAATAATAAAAATGAAATAACATCTAGACACGGAAGGAATTGAAAGTAGCTGGTTCCTTTATTTACAATTAAAAGAAAGATTTAAATTTGACTTGAAAACAGAAGGCTTTGAGGAACAAAATACGGAGCTGGATAAAATCATAATGGACAAAGAAGGACACCATATAAAGAAATATTATAAACTTTTCACAATGAGAAACTTAGAAGGTGAAACGATTAAGCAAGTCATGATCGACTGGGCGAGAGATATGAGAAAGAATATAAACATTGAAAGCTGGGAAAAAGCCTGGAACCAGACAAATAGATTTATAGCCTGTCGGGATCTTAAAGAAAATTTTCTAAAAATGATGAATAGGTGGCATCTCACGCCAGTTAAGTTAAATGTAATATATAAGACAGGTAAAAGAGAATGTTGGAAATGTGGGATGAAGAAAGGGACTCTTTACTACATGAGGTGGAGATGCTCCAAAGCAAAAAGATATTGGACAAAGATAAGAAAAGCAATAAATGAAGCATTAGATATAAAGATACCTAAATGCCCGAAAATTTTTCTACTCAACATATTGAATGAAATAGACAAGAAGGTGGGAAAAAAGCTTGGACGTATCCTCCTATATATGATCTCAGTTGCAAGGATGACCTTTGCAAGATACTGGAAAAGCAAAGAAACTCTTAAAATAGGAGAATGGTTCCTGAAACAGAAGGAAGCCATGAGAATGGATATACTCACGGCTTTAATACAAGACAAGGCAACAGATAAAACCAAGAAACAATGGGAACCAGTAGAGAAATATATAGAAAAAGAAATGAATAAGAAAAGGAAAAAATGAAGAAACACAAAGAGAATAGGTAATGAGGTTTAAGCTAGAAAATAAAGAGACGAGAATATAAAGAATATGCGGAGGCAGAAATGATGGAGAACGAGTGATTATTATAGGATAGAAAACAAAAGATGAGGAAAAGAAAACTAGATGGTTAAAAGATGTAAAAAGAAAGAATAAGATGGTATAAGAATATAAATTGAGGAAAGTAAAGAAACTTTTGAAATGTAATTAAAATACTAATATAATTGATTACCAAAGCGTGGAAAGCAGAAGATTAGATATATAGATATAGACAGATTCGGTTGGAAAAGCAGGAAAGAGAGATAATACAGGAATTAAAAGGAAATAAAATAAAGTTTGCTCAAACTGGGAAGAAAGAAAATACAGGAATAATAATTAACACTATTATTTGTTGTATGTAAGTTATTTGTTATATGTAAATATAAATAGAACAAGATTCGAAATTAGGTTAGATAAGATAGAGATATGTGTTTTTATGTATATGTTTGTCTTGTTTGGAATTTGTTTATTTTGTAAAACTATTCTTGTTTTAATTTCAATAATAATAATAAAAAAGCTGCACTGAGCGGCCCTGGGATCAGGGATGGACCCAGGCTGCACCAGGGTAGCGATTTCGGCAGCAAAATCCTTGTGATAACATCAAGATGCCTCCTGTTTTAAATTTTAAGCCAGCTCAGGTAAGTTGCTTCAATTAGTGCTGCAATAATCTCCTCTGTTATGTGGAATGAGAAAGGGGACACACCACATTGTCTGTGCTTCAGACAACAAAATTTCTTGGCCCAATCCTGCCATCTACAGCTTATTTCCCAGTCCCTGAATTGGTTTCGTATCTCCTTTGGCATCCCACTTTATGTGTATCTTCAAAGCTGACCAACAGGCCTACTCCACTTTATCTTTCTGCCTTTATCTCCTGACATGCCCTCTCTAAGGCCCTCGCTTCTCCAGCTGTACTAATCTCACCTGTTCAGCCATCTGTCACTCTCTTAAACAGCTCCAGCTAATGGTTTTGGGTGAATGGAGTAAGGCTTAATGGCAGAGATTCAAAGTCAGGGGAATGGTTCTAGTACTGAAGGAGAAGTGGTGGAACAACAGTCAGGAAGTGGAGTAGTTCAAGATTTCTGGGCAGACAATACACAGGAGAATGAAATAGTTGGTGGGAACACACTGTGCAAATGATAATAGCCAACCTGGATATGTATTAACTATGCCTGAGGAACCCATTTTTTGTAAACTCTCATAGGATCTGACCTGATCTGTACTTCATTGACTGACATGCAGGTGGAATAGGATTGGAATTATCCACCAGCTTCTTTCCTTCCTTATAGTTGGCAATGTTGTTGATGTTGTCTGTCTTCAAATTGTTTCCAACTTATGGCAACCCTAAGGTGAACCTATCATGGGGTTTTCTGGGCCAGTTTCTTCAGAGGGGGTTTGCCATTGCCATCTCTGAGGCTGAGAGTGTGTGACTTGCCCGAGATCACCCAGTGGTTTGAGAAAACTCGCCTTTGCTGCCTGTTAGCAACAGACATAAGATGTTACCTTTTCAACCTAGGTGCAAGTCCCCTTGGGAAATGATAAATTACTGACACCCTCACCTTAATGAAGACAATTTTGCAGTTCTCATCAACCAAGCAAATGCCACCTCTTCTCCATTTACCTGTTACTATCTACAAAGACCACATGGCCGATAACAGAGTTAAGAAACGAAAGATAGAATCCAGCATCTTCATTCAGGAGGTCGCCTATCATATCGACTGCTCCCCTGCTCAGATTTCCTTCTTTGAGTAAGTAATCCTAAGAGGAGGAAAATGAGAATTGTTGTGTGGGAAAGGTTGGTTAAAAGTACAAAGGCTCCCCTTTTCACTTTTGAACTCTAGCTCATTTCTCCTCAAATTGTTTTGTCAAGCATCCCAAAATGAACATAAAGATGGGTCCTGTTGGTGGAATTAAACATGGGAGTCTTTGAGGATCCACTCCTCTCTCTGCAGGCCTGTATGCCTTCTCCCCAAAATCTTCTCCATAAGAGCAAGGGATCCTGTCCAGTTGAGCAATGGGAATGGTTCTCTCAGAGCTGCAGAAATGGAAAAACATCCATGATTTCCTTCTCTCCTCCTTTCCCCCAGTGGGAGGTTTCTAAGTGGAATTCCACTCAGGAAATGTTCCAGTCTCCCCAAAAGAAGCAAGATTCAAAATCTTATATATTTTAAAACTAAGTACTGGCGGTTAGTTCTGAGTGCAGCTAAACAGTCACTACTATTTTTCTTTAACCTCCTGCTACCCCCTTATCTAATATAATTATTCCTATAAACTAATACAAAATGTCTATATTCTCTTCCTTCTCTCCTGGCAATGTTCTTTAATTACCGAAAACAAAAGGAACAGTCTAAAATCTACTTTGGCTAAAACCCAGATGGATCTTCAGAATATGTCCCTTAGGACTTTTTCACATCAGCCTACTGTCTAACTACAATCATGCTAGTTTTAGAATTTTTTATCACATTTTTCCCCACAATGGCAGTTTGGTGATCTATATTTGCATGATTTGTTTTCTGCACTGCCAACAGTATGTTAGCAGCCGCGATCACTGCTCTATGCCCCCCCCCCAAAAAAAGCAGGGGGCTGCTGTGTGCACATTCACAAGCAGCCCCACTCTTCAGGGGGACAATGATCATGGTTGCCAACAGCATCCTAAAGCCAGCTCCTGTGTGAATGTCCACACAGCAGTAAGCTTTGGGAAGCTGTTGATGGCTGCAATCGCTATGAGGGTGAGAGAGGGAAAGAGCAGAATCATGCCCAATCACACACATGACGGCCTGAGAAGTGGAACTACAGTGAAAGGTACTTATTGCATAAAGGCAGTAATGGAGTAGTAGCAGGATCGAGAGCCCATTGATGGGTTTTGCCCATCAATGAAAAGGTGCACTACAGAAACAAATGGAATACAAGGGAGCCGCAGGATGGACACAACATTGTGTGATAAGTACCAGCCAAAGACACTATTAAAAGGTAAAGGTAAAGGTATTTCCCATTGACAAGGTTGTCAAGTCGCATCTGACCATAGAGAGTGGTGCTCATATCCATTACTAAGCCAAACAGCCAGCGTTGTCAGAGACTACTCTGTGATCATGTGGCCAGCATGACTGCACAGAAAGTTGTTTACCTTCCCACCAAAGTGGTATCTATTTATCTACTTGCAATTGCATGCTTTCAAACTGCTAGGTTGGCAGAAGCTGGGACTAGTGACAGGAGCTCACCCCATCATGCAGCACCTGGGCCTCAAACTGCTAACTTGCCCATCATGCAATCAACAGAGTCAGTTTCTTAACCACTTGAGCCACTGCATCCCTGCAAAGACACTATTATCCAGTTAAAATTCTGCTTTTATTGCCTTGTATGATACAGTCCTTAATTTTACTTCTGCGCTCATTCTCAGGTGAGCAATAGTTTGGTTTGCAGAAATGAAGACCAGGAGGGCTTTTGGACAGTCCTCCTTTGCGCTGTGTGAGTAGAATCAATGCAGTGTCCAGAAATAGATGTGCCTTTGATGAATAAGAATACTAGGAATGAAAAGGGCAAAGCTCTCAAAGGGAGAGATCCCATGCCATCCCTAAACAGTGTCCATGCTTACCCTCCAAGAATTAGCATTCTTCCCATCTTTCTAGCTATTAAATGAATAATCCTGGTAGCTTCAGAACTTCTAATTCTGAACAGAATCATCCACCATGCTTTGGATTTATAATTGTGAAAACTTTTTTTTCTTTTAAAAATTAGGTAGGATTGTGTTATATTTATTGTTGTCTTTTAATGAACATGACAAAACAGGAAGAAATGTAATTTTCACAAACCTCTTCATGCTATACTTTTTCTCCCTTAAAAAATTATGAGATATATATCTCTTGGGTTTCAGGTCTACTTCTCATGTGGTTTTTTGTTTTTTCTTTCCAATTTCCACAGTATTTGATATGGCCAGGACTTGTAAATGTTATTTTCTTGATTATGATTCTGAGAATTCTCAAGCCAAAAAAGTAAAATTAGTAGCAAGCAATATCTAGAA
Source organism: Phrynosoma blainvillii (assembly GCA_026167975.1). Lineage (NCBI taxonomy): Eukaryota > Metazoa > Chordata > Lepidosauria > Squamata > Phrynosomatidae > Phrynosoma > Phrynosoma blainvillii. Next base: position 372,480,101 of record JANUYF010000002.1, read on the forward strand.
AACTAAAATTTTAAGCTCCAGGAAGGACCAGGCTTATTTGTGATGCACCTTTATGTCTTTTCTTCCTCATCATAACAGGTTGTGCATGTGCTGAATAAGTCATCTGTTTGCAGATGTGCTCCATAGAACATTTTGGAGGAATGTGCAGGATATTAGAATTAAAAAATTTTTTAATCACAACCAAAAGCCCACATGTTCTTACCTTGGTGGAATATGAATCATACTTCTCCTTCAAAACTGTGCAGTTTTTTGTCACCTACTCATGAAACATAAATAAAGGAAATTAATAAGGAACATGCAACCTTTTGTGTCCATTAAATATCTATTCAGTTTTCAAATTTTAAAGAAACACCACCTGTCATAGAGATATCAGTAGTGCTTACATTTACATATGTGCTGGATAACACTATATTGCTCATAACTTTATGAGCAAAGGTTACAATTTCTGTAGCTCTGTTCTTTAGCTTGGGTAAAGGGAGATATAACAGAAGTACATAAAGGAGTAGCATTCAGACACATAGCCGTGTTCGTCTGGAATATTAGTATGCAAAGGGATCTTGTAGCACCTTTGAGAGTAAGGTCATTATCACACAAGACCCATTCTTGCCACAGTCACACTAGTTAAAGAAAATGGAAACATACCAGTTTATGAGCAGCCGTTATCTCATCCCTTGTCAATTGTGTGACTGGGGCTCTGCCATCACACTCTCTTCCATACTTCCCCTTACAACTGCCTCCTTGCCCTATGGTCTACCCAGCATGCCTTTCAGGGTTTTAGATTTTTTAATTTTTTTTTAACTTTTTAATGTAATTCCGGAGTTAAGGTAATGTGATTTAAGCTGAAAAGAAAAGAACTAGACAAAAAATAAAAGAAATCAGCCTGCTTGGGAATAGCTTGAGAGACACAGCAGCTATGGGCCAGAGGCAACATCATGTGAAAAGTATTGCCAAAGGCATTATTTTATGATATAATTGTGGTTCTGTTGTCGATAACACAGGAATCAGAGACCCTTGAATCAGGAAAAGTTGAGTTTATTCTTTTAACATCGACAGGCCTGAGAGCTAAGCAACATCCTTATATACCATCTTACACAGCTAGCTTATAATTATATTAATATATGCATAATTGACCATTTTAATTGGTTACAGAATACAACTCCAATTGTTCTTCAATCCTTTCTTGATTATGTTACACTTCTATTTGCCATGCATGAACAAATTTAGTTTTCTTCCCTACTGCCTGCTCATATCTTCCTTATCAATTCTGGCTTTGAAGCTGAATGTCTAGCCTTCAAGGCCAAAAAAACACATTCCTTAGTCATCTGTTTCACTGAAACAAAGCTAAAAGTCTTTTACTGACTGCCTGCAAATGTACAGTTTTAAACATAGAAAATGAGACCCCCCCAAGGGTCATCCAATCCAACCCCGAATTAGCCATGAGCTTTGTAGTTTTTAACATTATTTTTCATCTCTTTCAGTTCAAAAGCCATGCGTGATAATTTCACTGTGTGAAAGAAGTTGTAGCAAAAGCTTTTGTAGCCTTGGTCTACTTCCTCTGATGCATCTAAGAAAACCTACAAAAGCCTATTGAGGTTATCGCATGGAGAATAAGGATGGGAGCAATCGCTCCCATCCTTATCCCATCCTAATTGCGCAATTGCTGCAAAGATTATCACACATGCTGCGCTTATCTTTCTTACATCAGTGAAGTGGAATGGTTCTGTCACTTTGTATTAACGGAAACTCCCGTTAATACTAAGTGATGGGACCATTCCACTTCATTGACATAAGAAGGGCAGAATAAGCACGACAGTATGTGATAATCTTCATGGCAATTGTGCAATTAGGATGGGATAAGGATGGGAGCAATCTGCTTCACTCCCATTCTTATCGTCCGTGTGATAATCTCCTATGCTACAACTTCTTCTCACAGTTCATCTCAAAGGTGCTACAAGATCTCTTTGCATGTAGAAATACATACAATCATGCATTTTATGGAGAAACTGGATATTAGAACCTGCGGTAAGCCACTGGAACTAAATGTTGGGAGATTCAAATCACTAGGTCTTGTTTTTGTGTATGTGTGTGAGAGAACATTCGTTGAGGGTCATTTCTACTGTTTCTTCAAAAAATGGAAGTGAACTTTGTATCACTTCTAGTTCTGGTGAGGAAAACAAAATAAGTGCATTTACAGAGGAGAGTATAGCCTCTGGTGGAGTTGGGGGGACTGGCCTGAGACCACTTGAAGTTTGCCTCCCCTAATGTTAGGAATTATGAATTTACCTTAATGTGCATAGTAGAGGTGAGTACTATCTAAAGACATCTCCGCAAACAAAGGTCATACCTTGTCCAACGTTCCCTCGTACAGTTCATCAGCAGACTTTCCTTTCTCATGGGGATACAGTTCATATCCAAAGACATCAGCGTTTTCATTCACAGCCGCCACTTTTTCCCTTCTATTTCTAATCAAATACCAGGCATTTCCATCATTTTGAACAAATGGGTTCAGTGTGAGGTTGAATTTCTTAAGGTACTCATGAATAATTCTGGGGAGAAAAATAACAGAAAAAGGAATATGTGAGAAAAAGCATTTTGCAAACGCAAAGCAAAGCAGCTTCATTTATATATCGCTTCATATCATGCTATGGGATGTCTAAGCGGTTTACAATTGTAAGCTCATTGCCCCCAAACAGTTGGGCGCTCATTTTAGCGACCTTGGAAGGATGCAGGCCTGAGTGTAGCCTAAGCCCTGGGTAATATTGAACTCGCAACCTTGTGGTCTATGAGTGAGTGACTGAAGTACAGGCATTTAACCACTGCGCCACCAGGACAGGCCTGCACAACATGCAGCTCAGGGGATTTCGGGCGACCCGCGAGGATGTGGGACAATCACAAGGCTCCTCTACTGCTCAGCCTTCTCCTGAGGAAAGGGCCATATGGAGGAGGAGGAGGAGGAGGAGGAGGAGGAGGAAGGGCAAACACTCATCCTGCAAGGCTCCTCTGCTGCTCGGCTTTCTCCCAAGGAGAAGTTCAGACAGCGGAGACAGATGCTTGTCCAGCAAGGCTCCACCACCACCTGACTTTCTCCTGAGGCCTACCGCTTGGTTTCTCCTGATGAGAAGGCCGGGTAGAAGATGAGGATGAGGATGAGGATAGGTGACCACTCGCAATGCTCCTCTACTGATTGGCTTCCTCCCCCTGAAGAGAAGGCTGGGTGGAGGAAGAGGATGAGGACAGGCAAAGATTCATCCCCAGGGCTCCTCCACTGCCCTGCTTTCTCCTGAGGAGTGTTAGAAAGGATCTAATTAGGGGAATTTATAATTAGCTCAAAATATGCAAGAGTGAGGTGCTAACAAAGCCTCACGGGACCGGGTACCATTATGTATACCAGATAACTAAGGAATTCCACAATGGATGACACTGAGGTAGGCTTTTCCAATTAAAGTCTAAATATTTATTAAAAGCGGGAATTGTTTAGACTATGCTCACACCTAGGTTAACAAAGGACTTTATCACACCAGGGGTCTCAAAGCAGCAAGAAAAGAGGCATGGAATCAATCCAGAACCATACCGGAATGATTCTGGTCTCACAGCCGTAATTCCTCTTTGAAAGAGGAATTACAAAGAGCTGGAATGATGCAGCGATGACGCAGGGATGATGCAGGGATGGGCGGGATTTGCTGCGACGTCGTCTGATCACAGGGGCAAAGGATCCAGAATGATGCAGCGATGATGCAGGGATGATGCAGGGATGGGGGGGTTTGCTGCGACGTTGTCTGATCACAGGGGCAAAGGATCCAGAATGATGCAGCGATAATGCAGGGATGGGCGGGGTTTGCTGCGACGTTGTCTGATCACAGGGGCAAAGGATCCAGAATGATGCAGCGATGGTGCAGGCATGGGGCTGCTTTAGACCCCGTGTGATAACGTCCAAAGCTAAGACTATCAAGGCCTTTGTCCTAGCTTCAGCCAAAGCCATTTAGTCCAGGGGTAGGCAACCTTTCCCCTTTAAGGGCCAAGGGACTTCAGCTCCCAGAATCCCAGGAGCTATTGGCCAACATGGGACTATTGGCCAACATGGCTGAGGCTTCTGGGAATTGAAGTCCCTCGGCCCTTAAAGGGGAAAGGTTGCCTACCCCTGATTTAGTCAATAGACAGAAGGCAGAAATTTCCTATAAGAACCCTGAGATTTGTAGGCTCTGTGTGCTATCTTGAGAGTGCGTGCAGACTCCACGTCAGTCTGTACTCTGATCATAGCTCCCTTGGTCATCTTACCCCCCCCCTCCATTTCGGCAGCTGTGCTTCATCATCATTATCATCAACATCCACAGCGGATCCCAGAGAAGCCTTCGGAAGCCTTCAGAAGTGAAGTCTGGCCCCTCTTGAGCTATCCCTGCTTTCATCCCTTTATTTCTAAGTGTGCAGAGTATGTGAGTGCCATATTTGTGTGTGTGCAGTTTTCCCTGTTTCATAAATATTTAGACTTTAATTGGAAAAGCCTACCTCAGTGTCATCCATTGTGGGATTCCTTAGTCCTCTCGTATACATAACGGTACCCGGTCCCATGGGGCTCTGTTAGGACCCCACTCTTGCATATTTTGAGCTAATTATATATTCCCCTAATTAGATCCTTCCTAACATTTTGGTGGAGAATGCTGGGCATTGTAAAGTACCCCAAATTTTGGACGCTCCAAACTGATCATTTGGGCTGTTTAAATCTCGGCATGTAGGAGGAATAAGGTTCTTGGACAAGGGAGACACTGACACAATAGCTAGGAGAGCATGTGATTGTGTTCTTGTGAGACTGGAAAAAGGGCTATCTTGGGTACGCTATCCCCTTTCATATTTTGAATATCCCTATCACGGGTTGGGAAAGAAGAGCCAGGCTTGCCCATTCAGGTTTTCCCCCTTCCACAATCCAAACTTAGACTGTCCCCAAAACCACCTTGGACGAGCTTAGGTAGGCGAAGTGAGGAGATGTCCTCATCTGAGGCTGTAGTCCCTAGCTCAAGGTTGGCAAAGTTAGCGAGGGCGAGGCGGCCCAGTGCAGTTAACTGAAGTTCAAAACTTATGGCAAGGGTCTAGCTGGGACCCCAAGGGATAGTGGTTGCCAGGAGCCTACTGTGGGAGGTCAACTGAATAGGAAGACAGCACTTAAACTTCCCAGTGAATGGTTAGAAGGAGCTAACTAACTGACCCTTAGCTGGGGTCTGGCGCAGGTTGTCCGTGGCATTAGCTGCAGTAGTGACACACAATCCCTGACCCACAAGTTTACTGGCGGGACGGGAGTGGTCCCTAGGTCCGGAATCCAGCTAGTAAGGACGGGAGTATCCTAGTGGGGCCAACACATTCAAGATAGATTTGTTAGAAGAAGAAAGAGTAAGGTGAGGAAATGGAGGTTGCCAAGTTATTTAAAGAAGAGCAGGTCCAAGACAGGCTTCAGAAGTGGATCACCAAGAAGGGCCCCAATCCATGAGTATCTGGAGGATTCCTCACAGAAGATCCATTTCTGCTTTTCCGCTTTCACCCTCTATTTTAGAGTGCAGAGTGTGTGTGCGCCATATTTGTGTGTGTGGTTTTCCCTTGTTAATAATAAATATTTAGACTTTAATTGGAGAAGTCTGCCTCAGTGTCATCCATTATGGGATCCTTTAGCCCTCTGGTATACACAACGGTACACGATCCTGTGGGGCTTTGTTAGGACTCCAATCTTGCATATTTTGATCTAATTATAAATTCCCCTAATTAGATCCTTCCTAAAAATGGGCCTTGTTTGCAGCAATTGAACTTTGTTTAAGCAGTTAAAGTAAGCTGAGGATAAAGGAAGGAAGTGGGGGGAGGAGAGAGAAACCGAGACATTTCAAAAGCAGCTTATCAAGTGGGATGATAGAGGATTAATCAGAACAGTTGCTGCCAAATTGGGACAGTTGAAGCGTATGTGTGTATTCAAATGCCTTAAACAAATCAATATCTACATGTACGCTACTTGCTTAGGCATATCAAAGTTTAACGCCTCGGTCTCTTGGTATGTTCAGTTTTGAATATTGTGCATGAAGCTAAAGCAAAAGAATGAAGGGTTTTTGGCACGGTTGGTGACATGCCTTTCTCTGCTTACTTCTGTGCCTTGGGCAGGCGCATAGGTCCCAGATCGACATACCAGTCCTTCTCACGGTAGGTCTTTATCCGACCCCCAGCACGGTCACTGGCTTCCAGAATATGGACCTAGAAATAAATTTAAAAAATGTTATGGCTTGTTTTGCATCACTCTGTCGCTTTCTTCCAAATTGCTGCTTCTGAAGTAAAACAGGCTCAGGGGGAAAACACAACAAATATGTAACCTAGTAAGAGACCATATCACCATGCAAGATGCCTGCTTAGTATGCAGAAGATCCCAGATTTACCCCTTGCCATCCTCAGTCAAGCAGAATAAATAGAAATGGAATGGAAATAGGTGTGTGCAGTGGTTGTAGTGCAGTTCTAAGCCTTCAGAGACCTAATTTTAAATCTACACTTAATCATGAAGTTCACTATTTCTCAGCCTAATACATCTCAGGGTTGTGAGGATAAAAATGGGATAAACTAGGATCTTCTGAAGAATGCACACACTAAATTATATGGCGGTATATTTATTTACAATAATGATAATAATAGACTAGATTAGAATATCAGTAAAAAGAAATTTCAACAGAACAATAAGAAAAAGAAAAACTGCAGAGGATCACTCATAAATATAAACAACAGTCAAAAATAAGAAAATTTAGGATTACCAGAGTAAAAATTAGAGAGGGCTCATGCACTTTTGATGGTTGTGTGAAAAATAAAATTTCAACAGGTGTTGCTTATCTGGTTGCCTAACAAGTAAAACCTGTTGAAAACCCTGTCATCCACAGGGGGTCCTTGTTATCCACTGGGGTTTGGTTCCAGGAACCCCGGTGGATGACAAAATCCATGGATACTCAAGTCCGATTAAATATAATGGCATAGCAAAATGGTGTCCCTTATATAAAATGGAAAATCAAGGTTTGCTATTTGGAATTTCTAATTTTTTAAAAAATATTTTCAATTCATGGATGCTCAGAATAATTAGTTACTTGATGTCCGGCATTTTTCAGTAATCTGGCAGCAGTGAGTCCACTTATTCCTGCTCCGACAATTACAACAATCTTTGGCTTTGAGGTCTTATTTAGACCATTCCTGGCAATGTTCAACAGCTCCTCATAGTCAGGATCATCAAAACACTTCATCCATTCCTCTTCTTTAGCAGCATGACTGCTGGAGACCAATGCTGCCACAAGCAGCAAAAACAGAGAAAATGCTAGAAGGAAGAAAGGAATAACTTCACAACAAAAGCCAAACATTAAGGCAAATTTGTTTCATTTCATCTGAACCAAACATTTTGGCATTTTTCACTTGGAAATAATTCAGGTTCTATAGAATAGCCTTTGACATTAATCTCATTAAAACTAATAAAACCCATTGAAATAAGTCACCATTTTTGTTTAGCTGATCACAAAGTGGGTGGACGTACTGTAACTTTTCTTTCTAAGGGGTCATTCAGACATTGGATTTTTTAGCACAACAATGCAAATCATCCCATTCGTGCATTCCAGGTTTGTTATTTACAATATGGAACCACATTGATAAGCATCTCTACAAGTTTGCTTGCTCACACGTGTAAGCATTCAAATAAAGATGGAATCGACAATGCAAATGCATTCGGAACATGCTGAAGGCATGCAAAGTTTTATCCCAAATCTATTTGGGTCTATTCTCATGGTTTATTCACACTACCAATGATGCAGATCTTAAAAAAAAAAAAAAAAAAAAAAAATTAAAGGGGAAAACCCAATAATGATTATCCCAGATTGAGCAGGGTTTTTTTTGGCAGCCCTTCCCTCCCAACTTAACTGAGTGTATTTGGGATGTGTATGAACAATGGAGATCCAATCCGGATTCATCCTGTATTATTTTTACCATCTGAATAACCCCTAAGTTACTTAAGGAACTATATGACAGAAAAGTGTCATGACACTCTCTTGTCAAAATGGAACAAAATATGTAGGACAGGATCCTACATAAACCATGAGGAGAGCAAAGTTCTGTCTACACAGTTCTGTGTCCTCCACCTTTCCTAGCAGCTGTTTAGCCTCTGGGAGGACTGTGCTAGCCAAAGTGCATTTTTCTGAATTTTAGTGTGTGTATGAATTCCACATAACCCCACATGTACACTGCAATGGACCCCAAGTGCCACCTAGGCAATGACAGGCAGGTCATGCCCAAGTCACTTGGAAGACTGGGGGGGGAAAAAACCATCCCAAAAGCCAGGCAGATAGTGTGAGAGTTGCAAATGGACCATCATCACCTCCATAATCAGAGGAATGGGCGATAATGGCCTAGATGTCTCACCTAATGGGCCAGCTAACAAGTTAATCCTATCTCATTCACCTTGAATATTGCCAGACTGGATTACCCCACCCATGTAATCTCACATCTTTGCCCTGCAGCTAGTTTTAGCCCTTAAAAACCCCTGGATTTTTCCCCTCAGTGTCGCCAGTTTGGAGTTCATGGGGACACTACATCACTGTGCTCTCTAGTCTAGTTACTGGCACCTCCATTCAAACCACACTCTCACGCTACATCACCCAATTGGATCCCATAGAAAGCCTCATCTGTAGCAAGTATCACCCATAGTTTTGCCTCAACATCTTTTCCAAGCTAACCCCTGCCCTCCTGAGCCTTGAATGAGTGTGTGTGTGTGTGTGAATTGCTGTGTGATTTTCCCCTTTAATAAATAATACTTTAATTGGAGAATTCTGTCTCTGCATCAATTCTTAGATCCCTTGGCCTCTTGGTATACACTTGGGAGACGGTCTTGCAGGGTCCTTGTGGCTGACTCCCTCTCAGTTTGAGCTAAATAAAATTCCCCATAATAGACTTTTGACTACAGCTGTGACTGCTGCTGCTTATCTATGGGGAAGGAAAAGATGGGGGAGGAAGTTCAGATATTGAAGATGCAGCTGCTGTGGACCTGGAGGGGAGAAGACACAGAGGTGCACTCACAGATGGAGTGTGCCCTTCTTTTTCTTCCCCTTGGAGCCCAGAGCAGCTGCGTTTTCATCATCTGAACTGATCCACTCCCCATGGATAAGCAGTAGGAGCAGCAGCCCCATTGGGGTTTGACAGCTGCTGTTGGGGGGGGGGGGTTGTTGGAACCCAAAGGGCTACAGAATGGCTCCCTGTGCCCCATTCAAGTAAAAGGTCACATATACATATGTCATATGTCGTTGACAGTATTCTGCCCAGAAACTATATGCCTGTGTGTGTTGTGCCTTCAAGTAATTTCTGACTTATGGCAACCCTAAGGCAAACCTATCACAGGGGCTTTTCACCCAGGGGTTTTTCATGGCCAAGCAGGGATTCGAACCCAGGTCTCCAGAATCATAGTCCAACACCCAAACCACTGCACCACACTGGCTCTCAATTATATATCTACATAAAGTCAAATCAAAAGTATTGAGAAAGCATCCTTTCAGCTATAAGTGCTCCACCTCCTCCTGTATTGTGACTGCTTCACTTAACATTTTCTTTATGCCAACAGTGCACTAGTGTGTGTGTCTTAGGATCTTCATCATACCTTTACTGAAGATTTCAGATTGACTACCCATAGCCACCCACAAGATTTAGACAAAGTGAGAGCTTGGAGTAGTTATTTGTTTGAATTACGATTCTCAAACAACTCCCTCCCTGTCAACATTTAAGGGCTGAACTCTGCATGGTTGTACTTGCCTTCGCCCAACATTCCTCATTTATGAATTGTCAGCATAAGCTTCCTAATATGTATCAGTGTCCTGGGGAGATACATAGGAGGGTTTAACCTTTCCTACCTCTTCAGTCTCATTTCTCCTTGATGGGTTCATGTTTACATGGGCATAGAAGCAACCATTTACTGGAACACACTTCCTATGCACATAGGAAGGAAGTGTGTGCAGAGTGATATGTGTACATAAAATTAAGATTGTGAGCATAGAGTTAAATCTATTCCAAACACTCCCACACACAACTGAGGATAGGGCCAGAGGATTAATACCATGTGTAGCCTGAGTTTATTAAAACATGAAGAAATAATTTCATAATCACAGTTTTAGCCAGAAGGGAAGGCATCCACTCCCATGATTGTAAATCAGATATCATCTATCTTTTAGCACACACAACACAGGTTTGACCAGTGCATTCTTACAAACTTTCATAAAACTAAAATTCCACAGTGCCCAAAGCATTGCTAGGAAGATAATAAACTTAACAGAAGTGGAGGGGAGGTGTATTCTTCTCCTCCATCATCATCATCATCATCATCATCATCATCATCATCTACATTTATTGGCTGAGGTCCTGCATTGGGATACATATGAAACCAGGATATAGCTCCTTTCTTGCAGGATTGATCTCCCTTTTGCAAGGTTTTCCTACCATGGCTATCTAGTGACCAGTGGGGAGCAGGGACAAATGGACAAGTGTCTGCCTATGTCCCAATATGGAAAGGGATCTTGCAGCACTTTTGAAACTGCTATATAGATCTGTCCCTAGGCTTTCCACTCCACCACATACACTTGAGGAAGTAGGCTCAAATCTATGAACACTCATCTTACCAATTTCTGTCTTTCATTAGGTGCTGCAAGATCCTTTTACATACTGATTTTCCAGATTAACATTGCTATGTCTTTGAATTTTATGTCTCAATAGTAGACTCCCAATTTTGATATCCTCCTTGACATCTCTTGGGATCCCGAAGAGGTCTCCAAAGATGCTGTGGTGTACCTTGCTATACAGACATAGTTGGATGTTTCCCCAACAGCCAAACTCTCTATTGGCCACTAAATGACCATGGAGGGAGGCCTGCAGTAGGAGGCTGAGTGAATTCTTCAGGGGTTTGGGTCATTGCATGAGTGACATAATGAATTCTTCCCTCTGCAATGACCCCCAAAGTTCTGTGCATGACACAGGATGCTAGATAACAACTTAACAGCAAAAATCATAGTCATCATAATGTCCCTCAAAATGTTCACCTCCTGCAATATTTTTGTGAGGAAAAGAAATCACTTACAGAACTGCTCCATGTGTTGACAGTCACAGTAAAGGTACAAGTGAGCACTCTTATTTTATGCCAAAATATGACAGATCATAAGCCAATAGGGACAGTTATTTCCTCTAATAAAATAAAATTTTCATAATGAGGAGGAAAATACATAGGACCCCAGCTAGGATGTGTCACAATGAGGTTAAGAACAGCTCACCTTTTGTCAATGGTATTTCTATTTCTAAGAGTTTTAAGGGCCAAATGACAACTTGCAGGGTCAAGAGGTGAGCTCATGTTATATGTCGTGGAAGCTTGTCTTTCCAGAAATTAGATCCACAAAGGGAATGCTGGATATTGCCGCTAAACTTGCTCTTCAACAGTTATATTGGAACAGGGATATTACCTCCATAGTCAGAATAGATCAGATAGATTAGATTAGATTTAAATCAAGCTGCAGGACACTTCACAAATAAATATGTAAATCATGAACATCATTAGATTTAAATTTTATTTATTTATTTATGGGTTATATATCCTGCCTTTCTTCCAAAATGGGACTCAAGGAGGCATAATTAAAGTAGAGTTGTTCTACTTTGGTAATGAAACCCCAATCAAAATCCAGACAATTAGAAAAGCATGGGACTTGTTGCATCCCATGCATATTTTGTGAATTAAACTTCTACAGCTATCTATTTCCATGTTCAAAGTGAGAGGCAATAATAGGTGCAGAAAGAAATGAATGGGGTTGTGAAGGTGATTCAGCAAATGGCTGTAGGTCACGTTTTCTGTGGGCCAAAGATTGCTCCTGTATGCTTTTCATTTATACCTCACTCATGCTGCATAGTGGTTTGAGTGTTGGTCTACAACTCTGGAGACCAGGATTCGATCTCAGCTCAGCCATAAAACCCACTGGGTGACCTTGGGCAAGACACACTCTTTCAGCCTCAGAGGAAGGCAATGGCAAACCTCCTCTGAACAAATCCTGCCAAGAAAACCCTGTGATAGATTTGTCTTAGGGGTGCCCTAAATCAGAAATAACTTGAAGGCACACAACAAATCTTATTGTTAAAGAGCCAGTGTGGTATAGTAGTTTGAGTATTGGATTATGACTTTGGAGACCAGGGTTCTAATTCCCACTCAGCCATGGAAACCCTCTGGGTGACCTTGGGCAAGTCACACCCTCTCAGCCTCAGAGGAAAGCAAAGGCAAAGCTCTCTGAACTAATCTTCCCAAGAAAATCCCATGATGGGTTCAACTTGAAGGCAAATGACACCACACATCGTATTATTTAACATTTCATCAGTTCATGTAGAACTTTGTCCCTTTAGCATTTTAGTGAAAGAATATTCCACTTCTCATATATTTTCTTTATAAAGAAGAGTAGGATGGCTATGAGGTCAGAGCTAGCCTTGCCATTGCCGCTGTTGCCCAAAGTCATTTTGCTGGAAGGAATTTTTATAAAGTCAAATAGGAACATAATTTGCACAAAAGAGTTCTAAATAAATAACAATAAATAAAATATTTATAAAGCTCTAGGCCAGGGGTCGGCAACCTACGGCCCGCGGGCAGCATCCAGCCCGCTAGCCCCTGCCGACCCCCGCCGCCACCACCAGCAGCCGCCAACATCATTTTGTTTGCCAAAATGGCGGCCGCGGGCGCATGCGCAAACGAGTTGCGGCCGCCATTTTGGCAAACAAAATGGCGGCCGCAATGCGAGCGCTGGCACAGCAGCCACGATATGCACACGGCGGCAGTGGCCGCGCGCACTGCCATTCCCTCCCCCCGGCCCGGCGGAAGACCTGGGGACCAGCGACCGGCCCCAGGTAGAAGAATGTTGCCGACTACTGCTTTAGGCTGTATCTTTAGGCTGCCCTGGTGGCGCAGTGGTTAAATGCCTGTACTGCAGCCACTCACTCATAGACCACAAGGTTGCGAGTTCAATACCAGCCAGGGCTGAGGCTCGACTCAGGCCTGCATCCTTCCGAGGTCGCTAAAATGAGGACCCAGCTTGTTGGGGGGCAATCAGCTCACAGTTGTAAACCGCTTAGACATCCCATAGCGTGATATGAAGCGGTATATAAATAAGCTGCTTTGCTTTGCTTTGCTTTATCTGCACTGACAGAAAAACCCGGCTTGCTGTTGGGGCTTCTGGATCTGCAGAGAGGATGAGCAGTCCGCACCTGGTACCAATACCAGGCTGAATACCTCTACAAAGGACAAGCCTCAGGATTCCACAGGATAAATGTAAGGTACTGTACTTAGGGCGGAAAAACGAAAAGCACAGATATACGATGGGGAACACCTGGCTGAAGGAGACTATGTGTGAAAGGAATCTAGGAGTCCAGGTAGACCACAAGTTGAACATGAGTCAACAGTGTGATGCAGCAGCTAAAAAGGCCAATGCAATTTTAGGCTGCATCAATAGAAGTATAGTGTCTAGAGATCAAGAGAAGTAATAGTGCCACTCTATTCTGCTTTGGTCAGGCCTCACCTGGAATACTGTGTCCAGTTCCAGCACCACAATTCAAAAAGGATGTGGAGAAACTGGAGAGTGTCCAAAGGAGGACAACTAAAATGGTGAAGGGTCTGGAAACCGAGCCCTATGAGGATTGACTTAGGGAATTGGGTATGTTTAGCCTGGAGAAGAGAAGGTTAAGAGGTGATATGATAGCCTTGTTTAAATATTTGAAGGGATGTCATATTGAGGAGGGAACAAGCTTGTTTTCTGCTGCTCCAGAGAATAGGACCCGGAACAATGGGTGCAAGCTGCAAGAAAAGAGATTCCACCTTAACATTAGGAGGAACCTTCTGACAGTGAGAGCTGTTCGACAGTGGAACACACTCCCTCGGAGAGTAGTGGAGTCTCCTTCCTTGGAGGTTTTTAAGCAGAGGCTGGATGGCCATCTGCCGGGGATGCTTCAATTGGGAGTTCCTGCATGGCAGGGGCTTGGACTGGATGGCCCATCTGGTCTCTTTCAACTCTATGATTCTATGATTCTATGATTCTATGAGTCATGGCAATTAAAGTGGTGTCAAACTGCTTTAATTCTGCAGTGTGGATACATTGTTTGTTTTGCATAACTGAAGAAAGAGTGGAGCAATTCTACAAAATGGATAGGGCTCTCCTTCCCCTTGTGTGGGATGAAAGGCAAGGGACTGAAGAACTTGCAGCTAGACAGAAAACCAGAGGGGAGTTGGTATTTGCTAGAGAACAAAGTGTCTCAACAAACATAGATAGCATTTTTAAAAAGTCCATCACCCTTTGAGATCATGGGAAAAACTAATAAAGTGCATTCCTCATTTCTTTATATTGCAGCTATTCTGGTCTCTGATTTTGCAGTCTGAAGCATGGCATAGAAGACTTTTAGCTTTGTAGGGCATGCCCTTGAAAATTTTACAGACGAAAACTGGGACATGTGTGGCCAAGCAGTACTAATGTGTAGTCAAGATGGCAAAAATTATTAATGAAGATGGACACAGGCTAGGATCAGCTGCAGCAATTTACTTTTGCCTGAGCTTACTTGGAACAGTAAGATGTCACCTCCTCCTCTTGTCTCCCTCTTCTGAGTTCTGAGAGTACAAGCTATTTCTGTGCTTTGAATTCAGTTTACAGCCATTGAAGTAAGCTGGAGACAAAAGAGGAAAATATAAGGGGGAAGAGAAAAACTGGGACATTTTAAAAGCAACTGAAAAAGTAGGATGGCAAAGGATTAATTGGGATTGTCCCTAACACAGGGGTAGGCAACCTTTCCCCTTTAAGGGCCGAGGGACTTCAGCTCCCAGAATCTCAGGAGCTATTGGCCAACATGGGACTATTGGCCAACATGGCTGAGGGTTCTGGGAGCTGAAGTCCCTCGGCCCTTAAAGGGGAAAGGTTGCCTACCCCTGCCCTAACACATTGGGACAATTAAAGGCTATGGTAGGGAAACACATTATTTAACAAAAACCACAAGTACAAGAGTCACTGGGAGTTTTGCAAAATGTGAACAGAATCTTAGCATAGAACCAGACATGTTGAAGGAACCCAGAATTTTGAAGGACAAAAGGAACACAGCAAGGAAACCTTACACTGTTTAAGCAGATGCTAGGTCTAGAGAATCACAGCTTCACAGGGAAGTCTTGCACAGGACCGGACAGACAGAGGGAGATATGGAAAGGGGAGACTGCTACAGTTTAACCAATGGGACAGAAATAGGGTGCTAGTTGTTATAAAATGTCCCCCAACTCAAACATCCTGGATGGCCTTGGCAACACAATCCCTGGGCTGAAAAAGCTGGAATCAATGTTGAGGGACAGAAACTGTAGATGCAGAACAGTTTATACAAATGTTAGTTATGATGTGCTTTTTTAATATGTCTCTGTGTTTCCTTTTTTGCATCTATGTTTGAATAAATTAAAAAAAGAAAGAAAGAAAGAAAGAAAGAAAGAAAGAAAGAAAAGAAAGCTACTGATGACTGTCAGGTCAGTAAACGGGAAGACAGCTGCTATTCAGGACTTGATTCTGGATGCACATGTCAACCTTGCATGTATTACAAAGACCTGGTTGGATCAGGTTGGTGTGGGTGGGCAATCTCTCTCACCTTTGCCCATCATTGTTCTCAGTGCAGCAGCAGCTGAGACTTGGGGAGGGCAGGGAGATGGAGTTACAGTTCTTTCTTGTTGTTCTTGCTGTTGTTAACTGCCCTTGAGTCAATCTCGACTCATGGCAGCCCTATGATATGAGACATATCCAAGATTCTCTGTCCTCCACTGCTCTGCTTAATTCTTGCAACCGTTTAATACCTGTGACCTCCTTAATAGGTCGATACATTTGGCATGTGGCCTTCTTCTCTTCCACCTTCCCCAGCATTATTGTTTTTTCCAAAGAGCCTTCTCTTCTCTTGATGTGTCTGAAGTACGGAATCTCAGTTTGGTCATCCTGGCTTCTAGGGAGGTTTGTGGTTTGATCTGCTCTAGGACCCATTTGTTTGTCCTTTTGGCTGTCCATGGGATCCTAAGCACTCTTCTCCAGCACCACATTATCGCAAAAGAATTGATGTTCTTCCTATCATCTTTCTTAACTGTCCAACTCTCACATCCATACATGACAATAGGGAATACAATGGCTTGTATGATTCTATCTTTGGCACTATGATTCTAACTTGTATGATTCCAAATTTTGCTATAGTCTACTGAAATTCCATCCCTCTGACCAGGTGCCTTATCCCTCCGCTTTCTGG
The DNA here is from genome assembly GCA_026167975.1 of Phrynosoma blainvillii. NCBI lineage: Eukaryota > Metazoa > Chordata > Lepidosauria > Squamata > Phrynosomatidae > Phrynosoma > Phrynosoma blainvillii. The sequence continues at coordinate 372,496,394 of JANUYF010000002.1, forward strand.
GTTCAAGTGTGTTTGTCTGAAGCTGGGTGGCTGGGACAGATTAAGGATTCTGTTGGTGTACCACCCACCCCATTGCTCAACAGTCTCCCTTCCTGAGTTCATCAGGCTGATCTCATTGGATTTGAAATCCTCCTGGCTTGTAGTGCTGCAGGGCTTCAACATCCACTCTGCCCTGTCTGTCCTGTCAGGAGTGGCTCAAACCTTATGTTTGCCATGACAAGCATGGGTCTATCCCAGATGGTATCTGGCCCTACTCATGCTGCTGGGCACACTCTGGACCTTGTTTTCTCTAGTGGTTTGGGTGAATGTGATCTGGGTGTGGAGGAACTATCTGTAGTTCCATTGTCATGGACAGATCACCACATGGTGGGGGTTTAGATTTGCTGGAACTCAGAATCTCTGCATGGGTGGGAGGCTGGATCCAGATAGATTCCTGATGGCTTTTGGGGAGTTTCCTGCTGCCTTGATAGCCGATCCTATCGCAGTTCTGGTGGATCTCTGGAATGAAGAAATGGCCATGGTGGTGGACACATTCACTCCTGAGCATCCCCTCTCATGGAATGGATCCAAAATGGTCCCCTGGTTGTCCAGGTAGCTGGTGACAATGGAAAAAAGTGGGAAGGTGACTAGAGTGACATTGGCAGAAAACTTGAATGCATCTAATCAAACACAGCTAAAGCATATCTGAGTGCCTATTCCGCAGCAATAGAGGCAGCAAAGGCAAATTTCTTCACTAGTACTTTGTGTCTGCAGGGAACCAGACAACAGAGCTGATTTGAGTAGTCAGGGGTCTTTCACACACAGACCCAAGAAAGGAAAACCTTGATCACTTGACAGCCAGCTGTGAACAACTTGCCTGGTGTTTTGAAAATAAAATTGCCCAGATCCACTCTGACTTTGATGCTAAAATTGATACAGATCCAGTGGATGTAATTGTGACCCCTGCTTGCTCAGTGACAATGGATGCTTTTCAATTTCAATTTTTCAACCTGAAGATGTAGACAAGATTCGTGGAGAGGTGAGAGCCACCCCATATGTTCATTTAGATCAGGGGTAGGCAACTTTTCCCCTTTAAGGGCCGAGGGACTTCAGCTCCCAGAAGCCTCAGCTACATTGGCCAATGGTCCCATGTCGGCCAATAGCTCCTGGGATTCTGGGAGCTGAAGTCCCTCGGCCCTTAAAGGGGAAAGGTTGCCTACCCCTGATTTAGATCCTTGTCCTTCCTGGCTGGAGGGAGACTGGCTGAGTGGGTACAGGGAACAGTTAATGCCTTGCTAAAGCAAGGTAGAGTTCTAGCTTGCCTTATGCACCAGCTTTGCTCATTCCTTGAGATGTCTGATCAGTCCATAATGACACATCTTAGATATATTGCAGTTCAGTTAGATGGAACTTCACATGGGGCTGACCAGGATTGCAGTCACTGACTTGCCTACCTTTCTTTGTCCTGAATCTCCAGAGCATAATTGGCCTTGGAAGAAGTGGACCAAGTGTCCAAGCAGTAATCTGGCTTCTTTCAGCAGCTATCACTTGTTCTTGGGGGGTGGGGATGGGGAGTAATCCTTATGTAACCATCTTAGGTGGTTGCATCCACACTGCAGAATTAATTCAGTTTGACATTGCTTTAACTGTCATGGCTCAATGTTATGGAATTCTGGGATTTGTCATTTTATGAGTTATTTAGCTGTCTCTTTCAGTGAGCTCTGGGGCCACAAGAAACTACAAATCCCAGGATTCCATAGCATGGACCCATGACAGTTAAAGTAGTGTCAGACCACATTAATTCTGCAGTGTGGCAGCAGCCTTAGGAGTTATTCAGAGGGTGAAAAAAATGCTGGATGAGTGTGGGATTAATTTCTGTTGTTCACATGCCTTGTGAATGCATCTGTTGGGGGGGGGTACCCAAAAATCTGCAAATCCTGGGATAAACATTCTTGGTTTTTTTTTATTTTTGTCTTTAGAGTTTTCCTAAAAGATTCGCACTGTCAGCTATGTGAATTGTTGTTGTTAGCTGCCCTCAAGTCAGTTCCGACTCATGGCGATCCTGTGGATGAGCCATCTCCAAGAATCCCTATCTTCCACTGCCTTGCCCAGATCCTGCAAGCCCTTCCCCATAACCCCCCCCCCCATCGAGTCTATCATCTGGTTTGTGGTCTTCCTCTCTTTCTTCTACCCTCTACCTTTCCTAGCATTATTGTTTTTTCTAGTGATCCATGCCTTCTCATTATGTGGCCAAAGTACGATAGTCTCAACTTGATCATCTTTGCTTCCAAGGAGAACCCTAGTCTGATCTATTCAAGAACCCATTTGTTTGTCTTCTTGGCTGTCCATGGTATCCTAAGTACTTTTCTCCAGCATCACATCTCACATTAGTTTATTTTCTTTTCGTTGGCTTCCTTCATTGTCCAGCTCTTGCATCCGTACATGGAAATTGGGAATACAATGGTCTGAATGATTCTGACTTTAATGCTCAGTTGTATGTCTTTGCTTTTCAGTATCTTTTCCAGTTCTTTCATAGCTACCCTTCCCATTCCTAGTCTTCTTCTTATTTCTTGACTGCAGTCTCCATTCTGGTCAATGTTTGAGCCTAGATATGGGAATTCTTTAACTATTTCAATTTTCTTGTTATCTAGATTGAATGTATGTATTTCTTCTGTGGTCATTATTTTTGTTTTCTTTATGTTCAGCATCAGACCTGCCTTTGCACTTTCATCTTTGACCTTCCTTATTAACTGTTCCAATTCCTGAACGTCTTCTGCTAATATTATCATGTCATCCGCATATCTTAGGTTATTAATGTTGCTTCCTCCTATCTTGATTCCTCCTTTTCCTGTTTCTAATTCTGCTTTTCTTATGATGTTTTCAGCATATAAGTTATGCAGCCTTGCCTGACCCCTTTGCCTATTGGGAACTACTCTGTTTCCCCAAATTCTGTTCTGATGGTGGCTTCTTGTCCTTGATACAGATTCCTCATCAGGACTATCAGATGTAGTGGCACCCCCATGTCTTTGAGAGCATTCCATAATTTTTCATGATCTTTACAATCATATGTTTTGCTGTAGTCTATGAAGCACATGCTGATTCTTTTTTGGAATTCTTTGGTGTGCTCCATTAGCCATTGTATGTTTGATATGGTCCCTAGTGCCCCTTCCTTTTCTGAACCTTGTTTGCACCTCTGGAAATTCTCTCTCCATGTATGGTTGGAGTCTATGCTGCAGAATATTGAGTATTATTTTGCTTGCATGGGAGATTAGTGCTATTGTCCTATAGATACTGCAGTCTTTTATATCTCCTTTCTTTTGGATTGGTATGTATATCGAGCATTTCCAGTCTGTTGGCCATCGCTTTGTTTTCCATATTTGTTGGCATATTTCAATTAGCACTAAAGTTGCATCTGTCTGTAGATACTGTAGCAGATCAATTGGGATATCATCTGATCCTGGTGATTTATTTTTCCTTATTTCCTTTATTGTAGATTCCACTTCACTTCTTAGAATTTCGGGTTTGTCTTCATATGGCTCCTCATTCAAAATAACATTCATTCTCTCATCTCTTTTGTATAACTCTTCTGTGTATTGTCTCCAGCATCTTTTTATTTCTTCTTGTTCTTATATTGTGTTGTTTTTTTCTCCATAGAGCATCCCTGCCCTCGGTTTGAACTTGGCTTTAATTTTTTGGATTTTATTTAATAGAGGTCTCTCATTCTTCCCTTTTTGTTGTTGTCTTCTATTTCTCTGCATTGATCATTGTAGTGTTTCTCCTTATCACTGCGCATCAGACATTGGACAGTTGTGTTCATACTTCTGGCTTTGTTCCTATCTTCCTTTGCTTTTGCTTTTCTTCTTTCTTTTATTGCATGAAGTGTTTCATCTATCATCCATTGTTTCTTATCTTTCTTTTTGGCCACTGTTAGTGTTTTCTTGCATTTGTCCTTACTTATGCCTTTGACTTCTTTCTGTCCACAGTTCTTCAGGTTCCTGGCCGATTATACTCAATAGTTCAAATCTGTTTCTTACATTGTCCCTGAATTCATCTGAAATGTTATTTAGGTCATATTTTGGTATAATGATGTGTAAATAAAGCTGTGTGAATAAATGATGTGTGAATAACTGATGTGAATAGACCTGGGATAAACCAGGATAAAACTCTGCATGCCTTGAACATGTTTCAAATACATCTCCATCATCAACTCTACATGTGATCAATAGAATTTGCAGAGATGTGGTTCTGATAAAAATAATAATAGTGTGAACAACAAACCAGAATGTGTGAGTCACCCTAATAAAAACAACATCAGAATAACCCTCCAACCAGTCTTCTCACTGTATCAATTATCACAACAGGAGGAGTTTATCATGAATGTTTATTTTCATTGATGCAATAATCATAAAGCTGAATTTTTATTACATCACCTGGCAGAAAGGTGTAAACATATCCACTGTGGTCTTGGTGGTAATTTTTCAAATAAAATAAAATAAAAAAACAATCCTTGTTGTTTCCCAATAGTGCCACAAAAACTCTGAGCCTGTGGAGATGCCTGTATATATTCCCTGATGTCATGACCCCCTCCACAGTAATGAAAATTTAAAAGTCAGAAAGGTACCCTTTGGCTATTCAGCTTTAAAAAGATGGTAACAGGGATGACACTTCATCTATCTGTCCTTATGAGTAGAATGAATAGGGAATACAGTGGGCCCTTGTTATCTGCTGGGGTTTGGTTCCAGGAACAAAATCTGTGGATGCTCAAGCCCCATTAAATATAATGGCATAGCAAAATGGTGTCCCTCATATAAAATGGAAAATCACAATTTGCTATTTGGAATCTATACTTTTAAAAAATATTTTCAAACTCTGGATGCTTGAATCCTTGGATTAAAAAAAATCTGTGGATAAGGAGGGCTGACTGTATGTTGTTACTCATTCATAACCACTGCCACAAACACCAGTGGTTTAAAAATGGTGGCAGTCAATCAGGTAGTCATTTCTCCCTTTCTTTAATGGATGGATAGGGCATAGGCTCCTTTTCCTTTGCTGCTACAATAGTCGTTGTGGCTCTGAGGTGAATATTACTTGTCGCCCTTATCGCAGATTTCATGGATGTTTCAATCCAAGCATGAGGGTGGGCCGTGTGTTCTCCTGCAAAGTAGACCCTCCCTTCATTCTGAAACAAGGCCTCAAAAAAGTGGCTAAACTGATAAGGAGTGGGAGAAGCAAAGGCCCCCATGGAAAATTTGTCTAGGGCCCATTTCTGAATCACATGCCTGTTACAGACGGATTTGAGATAATCTTTGGAAATATTGTGCACTTGTGATAGGTCATCCAGCACCACGTCAATGCACTTTTCCTCACTGAGGGGAACAAAGAAATTAGCATCATCACGGGTAGTATAAGAAACTAGAAGGACCCCAAGGCCACTGGTGAAATTGTGGTTTGGGTAGTAGATAACTCGAGATGGATGATCTGTGAATGACCTCCCACCTCGAATCCCCTCTTTCTCCCAGAATCTGTCTGTGCAAGCCAAGGCAATTTTAGTGGAACTTGAATAATGAAAGGAGCGCAAGGCATGGGCCTTTGTATGTGAAAGGGGAGGCTGGAATTTTATAAGTCGTGTAGCTTTGGTGGTAGCCGTGACAATGACGTAGTCAGCAGTCAGCCATGACAAGGCCTTTTTATCCAGCTTGCGGAAAAACACCCTCACTTTCCTGTCCGAGCGAACAATCTTCTCTACTCTGCTGTTGAAACGAATTATTCCAGGCATTTCTTGGAGGAAAGCGTTGGGGAGCTGGTCAAATCCACCTGTGATTTCCTCAAAACTGAAGTAGTCAAGGTTGTAGGGGGGAAAGGGAAGATGAAAACAATGAATGGGTCAGCAATGAATGGGTCAAGCAGTCCTGTGCATCACGCAAAATGCATTCCTGTGATACTTATATTTCAAAAGTAGTATGAAAACACTCTAAACTTTATCACACAAGCCTCGGTCTCACCTTGTCCTTGCCACAATCTCATTACTTAAATGAACAGAAGCATACCAAATTTGGGGTTTTTCTTATCACACCTCTCTTCAATAGCACTATGGGGGCCATTCACAGTCCCACACTCAATTTACTACATTTCCCCTTAACCCCACCTTCCTGCCCTATGCCCTACCCAGCATGCCTTTCTTTCTTTTTAATTTTTTAAAAATTTGTAATGCAGTTGAGTTTTAAAAAGAAGAAGAAGAAAGAAAAGAAAGTAAAAAAAAAACGAAAATAAAAAAGAAAGTAAACAGTCTACTTGGGAATAGTAGGCGGATGACATGACTGCTTAATATCGGCAATGCTATGAATTGTCACTGATCACACTTGTGGAGTAATGGGGTGGCAGTGCTATTGGGCACTTATTGACAGGTTTTCCCATTAATGAAAATATGCCCTCTGACAATGCTTCAGAGGCACAGCAGCAACAGATTGGACTGGGTGATGTTGTGCTATAGGTACTTCCACAGATGCTATTCCCTTGTTACAATTGTGGCTTAAAACATGCATGTGATAAAGTCCTCTGTTTATTTCTGTTACTGAGCCATGCTAGGATGTTTCCAGAAAAAGTACACTGTTCTCAATTCACTTCATTTTTGTTTTTTTTTAACAAACTGTTAAGCTTAAGATAGGAACAGGAAGGAAAGATGCAAACAATGAATGGATTAGTTTATTGAACACAACTTGAGTGAGCAACTAAAGCAAAATGCATTATTTAGATTCGTTCATAAACTGTGTCAAAAACAGGGGCATCATTAGGAAGTGTGGGAGTGCGGGCCACACCGGGTGACACCCTAAGGGGTGTTGGCACCACTGATCCCCAAACATCTGCTCTGTGGCATTCTCCTGCATCCCTTTAAAGTGCTGGAACTCAGTCAAAGAGATGGGGTGAATGAGATGAGGCTCAGTGGGAGGAGAAAGGAGAGGCCCCACATTTTTGTTTTATTTTTAAATTAATTTTTTAATTTAAGCTGGGGGGGAGAACATGGTGCCCTTCTTTCTAATAAAAATATATTAGTTCACTCCATATCAATCAAAAGAATACAAATCCTTTCCATTTACCTGTTATCATCTGAAAAAGTCACATCTCCCAAGGCAGAGTTAAAAAATGATAAGTAATATCCAGACTCTTTATTCAAGAGGTCGCCAATCATGTCCACTGCCCCTCTGCTCAGATTTCCTTCTTTTATTAAGTATTCCTGGTTAGAGAAAAATGAAGTTTGGTGGTGAATAATTGATAAAGTACCAGCTGATTAAGCAGGACTTCCTTTTCCACTTTAACTCAACACAGGGTTGGATTCTGCCGGTGGAAGAGAAGTGGATTTGGGGACTCCCTCCTATTCCTCCTGCAGTCTCTTATATCTTTGCCCAAAGTCTACTCCAGAAGGTTGCAACACTCTCCAAAAGACAGAAAGAGGTTGCCCTGGGGGCTGTGGAAGGGGGGAAATATCTAGGATTTCTTTCATTCCCCATTTTCACCAGTAACAGCATTCTGCTCAAGAAATTTTCCTGCCAATGAAATAGAAGCTGAATTCAACATAATAAATTTTAAAATAAATAGATGCTGGTTGGTTCTTGTAGCTAAATTGTCTAACAATTATCTAACATAATTACTTATATGGATCTTAAACACATACAAAGATGTATTGTAAGACCTTCTTTCAACTCCTGTTGCACTAGTCTTTAGTTAGCTAAAAGGAAGGAAGCAGATAGATAGAAGTTGGTAGCATGAGTTTTTGTAGACCTGACCATACTTCCTCAGATGCATTTGGTGGTGTGGAAAGCCCAGGGACACCCTAAATAGCAGTCTGTGTGTGGGAATGTCCATAGAGATGCAAAATTTTGTGGGTGTGGAGATGAGGTGACAAATTCAGTTTTAACTATTGGGGGTTGCAGACTGCCAGAAATAGTGCAAATTGAGTCCACTTTCAGGGTTAGGGTTAGTGCTAGGGAATCATGGGTATTGTTTTTGTTCTGAGACATTGAGCCTTCTCTGTCAGAGAGCTCTGGTGCCACAATAAAATACAGCTCCCATGATTCCCTAACCCTAACCCTAAAAGTGCAATTTGCACTATTTCTGGCAGTCTGCAACCCCCCTATGGTTGTAGGCAAGAATGTTTCTTAAAGCCAAGTTTAGTAGATAACCATATGGATGAGTATTGGGATGTAGTGTGGGAGCCAAAAAGAAGGTGTGAACTGGCAAAGAGAGCCCCCATGAGGTTGGGGATGGATGGGTTAGCTAGTGTTACAATGTGTGTAGTGTGGCAGGAAACCATTGTCTCTGTTCAACCCACAGTTGATGGACTGCATTTGCTGATATATTCCGGTTTTGCTGTTTCTCTTTCCAACCTCCCTTTGTAGGCTTTTTGTTGAAGGACTGCTATTCTGAGGTCCAAGATGGAATGTCCAGGAAAACTGAAGTGTTCTGAAACTGGTTTTTGTATATTTCCATTCCTAATGTCTGATTTATGTCCATCTATCCTCTGGCACAGGGACCTGTTTGCCCAATGTAGAGTGCTGAAGCACATTGCTGACATAGTATGACATAACTCACACTGGAGGATGACCATGTGAAAGTCCCTCTAATATTGTGAGTGATGTCATTAGGTCTTGTGATGACATTTCCTCAGTAGACATGTGGGCAAAGTTGGCATCGGGTTTGTGGCAAAGCTTTGTACCCATGTTCACATCTGTGTTGTGTGCCTTCATGTAGGTAAATACTTGTTTGAGCTTTGGAGACTGTCTGTAGGCAAATAAAGGCCTGCCACCTGAGAGGGAAGCATTGTTGTCCAAAATGGGTTGTAGTTTATTGATGACACGTCTAAGTGGTCTCAGTTAAGATATATGTGACCACTAGTAACCACTAGTGGGGTTTTGCCATTTTCTGTCCTCAGTCTATCCTGTAATAGATTAGTCCTGGGTACAAATCTTGCTTTGTTTATTTGCTGTATAGGTGTGTCCCTGGGCTTTCCACTCCACTACATGGATCTGAGGAAGGAGGCTCAAGTCTACAAAAGATCATGCTACCAACTTCTCCCTTTCAGTTAGTCTCAAAAGTGCTGCAAGATCCCTTTGGATACTGGTTTTCAAGTACCCACTACAGCTAGGACTCTGAATTGGAGCAAATTGTTATCGAACTTCAGGACAAGGCCTTTAACATTAAATTTGCATCTAAGGTGTCAGTTCTCTGTGTGTTCACTGTGCCACTCATTTTGCATGTCTCATGTGAAAATGTCTTTTTCTTTACAGAAAAGAGCAGCTGGATGATGGTCAATCAACCTTGATTCTCTGTGAGGAGAACCAGTGAGGAGGCAATAAAGAAGGGTATACTGGGATTTAAAATTGGGTAGGGGAAAATTGGGTAAACCCCATGTCAAACCTAAACAGTGCCCTCTCTTTTAAAAAAAATTCAGCTAGAACAACAGTCATTGTCATTAATATTATATTTTAACTAACCTTTAAAAACTGTTTTAAGTTTAGAGGCTGGAATCTTTTATCAAGGGCTATATGACATAACTGTACATAAACTTATCTCCATAGCAGAAGCACCAAGAAACCCTGAATTACAAAGATACATTGGGCTTTACCAATGTGCATTGGCACTCCTTAACCAGTGTCCTTACACACATCAGGACTGATGCACATCAATCCCATTGTTCACGAGTCCCTTTGCCAGTTCACCTACATAGTAATGTAACAGCAGCCCCTTACTGGATATGGATATTACTGAATCACCCAATTCTAATTTCCATAAAGATATGTTCCCAACAGGATTCCTGTCAATGTTTTTAATGTGATAATCTATTTAGCTGTTGTTGTTTAAACAACTTTTGTACTTTCCACTGTTTTAAAATGTATCTGGATTTAACTCAATTTGTTAGCTGTCTTGAGTTCCATATTGGGAGAAAGGCATATATAAAATAAATGAATAAAAAAGTTAAATAAAACATATTACCAGATGGAACACTGATGTCTGTATAAGTGCCAATACTGAATTAAGCAATTTCATTTTATAATAAATATTTATAAGTGAGACTGTGTTGAGTTTTGTAAATATTAAGGGGCAGAATTATATTGTTTGAGCTGTTGTTTTTTGCAAAGTGTGCAGTAAAGGGGAAAGATGCTGTCTTGAAAATTATAGCATAGCATAGAGTATGTTTTAAAGACAAACAAATGCCCATTTCTCTTACCTTGGTGGAATATGAGTCATATTTTGCCTTCAAAGCTGTGCAGTTTTTTGTTACCTGGAGAGAATCATAATCATAAATAAAGGTAACCGATAACAAAGGGAAACATATACAACCCTTTAATATATTTATTCAGTTTTCAAAGTTAAAAGAAAAGGCAACAATCATAGATAATAGCCTTAATCCTATGCTTAATCCCAACTAGAGTAAACTGGCTGAATCAATGGGATTAATTTACATGTTAGCTCACCATTCAACAATAATGTAGTCTAGTGGATACTAACCAGTAGGTTAGTTGGTTAACCATAGCAGCACAGGTTAACCATATAAGCAATGGTTACCTTATTATGTGCATAAAGGTGCTATACTGGCCTCTACTTCATACCTCATTGAGGGCTGGGTACAGTCTTTGAGGCTTTTTAGCTTCAAGAAATGGAAAGTAAAGAGAGACATAATAGAGGTGTATAAAATTAGACAATGAACAGCAAAAGTGCAGAGGACGAAAAATTTCTTAGAACACAAGAACCCAACTGAATGGCTAGAGATTCAGAATAGATAAAAGAGAAGTATTTTTATATACAAGACATAGTTAAATTATGGAATTTACTACCACAGGGTGTTGACACAGCCACCACCTTGGACAACTTTAAAAGGGGTCAGACAAATTCATATGTGGGGAGTTTTAAAATACATAAAAATGAATAGACAGGTTTGGGCACATATTACTAATCAGGGGGGCGGCACTGCTCCATATGCAAAAATGAGGAACTTTGTATAAAGTAGAAGAGAAATTGAGTCATATGTCACAATTTAGGTGAGAAGTCCTAAATGGAAGAGTCTGGTCTATGAGAATTCAAGGAGAGGGCAGGATTTTGGTCATGCTCTGGTCAAACACAGCTATTGAAGGGCATATATGGAAAAGTGAAATGGGACCATGGCAATTTTTTTACTCACTTTGATCTAAAAGGACCAAAAAGTCAGAGAAAAACAAATAACCACAAGAGGGAGAAACCCCTTTTCTTAGAACAGTGACAGGAGCATAGCAACAAGGCAAGGATCATGCAGATTTGAGCCTGATCAAATGACAAAGTCATAGCCTTTTCCAGGTGGAATTTGGCCTTGATAAAAATAATTGTTTATGAAGAAAGTGCGCTACGTTCCAAAACATAATTTCGGATCAAAAGAAGTAACTAAAAAGTAACTAGAAAATTACTACCTGTTATGTCCCCTTCCAAGTTTTAATGTCATTCTCACTACTTTTGGAATGTAATTTTGTTACAGTCGCACACATATACAGAGGTGACAGATAACAATTACCACCATTAGTTTTAACTTGTTATTTGAAAGATCTGCAAAGTTGGGTGGTACATGCCCTTCTTTGCCCCCTCCCTTCTCCTTCTCATCCCAGACCTATTTTTCTTCTTCCCTCTGATGAGACGGAACAATTGATTTCCCATACTGTTGGAGTTTTTAAATCGCAGTATCACAATTGCAAAATTGTGCTCCCCAGCAAAAGAATTTTTTAAAAAACAGTATCATAAGAGCTCTTTCCAGTAAATGGGGTGAGGAGAGAAGGAGGAGGATGGAGAGCTGATTGAGACTGAGAGATCCAAGGAGGAAGGAGAGAGAGAGATTGACAAACAGGAGGAAGAAGATGGTAGAGAAATAATCAGTTTGAAGAGGGAAGGAGTGAAGAAGGTAGTTTGGCAGGACGGAATTGTGAGAGCTTTGATGGGGAAACATATCTCTGTGTGTATACATGCCTTCAAGTTGCCTGTCACCTTATGGCAACCCCATGAATTTCACAGGATATTTTAAGGATTACTCAAAGGTAGTTTTGCCAGTTCCTCCCCCTGAAATATAGCCTACAACACCGGGTATATGTTGGTGGCCTCCCACCCAAGTACTAACCAGAGCTGACCCTTCTTAGCTTCCAAGATCAGATGGGATTGGTTGTCTTTAGGGTATTTAGGCCACTGGGGGAACATAACCATGTTCTTATTGTTTCTCATATTATTTTTCTTTAATGGTGGAATGCAATGGCACAATTCCAATGATGCCATTTTTAATTAAACAGCATTGAGAATGTGGAAAGGGGAAAGGAAATAACAACTTTCATGGATATATTGACTTCCTTCCTCCCCCACCCCACAAGAAATAAATTGAGGAGCTTAGCGCTTGGAGTTTTAAATCGAATCAAGCCCCCCAGACTGCAGCTAGGAGGCGGGATGGAGGCGGGGGTTATCTTATGCTAAATTGCCACTGAATTGCCAGCTGCCATCAATCTAGGTCCCAGCCAGGCTCAGCCGGTGTTTTTTAGAAATTGGAATGCTTTCTGGTTTCCAAAAAGCGCCGGCTGGACCCGAGCTGATGGTGGCCAGCGATTCGGCGGTGATTTAACATGCAATAATCCCCGCCTCTATCCCTCCTCCTGGCTGCAGCCTGGGAGGCTTGATTCGATGACGTGGACAAGCTCCTTGGAAGTGTGAGGAAGACAACTTGCCCTCTCGATCCTTGCTCGTCGTGGCTGGCCGTCCGGGGCGGGGGGGATGCATTGAGACTACTCCTTAGGGATATCATTAATGCATCCTTCAGGGAAAGCTACATTCCATCTTGTTTGAAAAAGCCTTCCCTGGACCCCCTGGATATGAACAACTACAGGCTGATCTCTTTGTTACCATTCTTAAGCAAAGTGATCGAGAGGGCGGTGGCTCTTCAACTTCAAGTTGTCTTGGAGGAAAGCGATTAGACCCATTTCAAACTGGCTTTAGGACAGGATTTGGAGTTGAGACTGCCATGGTTGCCTTGGCCGACGATCTTCGATTGAGCATTGACAGGGGTAGTGTGACCCTGTTGGTGCTCTTAGACCTCTCAGTGACTTTTGATACAATAGATCATAACACCCACTTGGATCGCCTGAGGGGGTTAGGAATTGGAGGCACTGCGTTGCAGTGGTTCCATTCCTTCCTCTTGGTCAGATTCCAGAGGGTATTGATCAGGGACAGCTGCTCCAATAAAAAGGACCTTTACTGGAGCATCCCACAAGGTGCCATCCTGTCCCCAATGTTGTTCAACATATACATGAAGCTGCTGGGAGAGATCATCCGGAGGCATGGGGTGGGGTGTTATCAGTACGCTGATGACACCCAGATATATTTCTCCATGCTTTGGTCGTCAGCTATGATTTCAGATGGCGTCTCTCCTCTTAATGAATGTCTTAAGGCAGTAATGGGCTGGATGAGGAAAAATAGATTGAGACTGAATCCAGATAAAATGGAAGTACTAACAGTAGCAGCCCCGAAACTAGGAATTGGGATACAACCTCCAGTCCTGGACGGGGTCACACTCTCTGCAAAGGACTGTGTTCGCAGTCTGGGGGTACTCCTGGACCTGTCACTCCAGATGATCAATCAGGTAAATGCAACGGTCAGGAGTGCCTGTTATCAGCTTTGGCTGATTCGCCAGCTGCGCCCTTTCCTAGAAGTAAGGGATCTTGAAACGCTGGTACATGCTCTGGTGACCTCTCGCTTGGATTTCTGTAATGCGCTCTACATGGGGCTACCCTCGTGCTTGGTCCGGAAACTCCAGCTAGTTCAGAATATGGCAGCCAGGCTGGTCTCTGGTACATCTAGAGGAGACCATGTTTCACCTGTCCTAAAAAGGCTACACTGGCTACTGATTAGTTTCTGGGCTCAGTGCAAGGTGTTGGTTATCACCTTTAAAGCCCTTTCATATAATACATCCCGCACACTCTGGTCCTCTGGGAGGAACCTACTTCGGCCTGTGAAAACCAGACTATCTATAACCTCCCAGAGGGCCTTTTCGGCATCCGCTCCCAGGTTATGGAACGGACTGCCGGATGAGATCTGTCAGATTCCCAACTCAAACAGCTTCAAAAAAGCTGTGAAGACGGATCTCTTCTGGCAGGCCTTTCCTGAGTAGTTCCTGGACCAAGGAGTGAGTTAATTTTTCCCCACCCACTGCCACATCTATTGCTTATGGATATATATAAACTGGCAATCCCGGCACCAGCCGATTGAAAGACTGAGGCCGGGGGGAGAAGGAGCCCTCCTTCCCCCCCCCCCCCCCGGCCTCAGTCTTGGAATCGGCTGGTGCCGGGATCGAAGCGATCCCGGCACCAGCCCATTCCAAGACTGAGGCCGGGGGGGGGGGGGGAAGGAGCCCTCCTTCCCCCCCCGGCCTCAGTCTTTCAATGGGCTGGTGCCGGGATCGCTTCGATCCCGGCACCAGCCCATTCCAAGACTGAGGCCGGGGGGGGGAAGGAGGGCTCCTTCTCCCCCCGGCCTCAGTCTTTCAATCGGCTGGTGCCGGGATCGCTTCGATCCCGGCACCAGCCCATTCCAAGACTGAGGCCGGGGGGGGGAAGGAGGGCTCCTTCTCCCCGCGGCCTCAGTCTTTCAATGGGCTGGTGCCGGGATCGCTTCGATCCCGGCACCAGCCCATTCCAAGACTGAGGCCGGGGGGGGGAAGGAGGGCTCCTTCTCCCCCCGGCCTCAGTCTTTCAATGGGCTGGTGCCGGGATCGCTTCGATCCCAGCACCAGCCCATTCAAAGACTGAGGCCGGGGGGGAAGGAGGGCTCCTTCTCCCCCCGGCCTCAGTCTTTCAATGGGCTGGTGCCGGGATCGCTTCGATCCCGGCACCAGCCCATTCCAAGACTGAGGCCGGGGGGGGAAAGGAGGGCTCCTTCTCCCCCCGGCCTCAGTCTTTCAATGGGCTGGTGCCGGGATCGCTTCGATCCCGGCACCAGCCCATTCCAAGACTGAGGCCGGGGGGGGGGAAGGAGGGCTCCTTCTCCCCCCTGGCCTCAGTCTTTAAATGGGCTGGTGCCGGGATCGCTTCGATCCCGGCACCAGCCCATTCCAAGACTGAGGCAGGGGGGGAAGGAGGGCTCCTTCTCCCCGCAACCTCAGTCTTTCAATGGGCTGGCGCCGGAATCGCTTCGATCCCAGCACCAGCCCATTCAAAGACTGAGGTCGCGGGGGGAAGGAGCCCTCCTTCCCCCCGCGACCTCAGTTCAATGGGCTGGTGCTGGGATCGGAGAAGTTCTCCGATCCCAGCACCAGCCCATTGAACAACTGGCCTCTGGCTAAAGGGAGGAATCCTTTTTTCTTGGATTTTCTTCCTTTAAAATTGGGTGCGCCTAATATGCCGGTGCGCCTTATATGGCGAAAAATACGGTACTTACTTTCAAAGAACTATTGAGAAGTTAGAACTATGGGTAAATGTACTGTAAAGATGACTAAGAATATATTTTAAGTGGATTTTTTATGTTTTTTTTAAAATAAATATATATATATATATATATATATAAAAAACGCCAAGCAATAAGCTCAAATGTCTGGAAATGTATCCACGTGACAGAATTAAAGCAGTTTGATACTACTTTACCTGTCATGGCTCCATTCTGTGGAATCCTGGGTTTGTAGTTTGGTGAGGTACTCAGCCCAGTCTTTGAGAGAGCTCTGGTGCCTTGCCAAACTACAAATCTCAGTATTCTGTAGGATAGAGTCATGGCAGTTAAAGTGGTGTCAAACTGATTTAATTCTGCAGTGTGGGTACACCATGGGTCTGAGTCTGGGATACTCCATTGTGAACCACCCCCACCTGGAATCACCTGACCCACCCACCTCCCAAATCAGAATATATGCTAAAGGGATCTTCTTCATCAAGGAAAATGGGTTTTGTTTTGTATTGTTTTTCACCCAACTCTACAACGACAGCAGAAGGGAAACAGAACAGCAGCAAAATCATATGAAAAGTCTCCTTGATGTTTTTAATTTGTTTCCTTCTTTGTATTAATATGTATATTATTATTTTGTAGAATGTACGCCATTGGCAGGCTTTCTTTATCTTTTTTATCTATTTTACTGACTGTATGTACAGTGCTGTGTAAATCTACAGCGCTATATAAATAAAGCGTAATAATAATAATAATAATAATAATAATAATAATAATCCCTCCTTGCTGATGCCATTCTACTTGTGTTGTTGTTTGCCTTCAAGTCATTTCTGCCTTATGATGACCCTATCATGGGGTTTTCTTGGAAAGATTCAGCCAGAGAAGGGTTTGTCATTGCCTTCTTATGAGGCTGAGAGAATGTGACTTGCCCAAGGCCACACAGTGGGTTTTCATGGCCATGTGGGGATTCGAACTCTGATCTCCAGAGTTTCAGTCCAACACTCAAACCACTATGCCACACCGGCTCCATGATTCTACCTCTTTTCAATTATTAGCCTCATGCAAAAAACTCCAAAGTCTTCTTCAGAAAAGGTGTACCTTATCCAGTGTTCCCAAATAAAGTTCATTAGGAGTCTTTCCTTTCTCATTGGGATCCAGCTGATATCCAAAGAGATTCCCATTTGCATTCACAGCTGCCACCTTTTCCCTTCTGTTTCTAAACAAATACCAGGCATTCTCATCAGTCTGAGCAAACGGGTTCAATGTGAGGTTGAATTTCTTAAGATATTCACGAACAATTCTGAAAAACAGAACAAGGAGGAAACACTTCTTAAAACACAAGATAGTAACATAAGAGAGGACATGATAACCTTATAACCTGAAATGTTAGCATGCTGCAGGTCAGTACAGAAGTTGATGGAAATCAGACGGACACATAATATAGGATAAGAATGCAGTCTGCATATTTCACTATATATTATTATATCTCAATGATATGTTATTTCACTTTCCTCTTCTGATCATCCATAATCCACATGGTTTTTCTAAACATAAAAATAATGGTGTAATACCAGATTTTGAAGTGCAGACATTCATTGCGACAGTCCCCCAATGGCCACAGCTTCTGAAGTTTCCAAAAATGCATGCGTGCAGCTGTGATGATTCATAGTTATATATTTGTATGTGCATTATAAACGCACAGGCATGGATGTATGAACTTTAGTAGAAAATAGTTAATACATTTAGTTAACAATTAATAAGCTAAAAAGATCTCATTCAATTAGTTTGCACTAAAACCTTTGCCAGCAAGAAGCTGTAAAATGTCATCTGTGATTTTGTACAAACCATTTCTCTCCCTCATCCTGGTCTTGAACTTGCAGTCTGCAATTCTGAAGCCCCATTTCTCATCCATCCCACTCACCCCACAAAAAAACCCTTCTTTTGCTTTTCCTTCCTTCCTTGGAAGTTATTTTTCTGTTGCTAATAGAACTGAAATTGTAGTCCCTGTCTTTTATTGCCATTTGTTTCAGTTCCCTACATAGCCAAGAAGGGGCGGGGGTGGCCTCTGCATTGAGATATCACTAGAGTCTTGACCAGTGGCTTCCAACCTTTGGTCTTCCAGATATTTTGGACTTCAGCTTCCATAATTCCTGACTGTTGGCCAAGTTGGCTGGGGCTTTTGGGATATGAAGTCCAAAATACATATGGGACCAAAGGCTGGGAAGCACTGGTCTAGACCATCATAACTGACAAACAACAGAAATAACATTTGAGACAAAATGTAGACCTGTGACTCCTGCATTTTGTTTGGCTAATAAAGGTATCACTCTTCTGTGGATTTTGTTTTATTTTGCTGCATGTACAATACAATTCCTGAATATGTTTCCTTCTTTCCCTTATACAATAATCTCATGTGATTAGCCTCCCTCTTCCTTTATGTAATTGATTCCCACATAGATCCCAGCTAAAATCCTAAGGATAAGTGCTTCAAAATCCAGTTTCTTGGAAAAGATGAAGAATCTTATTATAATATGCATTGCAGAACACAGGAGAACTACCTGTAGATGCAAAGAGGATCAGCCCCTTCCAGGCTGCCCTTACTATTTGTTCATTTAAAATCTTTTAAAACTGGGGTTAGCTAAACTATCACACTCTGATCATGAAGAAAAATAAATAAAGGTTTCTGCAGCTATCTGTATTTAATAAAGAATGAAAATGAAAAAAACCTGTTCTTTAGCATAGTTTCTTATTTAATTGTTGTTGACAGGCAGTATAGTGTAGTGGTCTGAGTGTTGGACTATGACTCTGGAGACCAGGGTTGAATTCCCATATCAGCCATGAAATCTACTGAATGATCTTGGGCATGTCACATACTCTCAGCCTCAGGGAAAGGCAATGGCAAACCTCCTCTGAACAAATCTTGCCAAGATTTGCCATGACAGGATGGCCATTAGTCAGAAATAACTTGAAAGCACACAACAACAACTCATTTAATTAATCAATAACTTAATTCTGGAATTAAGTAATGCTGAAAGTAAAACTTAAGGCAATTATTAGAACATGTCTAACAACTGATGATTTAATTGACTCGTCTAATTAGTCATATCACTGTACTTCTATAGATGCGTACAGTTCAATACAAGACACTGTTGCTGGGAAAATCTATCCACCGCTATTGTTATTACTGAGATGACTGGAAGTAAGATCAGACAAAATGGAAATGCCTGAGGTGGGTGTCAAGTGACATAATTGTCCCTGTTAATCCAAAAGTTCCAGTATTTCAACACTGCCAGCACTGGTTCCATGAAGACATTGCACAAACATCATACAAATCAAGTATTTCCAAGGAATGGAGAGATGAAGGCTTGGACTGGGCTGTGAAAAGAGATACTAAGGGTATAGGTACACTGTATAGCTATAGCCATCGTTCTACCCTGTTGAATCCTGGAAGTTGTATTTTCATTGGTAAGGTACTTAGAATTCTCTACTGGAGTGCTCTGGTGCTTTAGTTTTGGGGAAGAGACTAGAGGTCTAAATACCTTGCCAGACTATAAATCCCAGGACTCCATGAGACAGAGCCTTGATCATTAAAGTGGAATTAAATTGCTGTTATTATCAGTTCTAACAATATATAAACTGCAGATTCATTAGTACTTTGAAGTAATTAGAGGGAGCAGTGTTAATCCATTAACCAGTTCCTTCATCTCTTTAGAATACAATAGAGCTTACAGCCATAAAACAATACGGTTAATTAATAGCAAGTGTCATTAAAAACAAAGCAGAACATGCTTTATAATGGCAACAGGACAACTCACTAACTACTGGATCAAATATCTGCTGAATTAACAGACTCTTTAAGGCTACCTTCTAAAACCCAGCCATTACTAACTGCTCTAAAAAGGATGTTCTAAGATGATGGCATAAAGACCAGTGGCAACTGGTGGCTCCCCTATCAATCGGGCAGAGAATATACACTGGTTTTAGACCAAACTTTATCTAGGGTTCTGTATCATTGAGTACCAAAGTCAGGATTGTTCATGTCATGATATTTCCCATTTCTATGTATGGTTGTGAAAGATGGATGGTGAAGAAAGCAGAGAGGAAGAAAATCTACTCAACTGAGAAGAGTTGCACTGTGAACTGCTAAAAAGACAAATCAATGGGTCCTTGAGCAAATTAAGCTTGAAGTCTCCTTAGAAACCAAGATGACTAAAGTGAGGCTGTCATACTTTGGACATATCATGAGAAAAGATGACTAATTGAAAAAGGCAACAATACTTGGTAAAGTATAAGGCAATAGGAAAAAAGGAAGGTCACTTTATAGATGGATATCAAGGAAGGAAAGAAAGAAGCCACAGGCTTGAGTCTAAAAGACCCAAGCAGGACTCAAAGGGCTCTCATTCATAGAGTTGTCATAAATTGAAGTTGACTTGATGGCAATTAACAATAACAACAAACCATGATTCTGAATTGCTTTGAGGGTAGAGTTCAGCACCTTGGATAGTTCCTATGAATGTGCAAAGGGATCTTGTAAGCGCTGTTGAGACTAACTGTGCCGAAGAAGTTGCAGCATGAGCTCTCATAGACTTATCTGCTTCCTCAGATGTGTGTCCCCCAACAACCATCATTAAAACTGAACTCGTAACCTTACCACAATACCCCAAAGTTTTACATTTCTTTGGCTATTCATACAGTCTAATTATAAAGCTCCTTCCTGGGTACCAGTTCACTGCATGCCGCTGAGAAAGTAGAACGAGTCTGCAGAAGTTCATGCTACAACTTCTTTTGCACAGTTAGTCTGAAAGCTGCTACAAAATCCCTTTGAATGCTGATATTCCAGACTAACACAACTATGAGCCTTTACAGACTAGCCAGAAATAGTACAGCTTGAGGCCACTTTAACTGTTCTGGCTCAATGCTAGGGAATCATGGGAATTGTATTTTTTTTCTGGGACATTGAGCCTTCTCTGCCAGAGAGCTCTGATGCCACAATAAACTACAGTTCCCATGATTCCTTAGCACTGAGCCAGGGCAGTTAAAGCGGCCTCAAGCTGAACTATTTCTGGCAATCTGTAAAGGCCCTATGTCTCTGAATTGTAGCTCCTATGAAGTTCAGATCAACCTGGAGTGGATTTCCCATCCCATGGATATGAAAACCATCGCTGTTAATATTATGGATTACTAATGATTCTGAAACTTCCTCCTCCTCCCATTTTGTAACATAATTTGTTGAGAACATAATAGAAGAATAGCTCTGTGGTGTGGCTGGTGTCATGCCTTTTCTTGCTTACCTGTGGGCCTTGGGCAGGCGCATAGGTCCCACATCGACATACCAATCCTTCTCACGATAGGTCTTTATTCGGCCACCCACACGGTCACTGGCTTCCAGAATGTGAACCTAGCAACAAAAATATTATGACTGATTTTGTGACAACCATGCCACATCCTTACATATTGTTCTTCTAGAAGTAAATATAATATAAATATACACAATAAACATAAACAACAAAACTTACAGTATACCTCTTTTGTATGTGGACGGTCTGAGATTTGGTCCTTGCCGTCCTTAGCTAGACAGATCAAATTGCAGGGAAATGGAAGGAGTTGTGTATAGGAGTTAAACTGTTAAAGTGTAGGACTAGGACTGCAAAGACCCAAATTCAAATCCCTACTTAGCCATGATGTTTACTGGCTAACCTTGAGCCAATCACTATTTCTCAGCATAATGTACCTCACAGAGTTGTTATGAAAGAGAAGAAATGGGAAGGAGGATCAAGTAGACTGCCCTGAATTCCTTGAAGGAAAGACAAGATATACGTGTGATAAATTAATACATCAAATATTTTGCAGGGACTCAGCCAGTATCAAGGAAATAGACAACAAGGGTCCAAAACACATTGCACAAATAACCCAGTTCGAGACCGCTTTAACTGCCCTGGCTCAGTGCTGGGGAATCCTGGGAATTGTAGTTTATTGTGGCACCAGGGCTCTCTGACAGAGAAGGCTAAATGTCTCACAGAACTACAGTTCCCAATGAGCCAGTGCAGTTAAAGTGGTCTCAAACTGGATTATTTCTGTTTTTGGACACATAGGGGGGCTGCAGACGGATGGCTCTGGGCAGCCCCAGGAAGTGGCAGATTGGGGCTGCGGCTACCCCACTCCTTTCAGGGACATCAAAAGGGTGCCCTAAGAGCCGGCGCATGGCTCTTCTTCGCCCTTTCCGGCACAGCGCATCAGAATGCTGCGCTGGGAGGGCCCCCTGACGCCGCACGCCATGCATAATGGTGCGCGGCATCAGGACACCGCTGGCATGAGGTTGGGGCGGCCAGCGTATGGCTTCCCCGCCCCATCTCTGCCTCCAGGCCATCCCTTTGGGCCGGTCTGCAGAGGCCCATAGTTTTCTTAAATAAGGTGTACCATAAAGCAATGGCCATCTTAGAGAGCCAATGTGGTGTAGTGGTTTGAGCTCTGGACTAGGACTTCAGAAGACCGGAGTCTCAATCCCTGCTCAGTCACAGAAATCCACTGTGTGATCTTGGACAAGTTGCATCCTCTCAGCCTAAGAGGAAGGCAATGGCAAACCTCCTCTGAATAAATCTTGCCAAGAAAACCCTATGATTGGGTGCCCATAAATCAGAGTCAATTTGAAGGCACATAATAAGAACAAGCCATAGTTCGTCATATGACAAACAGCAGAGTCTTGTGGCAGGAACTTTCAAGTGGGCTATATTTTCCCTTGAAATACTTGAAAATACAGTTACCAAATGTTCCTCCTATACTAAATTTGTTAAATGCTATTCATCTCCTTTTTTTATTAATAAAACTAACACTCATCTCAACAGTCTCTCTCTCTCTCTCTCTTTCTCTCTTGATCAAGATTAAAGGCCTGTATTTCTCAGTCACTATAGTTACCTGATGTCCGGCATCTTTCAGTAACTTGGCAGCAGTGAGCCCACTTATTCCTGCCCCGACAATCACAACAATCTTTGGCTCTGAGGTCTTGTTGAGACCATTCCTGGCAATGTTCAGCAACTCCTCATAGTCAGGGTCATAAAAGCACTTCATCCACTCTTCTGGTTTTGCAGCATTATTGCTGGAAACCAAGGCTGCCAGAAGCAGCAAGAATGAAAAATATGCTAGGAAGAGGGGGAAAAAAATGGAATCACTTAGTAAGACAAAGAGGAAGCAAATCAGTAAAACATAATAACAAATTCGTTTGATTCTTTTAAAGCTAAACACTTTGGCACTTTTAATTTTGCAGTGATTCAGGTTCTATAGAAAATACTTGTAAATTTATCCTTTTATATGTAATTAATCCCATTAAAGTAAGGGCCTTTACAGACTGCCAGAAATAATGCAACTTGAGTCCACTTTAACTGCCATGGCTCAGTGCCAGGGAATCATGGGAACTGTAGTTTTTTCTGAGACATTGAGCCTTCTCTGTCAGAGCGCTCTAGTGCCACAATAAACTACAGTTCCCATGATTCCTTAGCACTGAGCCAGGGCAGTTAAAGTGGACTCAAGTTGCATTATTTCTGGCAGTTTGTAAAGGCCTTAAGTCACCACTTTCAAACTACACAATTATAGTTTTTTATACCACTTTAACTGCCATGCCTCCATCCTATAGGATCCTGGGGTTTGTTGGCTGCGGAAACACAAGAGCTCTCTGGCTGAGAATCCCAAAAGGATTCTCTTGGGATTTCCCAAGATTCCACAGGACAGTATCATGGCATTTAAAGGAGTATCAAAGTACTATAATTCTGTAGTGTAAAAGCCTTTTTCAGTTTGAATGACCACAAACATGGTGGAAATGCAGGGAAGCTTTTCTTATTAAACAACTTGAAGGACCATCTGACATACCGGCTGGAAAACACTCATGCCAGTTTCTTCTCAAACAGAACGGATTACACTAACTGTATGATCATACAAAGCCACTTCAAAATTGTAAAGACACAAGTTTCCTTCCTTCTCCCTTAGTAGGGACTGCTTCCCTTAACATTTACTTTGTGCTTTCTATACACTAGGGCATGTCCTTTAGAACATCCATGCTTTCCTCCATGTTTTAGCATGTGACCCTCCTATGTCTCAACTTGACCCTTTCCGCAAAGAAAGAGATAAAGAAGATGGAGACAAAGGCAACCATAGCAATTATGGGCTATATTCCATGTGACTTTACTCACATAGCTTGCCCTTGCTCAAGATTTTTCTTTCAAATGTTGCTACCAGAACTCCTCTTTCCAAAAATGGCTGGATCACGATGCTGGGGCTCATCCACATTCACAATTCCAGCTTTCTGATCCCACCTTACCTGCCATGGTTCTATCCTATGGAATCCTGGGATTTGTAGTTTAAGCAGGGGTCTTTAGAGTACCTCTCCAAACTACAAATCCCAGGATTCCATGAGATGCAGCCATGGCATTTAAAGTGGAACAAGAGTGCTCTAATTGTGTAGTGTGAAAGGGGCCTGGTATAAGAGGTC
Organism: Phrynosoma blainvillii; assembly: GCA_026167975.1. Lineage (NCBI taxonomy): Eukaryota > Metazoa > Chordata > Lepidosauria > Squamata > Phrynosomatidae > Phrynosoma > Phrynosoma blainvillii. The sequence goes on from JANUYF010000002.1 coordinate 372,520,272, forward strand.
TAGACAGGGCTATTTAGAGTGGTTATAGCCTCCAGTGAAAAATTGGGAATAGCTGGAATTACATTTGTTTCTTTAAGGAACCTTTTCAAGCTACACAATTATGGGAGTACAATTCTACTTTACCTGCCGTGGCTGCATCCTGTGGAAGCCTGGGTTGTTGTTTTTTAAATGGTTAACATTTTTAATTGGCTTTAGTTTTTTAACAGTTTAAAAAACTTTTGAACTTTTGTATTTTGTGAATTTTTAACTATTCTATTTTAAATCTGCTGTAAACCACCCTGAGTCCTGAACTGGGGAAAAGGGGGGTGGAGGAGGATTTCTAGTTTCATGAAGCACTTGAGCTCCCAGGCTGAGAATTCGAAGTATCCCTCCTTAAACTGCAAATCGCAAGATTTCATAGGATGGAGCCAAGGCAGTCAAAGTGGAATCACAGTGCTATAATTGTATGGTGTGAAAGGGCTCTCACATTTTACCTGCAGTTTCTTCTGATGCTGCCTGCTTGCCTACTCCTCCTATTCCCTTCCTCCATTTCTCTGGCATTACTACCTCTCTTTCCTCATCTGTGGTTTGTGTTGCATTCCCTCACTTGGACCCAAATTCTGTTCTCTCTTGCAGCAACAGATAAAAAATTTTTGTGTGTGTGTATGTGTGCCTTCAAGTTGTCTGTCAATTTATGGTGACCCCTTGAATTTCATAGAGTTTTCTTGGGCAAGGATTACTCGGAGGTGGTTTTGCCAGTTCTTTCCTCTGAAATATAGTCTACAGCACCTGCCATTCATTGGCATTCTTCCATCCAAGTACTAACCAGGGCTGATCCAGATTATCTTCCAAGGTCAGACATTATCTGGTGCCTTTAGGGTATTTAGGCCTTGTTTTTTGTTGTTGTGTGCCTTCAAGTCATTTCCGATTTATGGCAACCCTAAGGCGTTTGCCTATCACTGGGTTTTCTTGATAAGTTTCTTCAGAGAGGATTTGCCATTGCCATCCTCTGAGGCTGAGAGAGTGTGACTTGCCCAAGCTCCCCCAGTGGGTTTCCATGGCTGAGCTGGATTTGAAACCTGGTGTCCCAGTGTCCTAGTCCAACCCTCAAACCACTACTCCATGCTGGCTCTTAAGCCTTATCATGTTGTAATGCAGAATTTGTATATCATTATTATTTTCCTTGAAATTCACCAATTGTACAGTACATGTTACAAACAATAGACAAATAAAGATATTATGGAGAAAGACAAAAACATATGCAAAGTAGTCTGGTCCCATGCTTCCTTCCAAACTGACAGATCCTGATAAATTGTACTGATTTCCCATGCAAGATGCAAGGGGAATGGAGATCCAGATTGAGATCAAGGGAAAGCAAAATGTTAAAGCCACCTTCTTTCCTCTTCACAACAGAATCAAGAGGCCCATACTGGCAATTTGTGGGAGAAAAATCTTGCACTCAATGAGAAACCCATACTCAACAACAGTTCACAGATGAAAACGGGGCAAAACAAAGGAGAGTATGGTCATAATGGCAAATATTATTAATGAGGAACACACAAGCTGGGATAGGCCACAGGAGTTTGCTTTTGCTTGAGCCTACTGGAAAGGGCAAGTTTCTGCCTTCTTCTCTCTCCCATTCTAAATTAACTGAGTGCAAACTATCTTTGTAGTTTGAATTCAGTTTGCAGCAAATGAAGTAAGCTGAGAACAAAGGGAGAAAATGGGAGGAGGAGAATAAAAAACACCTGAAAAAAGTGGGATAATAGAGGATTAATTGGGACTATCTTTGCCAAATCAGGACAGTTAGAGAATATGGAAATAAAAAGATTAGCAATATGCATAAGATGGCCCCTACAAAGACAATAACAAATAATGTCATAATAACAGATGAAAGGACAGCCAATGGAGCCAATCCTTTGGCTTCAGACTGGACATCACCTGCCTTTTAGCATCCCCAACATATTTTTGTCCAGTATTTTCTTGTGCATCTGCATAACAAGGACATTCAACAACATCCACAGCCAGCTTAATCCATTATGTGGGAATTACATGTATAATAATATTAAATGGTACCATTAATCATAACTATATGCATGTATTCTTTTCATAACAAAATGGTGCTATATATACAGATCACAGTTTTCATTTAACATTAAAAAGGAAATATCTTTCTGAAATTATTTATATGAGGAAATGTAACCACTTACAGTGCTGGCCCATGTTTCAGTGGTCATTGTAATCATGTCAATAAGCTCTCTTATTTTATAGTCAGGGTGCAGTTGACTCTAAGCCATGGAGGTGATTCAGAATTGGGCAAAACTGGCTTTCTCAACCGAAACATTTTCAGTAGCCACCCAGTACTAGAGCAGTGCCCATTTATACAACTTCCTGGTAAAGTTCACAAAAAGCACCGTAGATCATAGTTGCACAAAGAAGGAAGATTAAAACAAACACGTTACAAAAGCCATTATATTTAAATATGTCACACGTTTCCTTCTTTTTAGCATCAAAAAGGCAGTGGAGCAACTTTTAAGCTGGATGCAGGGGGGAACCTGAAAGAATCTGGGAAAGATCAGGTCAAATTGAGCCCAAGGGAGGAAAAGGGAAATTTCTGATTGCTCAAATGAGGATGGGATGGAAACAAGTTGTAAATGTAACAGCAAAACACCTAAGAGCCTACATAGAAAATACATTCCCCAGATATATCTGAAGAGAGAAACTGTGTTTCTTTGCTAATGCCAGAGGTTTCTGAGCCCAAACTTGTTTTAAGAGGAAACAGACATAGAGGGCTAAAGAAAAACCTGGTGGAATGGAAACAGCCAAATATGACCTCAAAATGCGATCTTTTCAGTCCAGTGGTACTCCAACTGAAGGTTGACCAATAGGTACTGTAGTTAGGGTTCTTGGGAAATGATGTCTGTAACACTTCTCAATCATGGGGGCCATTGAGAAAAGGAGCTGTGGAAGGACCATGTGGGGTCTCCCCAGTTATCCATTCTTGATGTGCCTTATGACCAAGAGAGGACTGCAGACATCATGTGCCAACATCCTGATCTGCAACACCTCAGTAGCCCTTCACTGGTGGCATAGCCAGGCTAGGAATGTCAGGTTTTTGGAAGTGGGCATCATCGGAAGTATGGAGCTCCTTCTGCATAGCTGTGTCTGATGACGTGGGATCTCCACAAATAATTGCAGCAGGCCAGGAGCAGATTACACATGTGCCATTAACTGCATGTCCTCAAGTGATATCAGTTCAAATGGTGTTGCTTGACTACATGGAGAAAGGATAGGAAGCTTCAGGGCCTCAGGCTGACTCTGCCTTCCTAAGTTCCCCAGATGGCTGCAGCTTCTTTCCCATGACGCCATCATTTGCTGACTTCCCAGCTTTTGTTTTTACCCCATTCTGAAAGGTCAAAATGCCTTTCCCAATGCCTTACTAGCAATGAGAGCCTTTCTCTGCTATTTCTCTTGCAGTAAATTCAGCCTTCAGGCTAAAAGAATTTCCTAACCCTATGCTTGAAGGGATTAAGGAAAGGGTTGAATTCATGTTCCACTTCCTGAAACTCAATCTAATCTTCTCCTTCTTTTTGTTAACTGCCTTCGCATTGATCTCAACCCATGGTGATCCTATGATGAGACATCCCAGGCCCCCCTGTCCTCTACTGCTCTGCCCAGTTCCTGCAAGCTCAAGTTCATGGTCTCTTTAATAAAGTCCATCTATCTAGTTTGTGGCCTTCCTCTCTTGCTACTTCCTTCCATTTTCCTAATATTATTGTCTTTTCCAATGATTCATGCCTTCTCACAATGTGTCCAAAGAACAACAGTCTCAGGGGGGAAGCAGACGAGGACGTCCGGGACGCTGCGGGACGGTGCGCTGCGGGAGCGAGGCATCCGCACCGCGGCACACCATCGGCGCCCCTGAAAGGAGCGCTAAATCAGCGCTCCTTTCAGATGTCAGTGAAAGTGCGTCCCAAAAGCGTAGGGCGCACTTTCACTGACTTTTCCGCCGCAGCGTGTGCGGGCGCTGCGGTGGGAGGTTGCCCTGGGAGCGCTAGCCGTGCGGAGGGCCGGCTGCTCCGAGGGCAACCTCGGGAAGAGGAAGGGGCGCCGAGCGTGCAGCTGCCCCTCCTCTTCCCTGCCTCGGAGACAGCTCTATTAGCCGTCTGCCGAGGCCTTAAGTCTTGGCTTCTAGGGATATTTCTAGCGTGATCTGCTCTGGGACCTATTTGTTTATCCTTTTGGCTGTCCATGGAATCCTCAGCACTCTTCTCTAGCACCACATCTCAAATGAGTTGATTTTCCTCCTGTCTTCCTTCTTCACTGTCCAGCTCTCACATCCATGTCCTGTTAATAGGGAATAGAATGACTTGTATGATTCTGACTTTGTGCTGAGCTGTATGTCTTTGCATTTTAGGATCTTTCCTAGTTCTTTCATAGCTGCCCTCCCCATTCTTCATCTTTTTCTGATTTCCTGACTGCAGTCCCCATTCCGATTAATGTTTGATCCCAGATATGAGAACTCTTTACCTCCTCCTTTTTCCAGGGGATTTGTTCTGTCTGGTGCTCTCTGCTTGTTCTGATACGGAGTTGGAGACTATGCCCTTAGTAGCTCAATCCAGAGATGAAGGAACCATACTTGCCAAACCCCTTTGGGACCAAAGATCTTGCTCCAGTTGTAGAGATGCATGAAGATGCTATAACATTTCCTTTCCTGCTTTAGGATGCTACGTTTTTTGGGGGGGTCAAGTTTGCTTGTTTATCATTTTGTTTATTATATTTGTAGCCTGCCACCCTTTCCTCACAAATAATCTGACTCATGGCAGCTAACACTAAAATGAACAGAAAAAGTGTTTGTTGTTAACTGCCTTCAAGTTAACTTCAACTTATGGCGAGCCAATGAATGAGAGTCCTCCAAGTCAACCTATCATGAAAGCTCTGCTCAGGTCCTGCAGATTCAGGGCTGTGGCTTTCTTGATTGCGTCTATTCACTTGCAATACAGTTTTCTTCTTTTCCCACTGCTTTCTACCTTAAGACCATTTCTTAATATTCTGTTCTAATAGTAGCCTCTTGTCCTGAGTATAGGTTAGTATGAGGACAATCAAATGTTGTTACACCCCCATTTCTTTAAGAGCAATCCATAGTTTTTCATGATTTACTCAGGACCACTATTTCCTTGATTGAGTTGCTATAATCTATAAAGCACAGGCTGAATTCTCTGGTGGTCTCCATTATCTAGCATATGTTTGCAATATAATCCCTAGTGCCTTTTCTTTTCCTTAACCTACCTTGGACATATGGCATTTCTCACTCCATATATGCAAGAAGTGTTTGTTGTAGAATTTTGAGCATTACTTTGCTTGCATGGGAAATGAATGCAATGGTCCTGCGGTTACTGCAGTCCCTGGTGTCCATTTTCTTGGGGACTGGAATGTTCATTGAGCATTTCCAATCTGTGGGCCATTTTTTTGTTTTCCATATTTGTTGTCAGATTTTAGCTAGAACTAGAACAGTTTCTGTCTCTACAACCTGAAGCAGCTCTCTTGGTATGTCATCTGTTCCTGGTGATTTATTTCTCCCAAGTACTCTGGGTGCAGCTTCCACTTCACTTTCTAAAGTTGTACATTCATCTTCAAATGGTACTTTCTTTTATGAATCTGTCATCCTTTCATCTCTCTTGCATAGTTATATTGTTTTGTTTCCGTCATATTTTTATTTGTATTTGGTCATATAATGTGTTCCCTTGCTGGCCATAGATCATTCTCACTCTTGGTTTAAATTTCCTTTTGATTTCTCAGACTTTGTGGAAGAAGTCACTTGCTAAACAGATGGACAGGATACCACAGGCCAACCTCCTGATATCCCACCCATGATTTCTAGCCAGGTTAGTGCCCGGGTGAATGTGGTCATAGGCAGTTGTTCATATGGCAGGCAGCTCACTGTCACACGATGGAGCTGCTTCCATCGCATACTCCTTACCTGCCACTGCCATTGCATCCTTTCTGAGGACCCCCCACCACAGGCAGTAAGGGCAGAGATGGGGCACTCGGCTACACCCATGTGGCCAGGCACACCCTTCTGATGTCACAGGCAGCAGCAGGGCATCAGAGAAGATGTGACAATGGTGATAGGTAAGAGGTGTGTGGGGCTGTCCAATCTGTAGCAGTCGTGGTGGAGTTTCAGAGAAACCCACTGCAGACAGCCAAACTTTTTAGACCAGATTAAGGGCCTTTTGAGCCAGGATTGGGCCAGATCAACCTAATCCACACCCAGTCAGCTCGTTCCCAGTCTGGGGGTATTGGTCTGCATCATCCAGACAGGATGATGCCCGGCCAGGGGAAACACAAGCCTTTGGGCCCACGCATACAGTTCCTTGATCTTCCTTTTTTGTTGTCATCTTCTGTTTCTCTGCATTGATCATTATAGTAGTTTTCTTTTTCCTGCATGCAAATTGCTGAATAATTACATTAATGAGTCTGACCCTATGTTCTTCAGGTTATATTTTGTCTTGATCATTGGTTTAGTGTTCTTCTATAGGTTTACTCTAATTTTTATATTAGCAGTTCATGGTCTGTGCCACAATCTGCTCCTGGTCATGATTTTTGCAGAGAGAATGGAGCTTCTCTGTCTTCTGATTCTAATTATGTTGTTGATATCTATGTTGGCCATCAAGTGAGGTCCATGTATATAGTCGCCTCTAGGGTTGCTTGAAGAATGTGTTTATGGTAAACAAACTGTTGGTCTCATGAAATTCAGTTACTCACTCTCCTGTTTCATTTCTTGATCCTATGCCAATTTTTTCTACAATCTTTAATTCTGCTTTGTTTCCTGCTTTTGCATGCCAGTCACCTATGATTAATGACAAATCCTGTTTCAGTGTGAGATTGATTTTGTTTTTCCCTGGATCAATTTCTTCCAGCATAGAATCTTTCAATTTCCTCTTCTTCTTTATCTGTAGTTTGAACATAAACTTAAATTACAGTTAAAATGAAGGGTTTTCCCTGAAATCCTATTTATATTATTCGGACAGATTTTGCATAATATCCTTTGACTTATTTTGCTACCTCTCACTTCACTATTAATCCCACCCAATTTCTTCTAAGATTTCCATTTCCTGAGTAAACACTGTGTAATTATCTGACTAACAGTGTCCCATTGCATTGCACTTTTGCTCGCTCATCCCAAGGATGATCTTTATACATGCAGTCTTTATACATTCCATTGCTTGCTTTACTATCTAGATTACCACACTACACTATTATAGTGCCACTATTCCACTTAACTGCTCTTGCTGTCTCCCATTGCATTCTAGGATTTGAAGTTTAAGGAGGGACATTTAGAATTATCAGCCAGAGAACTCTTAGGCCTCACTGAACTACAAACCTGAGAATGCAACAGGAGGCAGCCAGAGCAGTAAAAGTGGAATAGCAAGTGGTTGTGTTGCAGAGGGGTGGGATAGAAATAATAATAATAATAATAATAATAATAATAATTAGAGGGTAGTGCGATAATGTGGCTAGTCTAGCTTCTGATTCATGCTTCTCATAGTCCATTTTCCAATCATATGTGTTTTGTAGCTTTGGACTTTCCTTTTACTTCTGAGCACATGAACAGCTTGAGTCCAGTTGTGTCATTAGCCACAATACTACTTGTAGTTGTTCTCTGCTGTACCCCAGTAGCTCATTGTATGTCTTCTGACCTGGAAATATAATCTTCTGGCATTATCTCTTAGTTGATTTTGGATATTTTCATCATAGAGTTTTCATGGTAAAAGACATTCAAAGGGGATTCACCGTGCTTCTGGCAAGTCTACCCAGTCAATTTTAAACCATGACTTTTTAATTTGTACATGAGCTCTTATGAGTATATTTTGGTGGTTTTATAGTATTGTTTTAAATTGTGCATTTATGTGTTTTGTATTGTGTTTTGGATTTTAACATGCTGTACCCCACCTTGAGCTTTGAGGAGAGGCAGGAAATCATCATCATCATCATCATCACAACTATTATTATTTGAGCTAGATTGCTCCCACTTTTCTGTTTTTACTCCCACTCCCATGCTGATGTTGCAATCTTTGTAATAATAATAATAATAAAATTTATTTATATCCCGCTTATTGAAAGAAACAATCCAAGTGGCTTACATAAAAAACCCACACAATATAACCCCTAAGACCAACCCACCCCCCCTTAAAACAATATTAAACATCTCATAATTAAAATAATAGTAGCCATAAAACAATTCATATAAGTAATAACAAATAAAAACATTTATAAACCAACAAAACCCGGCCAACCTCTAAAACAATTCCTCATCCATCAGAATGATGGGGCCACGAGAGGAAAAAGGGGGCTGGGTATCCTAAGGGGGCCGGTAACCCAAGGGTAACCCGAGGGGACTGGGAAGCCCAAGGCTAGGATAATTAATCTGGAAAGGCCTGCCGGAAGAGATCCGTCTTAACAGCCTTTTTGAAGCTGTCTAAAGATGTCAGGTGATGGATCTCGTCCGGCAGGTCGTTCCAGAGTTTGGGGGCGACAGCAGAGAAAGCCCTCTGGGAGGTCGTCGCAACAGGTTCCCCCCAGAGGACCGGAGAGCGCAGGGAGGATTGTATGGGAGGAGGCAGTCCCTGAGATAGCTTGGACCCAAGCCATTTAGGGCTTTAAAGGTAATAACCAACACCTTGTACTGTGCCCAGAAGCTAATAGGCAGCCAGTGGAGGGACCTCAAAACAGGAGTAATGTGGTCCCTCCTGGATGTACCGGAAATGAGCCTGGCTGCCATGTTTTGGACCAACTGAATCTTCTGAACTAAGCACAGGGGTAGCCCCATGTAGAGCACATTACAGAAGTCAAGGCGTAAGGTTACCAGCGCATGCACAACAGTCTCGAGATCCCTTACTTCCAGAAAAGGGCGCAGCTGGCGTATCAGCCAAAGCTGATAACAGGCGCTCCTGACCGTCGCATTTACCTGATTTGTCATCAGGAGCGATGAGTCAAGGAGCACCCCCAGACTGCGAACACAGTCACTGGAGGGGAGTGTGACCCCGTCCAGAACTGGAGGTTGCAACCCAATTCTTTGTTTCGGGGCCGCTACCGTGAGCACCTCCGTCTTGTCTGGATTCAGTTTCAATCTGTTTTTCCTCATCCAGCCCATTACCGCCTGAAGACATTCATTGAGAGAGGAGATGCCATTGGAATTCAAGGCCAACGAACGAGACACGGAGAAATAGATCTGGGTGTCATCAGTGTACTGATAACACCCAGCACCATAACTCCGTATAATCTCACCCAGCGGCTTCATATAGATGTTAAATAACATCGGGGATAAAATAGCCCCCTGAGGGACCCCACGTGAGGTCCCTCTTACTGGAGCTACAGTCCCCGAGCAGCACCCTCTGGGACCTACCCGAGAGGAAGGACCAGAACCACTGCAAAGCAGTGCCCCCGATACCTAACCCCCTCAAGCGGTCCAAGAGGATGCCGTGATCTATTGTATCGAATGCCACTGAGAGGTCCAGGAGCACCAACAGGGTCACACTACCCCTGTCGATGCCCAGACGCAGATCGTCGGTCAAGGCAACCATGGCAGTCTCAACCCCAAAGCCTGTCCTGAAGCCGGTTTGAAATGGATCTAGATAATCGGTTTCATCCAAGACAGCTTGGAGCTGAAGAGCAACTGTCCTCTCAATCACCTTGCTCAAGAATGGCAGCAATGACACAGGCCTATAGTTTCTCATATCCAGGGGGTCAAGGGAAGGCTTTTTCAGAAGCAACCTAACAGCGGCTTCCTTCAAACAAGATGGAACATGTCCTTCCCTAAAGGATGCATCTTTGGCATCACATCAGGTCATATGCTGGTCACCTCTGCTGACTGCTGTCCAAATGAAAAGCAATTCTGCTAAGATCTGAGTCTCTCGTGTTCCTTTCATATTTGTTAATTAATTAGGCTTTGCCTTTTGCCTGCTTTGTTTCTTGGTACTGGATGCTGGGATATGTCATTCTGGAGGTGCTGGGTGGAAGGGAACAGTTACTGATCCTGGGGATGGTTAAATAGGAGATGTGAAAGGGAAGTGATAGGCACCAGGAACTTCCAAGGTCAGTTCTATGGGAAAAACAACTGGGTGATCTTGGGAAGGAAATGTTATGGATTTTAGGGGGGGGGGGGAGAGATGAGGTTTAAGTGCACAAAAAATGTGAATTGCTTTGTGCTTTTATTACACTATGTAACTGAAATACCTCAGACCTAACAGCAGTGCCATACAGTGAACTGTTTTGGCTTCTTAATGAAGCATAATGATTTTTATACAGAAGTTTTGAATTTTTGAGCAAAAGTCTGCCTTAATATACATGAAACGTTCATGGGGTGGTACTGGAAGGAGAGAGTAGACCCCAGCCTGTCAGAAGTGCTGCTGCATCTCATGTCCTAAGCCTGGCCAGCTGGAAGACTAGCTAGATGCAGTCTGGCCATGCATTTGAGCCCCATCACACTCCCATTAACATACATTCTCTTTGCCCCTGTAACTCTTCTGAAAGCACTAGTTTTGGAGTAAGAGCAATATCCAGGTCATAAGAGGGAGAACACCAGCCAAAATTAGGCATCATTAGGCATCAAGATTAGGCATCACTGGCAAGGAAAATGAAGAGGAGATTCTCACAGGGACTGAAAACTCTGCCACTTTCTCTCCCAGTATCACTGTCAAACTGGGCACTTGTCCTTGTCAGGTGGGTGACCTCAGATCTAAGAAAGGTGGAGGAAGACGAAGGGCAGTGAGTCAGAAGAAGAGAGATAGAGAATGAAGGGAACCAACACTCAGCTCTGTAGTCCCTGCTTGTGCCCATTATCCTGTGCTCTGAATCTCCAGGGGGCTCAAAAACACAATTCATTCTAGGGGAATTGGACCAAGTGCACAGATAATAATCAAGCATCAGCTAACCATTGGCCTCTGGATTACAGACTGTGCAGATACTCACGTCATCTCAGCACAGCTTTCATCACTATGGCAAAATCTATTGTACTTCTATATATATATAATAGTAAGGATTTTTGAATCTGAAGCTTTTCATTAATAAATTAGCAGATTATACATATTAATAAATTAGCAGATTTACATTTTACATAGTCTGCTGTTGTTATTTCTCTTTTTGAGGTGATGGATTTCCTTTGGGTGTGTGGCCATGCTTCCCACTATATCATACTATCATGACAGAAAAAAACTTTATGATGAGTTTTTATTTCCATTGACATTCAGATTTTAAAGCAGCAGAGTCATTACATCATCTGACAGGTATCTGTACACTATCTGGATTGTTTCCTACTAATGCTACAAACACTTTGAAAATACGTAGTTGGCTGTATATGTTCCCTACAACCCTAGCCCTCTTTGAGTATGCAATTATAAAAGGAATCTTTTAATGCACTATGGATACTCAAAAACCTGGATGAGGACAGAAAGACAGTATTTGATTAGTGTCTATAATTGTCACCAGAATGAGTAGGATATTTGCTTTTACTCTTTCACAACCGCTGCTACAAAGACCCAGCAATTTAAATGTAGGGAAAGTCCATCAAATAGTCAACCCCTTTTGCAGGGTCAGTACAACAAAAGCTCATTTTTCCACCTCCTACAGTGCAGGCTTAGTGGCTCTGAGGTGAATACTACTTGCTGCCCTTATCGCAGATTTCATTGCGGTGTCGATCCAACCATGAGGGTGGGCTGTGTGTTCTCCTGCAAAGTAGACCTTCCCTTCATTCTGAAACAAGGCCTTAAAAAAGTGGCTAAACTGGTAAGGAGTGGGAGAAGCAAAGGCCCCCATGGAAAATTTGTCTAGGGCCCATTTCTGAATCACATGTCTCTTGCAGACAGATTTGAGATAATCTTTGGAGATATTGTGGACTTCTGATAGATCATCCAGCACCACATCAATGCATTTTTCCTCACTGAGGGGAACAAAGAAATCAGCATCATCATGCCACGTGTAAGAAACTAGGAGGACTCCAAGGCCACTGGCAAAATCATGGCTTGGATAGTAGATAACTCGGGAAGGGTGATCTGTGATTGACATCCCACCTCGAATCCCCTCTTTCTCCCAAAACCTGTCTGTGCAAGCCAAGGCAATCTTAGTAGAGCTTGCATAATGGAAGGAGCGCAAGGCATGTGCCTTTGAATGGGAAAGAGGAGGCTGGAATTTGATGAGCCGTGTGGCTTTGGCTGTAGCCGTGACAAGGACGTAGTCGGCAGACAGCCATGACAAGGTCCTTTTGTCCAGTTTGCGGAAAAACACCCTCACTTTCGTGTCCGAGCGAACAATCTTCTCTACTCTGCTGTTGAAACGAATTATTCCTGGCATTTCTTGGAGGAAAGCGTTGGGGAGCTGGTCAAATCCACCTGTGATTTCCTCAAAACTAAAGGGAAGAAGAAAGGGAAGATGAAAATGGTGAATGGATAAACTAATCAAACAACACTCAATAAAACCAAAATGCATTCTAAATCATAGTTCTTAAATCATTTCAAAAACAAAATGACAATTATCCAATTCCTTTGGTTACTGGGCTAGTTAGGATGCATCCAGAACAAGCACAATTGTGACATTTCATTTCTTCTTTGTACCTTACTGTTGTGGTACTGATTTTCAATGGTCTCTCTGGCCTTTTATTACCTCAATCAAGAGCTCTGCGACCAATCCAACCACACATCTCTCAGACTATGTGGTGCTAATCCTAATCCTCCAATCCCTACACTGGCTTCCTGTCTCAGATCTTCCTCATTTCCAAAACTGTCTGAGGCCTTGATCCTCTTAACTTCACTTACCTTCTGACACATTCGTACCTGTGGCTTTTGGTTCTCCAACTCCACCAGCCTCTGCTAATTCAGACAAGGCTCATTCCAGCCTAGTTCCTCAAACTGTTTCCTCGCATTTCATATTAAAAGTAATCCAAACATGAAAAATTTGTACTGTTTCTAAAACCCACCCAGCAAGCTTTCCCCAAAAAGGTTAACTTTTTAAACTAGGCCTTTGCAGACTGCCAGAAATAGTGCACATTAAATTGAGGCACTGCCCTGGCTCAGGGCTAAGGAATCATGGGAACTGTAATTTATTGTGGCACCAGAGCTCTCTGACAGAGAAGGCTCAATGTCTCAGAAAAAAAATACAATTCCCATGATTCCCTAGCATTGAGCTGTTTGTGTCCCATAGCCCAGGTTGTTTTTTGGCCAGGAGAGGTTGGTTGTGTTTTTTTTCCCCCTCCCCAAACCAAGAAAGAGACTGGAAACTGGCCTGATTTACTTCCTTGTTTAAAAAAGGCTTCTTTAGGGCCTAAAAAAGCTCAAAGGGGACATAGTAAATTCAAGTCACCCATGTGGGTATTTAGCAAAATACCTATGAAATAGATTGCCTCTGCATATCTGCATGTTACCTTCTTCTGTCTGTTGGTCACCAATAGGTCCATTGGACTGATTGAGGTGAGTGTTAATCAATCTGAGACAGTAATAAAGTAATGTCTTTACTTCTAAAACAAAACATGCCTAATCCAAGAGGCAGATGAATGGCCCTCCCTCAGTCTTAACTGCTACCACTTGGCCTTGGAGGTAGAGGAGAAGAGGGAGGCAAAGCTACATCATGCCTAGATCCAGAAGCAGATGGAGGGCCCTTCTTCCATTTCAACTGTCCTGGCATTGGAAGGAGAGAAGAACTCTGCTGGACTTGATCCCCTTCCCTACTGCCATTCCCTTCTCCTTTTGTGTTACGTCTTTTTAGATTGTAAACCTGAGGGCAGGCAACTGTCATGTTAGCAATCTCTAAGACACTCTGAAAGCCTTTGTGGCTGAAGAATGGGATATAACTACTCAAATAAATAAATAAATAAATAACATTTTTTTCACTTCACATTAGTCAAGAGAACACAAATCCTTCTCATTTACCTATTAGCATCTGAAAAGATCACGTATTCCAAAACAGAGTTAAGAAATGAAATGTGGAATCCAGAATCTTCATTCAAGAGGTCACCAATCATATCCACTGCCCCTCTGCTTAAATTTCCTTCCTTCAGTAAGTATTCCTATTGCAGGAAAATGAGATTTGGAGCAGAATGGTTGATTAAATAGAAATACAAGTGCTTCCTTTTTCACCTTAACTCATTTCTACTCAAATATTTTTTCCCCTCCTCCAGTCAAAAATGAGCATAGTGTTAGATCCTGCTGTCAGGATGGAAGTGATCTTTGTGGATTCTATATTACTTCCACTTCATCCTCTAGTTCCCGTCGATGAAATCAGACTTTTCTGGCAATTTCATGCTCTTTCCCTCTATATCTTTATGGGTCATCCAAATACTGAATGAGCTCTCTAGGTGTAAAGAAACTTGACTGAATAGCCGGGGGGAAGTGTATAGGATGCTTGGAAATATATCTGACTTTGCCCAGATTTCTGTTGATTATTTCAGTTCTATGAATGAAACAAAGGCATGTCTTGTAGCATTGACAGTCCTTATAATTGGTTTTACGCCAACTCCAATAACAATGGACTAAACCCAGAAATTTTGCAAAAATAGCTGACATTTGCTGATCAGCTCAGAATTTGCATGACCAAGTTCAAGATGTCAGAAGTCAGGGTTTGTTAAAATCAGCTCACAAATAATTTTTTTACAGAAATCCAAAGTCTCTATGGGATACCTGAAGTTGTGCTGATTAGAGTATAATTTATTTCTAAAGACAAGCAAATGCCCATTTCTCTTACCTTGGTGGAATAAGAGTCATATTTCTCCTTCAAACTTGTACAGTTTTTTGTTACCTGTCCAGAACAGATAAAACGAATTGATAAGGGAAATAACATATACTCAATCCCTCCCATTAAATGTGTGTTGTTGTTTTATTTTCCAAAGTTAAGAAAAATAACAAGTACTATCAATGAATCTCAGGATATTTTCTGTAAATTCCCAGTATAATCAGAGACTAGCAGCTCCACATGTTAGTTTATTTTTAACCCAGTATAAAACTGGAAAGAACTACAAACAAAATCTGAGCCTTTACAATCTGTCTGGATGTGCAAAGGCCTGACCTAGGAGTAGGGATGTCTGGTGAAATAAGGACAGGGTTCCAGTCCCTGTAATGTTTGAGGAGAAGAGATTATTTTAGCAGGTGAAGATTTCATGAAAATCAGCATCTGCTGAAATTCCCTACCTATTAGGATACATTACCTTATCAGATTAGGCTTATCTGCATGATTGTGCTACACTGCTATACTCTTCATACCTCAAAGAAGATCGGTTACAATTTTGGGTGCTCTTTAGCTTCAAGCAGAGATACACCAGAGGTGTATAAAATTAGACATGGAATGGAGAAGGTGGAGAGCTCCTCTCCAATCCAAAATAATAAGATGATAAACAGGATGGTATGTAACAAAGACCTTAAAGGGGCATAACGGCCACTTATTTCATTGGGCCCATCAAACATAATGCTATCCATGGTTTTGTTTTGGGCTTTTTTTGTTTTTTGTTTAGGTTTTTTTGTTTGCCTCACCAAATTAGAGGCATCTTATCTTGGATTTCAGCTCATTTTGTAGCTGGATAGTATTTACAGATGTCAGAGTGAAAACTAAGAGAATGAATGGAAAAAAATGACAGTTTGATTTTGGGTTTTGAAGAGATATGATAAAAGATATATTTTATAAAGAGGGATTAGACTGAGAAAAGGGAAAATGTAAATAGAGCAAGGAAAGAAGAATCTGAATTTTCTACAGGAATTCTGTCAATATTGAGTTAATGTCCCAAAATGTTGTGGTACTGAAGCCTCTGTTTTGAAATGCAGCCCCACATAGAGTGTGCATTGCAGTAATCCAAAAAGGATGGGATCAAGTAATGTGTCACTATAGCCAGATCTGAAATCCCAAGGAATGGGTGCAGCTGATGCACCCATTTCAGCCCTTAATGTGCAAAATGAAGGGTTTATCTAGGTCCTAATCCATTGAGTGTTCTTTGCAAAAAGCATACCTTATCTAGCGTTTCCACATAGAGCTGATCAGGAGTCTTCCCCATCTCACTGGCATCCAGCTGATATCCAAAGAGGTTACCATTTGCATTCACAGCTGCCACCTTTTGCCTTCTATTTCTAACCAAATACCAGGCATTATCATTGGTCTGAGCAAATGGGTTCAATGTGAGGTTGAATTTCTTGAGATATTCATGAATAATTCTGAAAAAAGAGAACAGCCACAGTGCAAGAGAGAATTTTTTCTTAAAACCCAAGACAATGTCACAGGAGTTTGCATGAAACTTCAGTATCCAAGGATGCTAGCATACAATGCCTCAGTAAACAAGCCAATGCAAATTAGAAGGGCAGATAAGAGAGGACACAAATAAAACACATTTCAGTACACATTGCTGTGTCTCTAACACAACAGGGACTATTTGCTAACTTTCCCTCTTTCAGGTGCCTATTCATATGTTTCTTCTAAATACAAAAATATAGCAAAGAAGCAAATTTTGAAGTGCAGGCATTTATTGTGACAGTCTCTGTAGCCAACTGCAACTCCCTAAAAAATCCAAAAATAAAGACAGCTGTGTTGAGCCCTATCTAAATATTCATGTAGTGATTATTGTATTCCCCATCACCATGTATGGATGCAAAAGCTAGACAGCAAAGAAAGTGGATAAAAAGAAAATCAAGTCATTTGGGATGTGGTGTGGGAAAAAGAGCACTATGGATTCTGTGGACAGCCAAAAAGACAAACAAATGAGTCCTTGAAGAGATCAAGACTGCAATCTCCCTGGAAGCCAAGATTATCAAATTGAAGCTGTTGTACTTAAGCCATATCATGAGAAGGCACAACTCATTAGAAAAGGCAATGATGCTGGGAAAAGTGGAGGGAAATTGAAAGAGAGGAAGACAACAAGCTAGAGGGATACACTTTCAAGTATGAATTTAGAGGTCTTAAGCAGAGCAGTGGAGGATAGGGGGACTTAGAGATGTCTCATCAACAATGCCTCAGTAAACAATGTCTCATCCATGAGTTGGGTTCGACTCGAGGACAGCTAACAACAACAACAAAATTACTTGTGTATAAGGCCTAAATACACTAAAGGCACCAGATCGCATCTGATCTTGGAAATTAAGCAGGATCAGGGCTGGTTAGTACTTGCATGGGAGCACTCCAATGAATACCTGGAGCTGTAGGCTATATTTCAAAGGAAGGATGTGGCAAAACTACCTCTGAGTATTTCTTACCTAAGGAATACTCTGTGAAATTCATGGGGTCACCATAAACCAACAGGTGACTTGAAGTCACATACACACACACACACACAAGATTTTTTTAGCCTTTCTACAAGAGAGAGCAGGATTTGGGCATGTGCATGTGCAGAGACATGAAGGCTAGTCAAAAAATATTAATGGGTTTAGTTCATCATTAATAAGCTAGGGGAAAATCTAACTTGGTTATGTTTACACTGAAAGTGGAAAAACCCTACAATGTTTACATTTAAATATTGTTTAGGTTTAAGGTAATTGCCAGATTAAAGTGTCAAAATCCTACTGATGATTTTACTCAAATTCCCCCTCCCCCATCCATGTCTTGAGCTTGGGAAAGCAGGAGATGTTTTAGAAAACCCCATTTCTTATCACCTGCCAAAGGCCTGGGCCTCTGCTGGGGATTTTGGTCAGCACCTTGGATAGCTCTTTCGGGTTCAGGTTTAAACTTGGAGCAAATTCATTGCCCTTCTAATACCACAATTAGATTCCACCATGTCTAATATTAACAAAATATCCACATCACACCCTCAACTTGAGGTCTTTGCATCTTACCTGTGGGCCTTGGGCAGACGCATAGGACCCAAATCCACATACCAGTCCTTCTCTCGATAGGTCTTTATGCGACCCCCTGCACGGTCACTGGCTTCAAGAATGTGAACCTAGGAACAAAAGACCTATGCTTGATTTTGAGTCACTCTGTCAGTTCCTTCCAGGAGGACACATAACTCTGGATCATACTGGTGCACAACAAGCATGTCAGGAACCACACTTACAAAATTATTATTCCAAAACAAAGCTTCTTTGTAGGCAGAAAGTCTCAGATTCAGTCCTTGCCATACTCCATTAAAAAGGTATAACAGCAGGGAAAACTGAAAGATGTTTTCATAGTATTTATAGTGTAGACCTGCAGAGATCCACTCACATACAGAGAAAGCTAATTAACATAAACTATTGTATGAAATGTGTAATTTGCCCAAGGTTACGGCCTTTGCAGACTGCCAGAAATAGTGCAAATTAAGTCCACTTTAACTGCCCTGACTCAGTGCTAGGGAATCATGGTAACTGTAGTTTATTGTGGCACCAGAGCTCTCTGACAGAGAAGGCTCAATGTCTCAGAAAAAAAATACAATTCCCATGATTCCCTAGCACTGAGCCAGGGCAGTTAAAGTGGACTCAATTTGCACTATTTATAGCAGTCTGCAAAGGCTGTTAGTCTCCACTAACATACTTATGGGAGGTGTGGAGGCTATTCCCTTTGCCTATCAGCTTCCTCCACTAAGTACCAACAGCCAGCCAGTTGCTGGGCACAGGTCTACCTTCCCACCTGCAGGGGCTTATTTACTTGGGCTCATTCTGGTGGTTGCTTTTGAGCACTAGGGGAAGGAGTAGCAGCGTCTACCCCCAGTGCAAGACTGCTCTCTCTGGTAGAGAAAAAATGGAGTGAGCCTAGGAGCAACCCTACAACCAAGCAGTGGACCATCAGCCCCATTGCCATGCACTAGGGTGAGGGTCTTGCAGGGGAAGTACTGGATAATTCCTTTGCCAAGGTACAAAAAAGTACACACATAAGCATCAATACAAAACCTGTGGCATATAGCAATGGTTACAAATATAAAATATTACATATTCCTGGGGGGGGGAGAACACAAATCTGAACAAATAATGTACATATCTGAAAACACAGAACAATAGTTTTACAGAGTTTTACTGCACACGAAAACAACGTGTTTCTTCTGAGTTCTTCACCAGTGGCAGTCTGAAGGGTCAATCTACATGTAAATCTTTTCATTCAAGATAGCTGTACAATCCCCAATCCCTATTCCTTGAAACTGTGTTAGCTACCTAAGGAATAGTGTTCCTTGCTGCTAACACAAGCCCCCCAGCTACCCTGAAAAGATGTTTCAGAATAATTACCTGATGGCCAGCATCCTTCAGTAATTTGGCAGCAGTGAGTCCACTTATCCCAGCTCCAACAATCACAACAATCTTTGGCTGTGAAGTCTTACTAAGCCCATTTCTGGAAATGTTTAGCAGCTCCTCATAGTCAGGGTCATCAAGGCAGCCCATCCATTCTTCATGTTTGGTAGCATGATTTGTGGAGATTAAGGCTGCAAGAAGCAGCATGAATGGAAGAAATGCTGGAAGAGAGAAAACAAATTATTCTGCCAAGGAAAGAAAAAGCAAATCAGGAAAACATAAAATGGTGAAATCATTTGAGCCCTGCATCTTAGCACTTTTGACTCTGAAGTGTTTCTCTAGGAAATGTTTAATTCCATTGAAATAACTTACTGTGTCCTTTGAATAATCACAAAATAGGTAGTGATAAAGTATGACTTTTTCTTTTTAAGTGACTTGAAGAACGATGTGTCAAATTGACCAAAGAAGCATCATGACTTCATAACAGTTTCTTTTCAAAAGAGAATTGAATATACTAACTATATGGCTACACAAAGCCATCCCTTAAATCACTTGCCACTTGCCCAACAGAAGTCTATGCAGTATTTTCTTGTAAACCTGCATAAAAAGAATATTCAGCAATACTGACACCAGCTTAACCCATCACAGGGAAGTTAATGCACATAACAGCAATGAATGGTACTATTAATAATAATCATAATTCTAAGTATGTGTTATGTTCATAACAAAATGCTGTTAGAAAGATCATAGTCATCATTCAATGTCCCAAGAACATCAGCCTCCTGAAATTATTTCTATGAGAAAAATTAACCACATACAATGCTGGTCCATGTTTCTGTGGTCAATGTAAAGATGTTAGTGAGCTCCCTTATTTTATAGCCAGAGTGTAGTTGACGCTGAGCCAGTGGTGGTGATCCAGAATTGGACAAAACTGGCTTTCTCAACTGAAACTTTTTCAGTGGCCACCCTGTCCTAGGGCAGTGCCCATAGACACACCTCCCTGGAAAAGGTCACAAGAAGGACAGTAGATCACAGTTGCACAAAATGATAGTGTGACAAAAGCAGGACAGGTTTTGAAATACTTTGAAAACAAATATGTAATGTAATGTAAGCCATTAAATTCAAATTCAAATTGCCCTTGATTTGGCAAGAAAAAGGCAGTGGAGCAACTTTTAAATTAGACTCAGTGAAAAGCGAATAGAAGTTGTGAGGGGCAGGTTGAACCATGCCTACGGCAAGAAAGTAGAAATGCTTTGAACTGCCCAAATAGGGATTGGGTGGAAACAGGTCATAAACATAAAGTGAAACACAATTGCCAGTCAAAGAGGCCTAAGGACCTAAATGGAAAATATATGTGGCAAAGAGAACTATAGAAGTGCACTATGTGTGTTTCTGTGCTAATTGCAGAAGCATCTGAGCACAAATGGAAAAGTCAGAGAACTTGGTTATAAGGGAAAACATAGAGATAGTGGGCATAATGGAAACCTGGTGGAACATGGAAAAGCAGTGAGATATGGATATCTCTGGATGCAAATGCTATCAGAATGGCAGGGAAAAGAATACCTGAGGTGTTATTTTGTATATCAAAGATGTCACAACATCAAACAAGCCCCTTAAAAGGGTCTGACTCCTCACATGGTAAACAATACAAGGTTTCAGAAGTTATTTTGTTTTGGGAACATACAGTTGGCCTTCCATATACACTGATTTCTTTTCAACAGATTCAATCATCCACTGTTTGAAAATATTTAAATACACACACACACACACACATATTCCAAAAAGCAAACCTTAATTTTGGCATTTTATATATGGGATAGCATTTTACAATGTCATTGTGTTACATATTAATACACACGTTCTATACCAGTACATAACCTGCTATAAGACTTTGGACATTGGTTCCTCCTCTTTATGGCTATTGATGCCACAGTGTTGTTGAACTTTTGTCATCATAACAATTGAAAATAGAGTTGAATGCACACACATACATAGAGAATTAAACATACAAAACACCCTAACATACATGCACGAACACAAGAACTAGGGAGTAAAGTAGTTAGCTTGGATAGGACACACAAGGCTTTCTAATGGTGATAATTACCTGAAAGGAGGCTGCTCCAACGATGAATGAAGAGATAGACTCAACCATTATGACAGGGAAAGGACACCGAATAGAACTGGAGACTCTAGTTAGAGATCACAATGGCACAGGCATCATGAAATCTATCCAGACCCCCCTGTGCCTCAGATTTTGGGGAGTATTTATACACTTAATTCTGAGTTGAGGCAAAGAGTTGCTATTGTATATCAAAGGATTCTGATTGCTATACTTTGAAGTCAACAATTTCCAAAAGATTGGATGTTGATGTTACCTCACCTTCAACCGGACACATCCTAGCTGACACTCATAAATCTTCTAGGTGTGAATGTCCTGTTTTGCAGCTCCTAAGCCTGGCCTTTTTGATCTGCAAATGGTTGTAAATGCAGATGTGAGTGTCTACGTGATGTGCTCGCTTTGAGTTCATGGCAATATAGGCAAAGTGGTCTTGATATCAAAGCCAATCAAAAGCAATCATCATAACAGTCCTCCCCCCCCCCCCCCCAACAGCTATCCATTTGCCACAGGCTCACATCTGATACAATTGCATTTAATGGGATTTGAGCATCCACAGATTTTGGTATCTACAGGGGATCCTGGACCCAATCACCTGCAGATACAAGAGCCCACTGTACTATCATTCCCTTAGCAAGGGAGATAATTCTGATGGGAGATCTTCTGATGAAGAACAAAGGAGATAATGCACTAATGGATGAAATCAACTACCCTCACATTGACTGGATAAATGTATATTCTGATAAAAACAAAGAAATACTTTTTTTTAGATATCTTGAGTAGCTGTGGCTCAGAACAGCTGGTCATGTAACCAATTAGAGAGGAAGCATCTCTGAACTTCTTCCTAAGTGAACCTTTGGGAATCCAAGCCATCTCAATGCTATGACAAAGCAGTAGATTAAGACTTTGTAGAGTACCTCCAAATAGATTAATATGCTCTCACAATTAAAACCTGGATCAGATTACAATAACATGGATTCAACAGCATCTGTCAGCTAATTGGAAAAAAATCCAATGCATCACCTAACACAACTCAGAGAAGTATCCTGTCCACATAAACACCAGAAGTGAAGGAGCCTCACAGATCTGGCCAGAGAAAATTCTTCAACAGACTTGCATGGAATCTGTGAGTTTGACAAGGAATCATAGTATTTAGAACAGGGGTAGGCAACCTTTCCCCTTTAAGAGCCGAGGGACTTCAGCTCCCAGAAGTCCCATGTTGGCCAATAGCTCCTGGGATTCTGGGAGCTGAAGTCCCTCGGCCCTTAAAGGGGAAAGGTTGCCTACCCCTGATTTAGAAGGTACCCCAGGGTTATCAATTCCAATCTCCTGCCAGTGCAGGAATTGACATCCCTGACAGAGGGCTATCCGATCTCAGTTTAAAAGCCTCCAGTGAGGGAAAATTCAACATTTCTCTCATGTACAGAAACACAAATATGCACAGCTCAGTATTTCAGTGCAATCAATTATACTTCTGGCCTGTTGGAGGTAGAGGATACATATTGGTGTTTCCAGGAGTGTGGATAAATTGTAGCTAAGCCCACTCTTGTACTCAGACAGCAGTCGTCTAATGGGGAAGCAACCAAAACCACCTTTACATATTTGCTTGTGTTTTTCCCCAATTCTGAAAGGTTAAAATTCGTTTCCCAATGCCTTACTGGCAATGAAAGACGTTCTCTGCTGTTTCTCTTATGGTAAATTCAGCCCCCAGGCTAAAAGACTTTCCTCATCCTTTGCTTGCAGGGATAAAGGAAAGGATTGAATTCACATTCCACTTTCCAAAACTCTGTCCAGTCTTCTCCCTGACTTCTTCTCCTTCCAAGGTACTTGTTCTGTCTGGTGCTCTCTGCTTTTCCTGATGAGGTGTTGGAAACTAGCTTAATCCAGAGGTGAAGGCCAAGGAACCAGACTTGCCAAACTCCTTGGGCCCAAAGATCTTGCTCCAGTTACAGAGATGCTTGAAGATGCTATAACATATTGGAGTTTTTTGCACAGCTAAAAAAAGCGACTTACCTTGCTGGGTTTGAATCCTCTTCCAGGATGCAGCCAGGTATTATCGCTCGCATTTTGCCACCGATGCTGCCTCCCGGCTGCATCCCACCTAAAACCCTTTACAAATCAGCCAACTGAGTGTGGCTGGGAACTGGGTTTTAGGCGGGATGCTGCCGGGAGGCAGCATTGGCAGCAAAATGCAAGCAATAATACCTGAATGCATCCTGGAAGAGGGTTTGAACCAGGCAAGGTAAATAACTTTTTTTAGCTGAGCAAAAAACTCTCTCCTTTCTTGCTTTAGGACACTAAGGGGCTAAGCAGAGGGTGCAAAGCACCGTCTTCAGGGCAAGGAAGGGGAGGGGCAGCCACACGCTGGGTGCCCCAACCCCTTCTCGAAGACGTCGTCGGCGCAGCCAGCCCTTTGCACGGCCGGCGCTCTGAGGATGCCTTTCCGCTGCAGCATCCGCACACCCTGCAACGGAAGAGGCACCGAAGGTGCGCCGGCAGCCTTTTGCGGCACACCTTCGGCGATTTGTGGAAGGAGTGCTATTTTAGCGCTCCTTCCTGGGGCGGCAAAGCTGCACCGCGGGGCCGAGGAATGCTGATGCCTTGGGCCCGATCCGCAGCTTCCTGGGGCAGCCCCGTGCCGCCCATCTGCTTCCCCCCTAATTTGGGGAGATGATGTTTGCTTATTCATCATTTTTTATTAGATTTGTAGCCTACCTTTTTCCACAAAAAAATTTGACTTCAGGCAACTAACACTAAAATGAACAGAACAAGTTATTGTTGTTGTCATCAAGGTGCCTTTAACTTATGGTGACTCCATGAATGAGAGCCCTCCAATTCCCCCTATCATCAACACCCTGCTCAGGTCTTGCAGACTCAGGGATGTGGCTTCCTTGATTGTGTCTATCAATCTAAATAATGGATAGCAGAGGCTTGGTTTTAAAGAGGGTGATAATTACCAGCCCTGAAGAGCGATCCATACAAGATGGCATGTGGCTTAGACAGCATCTGAGGGCGATACGGAGAGGGAAAACTCTGGACTGTTGAACCTAGTCCCTGTCTGTACCAGCCGTATGTGCAAAGTGGCCATGTGTGGGTTGGATATTTATATCCTGTTTTGCACCCTTGAGTAGTACTTATTGTTTCCACAAGGTGTAATAAAGACTTTGATTGCTTTCTCATGGAATTGACAAAAGGGACAAGATTCATTTATGGTTTTAACTTCGGATGGATAAAACAGTGATTGGGTATGGGACAATCCTTAGACAGGAAGGGTGACTACAAACACAGTAAGGCCAGGACAGGAAATATGGTCTTGATTGCCTTAGTGTGATGAGATTTCCTTTGTCTCCAGAGCAAGAGGAGATGCGAAAAGCCTGGGGGAGGATGGTGTGATCAGCAAACCCATTCTGTGTTTCTGGTTGTATTTATCTTGGTCTTCCACATGTCCTTGTGCCAGCTTGCCTTTCCCATGTGAAACATCCTAGTTTGCACAGCTCATTGTGACCTCTCTAAACAAACTCAACCCTAGACATCCAATATGGACCCATATCCAGCTCAAGGGGTGTCAGATGTACTAACACATCTTTTGGGAAAGGGAGTGGGATTTCAATCAATATATTTAAATCTAGAAACTACTGGCACTTAAATGAGTAATTTCACTGAAGCTGAACTGATGCTCCCTCCCCCCCACATACACACACACACACTCCTATCCCACTGTTGCGAACTTTGGTTATTGTTTAAGGTGCCACATCAGGGAGATCCTCCTGGTCACCTCTGCTGACTTCTGTTCAAATGAAAAGCAGTTCAGGATGTTGTTACTGGATGAGGGTAGTATCAGTGGGAGGGTGGTGGCAGCAAAGGTGCATTGCAGAGAAAGGAAGGAAGGAATAGCAGCATGCAGAAGAAGAGGAACGGGGGGGGGGGGCAGCCTGTCAGAAGTGCTGCTGCACCTCATGTCCTAAATCTTGCTGGCTGGAAGACTGGCTAGTTTTTGGTCATGCTTTTGAGCTCCATCATACTCCCACTACCATACATTCTCGTTGCCACTGGTACACTTCTGGAAGGACTAGTTGTGGTGCAACAGCAATATCCAGGACACAGGAGGGAAAACACCAGCCAAAGGAATGGTTGCTCCACTCAGATTAGGCACTGGAGATGAAGAGGAGATTCGGTGGTTGAAAGCTCTGTCACTTTTTTTTACAGTAGTATTGTCAAAGTGAGCACTAGACTCTCAGCTCCAGGAGAGATGGAGAAAGAGGAAAGGCAGTGGGTCAGATGAAGGGAGATAGAGAATGAGGTGGGCCAATGCTCAGCACTGTAGTCACTGCTGTGCCCACTCTCCTGTGCTCTCAATCTCCAGGGGCTCAAAAACACAATTCATTCTGGGGGAATTGGACCAAGTGTACAAACAGTAATCCAGCCTCAACCAACAGTTGGCATCTGGCCCATAGACTGTGCAGATACCCAGGTCACCTTGAAACAGCCTCCATCACCATGGCAAAAAGGTATTGTACTAATGTGTGTATACGGTGGGTCCTTGGTATCTGTTGGAGTTTGGTTTCAGGACTCTCCATCAGTACCAAAATCAATGGATGCTCAGGTCCCATTATATAAAATGGCATAGTAAAATGGTGCCCCTAATATGAAATGGCAAAATCAAGGTTTCAGTTTTGGGGTTTTGTTTTGTTTAATATTTTCAAGCCATGGATGGTTGAATCCATGGAGACAGAATCTGTGGATATGGAGAGTTGACCGTAATAGTAAGGATTCCTGAATCTGAAGCTACACATATTAATAAATTAACATATTTACATTTTATACAATCTAGTGTTCCCTTTTCTCCCTGTGGGGCATGCATTTCTCTTGGGTATGTGGTTATTCTTTGGTGAAAAGGGTGTAATAATAATAATAATAATAATAATAATATGCCAAGGTGAGCTGCACAATATCATAGTATAATGACAGAAAAAAACTTTATGAGTATTTATTTCCATTGATCATAAAGCAGAGTTATTACATCATCTGGTGGTGGTTTCTTCACAATATATGTATTGTTGCCCACTAGTGCCCCAAACACTTTGAAACTACACAGTTGAGCTACATGTTTTCTACCAACATTAGCCCTCTGAGTATGAAATTATAAAAGGCACCTTTTAATATATCATGGATATTCAACTGAAAAATTTGGATGACAGGAATTTGAGAGAGAAGGGTCTAAATTACAGTAGTTGTCATATTATTAATTAAGGGAAAGGGTAAGAGAAGATTTGAAGAATTGGCAATATGAAGGTGAAAAGACAGAATTAAAAAAATGTTGTGTTCAGACAATAATTACGTGGTAAGTAAAATATACAACTTACTACTTAGATTTGATACAGAAGAAGAACAGGTTAAAGAATATATGATCAGCTGGGCAAAGAACCTGGCCATAATAATCAAATGAGCCAATATATGGATTGAGGGGATTAAAATTAACATGCTGATATAATCTTAAAGAAAATTTATACATAATGACATATAAATGGTATATTACTCCAGGAAAATTGGCAAAAATGTACAAAATAGTTAGTAACATGTGCTGGAAGCGTGGAAAATAAACTGTTTCATTCTTTCACATGTGTTGGAGTTGTAAAAAAGCTAAGAGGTTTTGGTTTAAAATAAGTAAATGGGCACAAAGGATTTAGGTTTTAACCTGACCTTGAAATCAGGAGCATGAAACAAAAGGAATATAAGGAGAAAGAAACAGGATAATTTAATTACATATATAGTAACAGTGGTTAGAGTAGTGGATGTAAGATACCGGTAACCAAACAATATGCCAAATTATAGGGAATGGCTGGGAAAATTAGTGGAAATTGCAGAAAATAACCAATTTAACTGAAGGAAAATCAGTAGAGAATTTCTTAGAAACCTGGGGACCATTTATAGATTTCCTGAAGGCATATCAAGGAGAGGTATTTGCTTATGGATTTGGGATTTTAGAGGGCAAAGCAAGTACTTTACAACCTTAATTCATAGAAAATAATGTTAATTGCAGAGGTATAGAAAATTAATAATGGTGTTAGTTAAGTTTAATAATGGTGTTAATAAAGCTTAACAATGGTACATAAGATTACATGGATAGTCAGCTTATTTAGTTTATATTATTAAAAAGTAGGAAATTGATTTATATTTTATACCAAAAAACATTAAGGGAAGTTAGGAGTAATATATGAAGGTACATTTTGAGAGAAGTAAGAAGTTCTTACATTGTTGTTCATGGTTTGATTGTTTGCTTGCCTGTTTTTCTGTTTTGTTTTATTTGCTTTTTGTAAAAGTGGGAAGGGATGGGTGGGTATAAGGAAGATGATGATTTCTATGTCTGACAGTATGAAAAGATGCCACGTGAATATATGTAAGTTAGTACATAAGTATATTAGTATGTAAGCATGTCACATGTTTTGTTTTGCTTTTTGTAGGTGTGTTAAAAAATTAAATAAAAACTATTTTAATAATCAAAAAACTTGAATGAGGACAGAAAGAAAGCATTTGATTAGTGTCTACGATTGTCACCAGAATGAATAGGACATTTGGTTTTACTCTTTCACAACCACTGCCACAGAGACCCAGTAATTTAAAAGTAGAGGAAGTCTCTCAAGTAGTCAACCCCTCTTTTGAAGGGTCAGTACAACAAAAGTTCATTTTCCCACTTCCTACAGTGCAGGCTTAGGGGGGTTGCAGACTGCCAGAAATAGTGTGAATTCAGTCCACTTTTAGGGTTAGAGTTAGGGTTAGTGAACCATGGGAACTGTATTTTATTGTGGCATCAGAGTTGTCTGACAGAGAAGGCTCAATGTCTCAGAAAAATAACAGTTCCCATGATTCCCTAGCACTAACCCTAACCCTAAAAGTGGACTGAATTCACACTATTTCTGGCAGTCTGCAACCCCCCTTAGTGGCTCTGAGGTGAATGCTCCACTTGCTGCCCTTATCGCAGACTTCATTGCGGTGTCGATCCAAGCATGAGGGTGGGCTGTGTGTTTTCCTGCAAAGTAGACCCTCCCTTCATTCTGAAACAAAGCCTTTAAAAAGTGGCTAAACTGATAAGGAGTGGGAGAAGCAAAGGCCCCCATGGAAAATTTGTCTAGGGCCCATTTCTGAATCACATGTCTCTTGCAGACAGATTTGAGATAATCTTTGGAGATATTGTGGACTTCTGATAGTTCATCCAGCACAACATCAGTTCATTTTTCCTCACTGAGGGGAACCAGCATCATCATGCCAAGTGTAAGAAACTAGGAGGTGCCCAAACTACGGCCTGCGGGCCAGACCTGGCCTGTCGAGGTCTTCTTCTGCCGCCACCGCCACTGCTGCCACACTGCCGCCGGATGCGCTTGCCACCAGACGCCATTTTGTATTCCATTTTGTGCTGAATTGTATATCTTTACATTTTAGAATCTTTTCTAGTTCTTTCATAGCCAACTTCCCCATTCTTAATCTTCTTCTGATTTCCTGACTGCAATCCCCATTTCTATCAATGTTTGATCCCAGGTATGGGAATCCTTTTACTACTTCTATTTCTTCATTGTTTAGGCTGAACTTGTGAAGGTCCTCGGTGGTCATTATTTTTGTTTTCTTTATGTTCAACATTAAGCCTGCCTTTGCACTTTCTTCTTTGATCTTCCTTAGTAGGTGTTCCAGGTCTGTGAGTTTTTCTGCTAGTATTGTGGTGTCATCTGCATCTTAGATTGTTGATATTCCTTCCTCCTTTTTTCACTCCTCCTCCTTCTGTGTCCAAGCCTGTTTTTCTTATAATATGTTCTGCATACAAGTTGAACAGATAGGGTGAAAGGATACAGCCTTGTCTGACCCCTTTGCCAATTGGGAACCATTCTGTTTCTCTGTATTCTGTTATGACAGGAGCCTCTTGTTCTGAATACAGATTCCTCATCAGGACTATCAGATGTGTTGGCACTCCCATAAATACATATATGGAATAATATTCAATGGAAATGATTCAAAGCAGTGAGTATTGGTATTGAAGTGATAAAATGATGGCCAGGAAGTGGGGCAACATAGGATTTCTAGCCAGAGAACATTCAGGGAAATAAATAAATAATGAGACACACATTGGTACAAAGGAAAGCTGTGCAGAACATTCACCTGTGACATGAGAAGGCAATCATGGTATCATTCAGGATGCTTGAGGAATTTGTTGCTTGTAAAGTCAGTTATGAATTCACCAATCCTGTACCTCATGGAATAATGTGTGAATGGACTCTTAGTTATTACCCAAGAACTTTCACACATCTGAAATGCTGTAGTCACTCAAGTCAAAAATATATCCAAGACATATAATAACATCCAAAATGCACAAAACTGTGATAACTTTATTAGACCAACTTAAATGCACAAAATACATGTTGCAAGCTTTCTAAGCTTCAAGTCTTGCAACATGTCTTTTGTGTGTTTTGGTTGGCCTAATAATGGTATCAACATTTTGTGCATTTTTGGATGTTATTGTACTTCGCTACACAGCCGACACAGTTACCCCTGGATATCTATGGTATGTTTGAATCAGGAGCTGGTCTTGAGCTACCTTTAGGCCAGGGGTAGGCAAAATGTGGCCTGAAGGCCTCATTCGGTATACAGTATTATTTCTGAAATCTACCCAACAAGCTTTCCAAAAAGATTGTTTAAAATTAAAAAATGGCTGGGGGGGAGAGCCACGAGCGATGGTGTAAACAGCTAAGATCATTTTCTCCTGAAAGCTAAAGCAAATAAGTCAAAGAATCTCTTCTAAATGGAACAAAGACTGTGAGTAATTACAAATAAATAAATCAGAATGGGAGGAGAATAGAATGGAACTGTTTAAATAAAGCTTTAAAGAGCAGAAATAAAAATAAACAGCATTTTCTTAATTGGCACTGCCAGCTGGATAATTGTTACGCTAAGTGGATGTTAAGATTTATAAAATAGAAGCAAATTAAAACAGCCTAAATATATGGGACAGTGATTTTGAAGAATTGAAATATAGGAATATTAATTAAAGTTTAAATAAATAAAGAGAGGGTTACATCATGAGTTGCTGCATCAGGTGACACCAACCCTAGGGATGCCACTGATAGGGACCACAGTTACATCTACTGGAACTGTATGATTAGCATTCAAGTCAGACTGGATCTGAGTGATTTTATCTTAAAATACCAGGCAAGTTGTTCAGATCAGGCTGTTGAGCAATCTGGGTTTTCCTTTCTAGCACCTGTGTATAAAAAGACCACTCACCAATCAAAACAGCTCTACTGGTCAGCTCCCTGCAGACGCAATAGTATGGGGGGGGGGTCCCTTTGCTGTCTCTATTGCCACAGAGTAGGCCCTAAAATAAGCTTTAGTGGAGTTTTCTGCCAACGCTGATCTATTCTCCTTCTCACTTGTTTCATTGCCAATAACTGCCTAGAAAACCAAGGGTCCAGTTTTGCTCCATTCCAAAAGGATTGCCTGTCAAGCACTATCAAGAATCCATAAGCTTCCTGGGATGGACCATCTTAATGAATCCCCCACCCCTGAAGAGTTTCAGCAAGCCTATACCCCACCAGTCGGTGATCTGTCCATGAGAACAGAACTACAGATAGTTCCTCCTTCACACCTGCAGGGGCTTATTTATTGGGGCTCATTTCAGTGGCTGCTCTTGAGCATCAGGGAAAGGAATAGCAGCCTCTACCCCCAGTGCAAGACTGCTCCTACCTTCCTCTGTGCTTGAGAACAACTGGAATTAGCCCACCACCACAACCAAGAAGTGGCTCATCAGCCCCATCATTGTGCATCAGGGTGGGGGAATTGCAAAAGGAGGCATTGGATGCCTTCTTGTCCAAGGTACAAAAAAAGAACATACATGGGCATAAATACATGTGGCATATAGCAAGGGTTATAAATATCCAATATTACACATTTCTATGGAAGGAAACATAAATCTGAGCAAATAACATACATACGTGCAAATATAGGACAATAGTTTAAAGGAGAATATAATATTATACGTGAGAAACTTAACAGGTTATAACCCATTTCTTCTGAGTTACGAGTATTCACCGGGTGGCAGTCTGAAGTGCCAATTTGCATGTACGGTAAATCTTTTTGTGTCCTGATAGCTGTAAATTCTAATTGTTGCTCCTAGACACTTAGGCTACTTAAGGAACAGTATTTCTTGCTGCTGACATAAGCTTTCCCCCCTCACACACACACACACCCTGAAAAGCTGTTTCATAATAATTACTTGATGGCCAGCATCCTTCAATAATTTGGCAGCAGTGAGCCCACTTATTCCAGCCCCAACAGTCACAACAATCTTTGGCTCTGAAGTCTTATTCAACCCATTTTTGGAAATGTTTAGCAGCTCCTCATAGTCAGGGTCATCAAGGCAGCCCATCCATTCTTCATGTTTGGTAGCATGATTTCTTGAGATTAAGGCTGCAAGAAGCAGCAGAAATGCTGGATAACAGAAAGCTAATTATTCTGTCAGCAAGAGAGAAAGCAAATCAGGAAAAACATAAATGCAACTCTTGGTGCCCCCACAAAGACAAAGATGAATGTGAAGTCGTAGGCTTTCATGCCCGGCATCCATAGGTTTTTGTGGGTTTTTCGGACTGTGTGGCCATGTTCTAGAAGAATTTCTTTCTATCTCTTCTAGAAGAGTTTCTTCTAGAACATGGCCACACAGCCCGAAAAACCCACAAAAACCTACAAAGATGAATGTCATAATAATAGAATGAAGGAAGAGCCACTGGGTCCAGTCCCTTTGTTTCAGACTGGACATCATCCATCATCTGCCTTCAATATCCCTAATAGACATCTATATAGTGTTTTCTTGTAAACCTGCATAAAAAAATATTCAGCAATATTATCTTATTACAAGGCACTTATTGCACATAACAGCAATGAGTGATGCTGTTAATCATAATCACAATTATACACATTTATTATGTTCATAACAAAATTTCATTTAATGTCCTAAAAGACATCAACCTCTTGAAATCATTACTATGAGGAAAACTGACCACTTACAGTGCTGGTCCATGTTTCAGTGGTCAATGTAATCATGTTAGTGAGCTCCCTTATTTTGTAGCCAGTGCAATTGACTCTGAGGCAGCAGTGGTTATTCAGAACTGGACAAAAGTGGCTTTCTTATGAAGCTTTTTAATGCCACCCTATCATGGAGCAGTGCCCAAGATATACCTTCCTGGAAAAGAAGAACAGTTGATCACAGCTGCACAAAACAATAGTGTGACATAAATCAGGCTAGGTTACAGAATACTTTGCATAAAAAAGTGTAATGAAAATTCAAATATGCCTGTCAGGATCCAAGTCCCCTCAGATTTCCTTCTATGTTTATAGTGGTATGCTTTGCATGGTTATAGAACTTTAATAGTGGATGATGGGATGGGATGTCATAGGTTAATGATGATGTTGGCATGTACGTTCTTTGGAGTGGCTAATTTGCAGATGTGTGGGGAGTAGAGATTGCACTGAGAGCTTCCCATGAGAATGACTGGTATGGGGTTGGAAGGAGGGACGACCCTGGGAATGAAGTAATGTGAAATGATTTAGTTCTATGGATGAATGGGATGTAAGCCTGCTCTAAATTTGAATTGCTATGTGCTTTAATTATACTGTGTAGCTGCTCAAGCCTCAGTCCTGGCAACATAAGTCTGCTGTGAACATCTTTG
This sequence comes from Phrynosoma blainvillii, assembly GCA_026167975.1. NCBI lineage: Eukaryota > Metazoa > Chordata > Lepidosauria > Squamata > Phrynosomatidae > Phrynosoma > Phrynosoma blainvillii. The sequence continues at coordinate 372,553,229 of JANUYF010000002.1, forward strand.
GTTTCTGTTTTCCTGATTTTTCAACTGAAGCTTGTATTTCTGATCTGAAGTGATCCTGTACATGACAATGCTCCATTGTCCTTTTCATAGTGAGTAAGAGGCAGTGGAACAACATTTAAATTGGATCTAGGAGGAAATCTGAGAGAACCTGGGAAGGATCAGACCAAATTGAGACCTAGGGAGGAAAGGGAAAATATTTCTGATTGCTCAAATAGGGATGTGATGGAAAGAAGTTGTAAACATAACAGCAAAACACCTAAGGGTCTATATGCACCAGGTATATTTGAAGAACCTCTTCTTTTGGACTTGTGGGGTTCACTTTATTTACAATTGGCTAAGTAACAGGAGTGTAATGAGTAATGGGAGTGTAATATAAAAGGGAGTGTAATATTAGAGCCACTATTCCCCCATTTTACTTTATTTTCCCCCAGTTTCAGAAGTAAGCAGCCAACTGTTGAACTTGCTAGGCTAGCCTAACCATTTCACTAGATTTCTGTGATGAAATATTTCTGTGATGAAATTTTCTTCATGCTCCTTGGCAAATATGCCCTTGCTTTGAGTGCCTCAAACATCTCCTCGAGAGTAGATAGAGTTGGGTCAGCTGGAAACTCAGGTATCAAGCGTGATTGTGGTTGTAATTTAAAAGCAATTCTCTGGAAGGCGGAGAAGATGAAAGCTTCCAACTCTTCACAGAGGTATTTTTGAATGTCACAGATGTTGTACACGTTGCAGGCAATTTGAAACCAGTCACTGAAACCTTATAATTGGCTCTTATTCCTTTTATTTTTTCCAAGGAAAAATGACCTGCATACTGAAGGTGTTGAGAAACAACCCGGCAAGCATTCAGACTGTAAATGTTTCACCTACTCCTGATGAGTAGATATGCTTCTAGTATTTGCACTAATAAAATGTTTTTTGCTTTACCCTCCTTCAGGAAGCCCCCCCCCCCAAAAAAAAGCAAAAAGCTTACAAGAAGAGGTTTCCCAATGACTTTCTGGTGAAGACACACACTACACAGACCACCCAACATTCATTTTACAAAGAAACAAGACCATTGTATCTAAGGTAGATTTTCACTGGCAGAGTGACCTAGTTGATATACATCAGCTTTCTAAGTACAGCAAGAGGCTCAAGTACATATTAACAGTAATAAATATTCTATCTAAATATGCTTGGACTTTGGTTCTAAAGGACAAAAAGTAAGAAGTGTCCATGAGTGATGTAAAGAATTCTTGTCAAAATTGGATAAACACATGAAATATCTGTTAGTCAAAGATTTCATAAGTTTTTTAAAGAGATGAAATTATTAAAACTTCTTGATCAACAAGTAAAAAAATTTTTTTAATCATTTGCAAATGAAGTGAACGGACGAGACCTTTCAGCTGAAAATTCGATGACCAGGATTTGTGTATTTTGCGTTAGCAAAGCTACCATTCATACTAGCTTTTACCAGAGGCCATTTCCTTTGTTAGGGTGATGTCCTCCCCCATATTTGACCACAGCTTTGCTTTGAAAAACAAATGAGAACAAAAGGAGAAAGCATTTTGTACGTAGGTAGTGGTGGAGGCCTTCAGGCCTCCCCTTTCTCGTCATTCTCTCCCATTCAAATTCTCACAGAAGTGCTGGATATTGCTCTGCTTCTGCTGTCTCCCAGTTTCTCCCAGTAGTGTTGTTTGCATCCAGCTCCCAGTAATTTACTTCTGGAGAGCTAAGTGAACTTGATTTTCTTTAGTTTAATTGTTATCAACAGAAGATCATTGCAGACCAGAGTCTGAGCAGCTAAAGGAAGTTGTAAAAGTATTCCCTGCTAAATTCTTCTTCTCATTTGTTTTTCAAAGCAAAGGTGTGAAATGAGCAATCATGGGGGAGGGTGCCTTGTCTCCTTTCATCCTGTTGCTTTGTCATGATCATGAATTATTAGGATCACATCTTCCACTGCCACTCTTGCAAAGGAGAGAATGTTTGATTTTGTTTCATTTAAAGAAAGCCTCTTTAAATGTTAAAGCGACACTTTATTTGTAACCTATGATTAGTTTGCTTTTGGGCAAGGAGAGTTCAGAATGTCCCTGAGGCTGAGAGAGTGTGACCTACCTAAGGTGGACCCCGCCCCATCCTTCTTCTCTTTGTGAGGGTCACTCTCTCAACCTCAGAGGCAGGGCATGATAAACCTCCCTCTGCACACTCACTCTCTCATGGTGATCCTAAGGCAAACCTACCATGGGTTTGTGGGTTTGTTTGTTTTTTGGCAAGGAGAGTTCAGAATGTCCCTGAGGCTGAGAGAGTGTGCCCTGCCCATGGTCACCCTGTGGATTTACATGGCTGAGCTGGGATTAGAGCACCACAGAAACTCACTGGGTGACCTTGGCAAGTTGCATGTTCTCAGCCTCTAAGTCCAACTCTAGAATCTTAGGTATTCTTTCATGTTAGAAAGGGGTTGGACAAGATGATCCTTGGGAATCCCTTCCAATGCTAGGATTTCTCCATGGCAGAATTCCTGTTTGACAGAAGAGCACATTTGCCATTTCACCCCACCCATGCTCCTCTTCTCTTTTGTGAGGATCACACTCTCTGTAGAATCAGTATGTAGAGAGATCTTGGAGCACCTTGAAAGAAAGAAGTTCAGTCTACTTTCTCAGATGCATTTAGTGGCTCATGCTGCCAACTTCTTTCTTTCAGTTAGTCTCAAAGGTACTACAAGATCTCTCTACATGTATTTTCCATGTAGGGCCTTAGGTATTTGGCTGTTATGTTTACAACTTGTTTCCATCCCATCCCCATTTGAGCAATCATAAATGTTTTCACTTTCCTCCTCAGGCTTAGTTTGATGATTTCAGCCTTGCATCCTGGCACTTTTGATTCTGAAGTGGTTCTGTAGAAAATGCTTGATCCCATTGAAATAACTCGCCTTTACTGTAAGAACTCCACTAAAGATTGGGAAGCTGCCCAAGAGTGCTAAGCTAACACGGACCTAAGCTAGTTTCACTTCTGGCGAAAGTGAGAGAATGGACCTTATCACACGCGGGCCACAAAGCGATAATAAACCGAAATAAGAATAAATCCAGTACTATACCGAAAAGAACCAAAAGAGCCGCCTCAATACATAAATGGCTATCACACGCAATTCCAGTCGTTGCGCATTTATTGCGCTTCCAAGAAAGCGCATTCTGGGCACGTATTTTCCGTTCACACACAAGTGATAAATTCCTGTAAAGGAGAGGACATGTTTACCCGTTTGTTGTTCTGTTTGTTGCCCAATCCAAACAGGAAGTACACGTCATAAGATGCTTCCTCGCAGACCCATGGGAAATCATGCTAGGAACCATGGGTCATGACGGGGAAATGCTTCACAATACGTATTGCCTGTTCATATGCATTTAGGACTCGCGGTAAATGCACAATGATTCCGGTCGCGCACTTGTACTTCCTGAAGAAACCGAAATTCAAAAGATCTCAATTCGTTGCGGATTCGTTCGGGGTTCTGTCCGGAATCTTAGCAGTTCTGTGCGATGTCGTGTGAACACACGGAAAAATAATACATATTAGGACGGGATTTCATTTGGATTCATTCTGCTTTGGACCCCATGTGATAAGGTCCAATAAGAGGTTAGGAAAAAATTAAGTGGAAAGAACCTCAAGTTTTCCAAGAGAAGGATATCAGTTTATATCTCAGGGAAGTTAGGACAGGTAGATAAGAGATAAGGAGACTCACTGAAAACAAAACAACCCTCACTGCTGTTCTCTTTGAGTCTTTAAGTGCTGACCATTATTCCTGTCCTACAGTCACTAGCACAGATATTTGACAAAGGCTGCTGCCACATTGCAGAATCAATGCAGTTTGATACTGCTTTAACTGTCATAGCGTCATCCTGTGAAACCCTAGGATTTGTAGTTTGTTGTGGCACCTGAGCTCTCTGACAGAGAAAGCTTAATATTTCACAAAACTACAAATCCCAGAATTCTGTAGCATTGAGCCATGGTAGTTAAAGCGGTGTCAGACTTCATTAATTCTTCAGTATAGATGCAGCCAAAGTTTTGCCAGCAATATGGTGAAAACCTACTATCTTTTCCTTACCATCATCTCTTTAGACCAGTGGTTCTTAACTTTGTTGGAGGTACTGACCCCCACCAGTTTCATATGCGCATTCACAGAATAATATAATAATATAATAGTTTATTTGTATACCGCCCCAGTGGAAAACCAATCTAGGCGGTGAACAGAACCCTTCTTACGATTCTTACGCATTCACCGAACCCTTCTACCGCCAATACAGATGGACCGTCAGCGCCATCCGGTGAGGGGAGTGGGCCGCCGTGCTGTCAATCATGCCACACGGCCAATCAGAGGGCCACTTCTGTTGGTGGAGGCGGGGCAAGCTGGTTTGGTTGGATGGGGCATATAAATATAAAACGTATACAGGTTATCACCTGCAGCCAATGATGGACGAGCGGGACGTGTCATCACGAATCATATGAATCGGATGCGTGTCTTGACTTCCGCCGAACTCACAAGACTGACTCACCGAACCCCTGGTGTTCGATAGAACCCAGGTTAAAAACCACTGCCTTAGACCGAGGGTTCTTGGCCATTTATCAGAGAACTTGTATCTATTTGGAGGTACTTTCCATCACTTTCTGGTTGCCTGGGCTATCAACAGTATAGTCCAAACAGGCAGAGTTACCATTAACATTCCACTTCAGTACTATTAAGTATTGGAGTATCAGGGTTTTTAATATGAGAGAAGGAGAAGACATCTTAATGATCTTTTAGGCTATGTTATTAACATGGACATGGCCTGAGATGTTGGCAATTATTTCCTGGGGGTGGTCATTTGAGTGGACAGATGAGGGGTACAAGAAACATGATTGTTAGTGGAGAAGCAGAACTTTTTCAAACAGACAGATTTGCAGGTGATACCAAATTGCGATACCCAGACAACAGGATCAGAATTCAAAATGACTTTAACAGATTAGAGAGTCGGGCCAAAACTAACAAAAAGAATTTCAGCAGGGAGAAATGTAAGGTACTATACTAAGGCTATATAAATAAATATTGAAAAGCTCAGACAGGTTCCACCTGTGCAGAACCCATTACTTAACCCTACAACAACCTGTTGTGATGCATCTAACGACTTCTTTGCAGATAACATCTCTCAGATAAGAGCCGACTTAGACGCCAGTGTTGTAACAGAATCAGTTGATGAGGTGTCCAGCAACTCTGTTGATGAAATTATATGGGTTCAGTTTCAATCCGTGAGTACTGATGATGTAGACCAGCTTCTTGGTAGAGTAAGGAAAACAACCTGCCCTCTTGATCCTTGCCCTTCGTGGCTGGCCATCCAGGGGAAGATGCCTTGAGGATGTTTCTCAGAGACATCATCAATGCATCCCTTAGGGAAGGTCATATTGCATTCTGTTTGAAGGAAGCGGCAGTTAAGCCACTCCTGAAAAGACCTTCCCTTGACCCTCTGGACATGAACAGCTATCGGCCAGTTTTGCTACTACCTTTTCTGAGTAAAGTGATCGATAGGGCAGTTGCTCTTCAATTCCAAGCTGTCTTGGAGGAAGCCAATTATCTAGATCCATTTCAAACTGGCTTTAGGACAGGATATGGAGTTGAGACTGCCATGGTCGCCTTAGCTGATAACCTTTGTGTGGGCATCAATTGGGGTAGTGTGACCCTGTAGGTGCTACTGGACCTTGCAGCGGCCTTTGACATGATAAACCATGACATCCTCTTGGAACACCTGAGAAGGTTAGGAATTGGAGGCACTGCACTGCAATGGTTCTGTTCCTTCCTCTTGGGCATATTCCAGAGGGTGATGCTTGGGGACAGTCGCTCTACAAAGAAAGAGCTTAATTGTGGCATCCTACAAGGGGCCATCCTGTCCCCAATGCTATTCAATATATATATGAAGCCGCTGGGAGAGGTCATCCGGAGACATGGGGCGGGGTATTAACACTACGCTGATGACACCCAGATATATTTCTCCATGTCTCGGTCTTCAGCTTTGACTTCAGATGGTGTCTCTCCTCTCAATGATTGTCTTAAAGCAGTAATGGACTAGATGAGGAAAAACAGATTGAGACTGAATTCAGACAAAATTGAGGTACTTACAATAGCAACTCTGAACCCAGGTATTGGGTTGCAACCTCCAGTCTTGGATGGGGTCACACTCTTCTCTAAGGACTGTGTTCGCAGTCTGGGAATGCTCCTCTGTCGCCTCAGATAATAAATCAGGTAAATGCAACGGTCAGGAGTGCCTGTTATCAGCTTCAGCTGATACTCCAGCTACATCTTTTCCTGGAAGTTAGGGACCTTGAAACTGTAGTGCATGCATTAGTAACTTCTCACCTTGATTTCTGTAATGCGCTCTACATGAGGCTACCCTCATACATGGTCCGGAAATTTCAACTAGTACAGAATATGGCAGCCAGGCTGGTCTCAGGAACAATGAGAAGAGACCATATAACACCGATCTTAAGATCACTTCAAAGGCTGCCCATTAGTTTCTGGGCCCAGTACAAGGTGTTGGTCATCACCTTTAAAGCCCTAAATGGCTTGGGTCCAACCTATCTTCGGGACCTCCTCCTCTCGTATAATCCACCCCGCACTCTTAGGTCCTCTGGGAGGAATTTGATGCAGCCTATAAAAACCAATCTTTCTAACCATTTCAGCTACCACTCTCAGATTATGGAATGGCCTGCCAGATGAGATCCGTCATATTACCACCTTAGACAGCTTTAAACAGGCTGTTAAGATGGATATCTTCTGGCAGGACTTTCCCGAATAGATATCCCGGCCATCAAAAGACAGCCATCCTGCTCATCCCTGATTCAGCTGTAGCTATTGTTATTTGTCTATTTGTTTATTTGTGTTTTTTTTAAGTGTTTTAAATTGTCACTGTTTGATTGTATTTTAAGGGGGGTGGGATTGTGGAATATGAACATATATTTTAATGTTGTAAGCTGCTCCGGTTGCGTTACGCAGAAGGGCGGGATAAAAATATTATTATTATTATTATTATTATTATTATTATTATTATTATTATTCAGAGACAGGATGGGGGACACCTGGCTTGACAACAGCATATGTGAAAGGGATCTGGAAGTCTTAGTAGACCACAAGCTGAACATGAGTCAACAGCTAACCTCAGAATGAGGAATTTGCACCAGCAGAACTGGGTGGCACAGAGGGACACATTGCAAACAGTCACCAGTGTCACCAGTGGCAACACTAGGGGGGTGCAGGGGGTGCAGCCCGCACTAGGTGACACCAAAAAAGGGGGAGTGACACCACTGTTCCTCAAACACCTACCTTTTGGCAGAAACGTGCTATGGCATTTACCTGCTTCCCTTTATAATGCTTTAAGAGATGGTGGGAGGGGGGTGAAGCTCAGTGGGAGGAGAAAGGAGAGGCCTCAGAATTTTTAAAACTTAAAATTTTTAGCTTTCTAAATGTTGAATTTTTTAAATTAAAATTTGAATTTTTTTATTATTTTTAAAATTTCTTTAAAAACATCACATTTTAACCAAATCTTCACTATGTACAGTTGGTCCTCCTTATCCACAGATTTTTTTTATCCATGGATTCAAGCATCCATGGTTTGAAAATATTCAAAAAAATTATAAATTCCAAATAGCAAACCTTGATTTTCCATTCTATATAAGGAACACCATTTTGCTATGCCATAGTATTTCATGGAACTCAAGCATCCATAGATTTTGTTATCCATGGTGGGTCCTGGAACCAACCCCCAGTGGATAACAACAACCCACTGTATATATAAATACATTTAGGATGTCCGTATGATATTGTAATTTGAAGGTATAATTTTAATTTTGCTAGTTGTTTATGTTGCAACTATTAGCATTACATTCAGTGGTATATGGAAATTATGAAGTGCACGTAACATTAGTGCAAAAAAGCATGACTAAGGATTCTGTTTGGTGTGAAACAGGAGGAGGAGGTCAATGGGGGGGGTGACACCATGAGTGATTGCACAGGGTGACACCAACCCTAGGGATGCCACTGAGTGTCACAATGAAGGACTCTGGATTTTTCTGGAAGATGCAGAGCAAAAGACGATTTATTTAGAACCATTGTAAGTTATAGACTAGGTCCAGTACTGAACTGGCCATACTTCGTCTGGACAGTTCACACCAGAACCAGGGATTGGGCTCTGTGTGTCCAGACTGCTTGCTGGGAGGATGGGGAGAGAATGTATTATTTGGCCCATGCCATAGTGCCCTCTGCATGGAACATCCTTCCACTGAGCTATGAGTGGCGCCACATAAAAGTGGTTAATGAGAAAAGAATTGAGGAAACAGTTGGAGGTTTCCACAGCAGGGAATTTATACAGAAAGAGGATGACTGCACTTTCTTATCAGGGGAATGCAAGGCATGGGCTGAGGAACCTGCAACTACAGAGAAAGCAAAAGAAAATTGGATACTTATTGCACTGCAAGGTATCTAAGCAAACATCAGTAAATTTTTAAAAAGACAATCACCCTTGCAGATCTCAAGAATAACCACTGAAGTACATTTTCTTCTCTGTAGTCTGAAACTTCATCATTCTCTGGATTTGCAAACCCGGAAGTATTACACACAAGTATCTATTTGGCAAAAGGCACATATATCAGCGTCCTGGTGACTTTCACAGAAGTGTGGCCAGAATTTCTGGGTGGAACATATTAGAATTCCTAAGCCATATTTCTGTCTTGCTAAGGGAAAAGGTTGCTGTATGGTTGCTGACCATTTCAGGGAAGTATTGGTAGGTGAAAAAGCATTAACCTTCCCTCTGACTCACATCTATTGACATTTGGGGCTATGAATAGCTATTTGTCATGGTGGGTGTTATATTTCATCCAGTACCATAGGAAGGATGTATGTTATAGTTGCCCTCATGTCCAACTAGTGGGCTTCCCATTTGGTTGTTCAACGAGAGAGGCTTTTGGTCTGATCCAACATGGATACTCATATGTTTTTATAATACTTCACCTTTGCCTATGTTGATTGGGGCTGGTGGGAGTTGCAGTCCAACAATATCCAGAGGACCATATATTCCCCACCCTGCCATTAAGCAAACTATACATTACACAGCCAACAAATGAGCCTCTGTGTTAGAACCAACTCCAACACAATATTGTTTCCACTCTACCCAGACCAAAGGTGTTTTTGGTTTAGAAATGGAAAACATGAAATCAAAACTTACGTTGGTAAATGAATTATCAGACATAAGGATACATCAGCCGTTTTGGGGGGGGGATGTGGTTCTCATTCAAGTTAACTATAATTTCATTAGTGTTCATAAATAATGAAAGAATCTGATCTACAACTCAAAACTACTATGACATACAAGAGATTAGTTGGCTTGGTTTAACATAATGTGAGTTTTTAAAAGCACTACAATGTTCATAAGATTCATGAAATGGTTCTGGATGGGTTTGCCTTCTGGGTTTAGGCACGTGGAACATGCCTTTATGTGGTGTGTGTGTGTGGTTTCAAGTTGGCATATGATGACCCCATTAATTTCATGGGGTTAGTTTGGGCAAGAAATACTCAGATGTCGTTTCGCCAGAACCTTCTACAAAATCTGGTATTGGTTGGTGATCTCCCATCCAAGTACTAACCAGGGCCGATTGTGTTAGCTTCCATGATCAGATAGGATCTGGTGCCTTTAAGGTATTAGTGTCCTAATAAAGGACAGTGGTTGGGGAAAATTACTCTTTTGTACTACAACACCCACAATTCCTCAGCCAATATGGCTGGAATTTTTTAGGAATAAAAATAACTTTTACAAACTCTGGTTATGGAATGCCTCCCACAAGTAATTTGGCCAGAATTTGGCCCATCACAACCTCTTTATTCTCTCAGAGATTTAATGGGTGGTTTGTGATTTTTGTTACCTTGCTTTCTGTGGTTTTGCATAATTATACATGTGAGTTTCTGAAGCTGCAGGCCTTTTAAATTCTTTTATTCTCTCTTTGCTTTATTTCACGTTTGGTTTCACATAGACCAACAAGATTATTTGAATAGAAAAATTGTGTAAATAATATTTTCAATAAATAAAATCAAAAGAGACATTGGCTGAGAGACAATCCAGAAAAATTAATGAAAGACATAGCCAAAGGGGAAGCATTGACAGTTGTAGTGGCAGTTGTGAAGAGAAAGCTGCTCAAACCAGGGGACTCAAAGGTAGGACATTTTCCTGAGGAGAGAGATGTAGAAGATTGATTGAGGCCTTATCCACACTGCAGGAATAATGCAGTTTGACACCGCTTTAACTTCCATGGCTCCATCCGATGGAATCCTGGGATTTGTAGTTTGTTGTCACACCAGAAAAGCTGACAGAAAAGCTAAGTATCTCACAGAACTACAAACATCTCACAAAACTACAAACCAGAATTTCACAGCACTGAGCCATGGGAGTTAAAGAGGTGTCAAACTGCATTATTCCTACAGTGCAGATGAGGCTCTAGTGACAATACCAAACTTTGGATTTAATGTTCAGGTGGGTAGGGAGTGGGGCTTTTCAGGTATCCTTTATTACATTTGCCGCCTTGAGTCCCTTTATTGGGAGAAAGGCAGGGTATAATAAAATAATAATAATAAAATAAAACATTTTGAAGAAAATGGAATGAGCCATTGGGTTTGGGGGACCCATTCTACTGAAGATGGGCTAATGGGCTGCATGTGGCCTCCAAGGTAATTTTTGTGACCACCAGAGCTCCCCAGGAGGTCAAAGGTGCTCCAAAAAGCCCCCAAAAATCAATTTAGGGGGCAAGGAAGGCATTTACACCATGTTTAGATGCCCCTGGACTCTCCCAAGGGTCAAACCATTTTATACAAAAATTTGCACAAAAACCCACTTCAGGCCAAAATGCCTCCTATGGGAATTTTCCACCACATTTTGGCCCAAGAAATATCTTTTTGAGGAACAGGAAGTGACTTCCTCTCATTTCCTATTGCTTATATCCTCTCCTGGTTCTAAAATGGACCTGGAAGCCCCACAAACATGGTGAAAATTCCCTCCTTGTCCCCTAGAAGGAATGGGGGTTATTTTTTTTAGTTGGAGTGTGTAGAGCAGGGTATGTGGCTAATGTGGTCTCCTATCCTTTCACAGTTGCCCTACCCTCTTCTACTGAGTGGTCCCCCAGACTTTTCCCACAAAGTCCTGCCTTGACCAACACCACAGCTTGACCCTTGTCCCTGGCACTCATCCTCCTTCTCCACCGTGAACTTTCTTTCTGGTTTCATAGTCCAGATGAGGGAACATGAATCACTTCTCCCTTTCATTCTTTAGCCATTCCTAGGCAAGCCCATTTGATATATTATCTCAGGGATTTTCCCAAAGTTAGACAGTTTGGGCATATATATGATAGATGACAAATCACGAAACATCTTGGCCTAAAAATCTCCACCTTAAAACGGGCACCTGGCCAATTTCGTGCAAGACAAAGGAGCGTCTCTCTGAACGTTACTGAGGCTGGGGAATGCCACAAAACCTATGAAAAATAATATAACCAAAATGTAAGATATATTTCACCCCTAATACAGTGGGCCCATTCGTTGGGGTTAGGGACGCAGGACCCCCATGAAAATGGAAAAAACACAAATAAAATAACACTATTTCTTGGTCCTCCAGTGTAACTCTGTGGTCAATGTCCACCAGAGGTTGACCACAGAATTGTGTTAGAGGACCTACAAATGCCTAGAGAAGTGTCCTCTCTAGGAATCTTTAGGTCCTCCAGTGCAACCTCTGCGAAACATGGCCACAGAGTCCCGCTGGAGGACCTAGACATTCCTAGAGAGGACATATTAATCAAATCCACAAATAATCAAATCCACAAAAGTCAAAGCCACAAATGTGGAGGGCCGACTGTAATTCTCTAACAGCACCATCTCTAAGCAAGCTGGAAGAGGATGAGTTATTTTAAGATAAAAAATACATTTTGAAGACTTCGGAGCCCGTAACTCACATTCATTGCTGAAAATGGAGAAATGTGTGAGGAAATAGTGTCTTGGTTGGCATGAACGTAAATTATCTGTTGTGGAAAGAATTCAAAGACGTAGCCGTGTTAGTCTGGAAAATCAGTATGCCAAGGGATCTTGCAGTATCTTTGAGACTAACCAAAAGATAGAAGTTGGTAGCATGTGCTTTCGTAGACTTGAGCCTATTTCCTGTGTGCTTCTGAAGAAGTAGGCTCAAGTCTATGAAGCTCATACTACCAACCTCTTTCTTTCGGTTAGTCTCAAACATGCTACAAGATCTCTTTGTTATCTTTTAGGAGCAGGGTGCTACCCAGTTACTCCTGAATGCAACAGGAGCAGATAAACAGCTTATAGAGTTTTGCTCTGTGGTTTGCTTAGCATCTCTTCAAAGCCAGGATGAAGCTGTCTTGCTACCTTGTTTCTCACCTAACAAATCAGAGAAATATTGGTTTCCCTTTTTGATCTATTGGACCAAAGAAGAAAGAAAGTAGGATCAAATTCACCATTAAGGGGAATGTGTTTTCTTTCCAGTTAATTCATTCTTCCTCCAGGAACAGAAGAAACATTCCTCCGCAGACCATCAAATCAAGCCCATGTTTACCTTTGAATGATCTGTCACAAAACCAAGTAGATTAAATGTTTATGGGAGAAAGCATGCCTTTCACCACTTGACAAAGGACCTTTTCAAAATACGCATTAGATGCACTGTATAGTTTGACCACTGGAAAGGGAGCTGCATCCACATTTATCAGTGGTGTCCCTAGGGTTGGTGTTACCCGGTGCGGTCACCGACCAGCGGATGTGTGGGACTTCTGGCGCGCAACTTCCAGCACATTTCTGGTGCACGTGGTCTGACCCCTTTGCCAATTGAGAACTATTCTGTTTCTCTGTGTTCTGTTCTGAGAGTAGCCTTTTGTCCTGAGTACAGATTCCTCATCAGAACTATCAGATGTGTTGGCACTCCCATGTCTTTAAGGGCGTTCCATAGCCTTTCATGATTTATGCAGTCAAAGGCTTTGCTATACTCTATAAAGCACATGCTGATTTTCTTCTGGAATTCCCTGGTGTGCTCTTTTAGCCATCATATGTTTGCAATGTGGTCCCTAGTGCCTCTTCCTTTCCTCAACCCTGCTTGGACCTCTGGGATTTCTCTCTCCATGGATGGTTGGAGTCTATGCTGCAGAATTTTGAGCATAATTTTGCTTGCATGGGAGATCAATGTGATGTTCCTATAGTTGCTGCATTTTCTTGTGTCTCCCTTTTTGTGGATGTATATTCTGATAAGAACAAATTAAAGCTTTTATTAGAGAATGTTCATAAATGCAATTTAACATAAAATAATAAATAATACATATCAAGTCCAAGGAATGCAGTTGCAAATATATATATATATATATATAGAGAGAGAGAGAGAGAGAGAGAGTAAAGTAACATATAAAGAAATTAGATATAAAGCAAATTTCATTCCTAGGATGGGTTAAATTATTAAAACATATTTTAGGTAAATTTAGGCATACTAAGGGGACCGAAATATATATCCTTTACTTTTAAATCACCTATGGCAATCACTAATATATCTAAACCGTTGCATACAATAAAAGGAAAAAAGAAGACACAAAGGAATATAGTAGGGGAAAATGAAAGTGAAAAAAAAGAAGGGGAGGAAAAGAAAAAGGGGGGGAGAAAAAGAAAGGGGGAGGACGAACGAGAAGAATAAGACATCACAATTACTTCTCTACCAAAACCGCAGCTGGTTCCTCATACTGACGATGGCCCAAGATGTGCTCAATGTAGATGTCGCGGGACCATCTAATGGTATCTGACACCATTTTCAATTGTTTTATTGTATTTTTGTTTTATTTTATTTTTTGATATTTTATGCTAAGGCTTTTAATGGATGTGTAGTTTAATACTGTTTTACTGGGGGTGGGGGGTGGGGGATGTTTATTTTGGATTTGTATGGATTTTAATTGTTGTAAGCCGCCCCGATTGTTCGACAGAGGGGCGAGGTAAAAATATTATTATTATTATTATTATTATTATTATTATTATTATTAGTTTGTGTATGAGTTTTGCATAGTGCTTTCCCACTCCACAGACTCTCAGCACAGGTTCATTTGCTGGATCCCAGGCACCCAGGGCTCCAACAAGCAATGCATGGACAGAGACGTCATACCCCTTTTGTCTCAGTACATCAGCCAGAGGGATGTACTTTTGATGTTTACTTTCTCTGGCCTCCCTCATGGCTGACTTCCTGTTTTCAAAGGGGATGGTGACATCCACAATAGTAATCTTTTTGTAATCTTCATCTGTGATTACTATGTCAGGTCTCAGCTGACTATCTGTCCCAGGCACAGTTCGATTTAAAGAGATGGTGCCCAGTGAAGCTGGGACAGCTTTAGCCAGCCGACTCATCACAGCATCGTGCCGATGTTTCTAGGCTGTCAAATGTGGGAGGCAGTTGCAGAGCACATGTGGAAGCGTCTCATTTGGGTGGCCACAAGTTTTAACTGCACTGTTGAGAAGCACAATATTCAGGCGGGCTCGGTGAACAAATCACCAGTCAGCAAAACGGGTGAAATCTCCACGTGGTATAAAGTGATTGCTTGAATCCCACTGCAATGTCATTTCAAAGACCTTGCCCTGATCAGGCTTACTCAGAAGCGTGGTGGTATATTTCTCCCTTAGAAGATCTTTCAATGAACTTTCTAACAAATGTCTTGCTTTATGGGAGAAACTTTATACCTCTGGTGGGTTCCCTTTGGTGGCGGTGAGCTGAGGACCCTCTTCAGCAGCCCACACCCATTGGCAGCCAATAAGTTTGTTTAAGTGATGGGTTGCATTTCAGGTACGAGTGAAAAGGGAAGAGAAGTCACTGCCATCACGTCCAAATTTGTTTTCCAGTGAACCAGAAAGATAGGTTGCCAGGTCACTCTCAGATGGAATTCTAGCAATGTGTTTTGGATGACTTCTTTAAGGGAGCCAAGAGCAATGGATTTTACAGTCTTGTCAGGGCAAGTGAGAAGACAATATGCATGGATGATGGCTGCAGCATCCCCTGAATCTCCCAGCTTAGGGATTCCTGTTCCTCCATGTCGCTGAGCAATGTGCAGAATGTCGTTAGGAGCACGCTTAGGAAGACTAAGCCACTTCTTCAGAGAAGTCGTAATTGCTCGATCAACTCTATTGAGTGCTGTTTTCTGGACTGACGATCCCCGAAGAGCAAAGTCAATCCTTGGGAGGAGGAAAACCTTAAGCGTGTCGATCTTTTGCCATGGAGCTAACAGAGATGCATCAATCTTCATGGCATCCATCACTATGGCATGTAGCATGGCCTCAGGAGTCTGGCAGCTTCGGAAGCCAATTGGAGTCCCTAGGTGTTGGTAGGTATCTCCTTCTTTAACATGGATCATGGGTTTCCTTTGGATGGTAAAAACAGTTGGCAAAACCCGGTCCTTCAGGCTCCCATTAATGGGGAGTGTTGCACATTTTTTAGCATTAAACTGCAGACCTATCCAATCTGCAGCATGTGCAATCGCATTTATCATTTGCTGGAGTTCATCAGATTTTTCATCTACCAGAACTAGGTCGTCAACATAGGCCAGGTTGCTCACTTTATTGCCATATAGTTTGAAGCCACTGGGACCATTAATAATGTAGCGGAGAAGAAGCTCCATAGCCAGGTTAAAAATTATTGGGCTAAGTGGGAAGCCCTGTTTCACCCCGCACCGAACTCAAATTTCGGCTGTCTTACCTTCCGCAGTCCGTACTATGGTGGTACAGTCGTTGTAAAGCTCACGAAGCAAGTCAAGGAATGCCGAGGGCATGCCCAATTCAGACAGTATTTCCAAGATGTAGGAATGTGGCACAGAGCCAAAGGCGTTGCTGATGTCAAGCCAGGCCACAGCACACTCTCTTCTTGTGCGCTGAACTATGTCAATAACTATTTGTATTATAAAATTGTGTTCGCAGCAGCCCCCGCAGGACGTAAAACCCTTTTGTTGAGGGCTGACGACACGACCAGTAACGGCCCAGTCTGTGACTCTGGCAGCAATGCAACTTGTATACATCTTGTAGATGGTGCTGCAAAGAGAAATTGGGCACCAGTTGTTTTGGTCCGTAGGATCATCTTTTTTATGGGTGAGGACGATCATAACTTTTTTCCAGCTGATTGGCATTTGACAGAATTGTTTACTGTAGTGAAAGATGGCTGCTAGAACTAAGCAGCCAGGGTCGTACTTCTTCAGTAAACTATATCGAATGTCATCCTTGCCTGGAGCTGTGTTTTTGGCCTTTGTCAATCTTGCCTCATCTTCTTGGGGGGTAAAATCTCTTAAGAGACTGTTGTTTAGTTCTTCATCAACTCTTGGCAGTCCAAGGAGGTCAACTGGGCAGGAAGCTTGGTTTTGCTCATTCCTATCGAAGATAGATGTGAAGTGTTCATATAATTGGCCACTAGGAATAGTATAGCATGGAGATGGACCATCTAACACTTCCCTGACAGCTCTTGCTCTGTTTGCACGGTACAATTTTTGGATATGTGATGCTGGTCTGGCTGCTTTGGAAAGTTCATTAATCAAAGAACCAACCGTCATTTCCAGGTCTCCAAAGGTTTTTACCTCCCACAGCTTGGCCAGCCAGTTTAACTGCCAGCCAGTAGGTTTTCGTGTGACCTGCTGCGAGGAGACTGTGATGGCAGCTGCAGTGTTGGTATTGGCAAAAGTTGTCTGGGCACCTTGCACAGCATTTTTATTTCTCATGCGAATAGTGCTAACGGATGGTACAGATGGTTTCTTAGCAGGGTCAGCAGGCTTTATGATGGTTATTTGCCTATCAAATAGATGATCTTCTGCTTGTTTATCGGTTAAAGTATTGGCCCAAGAGCTCTGGTGGTCACTGTGCTCACTAATAAGTTTTTGTTGGACCATAGGTGTGCCTTGAGTTAGAGATGATGATGATGATGATGATGATGATAATAATAATATATTTATACCCCACCCCTCTGTCAACCAATCGGGGCGGCTTACATCAGTTAAAAATTCCATACAATATAAAGCAACCTAAAATACAGTCTAAAACCCCAAAACTCACCCTCCCACTCCTAAAATAATATTAAATCATATATCAATTAAAACATATTAAAAAATCACAAAAAAATAATAAAACAAGCAAAAATACAAGACAAGCAGGACAATGATGAGAGCCAGGCCAGGAAATCTAGTTAGGAAAGGCTTGCAAGAAGAGATCCGTCTTCCCAGCCTTTTTAAAGCTGCTCAAGGTTGTTATCTGACAGATCTCGTCCGGCAGGCCATTCCAAAGTCTGGGGTCAACTACTGAAAAAGCCCTCTGGGAGGTTGCAGACAGCCTTGATTTTATTTGCTGTAGCAAATTCCTCCCAGAGGACCAGAGTGCATGGGGTGGATTGTATGGGGGGAAGCGGTCCCAAAGATAGTTTGGATCCAAGCCATTTGGGACTTTAAACCACTGGGTGGGCTAGTCATGCAACCTGACGTCTGGTGCTTCTTAAAAGCAAGAAGGTTCTTAAATTTTGAAGAGCAGTGTTCGCACAAATAGCAAGTGAGTGCAATTCTACTCACTGATATGGTACGTGCTGATATGGGCGACAAGGGTACTATGAGTAACATATTGTTTCTTTGGCTCTTCACACACAGGGCAGGTAAGCTGGTTGAGTGGATACCGGAGAACAATCTCTTTAGGGCTGTGTTGGCGAACCTATGGCACACATGTCAGAGATGGCACGAGAAGCCATTTTCCCTGGCACACAGAGCGGGAAAGAGGAGGAAAATGCGCACTTCTGTTCCTCCTCCTCCCAGCCATTCCAGGCCTTCAGCTGCTTCTGGAGAGGCTGCTGAAAGCCCAGGAAGGTGCAGGGGGAGAGGTCCTGCCCTGGAACTCCCACCTCCATTGGGTGGAAGTCCCGCCCCAGAAGTCCCGTTCCCCTGGAAGTCCTGCCTCTGGCACAGGGTAACATCCAGTGCGGGAAGGCCATTTAGTTTGGGCACTCAGTGCCTAAAACAGGGGTTCTCAAACTACGGCCCGCGGGCCACATGCGGCCCGCCAAGGACATTTATCCGGCCTGCCGGGTGTTTTTGCTGCCACTGCCTGTCCTGCTTAGCAGCTGACTTGCCCCAGGCCCGAAGTGCGCATGTCCAGCCCTCCAATAGTCTCAGGGACAGTGAACTGGCCCCCTGTTTAAAAAGTTTGAGGACCCCTGGCCTAAAAGGTTTGCCATCACTGCTTTAGGGAGTGGTGCCTCGCCTTCCTGCCCATGGAGTAAGCCAGTCTTCCTAGCAGCAGCAGCAGCTCGGCGTTTTTGTGCTGCTGCCCTACCCTCCTTGCTCAGGGTGGCCGCCGGAATAGTTTTCTTCCCCCTAGGAGCTTTCTTAGGAAGGCCGCAAGACTGACTGATTTCTTCCCCCTGTGCTCTCTGGGGAGCTTCGGAGCAGGTGTTTGTTGGTAGGGCAGTAGAATTGTACTCACTTGCATTTTCCTGGTCCGCTGGTAGGGAAACTGTAGTGGAAAATAAACTGTGAGCAATATAACCTCACAGTCTCTGAGTTCCTTAACAGAGCAAAAAGCAGAAACAGATCAGATCAGATAACAAACACAGGTTTATTTTATGTGCACAGTCCCAAGAGAAATTCGCATTTCCAGGCTTGGGCAAGAGACAAGGAAAATGACTGTTGTTTTTATACGCCAATAGACAAAGAAACTCATCTCTTACATCTTATTGGATGCTCTAAACTTTAAACATATAGAATTCTAGGCAATGAGAGTAAACATCTATGCATACATTATAATCTGTTTTAGGATGCCCACTGCATTCCAGGAAGACCTCTTATCAGCAGAACTGGTACTGCCAGGAGCTCTTTCAGGGTCTCTTTGCAATGATTTATTGTTATGGCTTTCTAGCCCAGGGGTCGGCAACCTTCACATACCTGGGGCCGGTCGCTGGTCCCCAGGTCTTCCGCTGGGGCGGGGTGGGGGGGAAATGGCAGTACGTGCGCTCACACTCGTGTGCGCGCAGCCCCCGCCGCCACCACGCACGTCGCAGCCGCCATTTTGTTTGCCAAAATGGCGGCCGTGACTCGTTTGCGCATGCGCAGAGTACTGCACATGCGCAAATGAGCTGCGGCCGCCATTTTGGCAAACAAAAAGGCAGCCGCGATGCACGCAGTGGCGTGGTGGCGGGAGCATGCAGCGGCGGGGTCGGCGTTTGTGGCGGCAGAGGTCGGTTGAGGCCAGTTGGCAGGGGTCGGCGGGCCGGGTGCGGCCTGTGGGCCGTAGGTTGCCAACTCCTGTTCT